>CM060390.1:1193037-2393037 GCA_030545235.1 Helianthus tuberosus
AAGTGTAAGAATTGTTTTAAACCATTAGATCTTTGATCTAATGGTTGAGATCAGTAGGGACCAAATTGTAAAATGTGTTTTAATTATTTGGACTGACTTGAAAATTGTAGAGGTAATAGTGTCTTTTAATATGTTACAAATAAGATAACATCTCCTAAATTCCAATGATCCATTTTTAAACTTATCCTAAAAATCCGAACATTCTAAAAATCCGGAAACATGTAACTGCTACCAAAAATATATATATAACACTATATATAACACAATATAACAATATGTAACACTATATAACACTATACATCCATCATAGACCTGCTACCAGAAAATATAACACTATAATACTAAATAATATTATATAACACTATATATCCATCATAGACTACTACCAGAAAATATAACACTATAACATTGTATAAAAACCTTCATTCTGCATCCATCACTATATAACACTCTACAAAAACTTCATTTTGTGATCTTCGGAAATTATAATTAATGAACGATAAAAAAATACAAATTCGTAGATTAATTCGTATTTCTATAATAAAATGAAACACTCTACTTTTATAAATATAAATTCTTACCGACAAGATAAGAATATTCATTATAAAGTTAGCCAAAACATTGATATCGTCCTTAAAGAGTACTTGCGAGTTTAACAAATGTTCAAAAACAACATTAGGATACATAAGTATTCCATCATTTACATAAATCTTATTAATAACTAATAAGAACAAAAGTTGCGGAACTAGATCTTGTGTGTGTTCGGTTCGAAAGCATCGACTTGATCATCATCCACGTACTTGCAATACCTAAAAGCTGGAAATTTTGGACAAATATTAGTATTAGAGTCCTTAGAAAATTAGCATAATCGAAACTATGCTCGAAAACGGATTCAATTAACTAAGATATGCAAAAGTCAACAAAAGTGATTGGGCTCTACCGTAACTTACGGTAGCCACCGTAAGTTACGGTAGCCTCTGGGCAACACTGGTCTACCGTAAGGCAGTAGAAAACTGCCGTAACAATTTACTCTCTACCGTAAGTTACGGTAGCTACTGCACATTCTTCATATTTTGCTGATTTGACCCATTTGTTCCAGTTTCGCACTTTATTTGCATCAAAACACAATACGGGACATTCCAAAATTACTAGTTAGACTTATAATTTCCTGCCTTCAATTTATTAACGTTTCCCTAACGAGAAACGTGACAAATATGCATCATTTGATGCATAATCAAACTTGTGGATTTTTATTCCACATTCTCACCAACTTTACCCCTTTTAAATTCATTCTTCCCGAATCTTATGAACGGGATATTACCAATATATCAAGGTAACCCATCTTCGGGTTCTTTACGTTCTACTTTCACGCTCCCATTACCGGTTTGCGTGTTTAATACATTAACACCCGACACCCGGGCTTATAGTCTACGGATAAGGTACTCCCGTTACCTGGTTTGTACCCACCCTTAATAACCCATTTGGTTTGCCGTCATGAATTCCATCATTCAAGCAAACCAAACCACTTCAATCTCATATTCTATATTGCCAACAAACATCGATAATGAAGACTAACTAACGATAATAACTAAGCGTTAGCCACGTACCTTAAAGCTTTCCTTTCAAGCAAGTGTCCGCACCGGCTTGACTTCCCGACGCCTCACTCGTGTTGCCTAAAATACGCAAGCCAATTATCATTAGAACCTTTCGGCTCATAACTTAAGCTTGTTAACTTAGCCAAACACCACAATTAGTGTCTATCAACTTCTTTTAGGCGTTTTATCAAGCATCTTGTGTGCATACTTTACAATTAGTCATATTATTCTTGTCATTGAAGTTTTGTAACCACAAAAACCCCTAATTAACAAGTAGAATGTTTACTATCCCTTTTTTACATCTAATTTCTGATTGCAACTTGTTTCAACATCATTATTTACCTTCAGATTTCATGAGTTCCGATTATACATCAAAAACCCAATTGTTTCTACTTGTGCATTCAACCGATTACCTAGTCATAGCAAATGTTCTACTCATATTTATCAAAACCTTACTTGAAATCATGTAGATTATACTATCTTTAACATAATTTCAGCAGATTATTACTCAATTATGCATCATAAACTTCATCAAGAATTCAATACACAAGTATGCATCAATTCCCAACAGACCTTATGAAGAGAAAGTGTTAGGCACTCTAATTCAGCAACATGCAAATCAGAATCATGTGATTTAAGGGTTGAATTTGATGGGCAAGATCAAGAACTAGGGTTTTAGTCCCTGTTTTCTTCCTCTGGTCGCACACACCCACGCACGTATGTGTGTGTGATTTTCTTGACTTTTATTTATTTTACTAAAAACCAAGTTTCCCACTTTTGCTGAATTAGTCCCTCTAGTTTTCTTTATTTGACTAATATTAAACTATCATTTTCTTTCATACTTTTATTATATGGTATTTTAGCTATTAATTATAGGGTCCACCCTCCTTAAAGAGGGTTTCGTCCCCGAAACCTGTTCATGTATAAAATTAACATTCATACACATACCGAAAAGTGAAGGGTAGAGTCGTCTCATTTCCTCTTCAGACTCCCAAGTGGTGTCTGATCCTTTTCGGTATTCCCATTTGATCTTTACTTGATTAATCGCTTTGTTTCTCAAGCTTTTCGCCTTACGATCTAAAATCACAATCGGCTTCACTGCGTAGTTAAGGCTATTGTCCACTTCAATGTCATTATAACGGATGTAAGTTGTTTCTTCAGCTAGACATTTCCGGAGATGTGATACGTGGAACGTGCTATGTATCCCACTCAACTCCTCAGGCAGCTCGAGACGGTATGCTACCTTTCCGACCCGCTCGATGATTTTAAATGGCCCAATAAACCTCGGGCTTAATTTCCCCTTTTTCTAAACCGGATTATTCCTTTCCATGGTGATACCTTCAGCGTCACCTTATCGCCAACTTGAAACTCAATTGGTCTTCTTCGTTTGTCTGCATACGACTTTTGTCGATCTTGAGCCGCTATCAAGTGAGCTCGGACCAGGTCAATCTTTTCATTCGTGATTCTGACTACATCCTTATGTGCAAGTTCGCGCGGACCAACCTCACCCCAACACACCGGGGTTCGGCATTTTCTATCGTAAAGCATCTCGTACGGAGCCATACTGATGCTTGCGTTGTAACTGTTATTATATGAAAATTCAACCAACGGTAGGTAAACATCCCAACTACCCCCGAAGTCGATAATGCATGCCCGTAACATATCTTCCAATGTTTGTATTGTTCTTTCACTTTGTCCATCCGTTTGAGGATGGTACGCGGTGCTAAAGAACAACTTAGTTACCATTTGCTCTTGGAAATCGCGCTAGAAGCTTGAAGTGAACCAGGTATCCCTATCGGATATGATGGATACCGGTACTCTGTGGCGTGCTACTATCTCATTAGTGTACACCTCCGTCATCTTTTCTGACGTATAGGTCTCACGTATTGGTATAAAGTGAGCACTATTCTTCAGTCTATCTACAACCACCCATATAGTGTCAAATCCGCGGTTCGTCTTTGGTAATTTGGTCAATAGGTCTATTTTGATATGTTCCCATTTCCAAACCGGAATTTCCAATGGTTGAAGTTTACCGTATGGTTTCTGGTGCTCCGCTTTTACCTGTAAACAGGTCAAGCACTTCTCTACATATTTAAGCACATCTCTTTTCATTCCCGGCCACCAATAGTTTTGCTTCAAATCCTTGCACATCTTGGTTGCTCCAGGATGGATAGAATAGCGGGACTTATGAGCCTCGTTAAGTAAAAGATCCTTAACACCACATGTGTTTGGGACCCAAATCCTACCATTCCGGTATTTCATCCCATTACTTCCTTCCACAAGATCTTTTATCAACCCCTTTATACGCTCTTTCTTCCAATTCTCTTCTCTTACTGCTTCGATCTGGGCTTCTCGAATTTGTTCAAGCAAACCTGAAGTTACTACCAATTGCATAGACCGTACTCGAATTGGAGTGTATTCATCTTTTCGGCTAAGGGCATCCGCCACCACATTAGCCTTTCTGAGGTGATAGTGGATTTCGCAGTCACAGTCCTTCACTACTTCTAACCAACGCCTCTGCCTCATATTTAACTCCTTCTGATCGAAGAAGTACTTTAAACTTTTATGATCAGTGAAAATAGTACATTTCACGCCATATAAGTAATGTCTCCAGATCTTTAAGGCAAAGTGCCAGCTCAAGATCACGAGTCGGGTATTTTGTTTCGTGCGGCTTAAGTTGTCTTGAGGCTTACGCAATTACCCTTCCTCTTTGCATCAGCACGCACCCAAGGCCTAGGTGTGATGCATCAGAATATACTACCATATCATCCGTACCTTCAGGTAAAGTCAACACTGGTGCACAGGTTAACTTTTCCTTTAATACCCAAAATGCCTTTTCTTGATCATCTTCCCATACGAACTTCTCGTTCTTGCGGGTTAACTTGGTTAAAGGCGATGCAATTTTGGAGAAATCCTGAATGAATCTCCGATAGTAACCCGCCAACCCCAAGAAACTTCTAATTTCGGATGGATTCCTTGGAGGGTTCCATTTTGATACTGCTTCCACCTTCAATTGATCCACCAATATTCCTTCGGCACTTATGACGTGCCCTAGGAATTGCACTTCTCGTAACCAGAAGGCGCATTTTGAGAATTTGACATATAATCTTTCCCGCCTTAGTATCTTCAACACTTCTCGTTAGTGGCTAGCATGATCCGTCTCGTTTCTTGAATAAACAAGGATGTCGTCGATAAAAACAATCACCGACCTATCAAGCATCGGTTTGCAAACCCGGTCCATGAGATCCATGAAGGCCGCGGGTGCATTTGTCAATCCGAAGGACATCACGAGGAATTCGTAATGTCCATATCGTGTACGGAACGCCGCTTTGGTGCATCGCCCTCCTTTACCCTCAATTGGTGGTAACCCGATCTCAAATCAATTTTTGAAAACCAGCTAGCGCCCTGTAACTGATCGAACAGGTCGTCGATCCTCGGGAGCGGGTATCGATTCTTTATCGTGAGTTTATTTAACTCCCGGTAATCAATACACATCCGCATGCTCCCATCTTTCTTCTTTACAAACAGCATCGGCGCTCCCCAAGGAGATACACTAGGCCGGATGAATCCCTTATCAAGTAGATCTTGTAATTGGGACATTAATTCTTGCAATTCTGACGGTGCCAGTCTGTATGGCGCTTTAGCTACTAGTTTAGCACCCGGAATCAGTTCAATCCCGAACTCTATTTCACGCTCTGGCGGTATTCCCGGAAGATCCTCAGGAAAGACGTCTTCGAATTCACGCACCACGGGTACGTCTTCAATCCTTGGCGTTTCTTTTTCCACATCACGTACATAAGTTAAATATGCCTTACACCCGTGTAGTTCCGGACATTCTGTCTTTTTATGACCCGACTGATAACACTTATAGCACACCGTCACTTTGTCTGGGCAGTTTGAAACCCCATGCCCTGTTTTGCCACATGCAACGCAAGGTTTGTTCTTAAAGTAACATTCGCCCTTATGAGCGCGCCCACATATCTTGCAACTCGGAGAACCTCCTTTCGCATTTCCTTTCCTCGAAGATTCAGCCACCTTCGACTTCTTTGCAGGACCTGGGTTTTCATCCAAGGCCCTTCTCTCACCTCTTTCAACAGCCGTTCGATCAGGTGACACCCTGCTGAGAACTCATCATGGTTGATTATGTATGTTGTCCGATCGAACAGCACTAGCATTCGATCGATCAACTAACCGATCCTCTGCACCATACTTTGCATTTCATTAAAGTTGTTGACTATTGTTGACTTGCCGACCGAATAGTCAGCTGTCCGATCCAAAGCAAATCACTTCAATTCATCAACATACCTAACCGATCGGGTTGCCGGCCGATCAAACAGCCCTCCAATCGACTGACCTGAAGGGTAAAGGTACTTCAATGTTTTCTAATACTACAACGAAAATTTCAAAAGTCAAGCCATCATACACAAACACATCCTTCTCAAAGGAAGAAACAATTCACTCGAACAGCTAGGCCTGTCAATGGATGGATATGGATTGGATCATGATCCGATCCATTAATGATCCAACTTAAATGGATCATTGATCCGATCTATGATCCAACATAATGGATCGTGATCCGATCCATATCCAAGTAATTTTAAATGGATGGATCACTATCCGGATCGATCCATATAAAAAAATATAATAAAAAAACCTCAAAAAATAAAAAATAAAAATAAAAAACTCACAAACAATAAAAAAATTGTAAAAATTCAAAAAAAATCTAAAAAATTTAAAAAATTTAAAAAATAAAAAAAAAATCAAAATTTTAAATGGTGAAAATTTTCTTAAGAGTTGGATGGGGCCTGCATGTAAATATTGTGTCCTACATTGGTATAGGTAACATAGAACTATGTTTACATTACAGAACTGCATGTAATATTGATACAGCTCAAACTGATCCATTGCAGTACACTTCAAACTTGTCAAGTAGCTAACCTTAAGCCTTATTTTAGTATGTTCACCCTGTCAAATGTAAATTAGATGCTGATGTATGAACTGAAATTGGTTTTGAACTCGAAATAAAATCAGTTTGGTGAAAGCGGTTCCGGTTTTAAACTGAACCACCGATTTGATATCGGTTTGGGAACCCAAACCCCCCCCCCCCCTCCTCCTGCTGAAACTGGTTAAAAGCGAACCGAATCAATCCTTTTTCGATTTGAAACTGGTTTCAAAACCAGCCAGTTTGGTTTCATCGGGCATGTTATATGTATATCAACGTCATTTCCCTTACACTAAACGCTACTACTTGTTACTTCAAAACGAGCACTGTATGTGTTAAAAGCAATTAATTTCTTCAAACAAAACAATTAAAGCAACGTCATTTCTTCAAACAATTACACAATTTACATCAAATAAAACATCGAATCAACAATTTTAAACCTAACAAAGCATGAAAAAACGAAACATAAGTGAGAAATTTGTTGAATCAGTGTGAGAAGTTGAGAGGACTTACGGTGGTGGTAGTTGCGAGCGGTCGTAGTGCCTGCGAACGGTGATGGTGGTGGCTGCAATTGGGGTCTCAGATAAAACGAAGATTGCGGTGGACTGGAGGTCGACGGAGGTGGGACGGAGATGGTGGAGATCGACGATTGCAGATAAGATGAGGTGTGAGTCTGTGAGATCGACGATTGCAGGCTGAGTGAACGATTGTAAATGATGAAACCCTAAGAGAGTGCCGTTTGTTTCTCCTTTTTTTTAATTAGTAATGGATCGATCCGGATGGATCATGGATCGATCCATATAATTAATTGGATAAATGGATTGGTCCATTGGATTAATTAATGGATTGGTGGATATTTTTTATGATCCAATAAGTGGTTTAAATGGATCAAATTGGATTGGATATGGATCAATATCCAATCCATTGACAGGCCTACGAACAGCCATCCGATCGGCCTACCGACCGACCGAATAGCGGTCCGAGCGGACTGTCAACCGTACGGTCAGCCGTCCGATCGAACTACCGTCTGATCGACCAGTTGCCAGACCCATTTACACTTTGCACCATTTGGCGCGTAAAACGTCACTTATCGTTATGCTATTAAACCATTCAGGCTAACTTTACTCGCTAAGCGCTCCCTTCAATCCATCAACCGCTGTGAGTATACTCGATCCCTTTTTGCTTTATGCACTTTTGGGTGTTACATACGTTACAACTATTCAAATCACATCAAACACACTACTCAATACTATTTGAATGCTAACCGTTAATGCATGTTATACGTGGCTTATGAATGCTTGTTTATTATGTTTACACATGGAATGTTGTCTACCTGCCTTAGCAACGATAGTACTATAGTTTGGACTCAGCACCCATTCACACGGGGGTTATTAAGGACATTTACTTGCATGGATTACGGTGGTAATCATGTATTGCGAACTGCATTTGGCAGTCAACCCGCAGTCATTGGTATCGATGGATCTGTGTCGATAACTAACGTGCTTAATTTCACTATGTGTACGTGTTGGTTATGCGTAAACGAATTCGAACTCTATATGTTATTATCAAACTTGTATGCTCACCTTTACATTATATGTATTGACTTTATTTTAACGTATGTGACAGGTGCTTAGGAAGTTTACATGCTTAGCATGCTGTGAACTTGAGGCTAGGAAAGGTCTAGGATGCTCTCTGTGCTGTGATGAAATCGAAGCTAGGAAAAGAGGTCCTAGAAACCAATAAATAAACCACTTATGTGTAAATCTGAGTTGTCGGAACAGAATTATTTGCCTAGTTTTTATCTGTAATAATTTGTTTACTATTTGAGACATGGTATGGGACATGTTATTTAATTGAATGGTAATGATAATTGTTATGGAAACTTCTGGACAGTCTGTTTCGCTCAGTGCCATGCCCCGATGTTTCCGCCATCGGTTGGGGTGTGACAGATTGGTATCAGAGCCATAACTATAGGGAATTAGGCAAGACACGACCTAGTCCGGGTTGATGTCTTAGATACCTAGTCTATAGTTAGGAACCAATAGACCAACTCGAGTACATCCAGTATGGATTAAGTACGAACTTACTTCTCTCTATTCTCGCTTGTGCTACACTATCACTGCACTCGAATTTTCAATTGTGAATAGGCAATAAGGTCGAGATTAGGTGTGAAAACCGCAAACTCTCGACTAAATTGCTTGATCAATGCTGTTTTATCAACTTATCAATGATTTCTTCATCCTTTTTCAATAACGAACTCTTGTTCAGCGGGAGAATTATGCCAAATCAGGAGTGAAATCCATATTTTGATGAATAATCTCCTCTATTTTATTAAAACAAGGACAAAGTTGTTAAGCTAGGGGTGAAACCCTAACCTTGACTACTAGTTCCATTCATTTTACAAAACTCTCACCAAAGTCACGACGGACTCCAACGACCTGAAGTCACAATATGACTAACGGGATGTGTGCCAAACACCCAAGAATCGAGGCGAAGGCATAGTCCTGAAGGTTAAATGTGCACAACGGATCCTTGCGAATAGTTGAATCACTTTGGTTAGTCGAAGTCTACTAGCCGTAGACAATCTATTTCTCGATTTCTACGTGTCTCGATTCTGAGCCCGCAACTGTTGACTGTGATGTTTCGCCGATTTTATGTTTTTATATATATGTTTACCTGTTTATGTGTTAAAATTTTGGAGATTTACCTGATTTTTGCTTTCACTTCGATCGACACGCACGACTCGCACTGCATCTCTATCTCAAAACGTTAACAAATCGCTGAATTATGGATGACTTTATGCTACGATATACGCTTATACTACGCTATTCTCGAACAATCGCGGACTTTGAATAATAGGTTTATGTTTTCTAACTGCCTCTAGTGATTAAATGCGTATTTGCATCCTTGCTTCTGTGCTTACGTGCTTAGGTGTTATGTGATTATGTGCTCTACGTGCTTATGTGTTTACGTGAATATGCGTGTTCCTGAGCTTTAGTAAGTAGTAGACGTGTGAGGTGAGATTCGAATACAATGTGTTGAGTCCTGTGACGATGTCTGTTGCAGACAATGTCATCTGGATCCGTCATCCCCTACTTTCTTGTCAAGAAAAGAGAGACAAACGCCTTGCTGTTATCATCGCTAAAAGTGTGGCAAAGGTCGTGAGTGATGTTTACGAGAATGCCAGCAAATCATTTGAGGAATCGAGGACCGAAGCTCCTAAAGCTACCGCTAAGACCTTCAATTTCAAGCAATTCAAGTCGTGTGGGCCAAAAGAATTCACTGGCGAGGGAGGTCCTACTGCACTATTCCAATGGTTTGATTCCATTGAGGTCACTCTACGGCAGAGTGGTTGCCCCGATGACCTCCGAACTCTTAATGCTACCGGTGTTTTCCAGTCCCGTGCACTAGACTGGTGGATGGCCGAGAGGAACAAGCGAGGGAACGATGCAGCCTACGGTCTGTCATGGGACGAGCTCAAGGAAGTCATGCTGGAGGAATTCTGCCCTCCTCATGAACGTCAAAAGCTAGAGGATGAATTTTGGCACATACAGCAGAAGGAAGGTGACAACGCTGCTCTCACTGCTCGCTTCAAACAGCTCAGCATCATTTGTC
Source organism: Helianthus tuberosus (assembly GCA_030545235.1). Lineage (NCBI taxonomy): Eukaryota > Viridiplantae > Streptophyta > Magnoliopsida > Asterales > Asteraceae > Helianthus > Helianthus tuberosus. Next base: position 1,203,190 of record CM060390.1, read on the forward strand.
CCGATTAGGTCAAGACTCCAGATATGGCAATCAAGAAGTATATCCGAGCCCTGCCTGACTGTGTGGCTGATTTCGTGCAAGCGGCTAAGACTACGACGATCGAAGAGACTTATCTCCTGGCCGCTGAAATCAATGACAAACGGGTCAAGGCTGGTGTCTGGGATAAAACTGCGAAACACCTGCATCAAGCTACTACCGCCGGACCCACTGCTGAAACCACCCTTCATCAAGCAACAAGAGGAAGAACAAGAGAAAGAGCAACTCCAGCAACAAGAACTGTGCGATCACTGCTGCACCAATTCAAGCTGTACCAGCCCAACAGCGTCAAGTAGCAGCGCCTGTGGCTAATGCACCGCCTGCAAAGCGTGCATACACTGGGCCACACCCGCTATGCCCTACTTGTACCTACCACCACCCGACTGCCATTGCTTGCCGTTTTTGTGCTCATTGCAATATATACGGCCTTTATACTGCCAACTGCCGCATTCGACAAGCTCCTGCTCATCAAGCTCTACTCACCACCCCTCAGGGTCAACAAGCTCCTCCGGTACCCGCGGTCAAAGCCAGAGCCTGCTTCGCATGTGGCGATCCTAACCATTTCGCCAACATGTGCCCGAACAGGGTTGTGAAACAAGAGCCCCAGCAGCAGCCTCAACAACAGCAGCAGCAGCAACAACAGGCAGCACGCGCCAGAACATTCAACATCAACGTGCGTCAAGCCCAAGCCGACAACAACGTGGTCAATGGTACGTTCCTTGTGAATGGTATTTATGCTTCATGTTTGTTTGATACTGGAGCCGATAATTGCTTTGTGTCGTTCGAGTTCGAAAAACTCCTTAGTCGTAAACGCTCCCAACTTTCCTCGACATTCGATGTTGAAGTCGCTACCGGAAGAACTATCGCCGTTAATTCTGTTCTTCGTGATTGTACTCTTGAGCTCAACAATCACATCTTTCCAATCGACCTTATTCCGATGCAACTCGGAAGTTTTGACGTCATAGTAGGCATGGACTTTCTTCGTGAAAACCGTGCTGAAGTTGTGTGCTTCGACAAGATGATTCGATTCTCGCTTGCAAATGGTGATCTATAGGGATGGCAAAAAAGCCCAAGCCCGACGGGTATACCCGAAACATTTGAGCCGGGTATACCCGAAGCCCAATGGGTATGGGCCGGGTACGGGCTTAAAAATAGAAAAAAATCGGGTATGGGTACGGGTATGGGATTTAGTGATACCCGCCTGATACCCGGCCCATTTACCCGAATAATACTCGTAAGTATCATATTATAGATTTCCATATATATAAACTTAGTACATGTACTTATTAAATTTTCTATAGTCATATGTGGATATGTATATGGCATATTTTTGAGCATGTATATTGGATATGGAAGCTATCACCCTTTATTATGTGGATATTTTATGCAATTAGGTGCTATTGATACAATTACTTAATTAAGTAATCGTTTTAATTTAGTTTAGTATATGTAGTCTGAATATGATATGCAAGCTATTAATCATATTTTCATTTGTTATAGTCATTAAAATAGTAAATTATATAAACATCAAAGTAAAAATTGAACATTTGTCCCAACGGGTATTTTTAAGAAATTAACGGGTATACCCGATACCCGCGGGTATGCCCGATACCCGACGGGTAATTACCCGAAAAATACCCCACGGGTAACGGGCCGGGTATGGGACAAAGAATTACAACCGGGTACGGGCCTGGGATTACCAATACCCGGCCCATTGCCATTCCTAGTGATCTATTGTGCGTGTACGGTGATACTACTTCGAAAGGTCTCAAGCTCATGTCATGTGTCCAAGCTAGCAAGTATCTCCGCAAGGATTACAGAGCTTTCTTGGCTAACATTGTAGTAGCAGAGAAGAAAAAGAAAGAAAAGAAGGAAGTGAAGGACGTTCCAGTGGTTCGAGAATTTCCTAATGTCTTTCCAGAGGAGCTTCCCGGACTACCACCAAGTCGTGATATCGACTTTTGTATCGACCTCATCCCTGGAGCCAACCCTATTGCCAAAGCTCCCTATCGACTCGCGCCATCCGAAATGCGCGAACTCTCAAACCAACTCCAGGAATTACTTGAAAAAGGCTTCATTCGCCCGAGCACCTCTCCTTAGGGCGCGCCAGTCCTTTTCATCAAAAAGAAGGATGGGTCGTTCAGGATGTGCATCGACTATCGGGAATTGAATAAGTTAACTATCAAGAACCGCTATCCCCTACCCCGCATTGATGATTTGTTTGATCAATTACAAGGAGCTACGTGTTTCTTGAAGATCGATCTACGCTCAGGATACCACCAGCTACGTATTCAAGAGGAGGATATACCCAAAACCGTGTTTCGCACTCGTTACGGCCACTACGAATTTGTTGTTATGCCCTTTGGTTTAACCAACGCACCTGCGGTTTTCATGGATCTGATGAATCGCGTGTGTAAACCATATCTCGACCGTTTCGTCATTGTATTCATCGACGACGTCTTGATCTATTCAAAATCGAAAGCCGAACACGCGCAACATCTACGTTTGGTTCTCGAGCTACTCCAGGGGAATCAACTCTACGCCAAGTTCTCCAAGTGTGAATTCTGGTTGGAGGAAGTTCAGTTTCTGGGTCACATTGTTAATAGTTAAGGTATTCACGTCGATCCTGCGAAGATTGAGGCTGTCAAGAGTTGGATTACGCCTAAGAACTCGTCTGAAGTCCGTTCTTTTCTCGGACTAGTGGGCTATTATCGATGATTTATCGAGGGATTCTCAAAGATCGTTGTGCCGCTTACCGCTCTCACACATAAGGACAAGCCTTTTGTTTGGAAAACCGAACAAGAGTCTGCCTTTCGAACCCTCAAGAACATGCTTTACAATGCTCCTGTTCTCACGTTACCCGACGGAAACAACGATTTCATTGTCTACTGTGATGCTTCCAACCTTGGTCTTGGTTGTGTCCTCATGCAACGAGACAAGGTTATAGCTTACGCATCTCGTCAGCTCAAAATCCACGAGAAGAACTATACAACCCATGATCTCGAGCTAGGCGCAGTTGTTTTTGCGTTAAAGATTTGGCGACACTACCTGTATGGTACCAAGTGTACAATCTTCACCTATCATAGGAGCCTGCAACATATCTTTAATCAGAAGGAAGTTAATATGCGTCAACGCCGATGGGTAGAACTTCTCAACGATTACGACTGTGAGATTCGTTATCACCCTGGCAAGGCAAATGTTGTTGCCGACGCACTCAGCAGACAGAGCTATCTGCTTAGCACTCGTATTGTTCAAGCCCAATACGACCTCGAAACCCTCATCCGCGAAGCTCAACATGCGTGTTTTAACGAACGCACTTTGAAGAAAGAAAGAATCTACCACGATGGAGCCCAGCTTGTGAGCAAGTCGAATGGGATATTCCACTTTCTGGACCGAATTTGGATTCCTAAACGGACCGATTTACGACATATCTTGATGGATGAAGCCCACAAATCCCGGAATTCTATTCATCCCGGTGCCGACAAAATGTACCAGGACCTTCGCTACAAGTACTGGTGGCCGGGCATGAAGAGGGATATTGCTCTCTATGTTGGAAAATGCCTAACTTGTGCAAGAGTCAAAGCTGAACATCAAAGACCCTCTGGCTTACTCGAACAACCATCGATCCCCATGTGGAAGTGGGAGAGTATAGCTATGGACTTTATAACAAAGCTACCGCACACGTCATCAGGTCACGACAGCATTTGGGTTGTGGTCAATAGTTTAACTAAATCAGCTCACTTTTTGCCGATACGGGAAGACTACAAGGTAGAACGATTGGCCCGAATCTACACCGACGAGATCATTTGTAATCATGGGACGCCTCGTGACATCATCTCTGATCGTGATGCTCGGTTTACCTCGCGACTGTGGGAAACATTCCAAATGGCACTCGGTACATCGCTAAATCTAAGTACCGCTTTCCACCCTCTAACCGACGGTCAGACTGAAAGAACGATTCGTACTCTTGAAGACATGCTCCGTTCGTGTGTCATAGATTTCAGTGGTAATTGGGATAAATACCTGCCGTTAGTCGAATTCTCGTATAACAACAGCTATCATTCTAGCATCCAAATGGCACCATTCGAGGCTTTATACGGAAGAAGATGTCGATCACCTATTGTGTGGCACGAGATTGGTCATTCGCAATTAACCGGTCCTGAGCTATTATAAGAAACGACAGACAGAATTTTTCAAATTCGAGACAACCTGGTGAAAGCTCGGAATCGACAGAAAAGTTATGCCGATAGACGACGCAATGAATTTGACGTTGGTGACTACGTACTCCTAAAGGTATCACCTTGGAAGGGTGTGGTCCGATTCGCCAAGAAAGGAAAGCTCGCGCCTCGATATGTTGGACCTTTTAAGATTCTGGAAAGGATCGGAAAAGTCGCATACAGACTCGAACTACCGGAGGAACTTAGTAACGTCCACCCGACTTTCCACGTGTCAAACCTCCGAAAGTGCCTAGCCGACCACGACTTACACGTTTCTCTCGACGATTTACAAGTGAACGAATTACACTTCATGGAAAAGCCTGTTGAAATCATGGACTGCCAAACCAAGCAACTCAGACGCTCTCGCATTCCTATTGTGAAAGTCCGATGGGAAGGCAAACGAGGCGCAGAGTTCACTTGGGAACTCGAAAGCGACATGAAGGCGAAGTACCCGCAGCTGTTTAAAGAGAAAGTCTAGAAAGAGAAAGTTCTCAAACGTGATTCACGGTGATGTACAACTTCCAGCTTAATTTCGGGACGAAATTCCCTAAACAATGGGAGGCTGTAACACCCCGTGTTTTCATAAGTCAAAGTCAAAGTCAAGGTCAAAGTCAACGACCGATGATACGAATTTGATTTATAGAGAATTCTTTATTTTGATTGTGTTATGTGGAGTAAGTGTTGTTAATGACAATAACCGACGTATTTCAATTGCCATCTAATCGACCTACGACTGTGAACTGTAGGAAGTAACAATGCGATAAAGTTAACGAATCGATAATCAAACTATGCTAAACAAATCGACATCGAATCGGATCGCAACTCGAGCTACGTATTTTAATTATTGTTATACGTGTGTGTGTGCCTTATGTATTACTTGTGCATGTTTATTTATGTTAAGCGTGGTAATCAATCGAAACGCAATCGAAACTCGAAATGCAATCGAACTCAATCGAAATCGAACTATGATAATTGGTAGAGAAGAGACAACGCTCGATGTGAGTGATTGGGACTGAAAGTAATTTGACTAGGAAACCCTATCGTATCAAACAGCTCGTAACCGAAGTCGAAATATCAAAAATCGTCACACCGAACACTCGAAACGTGCAGCTGATCGATCAGGCTACCAGCCGATCGAACAGCCAGCCGAACGGACTGCTGTCCGATCGAGCTGCCTGGCCGATCGGCCAGCACTTTCCCCTTTTGGCATCCTATAAATACCCCTGTCATTGTCATCCTTTCCACTTTTGGAAACCTCTGTTCGACCAGCACGCTCAGCTCGCTTTTTCTCAGATTTCTCTCGATTCCGGTAAGATTTCGTCCTAAATCTTGTATTTTCTTGATCTACACGCACTCCTACACCTTTCTATCTTTCAAATCTTAACTTTTAACCGTGAAATCATCAAGATTCAAGTGTTTTAGGATGATGTCATCATGGGTTCTTGAAAAACTTCATGTTTTGGCCTCAATCCACCAAGAATAACTTGGATCTAGCGGATTTCCACATAAACAAACAAAGATCTTTCATAGATCTAAACATATACATGGTGAAAAGGATTGAAAGACGGATTTTCCAACTTTCTTTCAACTCTTTTACACTCAATGCCTTCAAACCGATAGAAACGGAGCCTGTGCCGGTTTACAAATCACTCCGGTGATTTCATGGCTCAAGATCCGGATTCTATCCACGAGGTTAACCGATTCTAGGTTAAACGCTAAACCCCGTTCCGAACAGTTCACCAGCCGGATCTGGGTGATTCCTGTCCGACCAAGGGAACCAAGTGAAGACGAGGAAATTACGGTTCGACTCGTTGTTAAAATACCTCAATAAAACAACAAACAATCAGAACAACCAAATGTTAGACGATAGGCATATTAGGTCAGGATGCTGACCGATTGGACTGCTGTCCGAACGGACAGCCAGCCGATCGGACAGTCAACCGATCGACCGGCCAGCCGATCGGCTAACACATGGTCCCACTTAATCAATTTATTTTGAAGAGTAGTATTGAACGAACTGTTGTTCGATCGAACTACGGTCCGATCGGATTACTCTTCGGATCATGAGATACTATACTTCCACATTTGATCGATTTTTCAACATGTTCGATGCACTAGGAGTGCCACCCGATCGAAAAGCCGTCCGATCAGGTGACACCCTGCTGAGAACTCATCATGGTTGATTATGCATGTTGTCCGATCGAACAGCACTAGCATTTGATCGATCAACTAACCGATCCACTGCACCATACTTTGCATTTCATTAAAGTTGTTGACTATTGTTGACTTGCCGACCGAACGGTCAGCTGTCCGATCGAACACCTGTCTGATCCAAAGCAAATCACGTCAATTCATCAACATACCTAACCGATCGGGTTGCAGGCAGATCGAACAGCCGTCCGATCGACCGACCTGAAGGGTAAAGGTACTTCAATGTTTTCTAATACTACAATGAAAACTTCAAAAGTCAAGCCATCATACACAAACACATCCTTCTCAAAGGAAGAAATAATCCACTCGAACAGCCATCCGATCGGCCTACCGACCGACCGAACAGCGGTCCGAGCGGACTGTCAACCGAACGGTCAGCCGTCCGATCGAACTACCATCCGATCGACCAGCTGTCCGACCCATTTACACTTTGCACCATTTGGCGCGAAAATGTAACACCCCGAAAACGGGTTTGGTAATCAAACCACGTTTATACTAAAAGACGGGTAATTTACCTTTAGTGGTAAAAGAAACCCGGTGAATATTAGGATTCTTAAATAAACAAGAATTTGCTAACTAGGGATTTTAACCTAGTTAGCTAATAGTTTAGAAATAACTTATAATAGGGTTAAAATTAACCAAAGTTATTATAGAAACTAAAGTGGAGGGACCTAAGTTGTAAAACTTGAAACTAGAATTTAATAAAACAAATAAAAATAAACCAAACACCCCAATTAGAGGTGTCTGGTCGATCAAAGAAGAGAGCAGGTCGATCCCCACTCTTCAAAACCCTAGAACTTCACTAAACTTGCAAATTGAAGGTCCAATTCAGTCCAAAATCGAAATTAAAGCATGGATTATTGATCCTCATCACAAGAGGATTAAAAGGTATGTAAAATTTAATGAAAATTCTTAGCTTGAAAATCTCATGAAATTGGGAAATCTGAAAATTTGTGATGCATGTTTGTTAATTGCATGGAATAGGAACAATATAGTGTCTAGGAGTAAGCCCTAGACAAGTATATGTTGAAATCATGCTTAGCTCAAGTTTTTGTTGATACTAAATTCATGTATGAGATGTTTTTAGGGTTTTGATTGCAAAAAAATAGTGTTATGATGTCAAGAACAAGCTTAAATTGAAAGCTGAATTCCAACGATTCTTGATCAGAATTTACAGCCGATTTGTATTGGCTGTAACCTGAACAAAAAGTGACAAAATAATGTGTTTCTTGAGTCTATAATGTAATTCCAGGAAATATCTTTAAAACCCCACTGGAATCGCATTTTTTCGACGAAAATCGAGCGTTTTATGAATTTTTCCGTATCAAAGGTTCAAGCTGCGTTTTCTGGCAGAAATTGCAGCCCATCACGAATGTCATAACTAAATTTAGGAATTGAGTTATGATCTCAAATTCTTACTGTAGAAAGTTTTAAGCGATTAAAAGAATCGCCAATTGGAATTTCGTCAATCGGATAAACGAGGAATTTTTAATGAATTTTTCCGTAAGCTGCAGTCAGAAGTGACGAATCTGATTTCAGCTTAGTAAATGAATTTTCACGAATTTTTGGTAAAGAGTTAGATCTTGAAATTTTAACTCAAGGGCTAACCCTCCGAGAGGTACGCCACATAAAAAAATCATAATTTTTGAAGACTTGTAAACAGGCTAAACAAGTCACCAAAAACAGCCAATTTTCATTGATATGAAATGCCTAAATGAAATCGCGGCTTACTAGTTAGTATGTAAAAATTTGATTTTTGTTAAGAGTTCGGATGAAATATGCCTAAGGGAGTTCAATGAACCAAATGTGCATATGAATATGTTGGTAAGTCAATTGACTTTTAAAAGTCAAACTAACCAATGATAAATTCAAATAGTAGTTTCGACATAGAAAATACGTGAGGTGGAATAGTCGTGAATTGAAATGACTAATCTAACCACCTTGTGAATGATGATAGTTTGTCGCCTAACGAGCTAGGTGGAGGCTTGGGAAAGAAGCGGTCAAACGAATCAAGCACGAGAAGAAAAGCATATTCGGATGCGAGTTAAGTATAGCTTACACTAGTCATATAGTTTAGAATGTCCTTTTGTTGTTTTGATTTCGAACAAGACAAATGGAAAGTTGAGAAATGGTGTTTCCGGCGTGTAGTCGTACGGAACAAGATAACCAATAAGGGTAAAATTGAAATTTGGACACTTGTTGACAATAATTATTGGTTTTGAAAGATACATATTTCGTAAGCCTTATTAGGCCAAAAAGCGTTAAGAGGTGAATTATAGTTAAAACGACCGTGCGGTGTAAATCGGAACGAGTCGTGTAGACGAGATGGCAATAAGCTTTATCTCGCCAATATTATCGGTCATTTAGACCAACGGGTCAAAAGGTGAAAATATCACTTTTTGACAATATCGACTAATGGTTTGATGAGTTGTTTGATTTCAGAAATAAATATCGAGTGGATATTTACATCGCTATTACTTAGTAGATATTGAGGCAAGGTACTTAAATGGGTCAATGTAATGATCCGAGCCAGGTACGCATAATAAGATAACTCTCATTTAAATGTAAGGCTAATGAGAGTTAAACGAAGTCTAAAATAAGTTTTTGGTTACCTTAATAGGTAAACCAAATGTTACGGATGATGGTCATTATATTTGTTATAGGTTTCTAACCATTACCAAGAGTTTAATAAGGGTTTTAGCCATGGAAATGGGTTGCATTTGATGGTTTGGTTCGAATTTAAAATGACCCTAAACATGATTTCCGCAGCTTTTTATACGGATTTCGACTAATCTTAAAAAAATCATATAAAATCAACCGTTTATCCGATTTGGGTGTTCTATACCTTTTCGGAAAGCTTATGAAGTAAATTTTTACTGTTTTCAATCATAAGAAACAAATGTGGTTGTTAAATAGGCCAAAAGAATGAATTAAACAGCTGTTCAAAACCTTGAAAGCTGTTTGAAAAATGAAAATATAGTTGCTGTGCTGATTTTATAAAAATCATATAAAATCATAGAAAATTCGTTAGAAGGTGTACCTTATATGCTTGCGAAGGTATTGAAGTTTTCTACGATCCATCTTTGAATATGTTAATCTAGTTCAGACTTTGAATGGGTCATAATGGTCAATTACAGCAGCTGTATAGAAAATCGCTGCACATTAATAATGTCATTATTAATCCGGAAAAAGACATATGATTGCGTATACTTGATTTAGTCATGCCACCGTAAGTTACGGTGGAGCTGATATGATTATGATGGTTACATACTGAGTTACGGTGGAAGGATAGACTTTCAGGGGCTACCGTAACTTACGGTGTCACCGTAAGTTACGGTGGACCCAGAAACAAAGTATATTTTATTTAGTTTAAATTCCTGGATTCGTTTAGACACGTTTTAAACCCCGTATGACTAAAGTATTTCATGTTTATGGAATATAGGTACTTTTGGATGCCGGAAGACGATCAAGCTCAGCGAAGAACCGAACACGATAAAGATACACGCTTCCGCACTTTGCCACGTTGTAAATTTTAAACAACAAAATTGATCATGTTATGTAGAATAACTTATGATTTGTAAAAGTTTTAATAAACCCGTATTTCCAATGTTTATGTAATCTTAATTACATGATTGTTCCTACAAAAATATATGTTAAACCTTGAATAATAAGAACGGGTGTTACAGAAAACGTCACTTATCGTTATGCTATCAAACCATTCAGGCTAACTTTACTCGCTAAGCGCTCCCTTCAATCCATCAACCGCTGTGAGTATACTCGATCCCTTTTTTGCTTTATGCACTTTTGGGTGTTACATACGTTACAACTATTCAAATCACATCAAACACACTACTCAATACTATTTGAACGCTAACCGTTAATGCATGTTATACGTGGCTGATGAATGCTTGTTTGTTATGTTTACACATGGAATGTTGTCTACCTGCTTTAGCAACGATAGTACTATAGTTTGGACTCAGCACCCGTTCACACGGGGGTTGTTAAGGACATTTACTTGCATGGATTATGGTGGTAATCATGTATTGCGAATTGCATTTGGCAGTCAACCCGCAGTCATTGGTATCGATGGATTTGTGTCGATAACTAACGTGCTTCATTTCACTATGTGTACGTGTTGGTTATGCGTAAACGAATTCGAACTGTATATGCTATTATCAAACTTGTATGCTCACCTTTACATTATATGTATTGACTTTATTTTAACGTATGTGACAGGTGCTTAGGAAGTTTACATGCTTAGCATGCTGTGAACTTGAGGCTAGGAAAGGTCTAGGATGCTCTCTGTGCTGTGATGAAATCGAAGCTAGGAAAAGAGGTCCTAGAAACCAATAAATAACCCACTTATGTGTAAATCTGAGTTGTCGGAACAGAATTATTTACCTAGTTTTTATCTGTAATAATTTGTTTACTATTTAAGACATGGTATGGGACATGTTATTTAATTGAATGGTAATGATAATTGTTATGGAAACTTCTGGACAATCTGTTTCGCTCAGTGCCATGCCCCGATGTTTCCGCCATCGGTTGGGGTGTGACACTAAGCATGGTATGATAGTAATAAAGTTTATGTTCCTCGGTTTTGACCAACTCATCACAAAACTTGAGTTTATCCATAAATGTCCCCGTATTTTTATCAACGGTTTCACCCTTTTGCCTCATTTGCATGAATTCTTCTTTTATCTTATTGATCACTGCCTTGGGGCTATGATGTTTGAGAAAAGGTGTTTTGAAATCTTCCCAAGTCATCGCCCTCGTTGCTTCAATACCCCTTTCATTTCTGAGGTTGTCCCACTAATCCTTGGCTTGGCCTCTAAGTTGGCCAGTTCCATAAGCTACGAAATCGCTTTCATCACAATGTGTTCGTTCGAAAACACCCTCGATATCGCTTATCTACCTTTGACAAGCAATTGGGTCCACCTCTCCGTTGAAGATCAGGGGTTTACACGCCATAAACTTGTTATAAGAGCAACACTTATTTTCTTTGGCCTTGCCTCTATCATTGGTAAGGTCTTCTCTTAATTCGCCCATCTTTTCCTCCATGGTCGAAAGTAATGTATTTTGTAGCCTTTCCACGAATCTTGGTAGGCTAGCTTCAATTGCCCTTCCGACTTCCTCGGAAATCTTTTTCAACTCGTCGGTAGTGAGGGATAGGATATTGTCACTGGCACCTCCCGACATCTTCTTACTGAAATGTTATAATAATTCGATAAATAATTTGTTTAATCATTCTCATATCTTCACATGAGAATTCGTACTCACTATTTTGGCCAAGTATGCAACTTGCCTTAACCGTTTATGCTAAGTGTACTTCCCGGGTTCGAGTATGTTATTATACTCCTCCCGTACACATTAAGTTACTATTCCTTCTAGTCTTTCAATTTAAAATTTACTTCAAATAAATTCTTATCGGATGTTGATCAAGCCTTGAACCGAACACATTTGTCTCTAACCTTAGCTCTGATTACCAACTTGTAACACTCTACTTTTATAAATTTAAATTCTTACCGACAAGAAAAGAATATTCATTATAAAGTTAGCCAAAACATTGATATCGTCCTTAAAGAGTACTTGCGAGTTTAACAAATGTTCAAAAACAACATTAGGATACATAAGTATTCCATCATTTACATAAATCTTATTAATAACTAATAAGAACAAAAGTTGCGGAACTAGATCTTGTGTGTGTTCGGTTCGGAAGCATCGACTTGATCATCATCCACGTACTTGCAATACCTAAAAACTGGAAATTTTGGACAAATATTAGTATTAGAGTCCTTAGAAAATTAGCATAATCAAAACTATGCTCGAAAACGGATTCAATTAACTAAGATATGCAAAAGTCAACAAAAGTGACTGGGCTCTACCGTAACTTACGGTAGCCACCGTAAGTTACGGTAGCCTCTGGGCAACACTGGTCTACCGTAAGGCAGTAGAAAACTGCCGTAACAATTTACTCTCTACCGTAAGTTACGGTAGCTACCGTAACTTACGGTAGCTACTGCACATTCTTCATACTTTGCTGATTTGACCCGTTTGTTCTAGTTTCGCACTTTATTTGCATCAAAACACAATACGGAACATTCCAAAATTACTAGTTAGACTTATAATTTCCTGCCTTCAATTTATTAACGTTTCCCTAACGAGAAACGTGACAAATATGCATCATTTGATGCATAATCAAACTTGTGGATTTTTATTCCACATTCTCACCAACTTTACCCCTTTAAATTCATTCTTCCCGAATCTTACGAACGGGATATTACCAAAATATCAAGGTAACCCATCTTCGGGTTCTTTACGTTCTACTTTCACGCTCCCATTACCGATTTGCGTGTTTAATACATTATTACCCAACACCCGGGCTTATAGTCTACGGATAAGGTACTCCCGTTACCCGGTTTGTACCCACCCTTAATAACCCATTTGGTTTGCCGTCATGAAGTCCATCATTCAAGCAAACCAAACCACTTCAATCTCATATTCTATATTGCCAACAAACATCGATAATGAAGACTAACTAACGATAATAACGAAGCGTTAGCCACGTACCTTAAAGCTTTCCTTTCAAGCGAGTGTCTGCACCGGCTTGACTTCCCGACGCCTCACTCGTGTTGCCTAAAATACGCAAGCCAATTATCATTAGAACCTTTCGGCTCATAACTTAAGCTTGTTAACTTAGCCAAACACCACAATTAGTGTCTATCAACTTCTTTTAGGCGTTTTATCAAGCATCTTGTGTGCATACTTTACAATTAGTCATATTATTCTTGTCATTGAAGTTTTGTAACCACAAAAACCCCTAATTAACAAGTAGAATGTTTACTATCCCCTTTTTACATCTAATTTCTGATTGCAACTTGTTTCAACATCATTATTTACCTTCAGATTTCATGAGTTCCGATTATACATCAAAAACCCAATTGTTTCTACTTGTGCATTCAACCGATTACCTAGTCATAGCAAATGTTCTACTCATATTTATCAAAACCTTACTTGAAATCATGTAGATTATACTATCTTTAACATAATTTCAGCAGATTATTACTCAATTATGCATCATAAACTTCATCAAGAATTCAATACACAAGTATGCATCAATTCCCAACATACCTTATGAAGAGAAAGTGTTAGGCACTCTAATTCAGCAACATGCAAATCAGAATCATGTGATTTAAGGGTTGAATTTGATGGGCAAGATCAAGAACTAGGGTTTTAGTCCCTGTTTTCTTCCTCTGGTCGCACACACCCACGCACATATGTGTGTGTGTGATTTTCTTGATTTTCCCACTTTTGCTAAATTAGTCCCTCTAGTTTTCTTTATTTGACTAATATTAAACTATCATTTTCTTTCATACTTTTATTATATGGTATTTTAGCTATTAATTATTTTTGGGGTGTTACATAAAAGGTGGCGGTTATAGAAGGTTATCAATTAATTGAATCAATGAGAAAATTACTTGTTTATTCTTTTAAATTAATTTAGATTGAAGACACATGTAATCTTCACAATATTTCCCACACTTCTCACACTTTTGAATTAATATACATGATCTTTAATCTATGAAGTAATTAGTTGATTTATATTAATTTGAAAAGAAAGGTGTACAGAGAAATTTTATATGTGGTAATTTATGTTTGGTGAAATAAAATTGGTTGTTTAATTATTTAATCTTATATTTCTATAACTATCTATCTACTATAATAAAAGAAACCAATAAGTGACACGTGTCATTCATAGAAGACGTCTACATTTGTAATTTCCTGCCTTTTCATACTTATCTTATATCAATTAATTAAATAATAAATAATCAATTAATATTAAATCTTATCTTACTTTGAATGTCGGATAGAGTCATTCTATTTTTTCTAATAATATATTATATTCAAATTTAAGTTATAAATTAAAGATATTTTTTAAATAATAACACAAAACAATAATCTTAAACTTAAAAAAAAACAATAATACACTCATAAAAAAAAATTAAAGTACAAACAAAATATACAAAATAACTTATTAGACATTAGATCAAACTTAAAAAAAACACTAATTAGGAAGAGAAGCTAATAATATAATTCTGTTTTTGATTTTTCAAATTGGGGTTCTAATCAATTCGAATTAAACTTAACCAAGTTTGTGATTTGATTCGAATTAAACCGAACCAAATTTATGATTTTTAAACGAATCTAATAGCATATTATTTACTATACAAATTTACATTTATTTAACCCGTGTAATACATGGTGTTTTTAAAGATATAACTTTTTTTATTATTTAGTATATATTCGCCCCGCTTGTGGTATACAAGGTTACAAAATTACATTTATTTAACCCGTGTAATACACAGTGTTTTTAAAGATATAATTTTTTTTATTATTTAGTATATGTAATTAGATTTATTCAACCCGTACAATACACGGATTTTTATTATTTCAATCAATCAATTAATCATACCCAGTAAAATCCCACAAATAGCAAAGCTATTTGTAGGGTCTGGGGAGGGTGGGATGTAGGCACACCTTACCTCTACCCCTAGGGATAGAGAGACTGCTTCCAGAGAGACCCTCGGCTCCAGAACACAATTATTTCTTTCCTGGCTGCTCCAAAACACTCAGGAAAGAAATAAATAGAACATGAGGTGTGCGTGTGTGTGTATGAAGCTACCAATGTAGCATGAGTTGTGAAAGATTGCATGGTAAAACAGAACAAGTGTGACAACACAAAACAGCCTATACACATAGTTACATATCTACGACCATACACTACACCTAAAAACACAGTTGTACAAAACATCCTATACACGGATTTTTATTATTTGGTATATAAAATTACATTTATTCAGTACAATACATGAGGTTCTTAGAGATATAATTTTTTATTATTATTTAATATATAAAATTACATTTGTTCAACTCGTGTAATAAACAAGATTTTTAAAGAATAACTGTTTTAATTTAGTATATAAAATTACATTTATTCAACCCGTGTAATACACGGGGTTCTAACATATATACATACTAGGTTAGAACCCTGTGTATTACACAGGTTGAATAAATGTAATTTTATATACTAAATTAAAACAATTATTCTTTAAAAATCTCGTTTATTACACGAGTTGAACAAATGTAATTTTATATATTAAATAATAAAAAAATTATATCTCTAAGAACCTCATATATTGTACTGAATAAATGTAATTTTATATACCAAATAATAAAAACTCGTGTATTGTACGGCTTGAATAAATCTAATTATATATACTATATAATAAAAAAGTTATATTTTTAAAACACTGTGTATTATACGAGTTAAATAAATGTAATTTTGTACCTTGTATATTACACGGGTTGGATAAATGTAATTTTATAAACTAAATAATAATAAAAATTATTATCTTTATAAGCCCCGTGTATTATACAGGTTGAATAAATCTAATTATATATACTAAATCATCATCATCATCATCATACTCAGTAAATTCCACAAATAGCAAAGCTAAGGTAGGGTCTGAGGAGAGTAAGATGTAGAGGCTGCTTTCAGTAAGACCCCCGACTCGATAGTAGTTTCGCATCAAGCTTTGGACATAAGGTACATAACACTTAGCAATCGGGACAAAGACCGATTAGTGCATGTTCCCTTTTGTCTTTCTACTATCAACGGCACCACATGATGATGATGCATGATTAACCGTCCGCCGCTTTTAACGTTATTTTCACAAATTTAGTGAAATAACGTGAAAATTAGTGTAATTTCACTTTTGCCATTCAAGCGTCCACACATATATACATTATTAAAAGTTAGATTAGATTATATATGAAATTAAGTGTATAACAAAAAGTCTTTATGAATTTCACGTAGAATTAATTGGAATCCTTTATTAAAAGTAGGTTAGATTATATATGGGCTTATACGAGTGAGTAATTGTGTTTGATTATGATAGATTATATTTTAGTTTTAAAACTTCTAGAATGATTGAATCAAATAAAATAAAAGGATTATGATTTCCTAGAAACAAAAATAACTGAGTTTTTTTTTTCTGATCATTTTGAACATGAGCAAATAGAACGATAGCATCTTAATAAAAAATAACTAATTAAAATGTGAAACCCAATAATTTTACTTCTGTCCCATTTGAACGGAAAAGATAAGTACAAACTAAATTTAAAAAAATGCAATATGAAAATAAGAGATAGAATAATCGATATTTTTTTTTTTCGTAAAATAAGAGATAAGGGTAAACTAAATAAAAAAGTGTCAATTTGGTAAATAATAATATTAAGTATGAAAGGTAGGAAATTACAAATGTAGACATCTTCAATGAATGACACGTGTTCAAAATCAGGTTTCTTTTATTATATAGTATAGATAGATATAGATTCGTATACCAATCAACATCTAAAAAAACAATTTAATAACATCTAATTCGTTTACATGAATTTTAATTTAGAAGATCAACTTCATAAATTATAACTCCATATATATCCATTTATACAAAGTATATTGAATTGAACATGAACCTTACTTGCGAACAAAAAATTATATAAATATCCAAAAGAATTGGTTTTCAATGAAATAGCCAATTACATGGTGGCCTAAAGTCAAACGTTGAACATAAGCAAAACGAATTCAAAACAACCAATCTAAGATATTCTTTGTTTTATTTTTGTCGAATAATATATATTATTTTGTTTTATCTAGGAAATTACTATGCTTATAATCAATATTTTTTTTCATAAAATAAGAGATAAGGGTAAACTAAATAAAAAAGTGTTAATTTAATAATATTAAGTATGAAAAGGTAGGAAATTACAAATGTAGACATCTTCAATGAATGACACGTGTCTAAAATCAGGTTTCATACATGTGAATATCCTTTATTATATAGTATAATATAGATTAAGGTATTTGATTCATACATGTGAATATCCTAAATTTGCTTCCTTTTATATCGGAACTAATTAGGCGTATGGTTAATTTGGTATGCAAATATTACGATTTTGTTTCACCTTTAGTGCTCCTTGTTCACTAAGGCTATAGGGTGTGGTCATGACCCTCATGACCACCATGACCCTCCATGTTAGTGCCATGTAACTCACCTCTAATCCACCATCCAAAACCACTATCCTAAGGGTGTGGTCATGACCCAAACCACTAGCCTCTTATTTATTTAATTTATCTTTGTCTAAATTAGAAAAAGGAAATGATTTGTTGAAAAATGGAAAGGAGGACCATGGTTGTCATGGTTTAATCCATGCAAACCATGGTGGATCAATCAAGGGGGTGGTGTAACCTTCCATTCATGTTCCTAGGTGGCAAATCATGTCCCAACCATGACCCCAGTACCACGTTTTGTTCAGTATTAATTTCTTTATGAAATGGTTGATTTGGTATGTTCATATTGCGATTTTATTTATCTTTAGCACTCATTGGTTACTAAAAATGTTTGGTGCTCAAGAGTAACTAGTTTTTTTTTCTTTACATGAAAAGATTAAAATACTTATAATAGAAAGTAAGAAAATATTTAAATAACCACCAATTTTCTTCAACATCCTTCATGTCTCTGTGACACAGAGTGAAACCAAAAAGACAAAATAATTCTTAGACGAAGTGGATAAGTTTTTCAATGTTTAAACCAATACAATATATGCCCTTTAAAACGGGGGTTTCTAAATTTAGCAACTTTGCCAAAATTTTAAATTACAAAGTTACTTGAAATTTACTCAGATTAAGTCTGTAAATGAACGGGTATACTCAATGTTGTAGAAGGCGCTAGGCGCTAGTCGGGCGGTGAGGTACAGCCTAGGGATTAATCGGAATGGGATTTTTATATGTATTTTTTCAAATTTATATATATATACCCAATAATATAAAAATAATACTTCAAAATTCACATAAATACTTCAAGTTTCAGATAGTATGGTTCGATTTTGACCGATTTTGACCAATTTTGACCGCCTAGGACCGCCTAGAACCGCCTAGGACCGATTTTGATCGATTTTGACCGACTAATATTGTCCGATTAATCCGATTTTTGACCGCCTAGGACCGATTTTGACCGCCTAGGACCGATTTTGACCTTTTTTTACCATGACCGATTAATTGACCGCCTAGCTCAAAATTAGGCAGTAGATGACCGCCTAGCGCCTAGGCGCCGATTAATCGGCCGCCTAGGCCGATTTCTGTAACCATGGGTATACTAATCAATGACCTACGCTTACTTTTTAAGCTAAAAAATGCTAACAGTTGACAAAATTGGGAAAGATCTTATTGGCCCTAATCAAGGAATTCGGGTCTGACAGCTGGGCCAAACTGTCTTTGGCATTTGCCAAATGAGCCAGCTTGTCAAGACCCTTTTGTTCGCTAGCCATGGGCCCTGTAACCCCAATTCTAGCCCAATTATACCGTTTGAAGTTTGTGCAATGGGTACAAATAAAAGTCCACAAACTCTTGGATCAACTCATCACTATAAACAACCAACAACCATACCGAGTAAATCTCACAAATAGCAAAGCTACTTATAGGGTCTTGGGAATCAACTCATCACTATGAACTCCTCAATTTCAATTGTCTCCAACCAAATCTCGAGGACCATCACATGTAAATAGTTGTGACTTCACGATGATTTTGTCTTTTCTCTAGCCGCATCAATTCCCTCTGGTTCCTGGTAACCTCTCTTCCTGCATTTTTTGGGCAACCGTCCAAACTGGTTCTTGCGCATTTTATCCAAGTTGATATGAACCCATCTGTGTTCATGTTGACAATACGAGTATTGGCAACGACAGCTACGACGCAGTGGGTTTGCGGTGGTGCTGGCGGTTGGAGGATAGTGGCAGGAGGATTGAGAGACGAACAAAAGCGGTGACAGTTTTGTGTTTGACGCTACAAAAGGAGGCAGTCTGAGAAGTTTTGGAATTGGGTAAAAAGAAATTGTTAATTTAAATTTTATAATCAGCTAAGGTAAGGTAAATAAAATTGTTAATTTAAATTTTATAATCAGCTAAGGTAAAATAAAAACTTGTCCGGATAAGTTTTTGTAGTTTTCATGATCCCGCGTTAAACCACCCCATTACACACAACTTGTGAGAAGTTTATGTTTTAACTGAACCTCTTCTAACTCTGCACTGACTGGCGATACCAAAGTTGTACACAAAAAAAGAAAACCCACACACAAGTTACGCTACGGATTTCAAACTAATATGTAGATACAGATGTACCAGACTGAAACACAAAAATTAGTTTACTGGGTCGGTGGTGGTGGGTTGTCTTGCTCTTCGGGCCTAGACTTGTTGAAGGACTTCTGCTTTTCGGGTAATTTTTTAAGAGCGTCATTGGCAGGAGCACGGTCACGTGGACTAACCAACTTCTTTTCTACATCTTCAAACTTGGCAGTAGCCCATGGTGCAGTTCCTACAGTCTTAGCTGAGCTGGGACCATCTATTGTGAGTGATGATGCTTCATGACTAGAGGCATACCACATGTTACCACATGCATTACACTCGAGCTGCAATCATAAAACAATCAACATCAATAGTGATTCTTCAACTTATATCTTTGATAGTTTGATTTGCCAATATTACCATGAGCATGGGTTTCTAATAATTCTATAAACTTAGTACACAAGATGGAGCAAGAACCTGGTATCGATCTGCATGTCCACCTGATATGATCTCTACTAATCGCACTTTTTTCTCCATGCATCTTTTACAACGAGCATCTGTCATCTGTCATGTACATTAAAGCCGGGAAGTTTTGTTACTGAGCCAAACCAAATACTAGATTGGGTAAAATGTGTCGACATGAAATACAGAATTACCTGCACCATAGCATCCTCTTCGGGCTCTCTACTAGCTATCTCCTCTGCTGTCAATCCCTCCTAATACAAAAAAAAAATTACTACGTCATTTATGAAAAATGAACAAATATAAGAAAAAGATTACATAATTACACACACACAAGACAACTAGCAGAAGACAATATGGTATAAAAATCCTCAATTAACAAATACTTGGTTTTCACATTTTTGGTGCTTATCCAAAAGTGAAATTTGTCCATTTGTCGATTTCTTCAACAAAATAAGATTGCAAAAATCTCATACCTTCAACTCAATAGGTGACATGGACAATATTTTTGAAGGTTCCAATTCCCCCTTTAGAAGGCGTCGGGCTAGCTGTGCATTTTTCTGCAAAGTAAATATGCAGTCTTCAAATATACTATAATAGCAGTAACTCCAAAAGATAAACGCCTTAAATCAAGGTAGACACTAATATACTATAATAACATAACTATTAACACGTTGTCATGTGTTAACCAAACCTTAAGATTAAAAACTAATTGCCGCATCTTCTGGTTATATTTCTGAAAATCTGAAGACTCATGCGAGGCCTGCTCAAGAGCAGCTACAGCACGAACAGCATCGTCAGGCCAGATAGGAGGTGATCCTGTTCCGCTCTGCAACATAGTAAATTATCATACATTATGAGCACCAAATTTTAAGAATAAAATATTAAAATTCCCTGCTTACTTTTGGAATTTTGTCTTCAGGCTCGTTTATAGGAGGCTTATTGCTCTGACTGTCATCCACATTATTGCATACAAACCGCACTGTATCTAGAAGCTTCTCTAACCATTTATCACGTTGCTGATCGTTCGTGAAAGCATCAAATTTTACCAGAATGTTATAATACTCAGAAGAAATGCTGTTACAACTTCCAGGTGTTTCGGACCGTGACAACGGTCCAGACCTGTTGCTTACATCCTCATCTCTGGAAACGTCTAACGGAGACATGTTCATATTCTTTCTCCTCAACAGCCTTTTACTTCTTAACTGGTCTTCCGGATCAACCGTATCATTATCGATTTTGATATCGGGAAGGTCTCCTAACCTTGACATTGTTTTTTGAACAAGGAGATCGATTTCATGTTGCATGTTATCTTCGTAATCTTTGTCTGTAAGCTTGAAAAGGCGCTTGAAAATGGTGTCGTAAACCTTTTGAACGATGAATCCGGGATGTAACTTACGACTAGGGATCTGTTTGTGAGCAGGAATGAAATGTACTACGCATTTGTGCATTACGGATTCGGCTGGAACCTCGTCTCGGTGAAAACTATAAAACAGCTCGCGTGTATCGTTTGATTGCCAGTTTCCGCCGCCTTTTCTTTCTGCCTCTTCAGGTCTGTAAAACCATTGTCCAGTCACCATCACACTCTTATCTTTTGTCTCTGTGATTTCCTGTGTGTAACATAAAACTTCTACTTCAGAATAGATAAGAGGCGATATAGCATACATAATATTATTATATTATACAAATTGAAATACCTTGATTATAGCAACATATGGTTTCTTGTTTGGTCCTTCAGGATCAGGAACTAAAAGCACAGGATCCTCCTGCACATCCATAAAGACAGAACAGAGTTAGGTTCTTTAGTTACTAACAACGATAAGGTATATTACTACACACTAATTTGCATGAGATTAGAAGAATATACATCTACTTCAACCTTCCTACTTCTACTTGCATTCTTTGTGGCCCAACATTATACCAATAAATAATAATAAGCGTTACCAGTTGGCAGTTATTACATCAAGACAATCTACAAAAACTTACGCTCTAACGTCAATGAAACCTTTTTGGATGCAAAAGACTCCTTAAGATTATCCTTATTTCATCCAACCTACTTGTATGCTTTAATTAACACCATTACCAAATACCAATCTATGCATCCTTGTGCAATAGCCACTACTAAGAGAACTTTAGAAATGCTATTTTGACAAAAAAAAAAAAAAATACACCCGAACAAATATATCGATCAGAATCCCAGCTATCAACTGCAGTAAGCAAAAACTCACTACCTTGTAGTAAAGCCAAACCCTATACACTATCTTTACACCTCAAAGCAAATTTCCGTCATTCAAAAGTTCCATGAACTAGTGAATAACAATTAACAATTTAACACTACTGACTACACATTGCATGTCTACATAACACTAGTTAAAACTTAAATCCAAACGACTTGTAATGATTCCTCTTCAATTCTTAACAAAATTACATGATAATTCAGAAACTTGACGGTCTATTATATAATCAACAGAGTATTAATAACGCCATACCTATAAACAATCTCAAAAACTCAAAGCAAATTCCATTATTCACATTTCACAAGTTCCATAAACTACTTAATAACAACTAACACCATAAGTTGCATATTTACACAACACTAGTTAAATTCAAACAACTTGCAACCATTCCTCTTCAATTGATCAACTCTCAACAAAATCACATAATAATTCAGAAATTTGACAGTCGATTATAATCAACAGAGCATTAACAACGCCATACCTATAAAACAATCTCTAAAACTCAAAGCATATTCCATCATTCACATCACTATAAGTTGCATATCCACATAACACTAGTTAAATTCTAACAACTTACAACAATTCCTCTTCAATTTAACGAATTCCCAACAAAATTACATAACAATTCAAAAATTTCAGAGTTAATCATAATCATAACCTAAATTCTGAAACAACTATTAATTAAACAAAACACTCACAAGCTCGTACGAAATTCCGTCAAATTCAAACGCCTTATAATGATTGAGCTTCGATTTCCCCTTGCCGGAAACCCTAACCACCTCACCAACCGGCTTCGCATCCGGCGGTTCTTCTTCCTCCTCCTCCTCCTCATCTACCGGCGGTGAAGCTTCTTTCTCTTCATCTTCGTTAGGTTTTTTATTGTCTCGTTTGGTTTTGGTTGATTGTTTGATTGCTTCTTGTATTTGTTCATCTTCATCGTCGTCTTCGTATATTTTCATTCGCTTTCGCTTCCGCTGAGTTGACCGCATTTCGTCGTCGTTGTTCGGTGGCGCGGCGTCGTCTTCGTCGTCGTCGTCGCTGGTGGCTAAGTACCGTCGGTTGCGCATTTTGGTTAAGGTGGAGTGTGTGTGTGTGTGTGTGTGTGTGAGGAGTGCGTGGGGGCGATTGGTGATGGTATAGATTAGAAAGTAGTAACAATTTGCTTTGGTTTCATTTGTTTAAAATATAATATTGTATAAATATAAAAACAACTGTAAAACGTGGGTGGTGGTAAAGACAAGGATCTAAACAAATAGAATTGCACAGTAGAACAGTAATAATAGGTTTTTTTTTTTTTTTTTTGAAAGGTAACATTTTATAAACAGCAAACGCCGACCCAAGCCGGGCCGACAAGACAAACGAACATTACATATTTACAAAAGAGACTCAATCTTTCCACTCTAACCTTTTATATTTCGAACGACTAGAAAACCATAAATAACTAAGAACCTTTATTTCACTTAAAATTCCTTCAATTCTAGCCGGGATGCTGGAGAACTTAAGCATGTTCCTGGCGCGCCATAAACTCCAGCAAGTAACCATAATAACACCTTGAATCGCCTCCGTTTTCTTCTCCGAAACACCAAGACCGCTGAAGATGGTTAACAAATCCTGTGTCGAAAAGGCGAAAATGGGCGGGATTTTACACCAAACAGAAATACCATTCCAAACCGAAGAAGCGATGAAACATGCTATAAAAGTGTGATAAACCGACTCAACATTCGAGTTACAGAGCTGGCAAGTTGGATCTGTAACATCAATGTTCCGCTTTAGAAGGTTATCGGCTGTAGGAACCCTATTTAAATTCATCCTCCATATGTGTATGTTAACTTTAGAAGGTAGCCACCTACACCACTTGATGACCGAACTGTTAACAGGAGCGCTGTTACCTTTCAGCAGTCTTTTGACCTCTTTAACCGAGAAGCATCCGTTAGAATCTGACGACCACTTCCATTGATCCGGACCGCTACCGAACTGCACTCTTGAAACCGCATCAACCAGCTGATCGAACTTGTTCCTCAAATCATCGGAGGACAATTCCGAAGACCAATTCCATTTAAACACCAGATTACCATTAAAAGAACACACTCTATCCGCCACATAAACTTTTTTGACAGGCTCAAGTCTAAACAGATCCGGAAAAACTGTTTTTAACGGCTCATCAAACACCCAACAATCCAGCCAAAAAGCGACATCCATACCGTTTCCAATAATGCCTTTCAGAAAACATCTTAATGGGCGACCATCCACCTTAGTATTAATGAAAACTTTTGCAATATTCGACCACACTCCAGGTAGAGATTTTTTAAAAGGGATGCATTCCCATCCTCTCATATTCGAGTGAAGAGCACCGATAATTTTTTTCCATAGGCTATCACCTTCATTCTTGAATCTCCATCCCCACTTTACCAAAAGAGACGTGTTAACATTTTCTAACTTGTTTAAACCCAATCCCCCTTCTTTAATTTTGCGTGTGACCGTATCCCAAGCGACCCAATGCATCTTTCTATCCTCCGACGAACCACCCCATAAAAAAATTTTAATTAACGCTTCCAGATCAGAAATAATCTTCTTCGGGGCTTTATAAAGAGAGAAGTAGTACGTCGGGAGGCTTTCAAGAACGGACTTTATTAACACCACCCTTCCCCCAATCGAGAGAAGATGTGACTTCCACTTAGAAAGACGAGCCCGAAAAATCTCCAAGACCGGGTGCCAATTAGAAATCCTATTCATGTTGGCTCCTACTTTAAGACCGAGATAAATGAAAGGGGGACAATCCGGTTTACACCCCACCACGTTAGCCATCTCCCCGATTTCTTCCACCTCCACTCCAATCCCATAGAGGTTGGATTTATCTAGATTGATCTTTAAACCTGAGCAAAGGTAGAAAACACGAAGAATTCTCACAACGTTAGAGATCTCCGCTCTAGACCATTCTCCCATCACAATAGCATCGTCCGCATAAAGAAGATGGGAGATAGTCGGCCCGTCATTAGGAGTAGGAATCCCACTGATGATATCCGTCTCTAAAGCTTTGTTAAACATGCAAGACAAAGCCTCCATTACCACTAAGAAAAGGAAGGGAGAGAGCGGATCGCCTTGTCTCATGCCCTTCTCGCACCTAAACGTGAAAGTAGGGGAGCCGTTAACCAGAACAGATGAATTTGACGAACTGAGAACTCCCGAAATCCAAGAGATCCACTTGCTATGAAAACCCATTTGAGAGAGAATACTCCTTACAAATTCCCAACTTACATTGTCGTAAGCCTTCTCAAAATCGATTTTCAGAAAGAAAGCCTTAGACTTTTTCTTTTTGATCCAAGATATCAACTCGTTAACTATAAGCGGACCATCCAATATGAATCTCCCTTTGAGAAAAGCCGTTTGCGATTCCGAAATAACATCATCTAACACCATCCTCAAACGGTTGGCAAGAACCTTCGAAATCACCTTACTAATTGCTCCCACCAAGTTGATTGGCCTATAATTGTGTAAAGAAACCGGGTCGTTAACCTTAGGAATTAAGGCAATAAAAGAAGACCCATTTCCAAGGTTGATCATGCCGTTGTTGTGAAACGAGTCGAAAATCTTATTAAAATCTTCCTTAAACACGTTCCAAAAGTGTTTGATAAATTTAAAATTCATCCCATCCGGGCCCGGAGCTCTCTCATCCCCACATTCAAAAACCGCCTCTCTAATTTCTCTTTCACTGAACGGCTCAATTAAAAAATTCTGATTAGCCTCCGAAATCTTCTTGATATTAGGGCACACCAAAGTCGGCCTATTAATAACCCGTTCTTTAAACTTGTCCCTAAAGAAAGACAAAATCCGTCTCTTAATAAGATTAGGATTAGAACACCACACTCCGTTAATATCAAGGCCATGAATTGTATTGACCGCTTTTCTGTTGTTAACCAACGCATGAAAAAATTTTGAGTTTTCATCCCCTTCTAAAGCCCACTTCGATCGCGATCTCTGTTTAAGGTCGGAGTTTTTTCTAATATCCGCTTCTTTCACCAGTTTTCTATTTTCCGCCAAAATCCATTCCTCTTCTTCGGATAAATCCTTATTCTCCATCTCCTTTTCTAATTCCTCCAACTCGGATAAAGCCTTATTTACACTTTCTTTTTCTTTAATCAGAAACTCATCTCTCCATATCTTAAGCCGAGCTTTTATATGTGCAAACTTAGCAGTGAGACAGTAATCTGGGGAACCAAATGAAACAAAACTCTCAGAAGCCTCAGAGACCGCTTCCTCGAAGCCCGGTTGACCCAACCAGGAACTAAAGACCCGAAAAGGTTTAGGTCCAAAGTTCTGGTTATCCACCACCAAAATAATGGGACAATGATCAGAATGTCTCCCAGGAAGAACCCTAACACAAGCCAACGGCCAAGAGTTAAAAAACTCCGGGCAAATCAGAAAGCGGTCCAGTTTGCTTAACTTCCTGCCGTTATCCCTGTAACACGTGAATTTACGACCCTGAAGCGGGTATTGATGCGTGTGAAGTGTTATATATATTAGGTGTATATTTTAAGCCCTTTTTAACACTTATTTTAGCCAAGTTTTAAATTTATAAAACACGATATTTCACTAACACTAAACACAAATATGGGCAAGTGCACCCATCGTTGAGCGTAGTATAGTGTTGGTAAGATACCGAGGTCGTTCAAGGACACAAGAGCTTTTAGTACCGGTTTATCCTCAACGTCTAATCAAAATAAAAGTTTAGAAAAATGTTTTAAGCTAAGAAAAATAAAAACTAACTAAAATGCTGAAAAATAAAAATAAAAGAAAAACAGATAGACAAGATGAATCACTTGGTTCCGACTCGTATCTAGTATAACCTTTGATTATTTCCGCACTTTTGCACATAATTAAGAGATTATCTTAGTTATTGTAGTAGGCCCCTCTTTTGAAGGTGACGTTACCCTCACCCCAGTAGTTTGAGTCAGCAAGGATACAATCCTAAAAGGGTGGATTATTGGAAGATAATGAATTAAGTTATTAATGCAGTATTGTGGTAGGCCCCGCTTTTGGCGGTGACGTTACCCTCGGCTAAGTAGTCTGAGTCAGCAGGGATACAGTCCTAAATAGCCGGGTTATAGTATTAATAGTAGTTAACTTATGAGGGGGTCAAAGAGTTTGGACCCCCGCCATCCAATACCATGAAGTATTGAAGGAGGTCCTACTAAATTTGACCCAGGTCCATTGTAGGACCTCTAAACGCTGAACAATGGCAAGACCTTTACCAAACCGTTCCCTTAACCCCCGACCAGGTAGCCAACATACCTCCATATAGACTGTGGAGATATGAATGGTGAAAATCCTTTATTTTATATAGACAGTAAAATAATGCCAAGACACCACGGACAAACGATAAGGAAAGATCACCTTTAACATAAGTAACTAGTTATTAAAGTCATTAATACAAAACCAAATAAAAAGTGCAAAAGATTAGAAATAAAAAGTATTATACTAGACACTTTGTCTTCACCAAGTGATGTAAGAGACTTAGGCAAACATGGCCTTGATTGTCAAGAACTCTTACGATCAATCTTGGATCCCAAGACGACTCACACACTCTACGATGGACAATGGATGATGGTGGTGGATGATGGTGTTGTGATGGTGGTGGGTGGTG
This sequence comes from Helianthus tuberosus, assembly GCA_030545235.1. Classification (NCBI taxonomy): domain Eukaryota; kingdom Viridiplantae; phylum Streptophyta; class Magnoliopsida; order Asterales; family Asteraceae; genus Helianthus; species Helianthus tuberosus. The sequence goes on from CM060390.1 coordinate 1,231,170, forward strand.
GATGAAGTGTGAGAGAGGTGGTGTGCCAAGGGATGAGTTGAAATGAATCCAAGCACTCCTATTTATAGGTTGAACAGAGAGCTGGGCACGGCCCCGTGCCCGTCTGACACTCTCTCTCCTCATTAATTGTAATTCGCAATTACAATTAATGCGCCTGTTGTACTTTCGCCACGCCCTCGTGTCCGCTGGGCACGGCCCCGTGGTGGGCAATAGAAGCTTCTATAGGTTTGTCTTTTCTGCTGCTTCTTGGGCACGGCCCCGTGCTGGCTGAGCACGGGGCGTGTTCAGTCTTCTGACTTCTCTATTTTGCTTTGGAAGGTGTCGTTGAGGGGTCGGGCAGTCCACTAATGTTCCTTTCCTTGTATTTATGTTGGAATTAGCTGTCTTTTTGCTTCTTTTGTGTTTTTGAGCTCATTTAATCCTGAAAATACAAAAGGAAGACAAAAACACTCTTTTTCCAATATTAGTACTTAAAAAGGGTTAGTTTTATGCCTTATTTGATGTAATTTATATGTTGCATTTTACACACATCAAATACCCCCACACTTGAACTTTTGCTTGTCCTCAAGCAAAACTCTTTAATATGTGGCTTACACTCCCAAATGGAATAGGTAGAAGAGAAGGTTTTGGGCTTGTCGTAGAGTGTCGGGAATCCAAGGTCTTTTTGGGTTTTATCTTTATTTATTTACAATCCTATTCGTAATGATTTATTTAGAACGTTTTATAGGAGAAATTACTTATTTGGGCATAACATGCCTTTTTAAAATTCCATTTATATACAAGTTCACATACCTCACGGGAGAAATCACTCACACTTGGCCGAAGGTGTATTTTTAGTGAATCACTCGAGAGCGGCGTGGAACTTATTCCTACCATAAGCTTGCCAAGCAATCAATCCTCCTCCTTTTTAACTTTTATACCTTTGTAAATATCAAGAGGACTTTGTGGGTTAAGGGTTAGGCTTGGGTTAAAGGTAGGTGGTTGGGTTAGTGGTTAGTAGAAAAAGGGCGAAAAGCGTAACAAGTGCCGGTTTTCGTAACATTTTCTATTTTTGCAACTTTTTATTTTGATGAAGCTTTTATTCAAACAAAGTTATTTTTGATGAACTTGTTTGTTTTTTTTTTTTTTTTTTGCTTCATCAACAACACACATTTTTTTTCGTACGAGAAACCGAACTTGTTACTAAAACAAAGGGTTAAAAATAAAAAAAAGGTTTTTGGTGGGAAAAAGGGTTTTTGGTTTGGGTGATGAAATGAAAAGGTTTGGGCTCAAAGGGGCTAACTAGGGGGATTTTTGGGTAGGTGGTAAAAGAAAAAGAAAAATAATGGTGTAGAAATAAAAAGGGTTAGTCCTAATGTCTCCATCATTTACTTACTCGGGTTTAAGTTGATAAGGACCGGGAATGTATCGTCATGGCAAGTTATAGAGTCATAAGAACCAAGCGGCTATTCACACAAGAAACGAAAAATGAGCATTTAGTTTTAATGATATGTAATTGTGCTCAATAAAGGCTCAAAACTCACTTTTGTGGGAATGGGTTTTTATGTGATCAAGTATATATAATCAAATTTTAACTAAGTTTGCTATGCCTTTTCATAATTTTCTTATGTTGGTTCTTTTTATCACTACGCTATCGGTTGTAAATTTGTAAAAATATAACCTTTTTGAGAACTTGAATTTCCCGAGTTAAACCTAGACAAGCAAAAAAAATGAAATTTTTGAAAAAATTTGGGGTGATTAGCGGTTCCAATAGAGTTTTGTGTAAGGCTTGTATTTAGGACTTGCAAAATTCAAGGTTTTAGCATCCCCCCCCCCCCCCACACTTAAATTACACATTGTCCTCAATGTGTCTCAAAAATAAATTTTAAGGTTGATTAGATGTGTAAAATAGTGTTTAAAAAGCAAAAATTTGTGTTACTGGGCGCTGAACACGGCCCCGTGTTATCCGGGCACGGCCCCGTGTTCAAGTGCCAGTAACAAAATTAAAACAAGAGAAACAGAAGTCTGGACACGGGGGCGTGTTGGGTGAACACGACCCGTGTCCAGTTACCTGAACTGGGCGTTTTTCTGCAGGGGGTTCAGCACGGGGCCGTGTTGGTTGGGCACGGCGCGTGTTGAACCTTCTGAAATGGAGAGAATTGTCGGGTTGCCTTGTTCTTGTGCATGAGTTCATTTTTCTCGTTCCCCTTTTCATCCTTTACCACCATGAGTGTGTTTTATTCCTGAAAACTAACTAGAAAACATAAAAATTAATCTAAGTTAAACTAAGGATAGTTCCGCGGAATGCCTCCGTGGTGCGCCACGTTTATAAGGGTCCTTGGCTAGACCCAAAGCCGGTCATATGTCACCCAAGTGGGATGTATTGCATCCCATGTTGCACCGTCGGAGAGCATCATCCAAGCTTGAGTCTATGACCTGCATGTAGTTGACCGGGTCTTCGTCCTCAATTCTTTTTCCACATTCAAACTTCACATCCTCATCCCCAAACTTCAATGTTAACGTTCCGTCATTCATGTCTACCACCGCTTGGGCGGTGGCTAGAAATGGCCTCCCGAGGATGAGAGGGACATCAGTGTCTTCTTCCATGTCTAGGATGACAAAGTCGGTTGGGAAAACGAAATTGTCAACTTTTACCAACAAATTCTCAGCGACACCTTGTGGAAATTTGACGGATCTGTCGGCGAGTTGTATGCTCATCTTTGTAGGGCTTGTTGTTCCTAGGCCGAGTCGTTTGAACATTGATGTGGGCATGAGATTAATGCTAGCCCCAAGATCGGCTAATGCATTACGAACGGGAGATTCCCCAATCGAGCAAGGAATTGTGAAGCTTCCGGGATCGATTTTCTTTTGTGGAAGTTTGTTGAGCACTAAGGCGGAGCATTCTTCGCCTAAGTTAACTAATTGCAATGATTCAATTTTCCTTTTGTTTGTGAGGAAATCCCTCATAAATTTTGTGTATTTAGGCATTTGGGTTAGGACCTCGATAAAAGGAATATTAACATGCAATTGTTTTAGTAAATTTTCAAATTTAGCGAATTGCTCATCGGTCTTTTGACGATTTAACCTACCGGGGTACGGAATTGGAGGAGTCTTGGTGGGCTCTTGAGTTGGTAGAGAAGCCTTTTCTGGCACAGGAGGAGTCACAGGCTGGCTAGAATGGCTTCTTTCATTTGGCGGCGATGGAGTATCCTCGGGACCCACGGTTCGATTTCTTAACGTGATGAGATGTACTTGTGCCTTAGGGTTGGTTTCGGTATTACTAGGTAACGCGCCTTGTGGTCTCTCGGAGAAATTTTGAGCTAGTTGATTTAATTGTTTTTCAACGTTTTGAATGCTAGCTTGTTGATTTCTAAAATTCGATTCCAGTTGTTGAAATCGATCCGAGTTTTTCTTTTCAGTGTCAGAGATGAGGCGAGATACAGTATCCTCAAGCCTTTCTCTTCCACTTTGTTGTTGAGGGAAATTTTGTGGTTGTTGAAAATTAGTTCGTTGGTTTTGTTGGTTACTACTATTGCCGGGATCTCTCCAACCAAGATTTGGGTGGTTACGCCATCCTTGGTTGTAGGTACCCGTTGGAGGACCCGACGGCCTAGGTCTATTATCCATGTAGTTTACCGTTTCTGTTTGTTCATCTAATTCTTTCATACAACTCCAATTTTCATGTGACCCACCACACCCTTCACAAGCCATAACCGAGGCTGTCTTTGTCATTTCTAGCTTTTTGATTTTTGAAGAGAGGGCCTCGATTTGGGCTTGTAAAGAGGTGCTTTCATCAACCTTATGGGCGCCCGGGGCAATAGATTTATTACCTCGGGGAGTGTGCCATTGAAAATTGGTTTGAGCAATTTCCTCAATTTGGTTATATATTTCATTTGGGCGACGATTACCTAAAAGTCCCCCGGAGCTTGAATCAAGTGTTTGTCTTGTGTGTGGCAACAACCCATTGTAGAAAGTGGACACTTGTTGCCATACCGCTAGACCGTGGTGAGGACACTTTCTTAGAAGCTCCTTGAACCTTTCCCAAGTTTCATATAAGGATTCCCCATCCTCTTGCGAGTATGTATTAATTTCAGTCATTAATTTAGCCGTTTTAGCAGGAGGGAAATACTTATACAAAAACTTTTGGGCAAGTTCATCCCAGGTGTTTACCGATCCAACTGGGAGGGTGTTAAGCCAAGCCTTAGCTCGGTCTTTTAGTGAAAATGGAAACATTCGAAGGCGGATGGCGTCATTTGATGCTCCATTGATCCGAAAGGTATCACATATTTCTAAGAAGTTAGTAATATGTAGATGGGGATCCTCGTCCGCAAGCCCGTGGAAGGTTGCGGAGTTTTGGAGCATTTGTATCAAATGCGGCCGAAGTTCGAAGTTGTTGGCCTCGACATTTGGTGCATTGATAGCGGCGCCGAGATTGCCTACGGTAGGCCGTAGGTAATCTATGAGGGTACGTTGGTCCGCCATTGGAAGTGGGTCCCCCGAAGCTTTCTCTTGATTTTTAGCTTTAAGTCTTTTTCTGAGAAAGCGTTCGGGTTCTTCTAGGGGTTCTTTTATGTCTCTACTAGAACTGGAGCTCATGCACTACGTAGGAGGGTCAAATGTGGCACCTGGGTTCCAAGTCCTGCAATAAAAACAGAAAAGAACGTTGGTCAGAAAGTTCACCACGGCCCCGTGCTCAGTGAACACGGCCCGTGGTCAGAGATACAGTAATTGTTTTCTGGATTCCCAGTTACTGGGAGTTGGACACGACCCCGTGTTGCACCGACACGGCCCCGTGTTCAGCTCTCTGTAACTCAGAAAATAAAAACTGCCAGTGATGATGCTGGGCACGGCCCGTGTCTGACCGGGCACGACCCGTGCTGAGCTCTGCAGAAGCTGAAAAACTAAGAAAATCCTAAAAAAAAAAAAAAATAAAAAGAAAAATAAAAGTTGATTAGGCCGTTGATTCCTAAGTTTCTTAAAATCCTTGTGTCCCCGGAAACGGCGCCAAAAACTTGATGCGTGTGAAGTGTTATATATATTAGGTGTATATTTTAAGCCCTTTTTAACACTTATTTTAGCCAAGTTTTAAATTTATAAAACACGATATTTCACTAACACTAAACACACATATGGGCAAGTGCACCCATCGTTGAGCGTAGTATAGTGTTGGTAAGATACCGAGGTCGTCCAAGGACACAAGAGCTTTTAGTACCGGTTTATCCTCAACGTCTAATCAAAATAAAAGTTTAGAAAAATGTTTTAAGCTAAGAAAAATAAAAACTAACTAAAATGCTGAAAAATAAAAATAAAAGAAAAACAGATAGACAAGATGAATCACTTGGTTCCGACTCGTATCTAGTATAACCTTTGATTATTTCCGCACTTTTGCACATAATTAAGAGATTATCTTAGTTATTGTAGTAGGCCCCTCTTTTGAAGGTGACGTTACCCTCACCCCAGTAGTTTGAGTCAGCAAGGATACAATCCTAAAAGGGTGGATTATTGGAAGATAATGAATTAAGTTATTAATGCAGTATTGTGGTAGGCCCCGCTTTTGGCGATGACGTTACCCTCGGCTAAGTAGTCTGAGTCAGCAGGGATACAGTCCTAAATAGCCGGGTTATAGTATTAATAGTAGTTAACTTATGAGGGGGTCAAAGAGTTTGGACCCCCGCCAACCAATACCGTGAAGTATTGAAGGAGGTCCTACTAAATTTGACCCAGGTCCATTGCAGGACCTCTAAACACTGAACAATGGCAAGACCTTTACCAAACCGTTCCCTTAACCCCCGACCTGGTAGCCAACATACCTCCATATAGACTGTGGAGATATGAATGGTGAAAATCCTTTATTTTATATGGACAGTAAAATAATGCCAAGACACCACGGACAAACGATAAGGAAAGATCACCTTCAACATAAGTAACTAGTTATTAAAGTCATTAATACAAAACCAAATAAAAAGTGCAAAAGATTAGAAATAAAAAGTATTATACTAGACACTTTGTCTTCACCAAGTGATGTAAGAGACTTAGGCAAACATAGCCTTGATTGTCAAGAACTCTTACGATCAATCTTGGATCCCGAGACGACTCACACACTCTACGATGGACAATGGATGATGGTGGTGGATGATGGTGTTGTGATGGTGGTGGATGATGGTGTTGTGATGGTGGTGGGTGGTGGATGAAGTGTGAGAGAGGTGGTGTGCCAAGGGATGAGTTGAAATGAATCCAAGCACTCCTATTTATAGGTTGAACAGAGAGCTGGGCACGGCCCCGTGTCCGCTGGGCACGGCCCCGTGCCCGTCTGACACCCTCTCTCCTCATTAATTGTAATTCGCAATTACAATTAATGCGCCTGCTGTACTTTCGCCACGCCCCCTTGTCCGCTGGGCACGGCCCCGTGGTGGGCAATAGAAGCTTCTATAGGTTTGTCTTTTCTGCTGCTTCTTGGGCACGGCCCCGTGCTGGCTGAGCACGGGGCGTGTTCAGTCTTCTGACTTCTCTATTTTGCTTTGGAAGGTGCCGTTGAGGGGTCGGGCAGTCCACTAATGTTCCTTTCCTTGTATTTATGTTGGAATTAGCTGTCTTTTTGCTTTTTTGTGTTTTTGAGCTCATTTAATCCTGAAAATACAAAAGGAAGACAAAAACACTCTTTTTTCCAATATTAGTACTTAAAAAGGGTTAGTTTTATGCCTTATTTGATGTAATTTATATGTTGCATTTTGCACACATCAGGTATTCCAATAAACCATTCTCATAGATAAATCTGTTAAAATTTTCAGCACAAGCGATTTTGAATTTGGAATTTTTTTCTTTCATCAGAGGAGCGAACAGCGTTAAAATCCCCTACTACCACCCATTGACCGTCATGAGAGCCCATCATTACCGAAATCTCATCCCACAACAAACGTTTTGCTACCGAGCTTTGAGGCGCATAAACATTAACCAAGTTGACAGTTTCCCCCTTCCCAACTAATTTACCTCTGATCATCAAATAACTTCTGTTATGGACTGAGGCTTCCACTTTAAATCTGGTCGGATCCCAGATCCATAACAAACCCCTAGAAAGACCGTCCGACGCAACAAAAGAAAACTCAAAATTATTATTTCCCCATAGCCCAGATAAAATAGCTCTAGAAATAGCTTCCAACTTAGTTTCCTGAATCGCTAAGGCCCCAATCTTGTTCTCCAATCTCATCTCCTTAACCCAAATCGCCTTACCACCCCCAACCAGACCTCTAATATTAAGAGACATTAAATTCATGGGTACAATGCGTACATACCTTCGGACCTAACCGCCTCCTTGATGAGTGCGCCATGACTTCCAATTTCTGCTCCCAGTAAATTTTCGATATTAATCGTGGCGTTGACCTCATCCGCTAACTCTGCCTCGAATGGTTCGGCTACCTCGACTTCCTCAGCATTTTTCGATCCATTATCTTCAATTTGGTTTTTTGTCTCCTCTGTTTCTGTTCCCAACTTAGAGCTAAGCAATTGGGAAGAACATTCCGGAGGCGATTGCCTTTGATTCTCCCTAGCCACAGCATTTACACCTTGGGCTTGTAATGAAGGATCCACATTAAGGTCCAAAACGAATTCTCCAGAGTCCCTAGCCCGTTTTCTCGGTCTTTCACTATAGATTGGGCTGGATCTCCCATATTGGCTATGAGCTTTGGATCTGGGCCTCAGAGTAATATTCCTTTTATTGGGCCTAACACCTTGGTCCGCCGACATAAAGAAAAACGGCTCCATTCTCTCTCTTAGGCTTCCACCTTTAGCGCCTTGGTTCCTACAATCTTGCATGGGCAACTTCCCACCATTCTTGGGAACTGAATCGTTAACATCGGTCCCAACATTGCCATTATGACCCCTGTGCACGTCACCGACTTTTGTCACTGAATCGAACCTTTGGGATTCCTCATCCACTTCTCTGGTCTCCGGTGAAACTACCGGAATTACTTGATCCTGAATGTCGTCGGCACAGTCGAAGCTTCCGGAAGACAAATCTTCAGTGTCAACGTCTAGACATTTTACCTCTCCCACTGATTCCGGGGCCCAGTCGATAATCTCCTCCTCTAACCACACTCTGAACTGCTTATCTCTCCACTTCAAGTTCACACATTGATGAATTCTTTTCCCTTCTCCGACCAGCAACCCAACCCAAGTTGTTGACAGATTATCGTCTCCGGCCTCCATATTCGAACCATGCACAACTTTGCCAAAATGCTCGGCGATATTGTTAATGACATCATTATCTGCAAGCTGCATGGGAACACCAGTGACCTTAACCCAGGCTAGTCTTTCAAACGGGAGCGGTTGACATTCCCATGGGTCTAAACTCTAAAGTTAGAAACCATTCCTTCCAAGTTTGGTGCTCCAGCAGGAATTTAGAACATACTTCTTCCTCGACAAATCTGATGAACATCGATAGCCCACCCATGTACGTTAATGAAACACCTCTGAAGCTAGTCTCAGCGAGATACTTGTTAATATTCCTCAAGACCGAGAGGTCTTTACATCTTCCAACCAGAGCATTGCCAACAAGTTCCTTAAACGCGTTAGTCTCATCAGCGATTTCAATGCAAACTTCCGAAGTTTTAGTCTTCTGACCCAGATCATCAGACGTGGAACTCTTATTATAAAACAGTTCACTAAATAGTTTTCCTTTGCCATTCTGAAAGGAGGAGAAAATATTATTTGTATCTTTCTGAGCCGGCCTCTCCTGGTTCTTCTCTTTACATCTACCTTCATCTTCCTGAAAACCAACTTTGGCAACATTCTCCTTTGCAAACCTAGCAAGGTTAGCGATAAGTTTGTGGCCACCCATCTTGGTGCCGTTGAGCACACGTTCCATTTCCTTCACGTCCGAAACATCTTTAAAACTCACAAAACCGAAGCGTCTTCCCTCTTTATCTACCTTCCTAGCGATGTAGACTCCCGCGATGATGTGTATAAAATGCAACATATAAATTACATCAAATGAGGCATAAAACTAACACTTTTTTAGTACTAATATTGGAAAAAGAGTGTTTTTGTCTTCCTTTTGTATTTTCAGGATTAAATGAGCTCAAAAACGCAAAAGAAGCAAAAAGACAGCTAAATCCAACATAAATACAAGAAAAGGAACATTAGTGGACTGCCCGAACCCTCAACGACACCTTCCAAAGCAAAATAGAGAAAACAGAAGTCTGAACACGCCCCGTGCTCAGCCAGCACGGGGCCGTGCCCAAGAAGCAGCAGAAAAGACAAACCTATAGAAGCTTCTATTGCCCATCACGGGGCCGTGCTCAGCGGACACGGGGGCGTGTCGAAAGTACAGCAGACGCATTTATTGTAATTGCGAATTACAATTAATGAGGAGAGAGAGTGTCAGAAGGACACGGGGCCGTGTCCAGCTCTCTGTTCAGCCTATAAATAGGAGTGCTTGGATTCATTTCATCTCATCCCTTGGCACACCACCTCTCTCACACTTCATCCACCACCCACCACCATCACAACACCATCATCCACCACCATCATCCATTGTCCATCATAGAGTGTGTGAGTCGTCTCGGGATCCAAGATTGATCGTAAGAGTTCTTGACAATCAAGGCCATGTTTGCCTAAGTCTCTTACATCACTTGGTGAAGACAAAGTGTCTAGTATAATACTTTTTATTTCTAATCTTTTGCACTTTTTATTTGGTTTTGTATTAATGACTTTAATAACTAGTTACTTATGTTGAAGGTGATCTTTCCTTATCGTTTGTCCGTGGTGTCTTGGCATTATTTTACTGTCTATATAAAATAAAGGATTTTCACCATTCATATCTCCACGGTCTATGTGGAGATATGTTGGCTACCTGGTAGGGGGGTTAAGGGAACGGTTTGGTAAAGGTCTTGCCATTGTTCAGCGTTTAGAGGTCCTACAATGGACCTGGGTCAAATTTAGTAGGACCTCCTTCAATACTTCACGGTATTGGATGGCGGGGGTCCAAACTCTTTGATCCCCTCATAAGTTAACTACTATTAATACTATAACCCGGCTATTTAGGACTGTATCCCTGCTGACTCAGACTACTTAGCCGAGGGTAACGTCACCGCCAAAAGCGGGGCCTACCACAATACTGCATTAATAACTTAATTCATTATCTTCCAATAATCCACCCTTTTAGGATTGTATCCCTGCTGACTCAAACTACTGGGGTGAGGGTAACGTCGCCTTCAAAAGAGGGGCCTACTACAATAACTAAGATAATCTCTTAATTATGTGCAAAAGTGCGGAAATAATCAAAGGTTATACTAGATACGAGTCGGAACCAAGTGATTCATCTTGTCTATCTGTTTTTATTTTTATTTTTATTTTCAGCATTTTAGTTAGTTTTATTTTTCTTAGTTTAAAACATTTTTCTAAACTTTTATTTTGGTTAGACGTTGAGGATAAACCGGTACTAAAAGCTCTTGTGTCCTTGGACGACCTCGGTATCTTACCAACGCTATACTACACTCAACGATGGGTGCACTTGCCCATATGTGTGTTTAGTGTTAGTGAAATATCGTGTTTTATAAATTTAAAACTTGGCTAAAATAAGTGTTAAAAAGGGCTTAAAATATACACCTAATATATACGACACTTACCACACATCACGCGACCTCACCGAACACTTTGACGAAATCAGCAACATCCCAACTGTTACATCCCCAGGGAAGGTTTGTTATGTAAAATTTGGAGATGTTCCAGCATACCGTTTTGTTACCCTCGTTTCCATGCTTCCTGTTCTTCTTCTTGGAAAGGACGTCGTTCCAGCTCCCTCCATCATCCCCCACGTTCATATTGCTAAACGAGATCTAAGGAGTGTAAAGCACGAATGGATGAAACGAAACCCTGTTAGGGTGAACGGAAAGTTGCAAGATTGAACCAGAGAACAATCGAACGATCCCCGCACGCTAATCGGAATTATCTTACCATCGTCGAGCAACCTTACCACTTCCTTAGAGAGAGAAGAGATCTAATTATTATTCAGTAATAATAGGTTAATGGTTGAATTTTGATTGAAAGCTTAACATGTGTAGTGGTACACATGAATAATGCTCCCACTCATGGACATTGTGCGACACGTGTCATCTCAGTCAGCAAAAAAGCATTATGGGCGTTTTTCACAAATAGGCGTAGTGGGATAATGTCCAATAATGCCCCATCCATGATTACCCAATTATTTAAAAAAATAAAAATAAAATAAATAATATTATTTGGAATATTCTTATTTGCCAAACAAGAAATGAGAAAGCATGCAATGGCGTGATTTAAATATCGCGCAGGACCAATTTTTGAAAAAAAAAACGCTTAAACACGCCTAGGGGTGGGGGTGGGCGTGTTTGGGCGTTATTGGTGAGGAAAAACGCCAAAATTGATACCACTACGGATGGTCATAAAAGAATTACAACTCAGAATTAGGGATGAGAAAAACAGCAGATTAATGGTTGAATTTTGCATAATATGCTAATTTAGTTGGCCTCACTTATATACCCCCTTTTCTTTAATTATTTGTCGTCTGTGTGACTTAAAGCTAAGAACTTCCCCTTTCAAACCTAGGTGTTTTTAGACTAAAGGAAGTGGGGCATCCTTTTGAGAGGGCGTCTTGCGACACGTGACGCCACGTCAGATTAGAGGATTTTGAGCAAAAAAGGGGGAGTGGGGCAACTTTGCTGGGTAGGGCGTCTTGCGACACGTGGCACCCATTTAATTTTGATTTTTTTATGTTAAAAATATAAAGTGTTGTATTTTTTATAAAATTATTGATATTCATTAAATAAAATAACCAACATACAACTTATTCATTAAAAAGCATACAAGAATACACATCTACTACTCAACGTCACTAACGTACTCGTTTAGGTCGAGGTCGACTACATCGTTATTATCTTCATCCTCGTTATCTCCTTCATCCTCGTTAACGAGTTCCGCCTCGTATCCTGGTTGTTTGTTGTCCCATAGGTGATCGATCAAGTCAGACATAAGCATGTTGTGTGTTTCTCTATTCTTTATATCCATTATGTTCTCGATTCGTGTCTCCGATGATACTTCTTGTGTCCAATACTCCGGGAACAATGAAGGGTCATTCTCATTGTAATCTTGGCAAATGGCTTTGTCTTCGTCTTCCAATATCATGTTATGCAAAATAATGCATGTGTAAATGACGTCATGCATTTTTTCCTTTGTCAAGTATCTTGCTGGATAATTGATGACGTGCCATCGCTTTCGAAGAACTCCAAACGCTCGCTCGATATATTTTCTTGCTGATTCTTGTTTTCTCTTGAAATATTTTCTTTTAAGATCAATAGGATCGGTGAACGTCTTTACGAACGTTGCGTACTCCGGATAGATACCGTCAGTTAAATAATATCCGCATTTGTAGTAATTATCGCTCGCATAAAACGCTGAACTTGGTGCCAACCCGTTTATAATCTCTTCGAGAACCGGCGAAGACTCAAACACGTTGATGTCGTTGTGAGAACCTTGTTGACCAAAATATGCATTCCATATCCAAAGATCATAAGATGCAACCGCTTGCAATATTAACGACGGTTTGCCAATGTCGCCTCTAGTATGTGTACCACGCCAAGCGGTAGGGCATTGTTCCCACTTCCAGTGCATGCAGTCGATGCTACCGATCATACCGGGGAAACCCGTGAACGTGCTCATGCACGTCGTACATCCTTTGGAGATCACTTCAAGTCGGACGTCGTAAATAAACCGGCCCATACAACTCAATCACACTTATATAAATTTAAATATATATACGAACATTGACACTAACATAAAAAAAATTGACGATAAAGTTAAATATATAAAAAAATTTGAAAACAAAATTTAGTAAATATACCTTTACAAAAGTGTGTGAGTGAGTCTCGCGCAGTCTTGGCAGACATTCTCAGGTACTCGTCAAATGAATCAACGCTTGTGCCATATGCAAGTTGTCGGATGGCCGCAGTACACTTTTGTAATGGAGTAAAGCCAAGATACCCCCGAGCGTTGTACTTTTGTTTGAAATAATCATAATCTTCCTCCATGTCGTTTGTAATACGGGTAAATAGACGTTTACTCATGCGAAACCGACGTCTAAATATCTTCGCGTCATATACCGGCTCCTCCCCGAAATAGTCTTGCATGAGCCGTTGTTGTCCTGCGGCACGATCCCGCATAATCTGAGTTCTTTTTCTAATCGGTTGGTCATCCGTTTCATTGTCCCCGCTAGCAACTTGAACCAATAATTTGATCGTTGTCATTACCGCCTCGTTGATGGCTTCTTCAAACTCAAAAGAACTAGATGAAGTTGTATCGTCGTCGGACGAGGATGACGAAGGGACGTTGAACTCCATTTGTGGTTCCAAAAAAAAACAAAATGGTTGTGTTGAAAGAATGTATTTTATAAAAATGGTGTTGTATATTTTTAGAGTGTGTTAATGAAAATGGTGTTGTATGGTGGATGTATATATATATATATAGGTGATTTGGTTAAAAAAAACAATAATTGGTCAAAGTAGCCGTTGGAGGGGGGGGGGGATTCTTGAAATTTTGTGCATGCTCAACGGTCAAAAATTGATTTGTGTGAGGAGCTTGACGACGAGAAGAGGATGCCCAAAGGGGGGACGCCCCATGGAACGCCTAATGGGGGTGGTGTGCGGGGCGGCCTTAGGCGTCTTGGAGGGGGAGAACGCTCACTCCCTTTAGTCTTAAAGGCTTTGTCTTTACAACCACCCCAATGGTACTTACTTATATACCCCTTGAGGTTGTTAGATTTAGAACACTATAAATATTACCTTTTATACCAAGCAAATGTGCTCTAATCGTTGAATATGATCCTCAAGCAAATGTACTCTAATCATTGAATATGATCCTTGTTTGATTTCATTGCAAAGAATGTTTCAGTTGCATAGTCCTAGGGGTGAGCATTATTAGGTTCTACCCGATATTAACCGAGAACCGACCCTATATTTAACCGGACCCAACCCGAATTGTAGCTAGTAGGATATTTGGTCAGTTCTTGTTTATTTTGTCGGGTCGGTTCCGGTCCAAAAACTCCAGTAAACCCGACATATCAAAATCCGGACCAATTTAATAGTGTTTTATCAACTGGGCTATGGCCCATTAGTGATTGTGCTTAACTTGTTACCCTAATAAACAAAAAAGAGTTAAATGCTTGGTTGGTCCCTGTGGTTTCCGAAAATTGCAGACTTGGTCCTAATGGTTTACTAATTACACACTTGGTCCTAGTGGTTTTCAAAAATGCACTCGGTTGGTCCCCAACCCTAACATCAGTTAAATTTCTTAGTTAACTATGTGTGAAATGACTATATTACCCTTGAACAATTAAAAACCTAAAACTATATTACCCTCTACGTCATCTTCATCACCAACATAATACCCATTTCCCTCTGCTCTCTCTCGATCTCACACCGGTGACCGGCCAGTTTTCCGGCGTCTCCGTTCTCCGGTAGCACCACACCCACCTCCGACAAACCCCCAACAACCACCTGCCATCCCCCTTGTTTCCTTCGAGCTGGTGACCGGTGCACCTCTGGCCGGGTGCCGGTCGACTGTCTTACCAATCGAACACCCAACCCCCACACCAGTTTATACCCTCTGCAACATACCCACCTGTTGCATCCCTCAACAGCGGAGCGACGGTGAAGACCGATTTGAAGTGGAATCTTCGTTTTCTTCACCGGCTTCGCTTTCTGGTTGATTTGGTGAGTGATTGAGTGGAAATTCGGGTTCTAGATCATCTGATAGTATAGATCTGAAGAAATCCATTGATGATTGAAGTGATTTGAGAAGATGATTTATAGGGTTTCTGTGTAGATGATGAACTGATGATGATATTATGATTTCTGTGTAGATGATTTCTAGTTAAATGCCTGGTTGGTACAGATTCTAGGGTTCAGTTAAGCATCTTTGAGAAACGGCCACCTCTTTAAAGCGGGCTGATTTTCTTTTTTGTTTCTTGTTATTTGAAAAATATTTATTGCTTCCTATGTTGGTCATCTTTCCGGATTTATTCAGCTTATTCTTGCTAGTTTAAGATAAAGGCTACGTTTAATTGAGTTTCATTATTTATTTCACTTGTCCTACTTCATGCATTATTGTTCCTTTAATGGCTAAGAGTTACTGCAGCTTCGATTGAGTAGAGAAGGGGTGATTGTTGGGACAGAGTATCTATCTGATCTAGTGGAAAAGGGGCATACATCTCATAATCATGGTAATCGCCTCTGGTTTAACTATGAATCTGTGATTTAACTAGAACTACCACCATTACATCCTACTTCATGCATTATTGTTCCTTCGATTCGTGTGGGGGTTGGGTGTTCGATTGGTGTGGGGGTTGGGTGTTCGATTGCTACCGGAGAACGGAGACGCCGGAAAACCGGCCGGTCACCGGTGTGAGATCGAGAGAGAGCAGAGGGAAATGGGTATTATGTTGGTGATGAAGATGATGCAGAGGGTAATATAGTTTTAGGTTTTTAATTGTTCAAGGGTAATATAGTCATTTCACACATAGTTAACTGAGAAATTTAACTGATGTTAGGGCTGGGGACCAACCGAGTGCATTTTTGAAAACCACTGGGACCAAGTGTGTAATTAGTAAACCATTAGGACCAAGTATGCAATTTTCGGAAACCACAGGGACCAACCAAGCATTTAACTCAACAAAAAACTCCTTGTAACTCCAACAATCATTTGAATATCAACTACCTGCCGCCTCTTACAAGCTTTTCATCACCTATGCTGCTTCTTCAACAATCAACAGGTACTTTGTTTCTCTAATAAATCAAGATATGAATTTAAATTAGTATTAGGTTATAAAACAATACAATGATCAATATCGAATACAATAAACAAAAAGCATGTTGTTATTAGTATTTTATTCGGGTTTTTTACTGTTGAAACTCAGGTGGCTAGAAGGAGAAGAAGTAAGTTTGGGACGACTTTGTGAATGAAAATGCAAAAGATATAAAGATGAAGATGAAAGCAAGATGTAATCACTGTGCAATGGTCGTCATTGCAGACCGGGTAAAAAACAGAATAGCCATAAGGCATCTTAATAGATGTCCGCAACGCCCTGACAGTTACTGAGCAAAGCCATTTACTATTTTACTTTGTGTTATACGTTTATGCTCTATTAATTATTATATATATCAATTCATATCGTAGGTTTGCGCCAGTGTATTCTTTGCCTTTTCACTTTGGCCACAGAATTTTTGTTACTTCACTTCCGGCGCCTATTCAAATCAACCAGCACCACCACTTCCCTTACAAACACCACCACCCTCTCTCCCCTTACCACGCGTCACCATCTTCAACCTCCATCAACACATGATCTCCCACAAAACCCCCAAAATTCACCACCATCAACCCCTTTCACTTACGTCACCAAAGCCGGCTCCGATTTTGCCTACACCACCACTGTCAATCACCGCCGGAAAAACCGCCGTATTCCACGCGTATTTCGACTCTGATCCAGCGGAGATCCGGCGGGAGGATCGGATCCGGAAACGGATCAGGTCGTCCGACCCGATTTTACCGGCGGATTTACCGGATGATGACGCCAGATTCGGTTTCGGTTTGGCTGTTGGAGTTGCAGGGGAGATTGTTCCGGAAACTTTAGAGAAAATGGTGGAGTTGTGTGACGTCGTTTTGGTTGATGTGCAGGCGTTAATTAGGGTTTTTGATGAAACTGATGGGACTGTGAAGCTTGTGAGCCTAAAAGAGACTGGATTCAATCGGTTAGTTAGTCGAATCGGGTTTTTAAAAGCTTCGGCTGAAGAAGTGCCTTACGTTGATGTGGATGAGGTGAGGAAGAGTTGTTGTGTGGTGGTGACAGGTGGAGAGGAGGGGTGTACGGTGTATTGGAAGGATGGGGAGGTGAGGATACCGGCTTTTTCCTCGGTTCAGGTTGATCCGACTGGGGCTGGGGATAGTTTTTTGGGTGGCTTGGTTGCGGGCTTAGTCGAGGGATTGGCCGTTCCTGATGCGGCTGTGCCTGGGAACTTTTTTGGGTCCTTGACCGTTGAGCAGATCGGGTTGCCGGATTTTGATGTGAGGTTAATGCAGATTGGTTTTTGGTTGCATTGCATTGGGTTTTAAGATTCATAGTAGTTGTGCATCATTATGAATAAAAACAATGATGTGAATAGAATTAAACGAGGTTTAGAAGTTTTTTTAATGATGATTTGATAGTTGAAATGCAATCTTTATTATACATAGTTTAATTATATATCTTGATTTCAAAAGACACGCTTCATGCACGTCTTGGTTTATAAACAGCAAAAAGGATGAGTAGCCGAGTTGGTTATGAATGATTTACTTGATAAAAGAACTGAAATAAAAGAGATAAGCACCTCATGGTTAAAACCAAGAATAATGTATATGGAAGACACTCATATAGACAAATACTCGGTAGGCGTTTGCTCATAATAACCTTGCGTCACGTGACAATGCTATAGACAAATACAGTGTAGCCTTTGTTCGTAGAAGGTTATAACGTTTTCCGGCTGGCGTGACATGTCGTGTCAGTGTTATCTATAATAGCAATGCTCTAAGAAATTGTCAACTATGATAAATGTGAAATTACCATCTAACCTTGCATTTGCAAGAATCTTAACCAACACCCCCATTGTAGGGTAAACTGGTAAATATAACCTTGCATTAGCACCATACCACTAGGTCATGGGTAATTTGTAAAATTACTAGACCATCCTTTCTTTAAACTTGTAAAAATATGATTTTGAATTTCAACTTGCAATATATAATCTCTTTAAGAACCTACTTTTAAACGTCTATGATCTTAATGATGTTACAATCAAAGGTATTGCAAAATTTTCCATCTTTTAAATCTTATATTTATTTGCACATAACTCTATCGTCATCTCCCTCTTGCTTCTTGCAGAAAGTCAAGGACGAGGTGCACGTGAGGAAAATGCAACGTGATGGACATGATGACGAGTCATGAACAATTTATTGCATCGCTAGTATATATTAATTCATAACATCTCAATGAACAATTTCTACAGTTCCGGTTTCTCTGCTTTTGTAACCTATATCTGCCGGTCGTTTCTTTGCTCTCTGCTTAAGGTACACATTACTACAGTAGAGATGTCTTTTAAGGTACACAAACTTAAACATGGGCTTTCTTTAGTTTGTTGTTACGTTGGTGTTTATTTTTTAATTCTAATTGTGAGTGCACTTTCTAGGGTCAAATTTCTCTACTTGTAAAACTTTAACAAAGCTATCATACGGTCCCTAGACTTTCGTCGTCACACGTTTTAAATATGCTTGATCTACCGCGCAACGCGCGGTTGGGGAACAACTAGTTGGTATTAAATTATATGACATAGTTATTTATGGTATTGAATTTTGTTTTCTAGTGTTGAATTCATGATGATCAGTTGACAATTTCAAGTGAAGTAAATATAATTTTTGAAACTTTGAACATTCTATTGTCTGCAATTATCAGTTTTATGGGATGGGATCGCTTATTGCTTATTGCGGCAAGTACCATATTTTATACTATCACCAGCTTGAAGATCCACATAGACGTCTAAAAAGTTAAAGCCAAGATATAAGAAAGAGTAAACTTCCGTTTTGCTCCCTGTGGTTTGGTCACTTTAGTGGTTTTGCTCTAAACCTTTAAAAATAGTCATTTTACTCCCTGATGTTTCGGTTTTTTTGCCAGTTTGCTCCCCGCCTCTAACTCCATCCAAATTGTTTGTTTTTCCATTTTGCTCATCGCAGGGAGCAAACTGGCAACAAAACCAAAACATCAGGGAGTAAAATGGCTATTTTTAAAGGTTTGGGGCAAAACCATTAAAGTGACCAAACCACAGGGAGCAAAACGGAAGTTTACTCTATAAGGAATATAACCTACTCTCGATTAAGTGTTGATTATAACCAGATAAGACGATAAGTACTTTGACTCAAAAAGTCTAACAAAAAACACTTAATACTTGTCTACTTATCAATCATTTATAGGTTACAAACACTTAATACTTATTTATTAAATGATTTAAAAATTAAAAACTTTTTTTTAGAAACAAAGGTAGGGGCCTATAAAAAAAAACATGGGGCCCACATAATAAAAACTAAAGATTGCAATTTGCATGCCATACGTTGTATATCTTTTACATATATATATTGACCTAATTTAGAGTTTACAGATAATAGTTATATATAGTGGCAGACCCAGAATTATTTACTGGGTGTGCGAATGTGGGTCTTAATCAACATTTCAAGGGGTGCGGTTAGAATTTTTTCTTATAAAATACACTAATTTTTTTTCAAGGGGTGCGCCCGCCCACCCAACCTATAACCTAGATTCGCCACTGGTTATGTACGGCTATAAGCTATTCATTCAGTCATTCAGAAACAGAATACGATTTCTGCAGCTGCTTGACCATAACACGACATTTCAAACTTCAGAAGCTGCTTCGGAGACCAGGACCAGGTACTGTATGATCATAGTATGATCATCATACTGATTTTATACCCTACCAAACTGTATGATCATACTGTCATAATGTATGATCATAGTATGGTCATCATACTAATTTTATACCCTACCAGTACTGCTTATACTAATGTTTTATGAATATATAAAGTTTATAAACCAACAAATTGTTGACCCGTTTAAATTTTGTCTACTGAGAAAGTAAAAAGTAGTTATACTTTTGTCTACAGAGAACGTAAAAAAAGTTACACTTACATCAAGAAGCAGTGCTTTTATATGTCAGTCAAACGGGGTTGGCTTGGGCTTTTGAGTACCTATACCTATTGACCGCATTTAACCGAGACCGCATTTAGCCCATATCTTCATAAATTGCTTATGGGCTAAATGTGTGTGGTGGAATATTTTGGTCTGGGTCCGTATTAAATTCTTGGATTGTAGCACCCTTCGAGATCTTATTGAGTATGTAATTCAAAATCCGGGAGATAAAAAGTGGAAAAAGACTGTTTATATGATAGCTATGGCGACAGTTTGGAGCATTTGGAGGGCTAGAAATGAGAAGCTTTTTGAGGGCAATTTTATCCCGATCGGTAGGATGGTGGACCAGATCAAAGAGGAATCCTTCGTTTGGATTAATAATCGAGCGAAGCTTAGATCGATTAAATGGGAGGACTGGAAGAACTTTGATATAATAGGCATTATGTAATCCGGTGTTGTTGTTCGTTTTGTGGGTTTGTTGTTTGGTCTCAGCCGTTTGCTGGCTCTTTATATATATATATATAAAGTGATTTTGCTGTTCAAAAAAAAAAAAAAAACCCTATAACTATACCAACTTAACTATTGTTTGCATAGATATAAACTACCAATCCTACAAATCATGTAAATGCGTCAAACGGTCAACTTTATATATTTATAGCCTGATACAATAGACGATTGTATATCTATTTAGTAATGTTGTTTTATTTTTATAAATAATTTTTAGATGGTTTCAAAGAATGTCGAGAATGTATCAAGCGACGAGTCTCATGGAAGAGAAAAGCGGAAGTCATAGAGTGTTGATGTCACACCCTGACTTTTGCGGAAGCGTGGTTTATTTGGCGTGACTTCTTAATAACATAGCAACAATCATAACAATGCTATATGATAAAAACACAAGATGTTTATCCATTAAAAGAGTTTAGAAAAATACCACAACAACATTGTCGGAAAACATCAATACCAATTTAAGTTACAAACCATTACGTGATTTAACGAGTTCACAAGACTCAACAAAAGTACCTAAAGAAAACCTGAGTTTAGAATCATGTATCCCGTCCAGGAAAGGAATACACCCTCTAAATTCAACAACCCTGGATAACATCCTTTATTCAAACGCAGCTTGACAACACATGCATATCCTTCCAGATCCACTAGTTTCCTGAAATACATGTAGCTTGAAAAATCAACAAAAGTTGAGCGAGTTCATGTGTTCGTTTGTGTGTATGTATAAGCCTTTGTAAACGTCATAAGTATGTATGTAAGTCTCTGGTATGTAGCATTAAGGAAAAAGAGATCACCAATGGTTTGCAAGGCCATTGATATGTGTGAAGTGATGCAGGAAGACTCAAACCTAGCAGATTTCGTATCGGGCTTCCGGCTGGAAGACATAGTCACCGCATGGTCCACTCAGCGGACTCAGGAGTGTGGCTTGCTACACCCGAATAGATCTATCACTCATGTCCCTCGGTCCTACGACGAGGATTAATGGCCTTTAGTAGCCGCCTACCCACTCACATGATCTAAGTAGTATGCCCTCCTTAAACTAACCATACCATGTAAAAATGTCTGTATAATTGTAACATGTATTTCACCCCCGAAGTTATAAAACTGAAAACAGTTAAGAGAAAAGGGGGACATGAACTCACTGTATTGCGTCTTCGGTACTTGTAACCCAAATCTCATCAGCAAACACGACTACCTACAATGGTCTAAAGTCTATTAGACGAACGGGTCGTGCCTTGTCTTAGTATTTATGTTTTTGAGTTACGTTCCTGTTATTATTCCCAGTTATAATAATTATATTTAGTTTTGGAATACCTGTTTATACAATATTTCTGTATTAATACTTCTCAAGTATTCGTATTCGTATTTCCTTCCCAAGGATGGAGTATTTCATACATGTTTCTCCGTATTCTTGTATTTGTTTAGCTAGCCATGTAGTGGCGTCGTATTCCGGTGTGTTAATCCAAAAGAATATATATCTTTAAGTCCCACTTAGAAATATATAAATAAACTTTATTTTTATTCAAAACAATATAGTCCAAGAAAATATATATTTTTCCCAAAAATACTATATTTCTTAATAAACCCGAGTAAAAATACTTTTACTTTCCCAAATAATAATACATTTTCTCTTGTCCCAAAAATATGATATAACTTGGCGATACGTACAAAATCATATTTTCACCTCTTTCGTATCCAAAATAACGTTTACCAAAGTGTATTTATAAGAGTATTTTCCGAAATATTTCATAAGTTACGTTTTCGCGTTCGGTTTCACAATGTCAAGTGTGTAACTTAAATGTTATTCCTTATAAATTTTTGGTATTATTTTGGAGTTGTAACAGTGATGGCGTTTTGACAAGTTATATTATTTTATCCTAGAATAATATAATTAGTTCACAAATCAAACAAACTTTCACACAAGCGTTTTAGTATAATATATATTCTAAATATATATTTATCCGCTTTTATTTACGAAAAACCCACCTCCGACACTATGAAATATTGTAACAAAACTTATGGCGAAGTTTACTTTCGAAAAACAAAGTTAAAAGTAAGCTTGTAACACTTGTTGGGAAAAATATTTTCTAAGTGTTGGAATTTTTAGAAAATTTCGCCATAGTTTCCTTTGTAAACGGAGGCGTCCATGCTAATAAGCATATCATTTTCTTTTCAAAATCAATCAACAAACAATCCTTAAACAATTTTACATCACCAAGAGCGAAAACTATGTGCGTTACATTTTGATCATGAACTTGATACATTCCGAAAATGCGTAGTAACTTGGTAGAGCTTTTAATGGACTTAGTTACCTTCCAAAGTGTAATTATTTCTTTAAAAATCATTTTCTTACAAAAGTTTAGTGTTACAACTTGTAAACAATTTTTACAAAAATAAAACTTTTGAACTCTTCTTGTAAATAAAAGGTTTTCACACATATTTTAGCTCCAAAAAATGAAGTAAGTTTATGTAATAGTCATGATTTTCCAAAAAAAATCGGTTCTTGAACTTGGTTTATTTACAAAAGTCTTTTGTAACTCTTGGATTTACAAGATCATCAACTTACTTTGTTCACTTATTTTTCTAGAAAAATCGTTTCTTTCAAGTTCATGCTTAACTAGAAGATGATTATTTCATGTTTCACATAATCACCTTCTTAGTCTTGTTAAATCATGTTTCTATACATCATTTAACAATCTCCATATGGTGATTAACATCACACAACCAAGAATCATCATACAATCAACAACATATTCACTATAACATCCTACAAACAACATTTCATCTTCATGTAAACTTCATGTAAAGCTTTATGTTCATCTTCTTAGTTCTTATTCTTTAGTGTTTCAAACATAATTATCATACTACAACTTTTAACCATAAAATAAGATGATCAATAGTTAAACAAGAACTTACTACTAGCACAAAGGCTAGGGATGATCTCTAGTGAGAAAGATGAAGAAAATGATGGTGAAAAGCAAGAAATGAAGCTCCTTGAAGTTCCACAAGTTGCAAGCTCCTTTAATCCTTCTTCTACACTTGAATGAAGCTTAAAATGGATGAAGATGGTGATGTTAAAGTGGTGGTGGTGGCGGTTATGTTGTGACCGAGAGGAGGGAGAGAGATGTGAGGGATGGGGTGAATTTTGAGAAGTAAGGTTGTGATCTAATGCACCATGCTTTTAAAGATTTCTTCAAATACCATGTCCAACTCAACAAGTAACAATCTAATTATAATATTAGAATGAAATCTAGGAGTAGGATGTGAAGTATGGTGTGGATATTTTGTGGGTCCTTTGGTGACCGAATTCGGGTATGGGGGGGGTAAATTGTAATTTTGATGGAGTCTAGATCTTATACAATCCAATAACCAATATCTTCAAAGATTTCTAGTATCTAAGGCCATATCTTGCATATCTAATAAAATCAAACCAAATCCAATGAGATCATGGAAGGATTTAAGAAGATTTATAAAAATCTTGGGGTGGGCCATGCTTCATGACCGTAAGTCATGTATGGGGGGGGGGGGGTTAAGTGAAAGTTTTTAGTTGGTAATTGGTAAACATAAGTTAAAATCCAAGTATATACTTACATATGTACATATGTTAGTTGATATTTAGGGGGTGTTATGGTGCACGGGGATCATGACGAGCCAAGAAATAATTAAACAATGTATTTGACAAAAATTTAGTGTTCCGGGTAATGTCCGGTTGTTCGGTTAGATACCGTTTCGTTAAAGTGTTTAATTATTCCGAAAAGTGTCTTTTATGTCTTTTTGTAACACTTTTAATTCCCGGCACTTAGGAAAGCATACATGACCATTCTGCCATATTTTTGCACCTTACAAGCATGTCACAATGCTGAATTTTGTTAATAAATGCAGAATTCTGCACTTAAAGTGAGTTTTAGGCACTTCCCGGCACTTTAACTATCACCTAGTGACGCAGTTTTATGGTCCTCACTTCCCTACACTCCATACTAGTGTAGTACCTTGTCCCTGGCCCATACTGGGTCTCAAAATACTATCTGGTTATTTACTGGCACTGTCAGTAAATTTCAGAGTTATCCGTTAACTGTGCTTTGTGCATCAAGTTTGTCACTAAAGTTTGTATGTAATAAATGGAGTGACAGTATGAAATATGATGCATATGTATGTATGATACAGAAATCAGAAAACAGTTTAAGTCATCAGTTGTAATTAAGCACAGTCATTAAGCATAAATCAATATTAATTAATTGTACGGATGCATGCAAATTTGACGGTTGTCACAGTTGAAACACAAGCAAAAAAGAAAAGTAAAACCACAAGTACGAAGAAAAAGCGGGTTCTAAAATAATTGGAAAATCTGTTGTTTAGAATGATTTCGAGAAGTATAAAGAAGAGGACGAGAACAAAAGGGCAAGATGCAAGCATTGCTCCAAAGATTTGGCTGCAGACCCGTATAAAAATGGCACATCGACATTGACTAAACACAGTAGTAGATGTGAAAAACACCTAGATTTCTTGAAAAACAAAAGCAATATTTTCTTGAAAAAAGGAAATGATGGCGAGGGCGGGAGTGGTGAGGTCAAGGCATGGAAGTTTTGTGCGAAAGCAAGTAGAAGAGCCATAGCAGAGATGGTGTTAATAGAGGAGCTCTCGTTTTCATCCGTAGAGCATCAGGGATTTCAGAAGGGTTATAGAAAACCAAATCTGAATTTTAAGATGCCTAGCAGGTTTACCATTGTGAGGGATATTGGGGAAATATATTTAGAGGAAAAAGGGAAGCTAAAGTCTTTTTTTGCAAAGAATAGCACACGAGTGTGTCTTACCTCAGACACATGGACTTCAAATCAGCGGGTCAACTATATGTGTGTAAAAGCTCATTTTATAGATGACAATTGGGTGTTACAAAAAAGATCATCAAGTTCAAGCAAATATTCAGCCACAATGGAAAAGAGATAGGTAGGTCCATTATTCAATGTTTAAAAAAATAGGACATTGAAAATGTGCTGACCTTTACATTAAATAATGCGTCAGCTAATGATGCTGGCATAGAGTTTCTAAAAAGTACGTTAAGCAACCTCTTGTTCGACGGGAGATACTTGCACATCTGACGTATGACACACAAAATCAATTTGATTGTGAAAGACGGCTTACGTGATGGGTCAGCATGCATAGATCGTATCAGAGATGCAAGTTTCTATAGCAGATTGTCTCGTTAGCGATTAGACACTTTTAAAAAATGTGTAAAGGCAGAAAAAATCGAAAGCAAAGCATTATTAAGTGTAGATGTGGCTACAAGATGGAACTCGACTTGGGAGATGTTAGACAAGGTAGAAAAATTTGAGAAGGCATTTAAGAAATATGATCTGGAAGACCCAAATTATAAAAATGACTTGGGTGAGGATGCTCCTAAAATTGCAGATTGGAGCTACGCTCGACAATTGGCAAGTGTGTTAGATTTGTTTCAGCGTAAAACTGCCAACGCTTCTGCTACAAAAACATTGACCGTTAATTTATGTTTTAATGAAGTTATGGATATAGACAAACATTTACGGAAGATGAAAGCAGAGTTCACATTGACATTAGACTTATGGGTGGTAAGAATCACCAGAAGTTTGACAAGTACTGAGAAATCTACCGACTGGCAAATCTTTTAGTTACATTATGTATTTTGCTGCAATTTTAGATCTGAGGTTCAAGGTGCGTATTATTCAGTTTGGATTTGATAGAATATTCATGGCTAAAAAAAAACTGAAGAGACATATATGACTTGAAGAAACGGGTTCAAATTGTCGTAAAAAATATAAAGGATGAATTGAAGCTTTTGTATGAGCATTATGCATTAAGTAGTGAAAAACAAGGTTCAGATAAAGTTTCACAAAGTTAGGCGAACTGTGAACCATTCGCACTAGGAGAGAATGATTCTTTTACAGAATTTAAAGTGATTGGCTGCTCTACATCTTATAACACAAAGTCAGAACTTGATAGGTACCTAGACGACAGAGATAAGGCCTATTACAAGGGATTTGATATTCTGGATTGGTGGAAAGCTGCATCTTCAAAATACCCCGTATTACTGAAAATGGAAAAAGGTGAGTTTACTAATTAGTAGTTTATCTATATTACTTATAATAATACGTTAGCATTAATTAGCTTCTTTTCATGTCACTGTAGATATCTTGGCTATCCCGGTATCTAGCGTTGCTTCAGAGGAGGCGTTTAGTACAAGCAGAGAGTTGTTGAAACTTATTGAACTTCTTTATCACCTTTGATTGTTGAGGCGTTAATATGTACAGAAGATTGGATTCGTGCATCAGTTATGAAAAATATATATATTGAAGATTCAAGAGAATTTAATGATATTGGAAAAGGTAAATTTTACATACACATCCTAAGCTTGTTTGTTTATGTTGTATTATTTATTTGTAGAAATTCATGATAAGGTGGAACCGGATCACATGAACGTCGATGTTGATTAACGGATGGTTGAAAATGATTATGGAATAGGAGAAAGAACGTAAAGTAATTTCGGCTTAAGTTTCTTCGTTGGATTTGTTGGGTTTCGTTTGAATTACTACATTTGTTTGGTATAGTGTTTCACTTATCGGATATGCTTCGGATTTTTTATTTATAAATTTTTGGATTATTCAAGTTTTTATAACTTTAAAATTCAACTTACATGTTTGGTCGTTGCAATACTTTTCACTTGGTCATTTAGACGAACACTTGTCGTGCAAGGTTTTCAACATTAGATATTAGCCTAACCATTACAATCAAGCAAAACCCGTCATCTTCATAATAATCGTTCATGACCTAAATTCAAGAAACTAGTCCAAATTGGTATACACGACACAAAGAATCGAAAACTATTAAAGATACAAGATTCACATACATTCTA
This sequence comes from Helianthus tuberosus, assembly GCA_030545235.1. Taxonomy (NCBI): domain Eukaryota; kingdom Viridiplantae; phylum Streptophyta; class Magnoliopsida; order Asterales; family Asteraceae; genus Helianthus; species Helianthus tuberosus. The sequence goes on from CM060390.1 coordinate 1,258,280, forward strand.
GTTCTAACATGGTGTAATTTGGTAGATAGAAGTGAAATGGAAACTAGTGATTGTTGATGAAATACATTGCTGCATGATTGAATCGATGATGAAAAACACTGCTTGGGGATTAAAATGTGCTTCACTGCAATGGGATTTTGATTACTTATTAGTCTCGGGTAGACCCGATGTTTACCTGGAACCGAGTTTAAAAGGAACTGGAATGACGGGTGAACCATAGGACAACCCTTAATTGTTATAGTTATAATGAAAATCGTATGTTTAAGTGTGTTATTTTTTGGAGTTGGATGACTACGGCGTGCCTTGTTATGTCAGGTAAAAGAGGCGGAAAAGACGAAAAGAAAGGAAGCATGGTGAAGTGCGGAAGTGGAAGTGGATGAAGAAGTCAAGGAAGGCAAAACCGGTCACTACCGTAGCTTACGGTAGCTACCGCAAGCTTTGGTAGGCATGAACTCCCAAAAATGTGCACCGTAGCTTAGTGGGTAGCCACCGTAAGGATTTTGAACCCACCGTAAGTGTAACACTTCGCATTTTGTACTTTCCTTATTTAGAAAGTGTTATTGTATTACTATTTATGGAAACTTGTATTCGTATCATGTTCGTATTCGATTTCCAATTTTGTAATTCGAGACTTCGATCATAATGAAATTCATGTTGTATACACATTTGTTATTTGTATAATCAATTAGATAAATACATGTTTACTTGCAAATCGACACTTGACATGCGTGAAATTATTCATACATATGTTCACGATACTCGAATTATACTTACGTATGCTTTCTATGCTAAAAAACATGTCAATACAAAGTTATTGCATAAAATAATAACAAATGGAAGTTCAAGGGCCAAAATGTAAATAAAACAAATTGCTAAAAGAAGGCGTCGCGGGGTGCGAACCATTACCCCTTTCCTCTCGCGGGCCACCAGAGGCCTTGATCCGCAGCAAGTTGTTTCTTGAGCACGGGTTGGTCACCTTTTTCCCACTTTTTTACTCCCCAATAACTTTTAAACCTCATTAAACTCTAGACCATACTAACCCATTATATAAACCAGTCTCCTACACCTCTCTTGCACTTTTCCAAACCCTCAAACACTCTCTAATCACTCCATAATCTGCTGGAATTGCTAGAAGAGGCAGATTTGTCTTAAGTCTCAAAGTGAGTTCAAACTCACTTTTCTTCATTATTTTTTCATCTTTTCTTCCACTACAAAGCTTGGAACACCTCTAGGAGTGTTTCCACAAGTTAACATGGTAAACTAAGGTGGAACATCACCATTTTGAGGTCCAAACTTTATGTTTTGGAAGAACTTTATGCAAATCTTTACAAACTTCACTGTTTCATGTGAATCTTGTGCCTAACTTGTCTCTAATCTCATTTATGATTACGGGACTTGTTTAAGGTTGATTCTCATAAGTTTAGAGGTCCAAGAACCTCATAAACTTTCTATTTTGATAGGGTTTAGACAACCCACAAGTGATGAAACCATCCAAGTCTACCATAGGTCATGTGGCAAGACTTGTGTTTTGGTAAAGGTGTGAAACATGGAAGCCTTGGCTATCCAAACTCATTCCACCATCTCACTTGATGTTTTATCATGATATTCCAAGTAGTTTCCTAGTCCTAAAGTAATACAACACCGCCGCATCTCCAACATTTTCCATGATGGGTATGAAACCCTCGGGTTGATCTTACTTGGGTACTTGATGAACTAGTTAGTCTTATGTTATTTTCATTCATGACCAATCAGGTTTACCAACTAAGTTGGTAAACTTTGTGCTTTGATGAATCATACAATGAGGTATATCATACCTTCATGCTTGACTTACATGAATTCTATGATATTATATGATGGCCAAATATTAACTTATACTATATGATATATAATGTATATATGTTTAACCGAATTTGTGATATTAACCGGATTATGGTTATATGTCATGAACATAGGTTACCTTGTCTTTGTTCTAAACTCCTAGGTTTTGATTCTATTGGGCAAATTAGGACCCATGAAATCACATACTAACTTAGTGTCAAAACGAATATTTAGACAAGATATACTTTCGTGTACTTATACTTTTATATACTTAACTGGGTGGTCCAATCAAAAGCAACAAAAATTGAACATGTGCAAGGGTATTTACGCCTTTTCACACCCACTTAACTGAAAAAACTAACCTCCATCTGCGCCAGGGACCATCCGGGAACGGAATTGCAAAAGTTGGGGACTAAGCTGTAATGTTAGAAAGTTAGGTACTAAATGTGAAAAATAGGCAAACCACAAGAACTATCCAAGCAATTTTTCTCTTTAAATCGGAAAAAAGGAAGGCTGCAGAAATGTTGAAATATCATGATGCTCAATTATTTTTAAAGCCATGGATAAGGTATTATTGCCCTCTAGTGCACTATTGTCTAGTGCATTCTAGTCTTCAAAGTTTTTAGTTTTAATTTAGAGTAAACTGCCATTTTGGTCCCTGTGGTTTGGCCAGTTTTGCCACTTTAGTCCAAATCTCAAACTTATTACATCTGGGTCCCTGTGGTTTGCATTTTGTTGCCATTTTAGTCCAAAATCCAAAAAAACCCCTTTTTGACTGTTGAGAGCTGCCTATTTTGTCCTTTAGTGCAGGGGTATTTTGGTCATTTATGTTTTATTTAAAGCAATTCATTTAATAAAAAACCCCAAAATATAAAAACCCCCAGATAATCATCATCTTCAACCTCAACCCCTGATCATCATCATCTTCAACCTCATCATGTTCAACCTCATCATCTTCAACCACCACCACCCCCCTCTCGCCGCCAAGCACCACCACCTGAAGATACAGATCTGAGTTCAAAAACACCACGAATTTACAACCTGCAACTTAATCTTAGATTCATAAACACCACGAACTTCAATCTTAGATTCATAAACACCACCACCCCCCTCTCTTCTTCTTCGATGCAACAACAACAATATCTTTATTTCCTTATCTTAGATCTGCAGCAACAAATAAAAAAAAATCTTCTTCGTTTCTGAATTTACAACAAAAAAAAAAAGATTCTTTTACACAACAACAATATCTAGTCGACCTGATCTCAGATCTGAAACATAAATTCTTCTTCGTTTTCTGCTTCATTCTTTCACCGCCACCACCAATCTCTCTGATCCCTAACCCCCACCACTATCTAATCCCCCTCAAACAACATTAGATCTCAAAAACAATCAAACAACATCAGATCTCATTTTCTTCTTCTACGACAGATGAGCAACAATATTCTTTTTCCTTCTCTTTCGATTTACACTACTCTATCACAAACAATCAGATCAAAATATTTCTGATTTCGATTCAGATCTGAAACTCAAAGCATTCCTACTATCTTCTTCAACAATCTTAACCACTGTAGCCGTACAATAATATGCTCTTCAACTTGGATAAATCATCAAAAACAATCAAACAACATCAGAACGATTTGTTACCTGTGATGGTTTCTTCAGGAAGAAATTGGACCGAATCTTCAACTGATCGATTTAGAGAGAGAAGAAATTGGACCGAATAAAAAACAATCAAACAACATCAGAACGATTTGTTACCTGTGATGGTTTCTTCAGGAAGAAATTGGACCGAAACAATCAGATGATGATGATTTAGAGAGAGAAGAGAGAGAGTCAGTTAGGGTTTTATGATGATGATGATTTATTTGGGGATTATGTTAATTAAGAAAATGTAAAATGAAAAGCAAAATGACCAAAATACCCCTGCACTAAATGACAAAATAGGCAGCTCTCAACAGTCAAAAAGGGGGTTTTTTGGATTTTGGACTAAAATGACAACAAAATGCAAACCACAGGGACCCAGATGTAATAAGTTTGAGATTTGGACTAAAGTGGCAAAACTAGCCAAACCACAGGGACCAAAATGGCAGTTTACTCTTTAATTTATTTGAATCAAATATTGAAAACCATAAATGAGATCCAAGTTCTTATTTAACTAATCTTGTTAACCTATTATATCTACAGCCATAAATCATAATACACCAACACAAGTGATTAAACAATATACCAAAACAAATTAATAAATGATAGAGAGTTGAAATTGATAAATTACATTAATATGAAAAAGTTCTGGTGTTATGGTCATGCAAAGATTTTGGTTCTTTCATATGATAATAGTTTGATTAAATTTCCATTATATAGCTAAAATGCAAGTAGTTGATTAGTGAATAATCCTGAGTTAGTGTTTGATGTATAGGAATGAAGTAACACTAGCCATTGGATCAAGACAGGATAAGGAATTAATGAGTGGCTGGAGTTTGTTGTGGGACACTACGTTCCGGATCGACCAATAATTGTCTGTCACCGCTATTTTTTGTAGTGTAATGCTTACATTCATAATAGAAGTGTACGAAGTCAAACTCACAAAGTTGGGTAGGCTTCAAATTCCATTAGACACACGTATTTAGTTATATGTCTTATCTACTATTTGTTGCTAAATTCAATCTTTTATGAGATTTGTTTGAATATTGGTATTAAAGTTTCAACCATTCTTCCATAATCGTGAAAGAAAGTTGCCTTTAGATGGGCCAAGTGCATGGAAATAGGTGAAAAATACTACAATTCCATGCCTTATTCTCTTTAATATATCTATGTTTACTCTTATTTCAACTCCTACTCTCAACTTTACTTATTCCCTTTAACATTGAGTTTTAGAGTAAACAAATCCTTACCATTGATTTATATTATCAAATCGTAAAATAGTGTATTTTTATTATCAAATCCTGATCATTAATTTACACTTGTGTGTTGATAATCAATGGCTAGAATTAAAGGGGTTATTCACAAATGGACCTAACCCACTAATAAAAACTATATGTATATGTGTGTAAGGTCATTGGCGTAGCTTAGTGGGGGCGGGAGGGGGGCGGCCGACCTCCCCCGAACTTTTCGCTCAGTAGTGGAGAGTATGTAGTTTTTGTATTGAAATTTTTGGGTATATACGTTTTTTACCCTCGGTTTTATAGAAATTTTTAGTATATACGTTTTCGACCCCTGGTCGAAAATCTCAAGCTTCGCCACTGTAAGGTTGTAGGTGATCCAAATTATTTGCTAAGTTGGATCTAACGTGGCTTGGTCCCCAAATCCAAGTTTCACTATAGGTTTTGAACATAGGTAACACGTAATATTTGTACAGTTAGAGTCATAGAAGAATAATAACGACTCACCAAACAATGACGAACTGAAAGATGTTTGAAATCTCAAAAAAGAACTTGACTTCTCGGTAGAAACGGCAGCAGTATCAAGAGGGCTTGCAAAACCTGACAAAGATAATGAGTAATTTATATTTATAATAATATTTATTAATTTGAATTTTTGCAACCAAATTTGCAATTTGAATAGAAGATTTTTAAAGATTATACAAAAGATAATCGTGCATGAAATTTGAATTGGTAATTTGTATTTTGCAACAAAACTTGCAATTCGAATAGAAGATTTTTAAAGATTATAAAAAGATAATCCTACATGAAATTTGAATTGGTAATTTGTATATTTTTATTATTAAATTAAATATTAGTAAGAATTAGTAGAAGATGTTAGATAATGTTGAATTAAATATTTCTAAGAATTAGTAGAAGATATTAGATAATGTTGCTGTAAATTTGAATTAGTAGTTTAGATATTTTCTTAATTAAATATTTCTAAGAATTAAGAGAAGATATTAGATGCAAATTTACATCATATTGAAAAGTAAATCAATTTTAAGTTTATATAACAGATCATGATGCATTGCTATAATTAAAATTAAAACCTATATAAATTAGCAAACTTTTTGTGCAAATGGACTTGTAAGTTGTGCTTTGGGTGTTTTCCAAAAAAAAACTTGAATTTTTACTTTTATCCCAAAAGGTTTTTACCTTTACCATTTTAACCATACATAATTTGTTTTTTTAACTTTAACCCAAAACTTTTCATTATTTGCAATTTAACTTCACAACTTTTGTTACTTATACTTTACATCTTTCGCAAATTTTCATGTTTGGTTCAACGTTTTTACCTCTATTTTTCCATGTTTGACAGGTTCGTCGCAACACACATATCCTAGGTCGAGTCAGTGTTGTTGGTCGATGACAGTTTTTGACACCGTTTTACGTCCCGCCGCAACGCGGGGTGTGCTTTGGGGGTTTTCAAAGAAAAATGGTTATGCATATGGTTGTCGTAACGTTGGCTTTGGGGGGTTTTCAAAAAAATTGATTTTTTTTTACTTTTTACCCAAACGTATTTTATAAATTACTTTTAACCCAAAACTATTTGTTTATTCACTTTTAACCCAAAACTTTTTATCTTTTGCAATCTATCCTCATAACTTTTTTTACTTTCAACTTTGGTCCTTTATAGTTTTAATTTTACGCAAATTTTTCGCTTTATGCTTGGTTCTAAATTTTGTGACTTAACACATCGCAACGTGCGTCTTTGGTTTAACGTTTTTACGTTTCGTTCTAAATTTTGCGAGTTAACATGACGCAACGTGTGTAGGTGAACTTTTTTACATCGGCTTTTTTCCCCGTTTAACATAACGTGCGAGTCCTAGATCAACTTAGTTATAACTAAAGAATCCCCGCCGCATTGCGGCGGGTCTCAATCCTAGTTTATATAAATTTTAAGAAATTAGTAATTTGATGATGATGATTAGGTGCTGAAGCCAAGTTATGGAGGACACCCAAATGGTCAAATCACTTTCGAAGAACCCAACCCTTTAAAAAACAAACATAAAAAATCACTTTTATTTATACTCTTTTAATATTGAAACACTGGGCCGGTCCGAAGGGTGTGCGAGATGGGCGAGGCTCAAGATCCAAACCCACCGGGGGCCTAAATTTTTTTATTAGCTTTACACCGTAAAGTTAGAATATATACACAATAAATAGGAAAAATATCATCCTGAGCACTTGGTTTGGTGGTTTGAAAGTCACTTTAATAATAAGAAGACACGGGTTCTAATCCTGACGTTCTCTGTTTTGTTTTTTTTTTTTCTTATCTATTTATTAAATCCAAATGACATTAATTGCCTAATTTTTTCAAGTTATATTAAATGACTGGTGTTGATTCAAATGACATTAATTCATTTTCATATATTTAATTTTTTTTACATACATTCTTTTTAAAAATTTATATTTAAGGGGCCCGTATTTTCTGTTCGCACAGGGTCTAAAGATTTTCGAACATTTTCGGAGACGGCCATGTTAAAACTTATAAAGCAAACATCTTGTGAAATTAAATCTTGACTAATAAACATAAACATACTATATATAATCTAATGCTATTCCTACCGTTTTAGCACTCTTGTACGACTTTGATAAACCAAAAAAGACGTATCAATCATCATTTTTATTTCTTATTTTTAATAAACCAACAACCTTTGCAAAAATTTTAATTATAACATAATTAAAAAAGATGCATCAAATATCAATCTCAAAGATAGTCAAATAATCACCAATCCAACGGCCCAGATTTCACACAGCACACGGATCGCTATCCTGCACACCAAAATCCCAAAATTTCAAACTTTTACCGCCAATTTCTCCAACTTATATAAACCCTCTAACGGAACCTCACAACACAACAACTCAACAATCTTTCAATATTCTTCACCCTTGATCCATCTGTCACAATGGCCCGTACAAAACAAACCGCCAGAAAATCAACCGGAGGAAAGGCTCCACGTAAGCAACTGGCGACAAAGGCCGCCAGAAAGTCAGCTCCGGCGACCGGAGGAGTGAAAAAACCGCACAGATTCAGGCCGGGAACTGTGGCTTTGAGGGAGATCAGGAAGTACCAGAAGAGCACTGAACTGTTGATCAGGAAGTTGCCGTTTCAGAGGCTCGTGAGAGAGATTGCTCAGGATTTCAAGACTGATTTGAGGTTCCAGAGCTCAGCTGTTGCTGCTCTTCAAGAAGCTTCTGAGGCTTACCTTGTTGGGTTGTTTGAGGACACCAATCTGTGTGCGATTCACGCCAAGAGGGTTACCATTATGCCCAAGGATATGCAGCTTGCTAGGAGGATTAGGGGTGAGAGGGCTTAGCTTGTTTTGTTTTGTATTGTGTTGGTTTGGTTTTAATGTTTTGAAATTGTTGTGTTACATTGAATGAAAAATGTTAATTTGGTACTTGCATGTTGCTGTTTTCCTCCTGTCCTTATTTGTAAAGTTTTCAAGTTACTTTTATTTCGAGGCGTCTAAGTTAAATCAACGAAGAACAAACCGAATAAGTTTAACAAACCACATATAATAATAAGAGGTTTATTATTATGTGCATATTATTGGTTTTGGTTTAGATTAGTTTTTGGTCGTTCTTGTGTTGACCCGAATTATGCTCACCCCTAAGTTGAGGGAGGGACTGAAGTTGTAATTTTAAGATTTTGGCTCTTACAGACCGTATGGCTCCTCTGGGGCCAGTAAAACAATTGGGATACTAATTGTAAACCTTAAATTGCCCCTAGTTTTCTCTCTTACAAGTCATAAGCGTGTCCATATGGTCCGTAAGAGGAAGAGGGCTCTGGTAGCTCGACAACGTGTAGCAGCTGCAGCTGTCGTTGGGTGCTTTACCACCTTTCCTCGGTTGAGACACGCGTCAGGGACACCTGTTACCTCCTTTGGTTTATAAATAATAGCCATTACCCTTCCATTTAACACAAATTCGAGTTCGTCTACACTTTTCAAGTTACGTTCTTGGTGTTCTTTGTGATCGATTAGATCGAGCTCCTTCCTGACTCCAATTGGTATATACAGAAACTTCTCGAGCCTCTGCTAACCTTCTAAGGCTCTAAGCTTATGTCAGTAAGTTAATTTCATTTCTTTAGCTCAAATCTATATCTATATCTATATAATATAATAAATGAGATGCGTTTGGGACATTTAGCATGTTATGGCGGAGCCTCAAGCTGATTATGGGCGGGAACGCATATCCTTCACATATTACACAGGATCCATTTAAGTTTGGGTCATCCATTTAAGCTGATTTTGGGCGGGAACGCATATATCCAGGCCAAGCATTCAATATGTAAGGAACCAAACTTCAGGGGCTGTTTGACAACTGCTGAATGGTTGAGTGCTGAATCAGTAAGAGGTCTGCACCACTAAGTGCTGTACACGTAAAAGGTCTGAACCATTAAGAGCCAGTATAATGATTAACCGTTCAGAGGCAAATGTCTGACCAATTCAGATTAGAGGTCTTAACCATTCAGACTCAGTATAAAACTTAACAATTCAGACATCTGCTTGCGAAACAAACAGTCAGAATCATTAAATGCTGAACCAGTCAGATGTCTGAACCATTAAGAGCCTCATTAAGAGCTAAACAAATAACCCCTCAGTGTGATTTCAGAATTTGGGTTACGGGCCTGAAGGTCACCTATACGGTCCGGTTCGTAAGACTCTTTTTGATCGAAATCAAACACTTTTGTTTACACGTTTCAAACATGTTTTGAAACCCAGTTTGTAACTGACCAGTCTAAAATGTAATTAAGACCAGTGCTATTCTTTATGGATATATTCCATTCATTCTGTGATTATAGGACCAATTCGGTAAAACACACCTTGTTTGATAGTTGATACGACTGAACCTCCTTGGAAATCAGGCAAGTACATATTAATTATTTCAAAACTTGAGATGCTAGTAAACTGCAATTTTACCCCTGCGGTTTAGGCCAATTGACACTCTGACCCCTCTAACGAAATAATTGCAATTTTACCCCCCAACGTTGGGGTTATGTCGCACATAACAAGGTGAGGGTCAAAGGGTAAATAGGTAATTTTGCCAAACCATTGTGAACTTCTTCAATACAAGACCCTGTAAGTAACATATGAAACACATTTACCCCCCACCTTCCCATCGATCCTCCTACAATCGATCCTTCTCCGGCGACACACCTTCTTATCATAACAATGGATACATCCGTATAATTAACTCTGAATCTTAATATATTATCTTACTAACATTGAACAAGCATCCATGAAAAAGCAAACCCGCATCTGTTTCACTTATCAAAATAACAAAACTCTGATACACTGAAATGAATGATCTATTTAATAGAATCCCAGAAATCAAGAGTTGATTAGGGGAGATCGATTACAAGGTTAATCCAATTCAAGAAGGGTAATATATCAATTACATATTAAATCGGATAAAGATAAAAACACCAACTACGTCACAATGGAAAAACAAAGAAATGAATTCTAATCCTAATACGATTACCAGCTAAAACTGATAAAAACTTCCCAATTACTTTCCCTCCCCTGATTTCTCTTGAATTAATAAATTTAGGCAGGAACTTGAATCTGTGACTTGACCCGTTTACCAGCCTCACTCTTTTCTAATGTAAATGCCTAAAAAATGTCCAACAAGGTTGATTTATATCAAACCAAAATGATTGGTTTACAGTTTTTTAACCATGAGCAACTTTGTAAGTCTATCAATACACAATGCCCAACCACTAGTTAGAGGTAAATCATATTCAAGAAGACCTACAAAATGTTTGGTTCATCAATGATTTTGAGAAACTAGAGAAAACAAACTGTGAAACCAACTAGAGTCAAACCACAATATAAATGTCTAAATAATTAAATCCTCAAAAAGGGTAAGCAAAGCAATGGACAAAGTACATTCATTAAATTGTTGATATAAAAAGATAGGATGTTGTCCCGTATAACTGAAGAATCAACTGAAAACTGTTGTAAGATCATACAAAATGCTCAGTAGGATACTCATTTTCATATGCATTGTAGTCATAATACAATCTTTCTCCCTTTGATGTATCGCGGTTAGCCACTAGCAACACCCTGGCCTCCCCATCTACATTGAATCTCACACACTTCAAGTTCTGCTTCTTTCTCCCCTCCCTGTTTTACACAAATCAATATATAATATAAATACTTAATTGTTAATCAGGTAAAAGTATCACTCACAAAAACAGACAGACTTACGGTGTGTGATTGTTGATGCCATTGATGAATCTGGCAATATTACTGCGCTTGTCAGGACAAATGACCAGAGTCTTTAAACAAGTAGCAGCAGAGATAAGAGTCATTATACTATCTCCATCATCGTTTTCACGGTTTCGCAGATAATCAATATCCCCAACATACTCTGTGATGATTGTCATATCTTTAATGAATTTATCAGCTTCTACAGTGAAACTGCAGCAGGAGCATACTAGAGTCAGTTAATAATAATAATCTGAGTTTGAACAAGAAAAAGAACAAAGAGAATACTGACACACCTTGGCGGGAAGGGTTTTGGATGTTGCAGGGGGTAATATTGTTTCTTAACACAAAGTATAGGGGGTAATAACAAAGGACAATTTAGTAATTTACCAGTGGGGGTAATTATGCGACATAACAGGAAAATTGGAGGGTAATATAGGCATTTCATATTAAAGTTAACAGATCTGTTAACAAAATTTACGCCGGGGGGTAAAATTGCGACATAACATCAACGTTAGGGGGGGGGGGGGGGGGGCAAATTGCAATTATTTCATTAGGGGGGTCAGAGTTCCAATTGGCCTAAACCCCAGGGGGTAAAATTGCAGTTTACTCTTTTTTTTGAATGGTATACTTCATTAACGACACTGCCGACCCAAGACGGGACGACAAAATAGGACAACACTGAAAATTACATATTTACAAAAGAGCACCAATCTCTCCACTCTATCCCCAAAGAAAACCGATTCGTTTGATTAACGCATTTGACGTGTGGAATTCGTCAAACGCGATGTGGTACATAAGAATCAAATCACGAACACACAAGATCTTAATATAATCAAGTGTTGCCGTCCCCGCAAAGTCTCAAAAATATTTAGGCGACATAAAAAACTGGCCCAAAATTGTGGTTAAGTGGAAATGAAATTAAAAATAGTAGGATCTTAGTGTTGGAGCTAGGACTTGAACAAAATTATCTTGAGATGGTTTTTCGACATCACCACCAACACTTGTATGTATAAAAAATGGATACACATATACTAAATATATAATATAATATATGTATAAAAGCTTATAAAAACCTTTCGGACCCTTTGAAAATTTGGGTCTCAAGCGATGACACGGGTTGGCCAGCCCAATAGCCGACTCTCTAATCAAGCTTGTATTAAGATCATAGTTATCAAAGACACTAGGCGCACTCAAAACGCATAGGCCTCGTAGGGGCCTAGGCGCAAGGCACAAGAAAAGCGAGGGCGTGAGAAGAAAAAAACGCACTTAAATGAAAAAAAAATACTATGTATTAGAAAAAAATAATATTATTTTTCAATCATATAAACATAAGCTATTTTAAAAGTTCTAAAATAGTCAAGAACTCTAAGGCTACTGGGTATGGGGACCGTCCCCGGATAGTTCCGGAACGGCGCCGACCCAAACACCGTGTCGCCCCCCTCCGGTTTCGTCCTTGGCATCTTGTCTGGGACGTTGGGGATGATCCACTAGATGACAAAATTATTCCCTCTCCCTCTCACACACACCTATAGATACAATATATACATATACATTTTAGGTCCATCCTCTCATTTTCATACCTCTATCCTCTTTGCCCCATCCTCATGCCCATCCTACGTGACGCTTACGTGACGGACCATCCTCCAAAGAAGGACCATCACCATACCGTGTATCATAATATTATCTAATCTAATTAATTTCAAAAGTTCTAAAATAGTCAAGAACTCAAGATTTAGATTCAAATGTAATTCAAAAAGTTAAATGATCCAGACTAATTTTACTTGTTTAGACACACCTCTTTGCTTCTTTGATCACATTTCCTTTATTTACATCAAAAGAACTTTATGCACAACCTAAGAATAGTGCACAAACAACTAAACATAATATTAAAAAAAAGAAAATAAAAAGAACAAAACCGAATCAAAGAAAAAAAAACTAGCATAAAATCAGAAAAAATGTTCAGACGTAAAAAAGGAGGAAAAGTCAGAAAAACGCTACTCTACTCACTAGTACCACCCACTCCTACTTAAAGCCTGCAACACTCCTTTCTTTCTTTACCACTACAACACTCATCTTTCTATTCATCTTCTTTCACTGCTACTCTCTTTCTTCTCTTTTCCTACTGTTAAAATATCTTATATATGTCTTTGTTTCGGTTTAAATGTTACTTCTTTATTTGCTCTCTTAACCTTTTTCCTTTATTAGTTTGCTGAGGTTTGGTCCGGTTATGTTGGGCTTGGTGCTTTCTGTTGGGCTGGTCCAAGAAGTCAGATACTTCAAGTGGGCTTAAGGGTTTCGACGATGGTTCTATTATAAAGAGAGGCGCTAACATTGGGATCATACACACTCACCGCATCTCTTCTCCTTCTCAGGCATTTTGTTCCTTCTCTTTGTTTCTCCTCACACGTTCATTCGTGAAAGTTTATAAGAAGATCATCCGTTTTGATAATATTTTTGGTTCTTATTGTTTACCAATCAATCTGTGATGACTGGTTGATTTCTCTTGTATTTGTTAGTGAAGATTATTAATAAAATTGTGCTATGTTTCGTTAAATCCTTGAAGTTCTGACATGGTATCAGAGCTCCGAGGTTGAATCGGTGCTCTGGTGTTCTTCCGCTGCATATTTCATGGGCTTGATTCTGTGAGAATCAACCTAGGGTTTTCTGATCGGAGGCAAGTTGTTTTTCCGGTGACTCTTGAGGTCTTGGTAGTCCGTAGGGATCTGTCGACTTCATATTTTTGGTGTTCTCTTTCTCTTGGTGCTTGTGCCACTGCGGTAATTGGAACCCTAATTTTTTTGGTTTTTTCTAGTGCTCTCGAAGAAGGTTCTCGTTGGTCCCATTTTTTAGGGCAAACCAACAACACTTGTGGTTTGTCTTCTGATCAGGTGCTTGTAATCCTAAGTGAAGGTTATAAGCCTTGATTCGCTGGAGTTATATGCACCCTCTGTGAGACCGTTTTATCTCTCTCTTTTTTATTTTTCTATTGTATCATTGAGTTGTTGAGTCTTGGCATATTGATACCGGGTTTAGTCAAGACCAGTTTGATTATTGGGATACAGAGGGGGTCCACTTTGTTGCATTTTTGGTCTGTTGTGTGTCAAAAGGCTCCCTGAATATTGTCTGCGGAGGCACCTTTGAGTGACGAACCTCTGATTGGACCGTTGTTCAGGCTTCGCTGGTCTATTTGTTATTAAGTGTTTTTTTATCCTGATTGTTACTCTGTTTACACCTTTGTATCTATTCTGGTTTGTTTGTGTCTGGCCTGTTTTCTGGATAATAAGTGTTGCTTTGTGTTTCTTGTTAACTACTTGAGCCTCACTGATATAGTGTGATAAGTTATTAACTGTATCTGCTCTGTTGTTGTTTTTTGTCTCTGTTATGTTCTTCTTGTTTAACTATTTCTGCTTCTTGGTTCACTGTGATTTTCTGCTTAAATGACTGATAAAGGTGATAAAAGTGAATCTTTTGTTACTTTAGTTAGTAAATTGGATGCTAGTGATCCTTTATACCTACATGCTAGTGATTCGAGTAGTCTCACCATTGTGAATGTTAAACTAAAAGGAACTGAGAACTATGTGGTTTGGTCAAATGCTATGAAATATGCTCTAATGGCTAAAAATAAATTAGGTTTTGTTGATGGTACTTGTACAAAATCAACTGCTGAGGGTAGTGCAGAACCCTTAGGCAAGCTTCAGGAGACTTGTTAAAAAACTCGGGCTCACTTACATTCTGTCAAATTTGCTTAACTTTTTGCCGTTGTCACGAACACACGTAAATTATCTACCCTGCCTGCTATATTCTAATTGTAACACCCCGAAAAAAAAACGGGTTTAGTAATTAAACCCCGTTAATACCAAAGAGCGGGAAAAATACCGTTAGCGGTAAAGAATAACCCAGTAATTATAAGGATTTAAATAAAAAAAAACAAACAACAAAGAAAAACAAGAACTAGTGAACCTTTTTATAAAAGGTTGGAACTAAAGGGGCTAAAGTTGGAAAATTTGAAAGTGTAATTATTAAAAGGAAAAATAAAAAACAAAACACACACATAAGGTGTGTGTTCTGTTCGATCAGGAGAAGGCTCCCAAAAAGCCAAAACCCTAGTTCATCAATAACTTCAAATCGAAGGGCAATTTGGAGCTCAAACACACAAATGAACACGGATTAACGATCACCCAAGCTAGGGGATCGTAAGGTATGTAAAATTTTGAAGTTTGATGAAGTTGTGAAATTTGATGAACATCACAAGTTGCGAATTATGTATAAATCGTAGAGGCTATGGCCGAGTTAGTGATGTATACTTGCTTAGGAATAAAACCCTAAGTGAAAATTCTACATATGTTGCTATGATTTGAGTGATTAGATGATTACCACACTTAGATAAGTGGGTTTTAATATTATAGTGAAATTGATGATGAAATTATGTGTGTGATCATCATACTTGCAAGTATATGTGAAATACTTGAACAATTTTGTGATTCGAATAGGTATTCATACATGCCTTGAAATGGGTTTTGATGATTTGACAAATTGATGATGTATTGGTGTTTATAAACATCATCCTAACTAGCATGAATGAACTACTTGAACAAATTAGACATTTTGTTAAAAGTTCATAAGTGATTAGAAGTGGGTCTTCACACAAGAGTTAAACCCATGATTATGATGGTCAAAGTGTATATGTGCTTACAATGATTAAAATTACATGTTGATTTATTGTTACTTGATGTATGAAATAGATAACATGTTAGTTAATATGGCATCTCAAAAGATGATGCTCACTAAGTGGTTGATAATGTGCCTAAATTAAGTCTTGTGAACTTGTTAGTGCACTCATATGTGTCAATTGGTGGTTTGACTTTTTAAAAGTCAAACTGACCTATGATAGAGTTCAATAATAATAACGGTAAAAAGATTAATAAGGTGTGAAGGTCATGATTTAGAATGACTAATCTAACCACCTTGTGGAAATTATGATACTAGTTTGACGCTTGACAAGCTAGGTAGAGGCTTGGGAAAGAAGCGGGTCAAACGGATCGAGCACGCGGAAAAGCGTAATTTGGATGAAAGGTAAGTAAAGCTTACACCTTTTGTAGGATACGTATTTATTTTTATGAGCTATAAATATGATAAAGGTAATATTCGAAATATGGCTTCCGACACGATATGATACGTGTCGGAATAAATATAAATGATAAAAACCATGGTTAATGGTAAAAAGGGGCAAATTGGTAATTTAGTCATGAAATGACTAAGATTTAATGAGTTTTCGTTAAGGTTACCTTATAGCGTAACTAATAATAAGAAGAAGGGGTAAAATGTAAATTTAGTCTAATGTTGACTAATGTAAATTGAGGTTTAAAGGATACCCATGGCGTAAGCCAAAATGGGTTAATTATGCAAGAAAAATAATTTATGAAAAAGAAATAATGGGGTAAAATCCGAAATGGGTCGGATGCGTGAATTTGAAATTAAATACCAAGTTTTTATAAACATCAATGTTTGGTCATTTAGGCCAAAGGGGTTAAATGGTAGTGATAACACCATTTGACAAAATCGACTAATGTTTGGTTGTCAAGTCATTTGTTCACAGGAGCGAATAGCAATTTGGATAATTGTGTCGCCATAAAATTTTGGCTAATAAAAGCGAGGTATAAAAATGGGTCTATGCGTTGACTCGAGCCAGGTACGCATATATAGATTTATAGATAAACGAGCAATGTTGGTCAAACATCTTAGCGAAAGACCCTCGTCGTGAAATGAGGGACTAAAGTTGACCAAAAGGCCCTTGAAGGGTAAACTGAGCAAACGACCCATAAAGGTTGTTTAGGAACTTGCATTTTGATTGTGGAATCACTAGATTTGAATAAAAGTTATAAGCATGCACACTCGTGAGTCAAATGCTTAAAAATGGGTCATTTGCGTAAATGATCAACCGAAGGGTAAATTTGGGATAATAAGTTAGTTATGCTAAATTTACCATAAAATAGTCGTGGTGGAATATAAGCAGATATTTAAACATGGGATTGTGAAGTGTGAAAAGAAAAGAGCGAGTTTTAGACTAAATTGTTTAAATCCCCTAAAAGGGTCAAAACGGATTATGCGCATAGCTTGTGTACTAGTCACATATTTCATAAAAGCTATGTTTACGCGCCAAGGATTTGAAATAACAAATAAACCAGGGTTTTAAAATGGTTTGGACACAAGTTGTTTGATAAAATCATGAACGGATCAAAAAGAGTTATAATTGAGTTTCAAGCCGAGAGCTTGAAATTTAACTATCATAACTAATGTTTATGGTGGTTGATTATAAAAGACAAGGAAGATGTCTGTCACGCCCAGCGAGGGGCTTATTATCTGGCAAAATAAAATTGTTTATCTTCTTCGTTCTTGTATTCAGACTTGATTAAACACTTATAGACTATGTATGACTAACTCATTTCATGTCTTATGAAATGTAGGTATAACTTAGAGTGTCGGATGATGATCAAGCTCAACGAAGAACCGAACACGACCAAATTACAAGCTTCCGCATTATGTATTGTCATTATATTAAAGGACGAACTTTCACATGTTATGTTGTAAAAATTTTAAATTGTAAAAGTTTTAAGAAACTCGTATTTTCCAATGGTAAGTGTAATCGTAATTACACGTTTATGATCGAAATCTATATTAAAACTGTTAAATATTAGTAAGTGTGTTACACTAATAGACCCAAATTAAAAATAAAACTATAAAAATTGCTAGCACATATCGGCTTGAAGATGTTATTTCTCCGTTCTTCTCTAATTCTCATGGCATTGAAATCCCCAGCGATGATCCAATAACCTCTCTCTCGACATCTCCAATTGGATATCATCCCACAGTCTCTGCTTCGCCGACAAGCTCTGAGGAGCATATATGTTCGCCACATTAATCTCCTCATTACTACCTTTTATATGGCCTTTAACGATTAAGAAGTATCTGCACTTGACAAACTCCCTATAATCGAAGTACACTGGGCCCCAGAGGCAGAGAAGGCCACCTGCTTGACCTACAGAACCCACCGAATCCATCCCAAAATTATTATCCCCCAAGCTTTTAACAGATCGAAACCAGAGACATCTTCATGTTTTGTTTCCTGGATACAGACGAAATTAATATTGTTCTTCAATTTAATTTCCTTAATCCACAGGAGCTTCTCAACCCCCCCCCCCCCCAATTCCTCTGATGTTGTGAGAAAGGAAGGTCATTGATGAACTGCATTCATGCCTTCATCCAATATTGTCTCTCTAACTAGCTTACCCTGATTAACCAGAGAGACACCTAATTTCACCCCAATTTCCACAAGTAGCATCAGTCACCTTATCAATATTGCAAGTTCCTGTAACTTGAGAACTCTCCACTTCCATCTCTAAGTTGCGTTCCTCCTCCACCCTGTCACCTTGCTCCACAACCACACCCGAATTCGGAGAACAAGCCCTAACATTCAGGTCGAAATCCCCTCCCCCAATGTCAATATTCTCCTCTGAACTCTTGTCTTCCATTATGAGTCTATTGTCCAGTTCTTCAAAAATCTGTCTAAGTCAAAAGGATCTTTAGCTGAATCCTTGGGTCTCTTCTTGGGCCGACTTTCTTCAGTTGGGCTGGACATATTATGTTTAGCTTTATCTCTAACTAGGCTTAAAATAACGGGCCTTTTTTTGGTTTATTAGATTTTCCAGAAGCAATGAAATAATAAATACATCTCTCTTCATGCGTGCATTCCTCGGAACCCACTCTTTTTTCTTACGTAACCGTTATGTTATGGGAATCCCCATCCTGATTCGACTTTTCATCTCCCGAGATAACGGCTTCCGTCCCCCCCATCTTCTGTATTCGGCAACCCATTCATCGGACATTCCTCCACCATCGGACTCTCCTCCTCTACCATCTCCATTAATCCTACAATCCCTTAAACAACCAAGCTCCCATTCTCCAGCTTCTTCCATAATCCAAATCTTAAAATTTTTTGCTTCTCCACTTCAGAGTTACGACGTCCTAAATTCTTTTTCCATCCCCCACCAGAACTTTCACACGCATCATAGACAGATCGTCGTCGTCAATAGAAAGCTGAGCTGAGTGAACTAAAGCTCCGAACTAACTCCCAGTCAAATCAAACACCTTATTATCTGCGAGGTTTAACGGAACCCCATGCAGGTTAAGCCATGTAACTCTTTCATATGGTAAAGATTGTCCCTCCCACATGTCCAAAACTGAGAACCACCTTTTCCGCACATCGTGTTTCAACAAGAAATCCTTCGTCTCCTCTTCACCATTGAATTTACGTATCAAAAATAGCCCGCCAACATAATGAATATCCAACCCCTTGTAATCTTCATTACTAAGAATTTTATCCATCCTC
The DNA here is from genome assembly GCA_030545235.1 of Helianthus tuberosus. Lineage (NCBI taxonomy): Eukaryota > Viridiplantae > Streptophyta > Magnoliopsida > Asterales > Asteraceae > Helianthus > Helianthus tuberosus. The sequence continues at coordinate 1,277,626 of CM060390.1, forward strand.
GTTAAAGTGATCAGATCCTTTGTCCTGCCTACTAGCGCTTTCCGGTGCAAGAACCGAAGAGCACTAACTTCTTCTGGAACATCGATGACCTTTCCCGAGTTACCATGACTGGACCTATTGGCTCCCCCGGTAGCAGTCTTCTTCCCTCATACCAACTCCGCAAAAGAAACTCCTCCTTTATGGATAAAGTTGTTGAAATTTGGTTTTTCCTGTTGGTGTATCGTTTGTTTTTCTGGGTTTTTTCTAGGCTGTTCCTATTCTTCCATTAGGCCAACATTCTCCATAGCGAACTTGGTTATGATGACTCTCAACTTGTTCTTCCCCATTTTGATACCATTAAGACTTTGCTCGAGCTCTCTAGCATTCTTAACCTGCTTGAATGAGACAAACCCGAATCTATTCCATTCTTTGTCTTTCTTTTTCACGATGTACGTCCCAACAACTTCCCCGAAACCCCCTATAAACTCTGAGACCTCCCATGGAGTGTATCCAGTTGGAAGGTTAGTAACATAGAACTTTGTCACGTTCCTTTCTGCCTTCTTCTCGTCGAACCTTTCTCTGTTGTACCGACGAGAAGGCACATCCTTCCTTTTTTTCTTCTTTTTTCCCTCCTTCTTCCATCTCACAATGAATAGATGTATGTATTAATACGCAAGAGGAATTATCTCTTGTGGGAAGACCAAGGTTCAATCCTTGAGAGGTATAAGTATTTAAGGGGAAAAATTAGCCGTTAAAAAAAATAAGCAAGTATTGATTAAAATTCGAGTTAAATGCCTAGATAGTCCCTATGGTTTGTCTTTTTTTCACCTTTAGTCTCTAACTCTCTAAAATTACAGCTATAGTCCCCAACTTTTCAATTTTCATTCTCGGATAGTCCCTGAGCCTAACATCAGTTAGTTTTCTCGATTAAGAAGGTGTGAAATAAAATAAATACCCTTTCCTTAAAACATTAAAAGAAATATATTATTTATTTATTTAACCAAGTAGAGCCCACCATCCTTATCTTCATCAACCCAACCTACCCCACTCCACCCCACCCACTTCATCTTCATCTTCCCCACTCCTCACCATCACCACCACCATCTCCACCATTAATGGCGATCTATTCAGGTGAGGTGGAATCGATCGGTTACATCTTCATTGTCAACGGCCTGTCCTGAACCTTCGCCGTGCTCCGCCGCATCCTACCGGAAACAACAAAACATGGTGTTGGCTTCCGGTACCAACTCCTTCACTAAGGAGATGACCATCCATAAACGTATCGGTAACATGTAACTATTTCAACTCTCTTCTCCTTCTCAATTTTCCCATCGATTCAATTTTAGGGTTCATAATGTAAATTATGACGTACTGCGTAGAAACTAACTAATCGGTTCAACCTTTCGAAGTTCAAACCAAGCTTCTACTCTATTGAATATTTGCTGTCATTGAATTTGTTCATGTCATAGATTTGAAAATTATCTGTTCAGTTTGACTTGAAGAGGTTAATTTTTTAAGTTTAAGAAATGGTTTTTAAGATTCTTGTTAGTTTTATATTCCAAAGTGAATTAAGGGGGTTTATATGATTGTTCTTACCGTTTTCATTCATAAAGGGATGGCAGCGCAGTTTGTTGCTCGTCTACCTGCTATCCTTATGTAATTTGCCCCGATGATTGAAATTAGGAATGGCAATGGGCCGGGCTTGGTCCGGGTAATGGTAATCCCAGGCCTGTACCCGGTTGTAATTCTTTGTCCCATACCGGCCCGTTACCCGTACGGTATTTTTCGGGTAATTACCCGTCGCGTATCGGGCATACCCGTTAATTTCTTAAAAATGCCCGTTGGGACAAATGTGAATTTTTACTTTGATGTTTATATAATTTACTATTTTAATGGCTATAACAAATGAAAATATGATTAATAACTTACGTATCATTTCAGATCACATATACTAAACTAAATTAAAACGATTATTTAATTAAGTAATTGTATCATGACCACCTAATTGCATAAAACATCCACGTAATAAAGGGTGATAACTTCCATATCCAATATACATGCTCAAAAATAAGTTATATGTTCATTAAACATTTGCCAAATATACATCCACTTATGACTATAGAGAAGGTAATAAGTACATGTACTAAGTTTATATATATGGAAATCTATAATATGATACTTTTGGGTATTATTTGGGTAAATGGGCCGGGTATCGGACGGGTATCACTAAATCCCATACCCGTACCCATACCCGATTTTTTTTCTGTTTTTAAGCCCGTACCCGACCCATAGCCATTGGGTTTCGGGTATACCCGGCCCGTATGTTTCGGGTATACCCGTCGGGCTTAGGCTTTTTTGCCATCCCTAATTGAAATGAAATATTGGTTCTACTTAAAAAAAAAAAAAATTCTATAGGTTTTAGTAAAAGTGTAAATTATAGATGAATTCACACACAAATTGTTTTAAAAAAAATTGATGGAAGTTTTCATCTTTGGTAGATTAAAGTTCTTGATCTAAATGGTAATGGTAGTAATGTGAAAAAAAAGACGTAAGAGCACAAGTAGCATATTTAGAAAGTTCTTGATCTAAATGGTAATGGTAGTGTTGATGCAACAAATAAGAGACCAAGGATAGTAGCTATGCTGGTCAGGCAAAAGGGTTGAAGGGTTCAACTTTACCTAACGTAGGTCGTGGGGTCCCCCCACGTTTGCAAGACGTGGAAGGAGGTTCACTAGTTTATTGTTATGGTTTGCTGAAGGTCCTCCTCTGAAATATGTTCAGATTCGGATGTGGGAGCAAACAGAATGTGTGTGTTGGATGTGAAAGTGAGTCACTCGCATGAAACAAGTACTCGATATGAATGACCAGAGTTTAAGGAAACAGGCCTGGCCAAGAATGTCCCAACTCAGTAAATGAAGTGTCAATTATATAGGAGAAGACATCTCCCAAAGAGGCATTCATTTGACTAGTGTCCTTGCTTGCAGCGAGGGGCTTACCCTTTCGGGGGTTGAAGCCTTTTGACCCCTGGATAATAGCGTGTGCTCTGCAGACCTGCATTGCTTTTGCGGCTGTGGGTTGGTGAAGCAATCCCTGGATGTGACTGGCTACTGTTTCCGCAATGCTTTTCCCCTCCTCACAGCTTTTTAACCATTGAACCATTTAACCCTTTTAGCGTTTACGTATTTAGTCATTTTATTTAGTCTTGGGCTACCCCCGTCATCAGCCCCCCAAGTCAGAGGTTTTTGGGGAATGAGCTCAAAGACTTCTGACTTTTATACGTGTATTTTCTTGCCTAAAGGCTTCAAGAGTTCGATGCTTGAAGGTTTGAAGGGTTGTAGGCAGTTAATATTTGAATTTTAAATAACTGACAATTGATTTGATTGATGTATGGCAGTTCATAGGGTGGCGGTTTTGCAGACGTTACTGTTTGCCATTATTACCCCTATTTTAGGTTATTTTGTTTTATATTTGCATATCATATTCACTTTCTACATAATTCTTTCAAGTTCTTCTCCTACGTTTTCTTTCCTCTTTCAAGGTTAGTTTCAATTTCCTTTGCATTTTCCTTACATTCTTCATATTTCAAAAAATGGGTGCTCGTAAGGATTTAGCAAAATCCTTTTCCCGATTAACACAAGAGGAGGTAGACTTGTTTTGTGCGGAATATGGTAGTGATAAGAAGTTTAACCCAACTGCTCCTGCTTGTGATGTTCCTGTTGATAAACCGACCCCTGGTTCGATTGCTCTTTACTGCCGCCATTTTGAGTTTTCGAATCTTCGTTATCCTTTTTCTTTCTTTGTTTTGAATTTGTTGGAATATTATCGGGTTTCTTTTGGGCAAGTTCATCCGAAGGGTATGGCTAGGGTTTTGCATTTTGAGGTTTTGTGCCGTGCCCTTGGATATGATCCCTCATTGTTACTTTTTCGCCGGTTTTTTCGTTTGGCTAAAAATGGCGATTGGTTCACCTTTGAAACATCCAAGGTTGATTCCTGCCTTATTTCGTCTATGGTTACAACGCTTGGGACTTGGAAGGATCACTTTTTCTGGGTTTCCGATGCTATTGTCCCATTCAAGATGGTGTGGAGGCAACCGGATGCCGTTCTTAATGATCCGGAGCCTTCCGAATCTGAATTGAATGATGTTTTTCTTAAAGCCATCCGGGAATGCCCTTCGAGGGTTCGTCCCTTTCCTGAACATTTACTAGTTCTTTTAGGGGTTAGTAGAATCTGGGGGAATGTTGATCGGGATCCGGTTCTTATGAGGAATGGCATGGGTATGCATTTTCCTTTTTTGCCCTTTTTGCATTTTTCTTGACTTATGACTTATGTGCTTTTGTTTTGTTTTTTGCAGTCATGTCTGCTTTGGATTTTATTAAGAGTGACGACACTTCTGATGTTGTGTTTGGGGATGTTCCATCTGTTCCTGGTGAGAATGTTGTGGTTAGGACTGTTGAGCAAAGGTTTGAGGGCTCGGGTTATGTTAGTACTGCCAATGTCAAAGGGTTTTCTAAGTCCAGTGCTCCCAAGTCTTCAACCCGTCGATCTTCCTGTCGGTTGTTGAAAGCTGGTCCTCAATCCACTTCTATTGAACCAGTGGATTTGAGTGATGATGTTGAAGTTTCGGAAGATCAAGGTGGTGAAGCGGGTGCTGAGAAGGAGAAAGAATTGGTTGTTCATGGTAAAAAGGTTTCATGCAAAAAGGTTGTTGCTACCCCTGTTCAGGGTTCTTCAAGCAGGGACGTTGAAGGGTTGGATCCGGAAGAGGTTTATGTGCCTAATTGGTCGGTGAAGAATGATGACAACTTTAAAGATGCTGCTGTTTGTGAAGATGCTCTAAGTCACATTGCTCCTCCTTCAGTTCACAAGACCATTGCTGGGATGGATGATGACTTGATGTTGTCCCGCATGATTTTGAGCACTTGCAACCTTGTTGCTATGCTTCCTCAAGGGATTGCTCGTTTTCGTCAAAGGATGCAGGAATATGAAGAATTTTCTAAGAAGAAGGATAAAATGAAATCTTCCATGGCCGCGATGAAAAAGGAGATAGCTGGTTTTGCTGAGAAAGAAGCCGCGTGGGACAAGAAGGTTAGTGATTTGACTAGGATGCATGAAATTGAGATGAGTGACTTGAAAAAGAGCTTTGAGGCTGATCGGTTGAAACTTAAGGCTGACCGGGAAGCTTTATTTATTCAACAGCAGGCTTTTGGTAAGGAGAAGAAGGGGTTGAAAGCTTCCGTTGCTCGTTCTACTGCTGACAATCAATGGTTAATTGAGCAAGGTTTCCAGCAGGTTGTTACTTACCTTCTACATTCCAAGGAGTTTAACTCTGCCCTTGGTGACGTTTATACTAAGCTGCTCAACCTGGGGAAACACCAAGGCCTCATTGCTGGTTATAAGCTTCATGAATCCGGCCATCCTTTGGAGAAGTCACCTCTGTTTCGTCCCGAGGCTTCTGATGTTTTCAAAGGTTCCGTTGAGCAAATGGAGAAGCTGACCTATCCTTAGATCCATCAAGTTTCTTCTTGTTTTGGTAAGCATCTTGCTGTGTTGCAGGACTTGAAACCGGAGGGCCTAAATGAAAAGGTCTGTGCTGAAATCTTGGGTTCTCTTTCAAGGAAGAGATCCTACTCGGGAAATAGTGATGACACCCTTTCAGGTCAACCGGATGTTCCCAAGGATGCAAGCTTGGAGGCTTCAGCTGTAGGTGGTGATGGCGGTGTGAAGGCTAAGAAGCAGAAGAAAGCAAAAAAGGCCAAAGGTGAAGGTTCCGGGGTTTCCAAGTGCTCTGCTGATGCTTAATTCGTAGCTTTCTTAGCACTAAAAAAAATTTATGGTTTGTAATGTTAACTTGAACAATATTAGGTTTTCAGGAACCCTTAAGGTTCCTGTTGGTTGTGTTTAAGGCCTGTATGGCCGTTTGAACAATAGTTAAACTTGCAAGTTACTAGGACTTGCCCTAACTTGTGTTTGAAAGTCTTTTAGGGTTTTCTTTGATATGGTATGATGTTTAACTATTTTCCTTGTGTTATGTTTTTATACTTGTGCCTTTTTTGTTAAGGCAGTTTGTTTGGCTTTAACCTGTCAAGCCTTTTGACTATCTGTTAGTAGGTTGAAGCCTTGGAGGCTTTGAGTTGTTACCCGGGTTGCTTGAAGCCTTGAAGGCTTCTTAGTCTTGTGATCTGACTTGGTTTGTATCTTTATAATTTTTTGTCTAAGTTGTATTGTTCTTTTAGATTTTCTTTGTCTTTTTGTAACTTTGCCTTTGTCGAGTTTGTGCTGCCCTTATGTTTTTTATACCTTAAAGGGTTCAGTGCTGCAGTCACTTAGCCTTGGTATTTTTAACAAGAAGTCATAGCACCTATCCTTCTTATCATTTCTTTGTTTTTCGTTTGACTTTATAAGCCTGTTTGTTGATTATATTTTTAAGGCTTAGGGAACATTTGGTGTGGGCTGTTCAAACCCGTCTATGAGACAATTTTGTTTTTTCTTAACAAGCTCATGGAGTTGTATTGATTTAGGAACTCACCCCTTATATAGGCTCATTCAACCCTTGAACCTATTGAGCGATGTGGCCTGGGAGCTCATCCCCTCACATGGCCCCTGCCATGGAGTTTTTTGCTAGGTTCTCAACCTGATTTTAGGATAGAAAGACAAGTTTGATAGAACAACTTCATTCATTCAAGCAATACTTGCTTTTTACAAAAGGTACTCATAGCACTGTTCTCGAAATACATTTTGATACAAACCAATCTTTCCTGTCTTAAACATGGAACCTTTTTAGGGTTTTGCCATTCCAATGCCTTGGAAGCCTTTTGCCTTCTGAATCCGCTAGCTTGTATGATCCGCCCTTGTGTGCTTCAAGGATGGTGTATGGACCTTCCCATTTCGGGCCAAGCTTTCCTTGATTTTCTTTTTTGCTAGCTTCATTGTTTATGAGGACCAGGTCTCCTGGCTTGAAACGTTCGTTCTTGACTTTCTTGTTGTAATAGGCTTCCATTTGCTGCTTATATTTGGCTTCTTGGATTGCAGCTTGATCTCGTGCTTCCTCTAGGAGTTGTAAATTCAACATGGTCTCTTTTTGGTTTGTTTCGGGATCCATGTTGACAATTCGCTGGGTTACAACTCCTATCTCAGCGGGGATCACGGCCTCGGACCCAAATACCAAGCTATAGGGTGTTTTCTTGTGGCTTGTTTTTTCGGTTGTTCTAATTGCCCATAGGACACTAGGCAATTCTTCAAGCCAGTTGCTTTCGTATCTTCCCAATCTTGTCTTGATACCTTCCACTATGCTTCTATTCGTCCTTTCAACCTGACCGTTTGATTGCGGATAAGCCACTGAGCTAAAAACCTGGTTGATTTTGTATTCCTTGCACCAAACGCTGAAAGGCTTCTCAACAAATTGCCTTCCGTTATCAGTGACAAGTACTCCCGGCAATCCATAACGGCAAATGATATTCTCCCAAACAAAGTCAATGACCTGCTTTCCCGTGATCTTAGCAACTGGTTTGACCTCGGGCCATTTGGTGAAATAATCTATTGCCACCAGCAAGAATTTTACTCCTCCCTTGCTTGGGGGAAATGGACCAACAATGTCCATTCCCCATTTATGGAATGGCCATGCCGAGGTTATCGGGACCAAGTCATGCTTGGGACTCTTTGGGATTGGTGCATGAATCTGGCAAGCGTCACATTTCCTTAACTGTTCAGCTGTATCACGATGCATTGAGGGCCAGAAATACCCAAGGTTCATGAGCTTTGCAACCACCGACCTAGCTCCAAAGTGAGCTCCGCATATGCCTTCGTGAATTTCTTTGATCAAATACTTACTTTGCTCAGGACCGACACATCTTAGCAAGGGAGCAAGGTAACCCTTTTTGTAAAAGGTTTCTCCTTGTAGTACGTATTGCCTTGCCTTGATCTCAACCCTTTTAGCTTCTACTTGATCATTAGGCAATTCACCATTTTTAAGGAACTTTTTGATGGGAGTCATCTAGTTTGGATCTTCTTCGGTAACTACATCTTGAACTTCCAATTCATCGATTGATGGAGCCTTCAACACTTCTACCAGCACCTTCTTGGTAAGGTGGGCGAAAGTGAGAGATGCAAGCTTACTTAGGGCATCAGTCTTTTTGTTTTGAGATCTGGGGATCTGTTTGATGTTGCATGCTTGGAAGGTACTCATTAGTTCCTTGGATTTTTCTCTGTATTTTTTCATGTTGGGTTCTTTAGCTATCTAGCTATCATTCACTTGGCTTGAGACCAGCAACGAATCTGTGAACACTTCAAGCTTTTCAACCTTCATTTCTTTAGCCAGCCTTAGGCCAGCTATTAGTGCCTCGTATTCAGTCTCGTTATTGGTGGTCTGAAAATCAAAACGGAGAGCATACGTGAGTTCCAACCCTTCTGGGTTGATCAAAATTAGCCCTGCCCCTGACCCTTCAACACTTGAAGCCCCATCGGTAAAAAGCTTCCAGGCTTCAGGGTTGGAAGGTTCAGTGGTGGTAGTGTTTACTTCAGTGATTGCTTGGTTCGGGATTTCCACGATGAAATCGGCCAAGACTTGGGCTTTGATAGCTTTTCGTGGGACGTAGGTGATGTTATGTTCACTTAGTTCCACTGCCATTTGGCCAGTCTTCCCGAATTTTCTGGTTTTTCAAGCACATTCTTAATAGGTTGGTCAGTGACCACTTGTATAGGATGTGCTTGGAAATACCTTCGAAGCCTTCTAGCTGTTTGAACTAGGGCTAAGGCAAGCTTTTCAAGGGGGGGGGGGGTATTTGGTTTCAGCCAATTTTAGAGTTTTACTGAAGAAATAGACGGGTACCTGAGCTTTGTCCCGTTCGATGATGAGGACTGCACTTATGGCCTCTTCAGCAATTGATAAATAGACTGAAATTGGTTCCCCCGTTTTAGGAGCTGCGATGTCTGGTAAGGAAGCAAGATGTTGTTTCATCTGGTTGAAGGCTTCTTCAGCCTCATCGGTCCATTTGAAGTTCTTCTTATCAGAGCAATTCTTGAGCGTTTTGTAGAAGGGTAGAGACCTTTCAGCCAGCTTGGAGGTAAAACGCTTCAAGGCTGCAAGCTTCCCGTTTAAACTTTCGACTTCTTTCCTGGTTTTTGGTGGTTTGGTTTCGAGGACGGCTATCACTTTGTTTGGGTTGGCTTTGATGCTTTGTTTCCCAACAATGTGACCCAAGAACTTTCCTTCTTCAAATCCAAATGAGCATTTTTCCGGATTAAGCTTCATGTTAACCTTTATGAGATTCTTAAAAGTTTCTTGAATGTCGTCGAGCATTTGATACTCCGTCTTGCTTTTAATTACCAAGTCATCGACATATGCCTCCATGTTCTTACCAATTTGGCTACCAAAGGCTTTGTCAACGAGACGTTGGTAGGTTGCACCGGCATTTTTGAGGCCAAAAGGCATCTTTTGATAACAAAAGATCCCTTTGTCCGTGTGAAAGGCTGTTTTTTCCTCATCCTCTTCCTTCATGAGGATTTGGTGGTAACCTTTGTATGCGTCGAGAAAGCATTTGAACGAGTAACCGGTGAGGGAGTCAACCTTGAGATCAATTTCCGGTAGTGGATAGCAATCCTTAGGACAAGCCTTGTTAAGATCCTTGAAATCTATGCACATCCTCCAAGAGTTGTCAGGTTTCTTGACCATAACCGGGTTTGCAACCCATGATTGGTACTTGACTTCTCGGAGAATGCCGGCTGATACAAGCTTTTCAACCTCTTGGCAGGCTGCCAGACTCCTCTCGGGTGCCAGGCTTCTTTTCTTTTGGACCACAGGCTTGACATCCGGTGGTATTCTTAACTCGTGCTCGGCAATGTCCCGAGGGATCCCTGTCATATCTTCTGGACACCAAGCGAAGACATCGCTGTAATGTGTTAGCAGCTTTTCGAGATACGAAAGGGTTTCTTGTGAAAGGCTCGGATTGACCCTTATTCTCTGTTCAGGGTACTTAGGATTTATGATTAGCCTTTGCTTGTCTTCTTCGCTTTTGGAACTTTCACCTTCAACTAGGTATGCTTCTTGAGAGGGTTGAAGGGTTGCTATACCCCTTTCGGTGGGAAATTTGACTGTGTCATGGCCAATAGACACGACCATGTAGAATGCACACTGCCCTGGCCTTCCAATGATCACATCATAACTTAAGGGGATGTTAATAACCACAAAGGTGAGTGGTTGGGTTCTTTCTTTCAAACCTTCACTGAAGCGAACATTAAGTGTCAGTTGCCCTAAAGGCTTGAGGGGTATATCGGCGATGCCTTTTATAGAGGTTCCAGAGGGTTGAAGCCTTGAACATTCTTCATTACTCAATCGGTTGAAGAATTTTTTGAACATGATTTCAGTAGCTGCCCCAGTGTCTATGTATGCCATGTGTGTTTGCAACGTTCCTACAGTAGCTTCTACCACAAGAGGGCTAGAGAGAGGGTCTTTCTCCGTTTGGTGGAAACAGACACACTGAAGCTCCCAAGCTTCCAACCGCTGTCTTTTATGAGGAACCCTTCCCTCAAAATCCACCATATTGACTTCCTTACCTTTTCCTTTCAGCCATTTTGTCCCGGACTCCCTTTACCAAATGAGCGAGTTCTCCAGACTTAACAGCTTCTTCAATTCTTTTCTTGAGTTGGAAGCAATCATTGGTGTGGTGACCTTTTTCTTCATGAAACTCACAGTATTGTGTGGAGTTCTCATTTTTCCTGCTTTTGGGGAGAGGCCTAGGAGGCCGAAAGTTTTGCTTAACTTCTTCCGTTGCAAGGATTTCTTGAGGGGTCTTCGTGAGGGGTGTGAAACTTATGCCTTTCTCCCTGCTTGAAGGGTTCCGGCCTTCAGACCTTCGAGGGTCTGAACCCTTTGACCGCCTGTCATAGGAGTTGAAGTTTCCCCTTTTCCTAGCTGGACTATTGCTTCGCCAGCCGGATCCCCTTTTTCTTTGTTCTTTAATGTCTACCGCTTCCTCTCCCCGAATTTGGGCTTCAGCCCTTTCGAGAGCTTCTTCCAAGGTCTTGGGCAAGGACTTGTTGAAATCTCTCGTGAGATATTTAGAGGTGATGGCATTCATGAAACCAGCCACTCTCATTTTCTCATCTGCCCCTACATAAGTTAGACCTTCCTTCTTGTATCGTTCAATGAACGCACGAAGACTTTCGTCGTCACGTTGTTTTATCTGGAAGATTACTGTTGCGTCTTTAACATATCGCCTTTGTTGGGAGAAATTGGTCAGAAAACCCTTGCTGAGGTCGTCAAAGCTTCGAACGGGTAAGTCGTTGAACCAGATTCTGGCTGATCCAACAAGGGTTTGCATGAACATTAGGCAACATTCAGCGTTTGACCATTTCTCTATCCTTGCAGCACCGGTAAAGATCTGAAGATGGTCCTCAGGATCTTCAGTCCCATCATACGTCCTGATGTGGGATGGCATCTTGATCTTTGCTTGGAAATCGTAATCAGCTATCTGCTGCGAAAAGCATGAAAGGTTACTTAGCTTATATGGTTTAGGCAAGTCTTCTTCAGCCCTTGTATCCACATTATTGCCATTGCCGTTATTTCCCTGAGTGGCTAGCACCTGATTAATAAAGTGTTGCCATGGGAAGTTGGCCATTATCTGGGTCATCATGTTGGGCATGAGGTTGAAGCCTTGAAGGCTTCCTGGTGCAACTGAGCAGTTTATTCCAAGAGGAGTGCTCATAATAGCATTTCGTGCCAAAGGGAGCACGGACAGAGCTTGCTCCCACGTGGTTGTTGTAGATGCTGGAAAGCTTGTTACTGGGGACTGTAGGGGCTGGTCAAGAGTTAGCTCATGTTCCAAAGGAGCACCACTAGTAATCGGTTGGGAAGAGAAGATGTGATGCACTGTGGGATTCGTCATTGTGGACATATATGGGTGAGGGTTTGAAGGATTACTAGGACCAGCCTCATTTCTAGTTGTAAAAGGAAGGGGAGGTGGTCCAGGAGACAACGTTGGTTCTGGCTCATCATAATCTAGGCGGATTCTCACCCCCTTTTCTTTTCCTCTATTCACATGTTGGTTGAGGAGAGACCTCAATTCCAGGAAATTGTTGGCAACCCCCTCGGGGGTAAGTTCAACACGCGCCGGGGTGTCAGAGACACCGACATTGGGAGAAAGAACTCCGGATCTGGACGGAGTTGGTGTGTTGAAGGTGAGGAACTCGGGTGTGCTCCCCGGAGTTGAGAAAGAAGTTGGTATAGCCACATGAGCTTGGCTGCTACCCGGGGTAAAGATGTTTGGGATCTGATTTACTTCACCCGGGGATCCACTTTCAGACATGGTGATTTTAAGTGAAGAGAGCTACACTACTAGGTCTTTTTGAGGAGAAATAGCGGCGTAGCCCCACGGTGGGCGCTAACTTGTTGATGCAACAAATAAGAGACCAAGGATAGTAGCTATGCTGGTTAGGCAAAAGGGTTGAAGGGTTCAACTTTACCTAACGCAGGTCGTGGGGTCCCCCCACGTTTGCAAGACGTGGAAGGAGGTTCACTAGTTTATTGTTATGGTTTGCTGAAGGTCCTCCTCTGAAATATGTTCAGATTCGGATGTGGGAGCAAACGAAATGTGTGTGTTAGATGTGAAAGTGAGTCACTCGCATGAAGCAAGTACTCGATATGAATGACCAGAGTTTAAGGAAACAGGCCTGGCCAAGAATGTCCCAACTCAGTAAATGAAGCGTCAATTATATAGGAGAAGACATCTCCCAAAGAGGCATTCATTTGACTAGTGTCCTTGCTTGCAGCGAGGGGCTTACCCTTTCGGGGGTTGAAGCCTTTTGACCCCTGGATAATAGTGTGTGCTCTGCAGACTGCATTGCTTTTGCGGCTGTGGGTTGGTGAAGCAATCCCTGGATGTGACTGGCTACTCTTTCCGCATTGCTTTTCCCCTCCTCACAGCTTTTTAACCATTGAACCATTTAACCCTTTGAGCGTTTACGTATTTAGTCATTTTATTTAGTCTTGGGCTACCCCCGTCATCAGGTAGTAATGTGAAAAAAAAGACGTAAGAGCACAAGTAGCATATTTAGAAAGTTCTTGATCTAAATGGTAATGTTTTGTTGTTTCCGATAGGATGCGGCTGAGCACGGCGGAGGTTGAGGACCGGCATAGGGCAATTGGATTCATGAGATCCTTGTTCACATTAATGGTGAAGATAGTGAGGAGTGGGGAAGATGAAGTGGGAAGAGTGGGGTGGGTTGGGTTGGGTTGGGTTGGGTTGTGTCACACCCCAACCGTTGGCGGAAACATCGGGGCATGGCACTGAGCGAAACAGATTGTCCAGAAGTTTCCATAACAATTATCATTACCAATTAATTTAAAGTAACATGTCCCATACCATGTCTTAAAAGGCAAACAAATTATTACAGACAAATCTAGTCAAGTAGTTCTGTTCCGACAACTCAGATTTATACATAGATAGTTTATTTATTAGTTTCTAGGACCTCTTTTCCTAGCCTCGATTTCATCACAACACAGAGAGCATCCTAGACCTTTCCTAGCCTCAAGTTCACAGCAAGCTAAGCATGTAAACTTCCTAAGCACCTGTCACATACGTTAAATTAAAAGTCAATACACATAGTGTAAAGGTGAGCATACAAGTTTGATAATAGCATATAGAGTTCGAAAGCGTTACGCATAACAAGCACGTACACAGAGTGAAATTAGGCATGTTAGTTATCGACATGAACCTATCGATACCAATGACTGCGGGTTGACTGCACAAGGCAGTTCGCAATACATTCCCACCACTGTGAGCCATGTAAGTAATTGTCCTTAACAACCCCCGTGTGAACTGGTGCTGAGTCCAAACTAATAGTACTACCGTTGCTAAGGCAGGTAGACAGCATTCCATGTGTAAACGTAACAAACAAGCATTCATTAAGTCACGTAATACATGCGGTAACGGTTAGCGTTTTAAAGTATTGTGTAGTGTGTTCGATGTGATTTTGTATAAGTAACGTATGTAACACCCAAAAGTGCGTAAAGCAAAAAGCGATCGAGTATACTCACAGCGATTGATGGATTGAAGGGAACGCTAGAGAGTAGGGTTAGCCTGAACAGATCGATAGCATAACGATAAGCGACGCGTAAAACGATGCAAAGTACAAGTGGTTCGGACAGCAGTCCGTTCGGATGGTAGTCCGATCGGACAGCCGGTCGTGCGAGTGGTCGTCCGTTCGGACGCTCGTCCGGTCGGATGACTGTTCGAGTGGATTGTTTCTTCCTTTGAGAAGGATGTGTTTGTGTATGATGGCTTGACTTTTGAAGTTTTCGTTGTAGTATTTGAAAACATTGAAGTACCTCTACCTTTCAGGTCGGTCGATCGGACGGCAACTCGTTCGATCGGATGGCAACTCGTTCGGTTGGGCCCTTCAATGAGAACAAGTTCACAGCAGGGTGTCACTTGATCGGATGGTCGTTCGGTCGGGTGGCAACCTTGGTGCATTGAACATGTTGAAAATTGTTTAAGTGTTGAAGTTAAAATGTCTCATGATTCGGTTGGCAGTTCGTTCGGTTGGTAGTCCGTTCGGACAGCAATTCGTTCAACATTCAGACTTCAAGTATTGGCAAAATAGTTGTGTGGGACCAAGGTGCAAGTCGTACGGGTGGCCAGTCGTACGGTTTGGCTGTCCGTTCGGACGGCACTCCGTCCTGGTTAACCTGTTCGTCTTACACTGTCACACCCCGATTTCCACGTGTCACCGGTGGGCCCGGTGGGGGAGTATCGTGACGTGGTTGGCAACGTAATAGTCAAACAACACAATAATATAATGCACAGCGGAAGCAAATTTAAAATAAGATACAACCGAATTTATTTATTGTAAACAAAGTCACAATTTATCCGGTGTTTATCCACAGTAGGATCGAATAACAAAATATTGTTTATGGTTCAACAGACTTCGGCATCTCTAAGTTTGCGAGACTTCTAATGATGCTTAGGAGAATCCCAGCCTATTTCGCCTAGTACCTGCATTTAATCTTTTTGGGAAAATACGTCAGTTTACACTGGTAAATACATTCAACCGACTCATTTTATAAAATGATTGAAAATTGGTTTGGATGCACATGGCATAAACATTTTTATTAACTTGGGAGAATTATTTAATATTATAATCTTGTGAACGATTTACATGTTACTTATGCGTTCAGTAGCCCGGAACGTATTCCGGGTTAAAGATCAATAGACACACCACTTATGTGAGTTATACACGGGAGTACGCCTACACCCCGTGCTCAGGTCGTGGCTATCTCGTAAGATAATGCCGAGGATATCCGGGACATGGTCATTAACCCCCCAAAGGCTGTAAAGTAAACACATCTGTTTAAAACGAGCCGATCAAATTATTCAATTAACCACTAAGCGTGGAAGATTTGATGCTCGATCAAGCGGTACGCTATGTACCGTAACCCAAGCCCGTATAGGGAAAATAAGTTAAAAGTATTTACCTTGATGCAAAGTATAGTCACAATAATCAAATAGCAGATAGCTTTTACTGTTTCTCCTAATCTGGAACGAAGGTTAAATATAACCTATTAGAATCCTAGCGGTTCTTTAATTATGCTTAAGCTTAGACCGGCTAGTTTCAAAGATACGGTTCGTACGCACGATTAAGCGAAGACCGGATAGAATGTGATTCAGACCCGACAAGTTTGAAGACTTGTTTAATATGGGTCTATTATTCACATTCTGGATTTTGAGATAAAACCGATAAGGTTTGACCCGTTTCGGCTAATTTATGTAAACTTGTTACATAAACCGAGCCGAACGCGTAATATGCGTAACGGGTATCCGTAAGAGCCATATACAGGTTTCCTAAGTTAATATGCTTCAAATATGTTGTAACATCAGTGGGATGTCTTTCGTTATGCCCCGAACTAATTTAAACACAAACTATGCCCCGTAGGGGTAGTTTGGTCAATTTAAAGTTTGTAAAAGTGTTTATATGTTCCGCTGAGTTACAGGTCTGAGGTAAACAGCAAACATATTCATTTTGATGTGTTATAACAGTAGGCTAAGGCATATATGTGAAATTTATCATATTTAACCAAACTATGCCCCGTAGGGGTATTTTGGTAATTTCACATAAGCCGACAAGCTCAAAACTGAAGTCTGAGTTTATCAACTTTTGCTTACTGTTAAAATATGATAATTTGCTTCTTATATCAGTAGGTATCAACCCGGGTATGTCCAATATGATTTTAGAACATACTATGCGTTAAAAACGCTAATTTAGGCGATTAAAGGCCATTACCGGGTTCGATACTTAAATCTGATATTTTTATATTTCCAGAAGGCTTAAAATAATTTATTTATCATAACTAATCAGTGGCAAAAGGTTTGGGATCGTTTAGATGTGTAAAACTCATTTTATGGCCCGTAAGGGCAAAACCGACAATTACCGGATTAAGCCTACGACTACTAGTTATGCTCGACCTAAAATTTATTAAAAATCTTTAAAAATCTTAAAATAATATTTTATATCAGTGGGTAATTCGTTTGATACCAAAAAGTATGTTTAACTAGGCTATACGCTAATTACGCCATTATGTTAACATAAAGCATTAGTTTTGCGATAATGAGCATAACTCTTAATCTATAAGTCAAACTGATGTCAAATTTTGCATGCAAGTCTATATATCAGTATTTAAGGTTTCTACACTTTTACATTACCATAATTCACGTTTTAAGGTAATAAGGGCATAATGGTCAACATATGAGCGATTAACGGAAACTTGCATATTAATTGGATAATCAACGAAACAAGTACAGAGACTTATACTATCATGCAACCCTACTCTAATGAAGCACTAAGGCATTTCCAAATCAAACTAAAACGGGTCAGAAGCGAAGTCAAAGCAAAAGTCAAGGTTTTGCGCCTTTCGGTTCCGAACCGGGTTTAAACAGAAATTTGTCGAGTCGGGCAAGCGTAGACGAGTTTTTATACTTCTTATCATGTTATATTAAGGTTAAAACAGGTTACACACCTTTCGGATCATTAATTGTGCATTAAATCGCATTTTGTATTTCTGTTGACTTTTTCGGTCAACGTTTGACCCGACAAACGACCTAGTTAGGTCTGGAATTGGTACTTGCCCTTATAAGGGTTTAATACCCATATAATTACCTATCTAACGGTACTTCTAATTTGACATACGACTGAGCTATCGTTACTTAATCATGAAGTCAACCGTAATTTACGATATATTGACTTTTAAGCTAATTACTAAGCTAGAATTAATTTAGAAGGGTTAAGCAACTTACTAGATGATTAATGGATGATTAGGAAGGCCTTGAATCAGATAGAAAGCTCCTCCAATGCTCAGATGGCACTTGAATGATGTGTGGAATGGTTGTGACATGAGTGGTTCTTTATATACAAGTTTCAAGCACCACAACTAAGTGACAACCAAGTCTAGGGCCATCCACAAATGATCAACACCTGGTCCTAATGTTTAGGGACGTCTAGGGTCATGCACATGTGAGAAAAACCGGATTAGAGGGTCACATTCGCGCACAACAGGCAACAGCAAGTCAGCTGTCGCTGGGCACACCCTCGCGTAGCGCGAGGGTCAGTCGCGCTACGCGACACCCCTTGCTGAAACAGTTTTCGATTTTTATTGTTGTGTTTCGAAAGGCAGCCGTAATTTCTGACTTTTGGGACTTTATATCAACACTTTGGGACCCCTAAAACATGTCTTGATCAGTTCCTACCCTACCACCAACCAATGTTTCAAATGAATGTATAAACAAGACCCGAAAACATCGTTTTACCATTGCTTTTCTTCGTGGGATCTTATCATGCTTTTGCAAGTCTATTATTGGCAATAATTCTCTGAAGTGAGGGTATAAAGATGTGTAGTAATATTATATCGGGTCTTGGGATTTATGATTGAGGTCGTTCAGAGGTAACAATTTAACATGACGCCACTTTAATCCTACCGAAACATCTTTATTAAATCCGGGTTTTTCAACGCGTTTTGTCTTACATGACACGTGTCATTTTATTATTAAACCCGAAATTTTCGAGGTGTTACATCCTCACCCCCTTAAAATAAATCTCGACCCGAGATTTACTGAAATAGGTAAGGGTACTTTTCTTTCATCGTGGATTCAACCTCCCACGTGAAATCGGGACCTCTACGGGCATCCCATTTGACCTTAACAAAAGGTATATGCTTTCTTCGAAGCTTCCTTACCTGTCGATCTTCAATCGACAAAGGTTTTTCAACAAATTTTAAGCTCGCGTCTATCTGCACATCTTTATGTGGCATGACATGTGTTTCATCAGCGGAACACTTCTTTAGATTGCAGATGTGGAACACATTGTGAATTCCACTGAGCTCTTCTGGTAAGTTCAACTTATAGGCAACTGACCCAACACGTTCGATAACCTCGAAAGGTCCTATGTATCTCGGGCTTAGTTTGCCTTTCTTACCAAACCGCATCACTCCTTTCCAGGGTGACACTTTAAGTAGGACTTTTTCACCTACTTCGAAATGGAAATCCTTACGACTTGGATCCGCGTAACTCTTCTGCCTATTCCGGGCAGCTTGGAGATTGTTACGAATCTGGACAATCTTGTCCGTCGTTTCGAATACAATTCCTGGTCCTGATAACTGGACTTCTCCAACTTCCGCCCAACAAACTGGCGATCTACACTTTCTACCGTATAATGCCTCGAAAGGCACAGCCTTTATGCTGGTATGGTAGCTATTGTTGTAGGAGAATTCGATCAATGGTAGGTTCTTATCCCAGCTACCTTCCAATTCGATCGCACATGCACGCAGCATGTCTTCTAACGTTTGAATAGTACGCTCACTCTGACCGTCTGTCTGAGGATGGTAAGCCGTACTAAAGTTCAAACGTGTGCCCAAAGATTGCTGGAAACTCTTCCAAAAATGTGACGTGTACCTAGTATCCCGGTCAGAGATAATAGCTACAGGTATGCCATGTAGGGCTACAATCTTATCAATGTATAACTGGGCAAACATGTCGGAGCTATAAGTCTCCTTGATGGGTAAGAAATGAGCTGACTTAGTCAGTCTGTCAACTATAACCCATATTGTATCATTGCCTTTCCTTGTCTTGGGTAACTTGGTAATAAAATCCATAGTTACCATTTCCCACTTCCATGTAGGAAGTTCAGGCTGTTGTAGCAAACCTGACGGTTTCTGATGCTCGGCTTTGACTTGCGCACATGTCAAGCATTTTGCTACATGGGCGGCTACAGACTTTTTCAAGCCTATCCACCAATAATTTGCCTTTAAATCCTGATACATCTTATCCGCACCAGAATGAACGGAATATTTGGAACTATGGGCTTCCTGGAGGATAACATCACGAAGTCCTCCAAAAATTGGAACCCATATTCGTCCGTTTAACCGTAAAATTCCATCCTTGCTAAGAGTTAACTGCTCCTCAGTCACTCCTAACTTTTCATTAGGATTGTTAGCTTCCAACACAGCTTCCTTCTGTGCAGCTAACACCCTTTCTATCAAACTGTTCTTTATCTCCATACGCTTGGCGTTAATGCGAATGGGTTTAACCCTTTCCTTTCTGCTCAAGGCATCAGCGACTACATTCGCTTTGCCGGGATGGTATTTGATTTCACAATCATAATCGTTCAAAGTTTCCATCCAACGGCGTTGCCTCATGTTTAATTCTTTTTGGTTAAACAGATGCTGGAGGCTCTTGTGATCAGAAAAGATCACAAACTTGATTCCATAAAGATAATGCCTCCACAGTTTTAGTGCGAACACAACGGCACCCAACTCCAAGTCATGGGTGGTGTAATTCTTTTCGTGCACCTTTAACTGTCGTGATGCATAGGCAATAACCTTGCCTTTCTGCATAAGCACACACCCCATGCCAGTGTGTGATGCATCACAATAAACTACAAATTCTTCAGCGCCTTCAGGTAATGTAAGCACAGGAGCGTTGCTCAACTTTTGTTTCAAGATATCAAAGGATTCTTGCTGCTTAGGGCCCCAAACAAACTTAACCTTTTTCTTAGTTAAGGAGGTTAGAGGTGCAGCAATCCTTGAAAAATTTTCAATGAAACGCCGATAATATCCTGCCAAACCCAGGAAGCTACGAATCTCTGTAGGCGTTTTCGGCTCTTGCCAGTTCATCACTGCTTCAACCTTAGCGGGATCCACCTGGATACCACGCTCACTGACCACATGTCCAAGAAATTGGACTTCCCTAAGCCAAAATTCACACTTGGAGAATTTGGCATAGAGCTTCTCCTTATGCAGAAGTTTGAGAATACATCGAAGATGTTTCTCGTGGTCAGCTTTGTTCTTAGAATAAATGAGAATGTCATCGATGAAAACGATGACGAATTTATCTAAGTGCGGCTTGCAAACGCGATTCATGAGATCCATGAACGCAGCCGGTGCATTGGTGAGCCCAAAAGGCATCACTAGAAACTCGTAGTGACCGTAACGAGTCCTAAATGCAGTCTTGTGTACGTCTTCATCTTTGACCTTCAGCTGATGGTAGCCTGACCTCAGATCAATCTTTGAGAAGTAACTTGCCCCTTGCAGCTGATCGAACAAATCGTCGATCCTGGGCAATGGATATCTGTTCTTGATCGTGACTTTATTAAGCTCGCGATAGTCGATGCACAGACGCATCGACCCATCCTTCTTCTTGACAAACAGGATTGGCGCTCCCCAAGGAGATGAACTAGGTCGAATGAAACCCTTAGCCAGCAATTCATCTAGCTGCGTCCGCAACTCCTTCATTTCGGTGGGTGCCAATCTGTATGGTGCTCTAGCAACTGGTGCAGCTCCGGGAATGATATCTATCCTGAATTCGACTTGTCTATCTGGTGGTAGGCCAGGTAGATCTTCAGGAAACACTTCTGGGTATTCTGAGATGACAGGGATGTCTTCTAACTTCGGTTTAGGCTCATCAATAATCACCTGTGCCATGTAGATGACACACCCCTTCTTCAAACACTTTGAAGCCTTGAGCATAGTCACGTGCTCAGGCAGTCCGTACTGGGTATCTCCCCGAATGGTAAGTGATTCACCAGACGGAGTCTTTATTACCACCTGTTTCTGGTTACAGACGATTTGGGCCTGGTTATGAGATAACCAGTCCATACCCAGAACTATGTCAAAACCAGCTAATTTAAACGGAAGTAGAGACAGAGGAAAAGAATGGTTCTTAATGGATATTACACATCCATCTAACACAGTAGAGACGGTTTCTATGGTACCATCTGCTAACTCTACCTCATAGTTCATTTTTAGGGTTTTGACAGGTAAATTCAACAATTTACAAAATTTATGATCTACGAAGGACTTATCTGCGCCTGAATCAAAAAGTACTCTTGCAAAAACATCGTTTACAAGGAAAGTACCTGTTATGACGTTATCATCCTGCACAGCCTCCTTCGCATCCATCCTGAAGACTCTGGCATTAGTCTTCTTAGCCTCCTCAGGCTTCTTGTTGTATTTAGGGCAGTTAGTCTTTATGTGCCCCTTTTCGTTGCAACGGTAACACGTTGCATCTTTCATCTTCTTGCAATCCAAGGTTTTGTGTTCCTTGGATTTGCACAAACCACAAGAAAAAGGCCTTGACTCGTTATTCGAGTTTGATTCGAATCTGCACTTTCCAAAGTGCTGTTTCTTGCAAGTTTTGCATGTGGGCTTCTCCCCAGAACGATGCCCATCTTTCTTCGAATCCGATCCCTTCTTGTGATCACCGCTCCCACGGTGCTTCTTGTTCGACCTACGCGAACCGTCATCATCATGCTTCCTCTTCTCGGCCGCCTTATTCCTCTGCGATCTCTGCCGGACCGCATCCAGTGTGAGGGATAAGGAAAGGTCAGTTACAGACCTGAAGGTAACTGGCCGAGAAGCTTTGACACTGGCCTTGATCTCGGGCTCTAATCCACCAATAAAACGAGCGATCCTTTTAGGCTCCGGGGTTACCAGATAAGGTACCAACCGGGATAGTGTATTGAAGCTTGTCAGATAAGCTTGGCAATCGAGGTTCTTCATAACCAGTGATAGGAAGTCATATTCTATCTTTTCCACCTCATGTTGAGGGCAGAAGTTTTCTTTGATCAGTGCCATGAATTGATCCCACGTCATGCTATACAACGGGATCTTTCCTGAGGCCTCCATCAGTGATCTCCACCAAGCTAACGCCTCACCCTTGAAGGACTGTGAGACAAATTTAACCACATCACCTTCAGCGCATCCGCTGATGTCCACGACCGTGTCCATTTCATCCAGCCACGTCATGCAGTCTACGGCTCCTTTTTCTCCCGTAAAGTCCCTGGGTTTACAAGATACAAAGTACTTATATGTGCAACCCTTGTTACGGTGTCCCTGATGCAGTACCAACTGCTGAGATGGATTACTTTGGTGGTTGGTGGACTGGCGATCATCATCATTTTTCTTTGGTCCATCCTTTTTGGGAGGAGGCTTGTTATGAGCCTCAGAATGGGTCCTTGGCTTTGACTGTGACACAGAGTGGGTCCTACTCCGAGTACCACTGTATTCGTCATATTGTCTATCCAAAGCTTGTGTGATAGCTCCGTCTATGATTGCTTTTAGTTCAGCACCCGTTAATGTAATCTGGGCGTTTTCATTCGGCTCCACCGGATGGCTATTGCCTTCATTGGAGTCAGCCATTTGTATTGAACTGTTGCAGAAAACAAGGTCAATATTTTATTTGGGATTTTATTATGGAATTACCCCTTAGGGTAATTCGTTAACCATGGTAAACAGAGACCATATTTGGTTAACTTATTAATCGCATTAATTTAGGATTTTAATTAAAATTTATCCTAAACATAAACAAGAACAATATATATTAGCACATATGGCTTAGTCACATGGACAAATTTTTAAATTATATGCTATGATTTCAGAGAATCAAGGCTTTAAGGTTTGAACCTAGTTCATTATCTATATTTGACAGGGAGTCTATGCTACCACTGTCTTTTGGCTCATATGGAAATGAGCAAGGCCCGTAGGCATCATATTACCAACGTATGGTACAATATGATCATCTTAATTGATGATGTAGACCCAGGATTCAGAGATCATTAAACTGGGTTTTGGAATCTTCTAAAGAATCCTTATACAAATGTGATTTTTAACGAAATCACTTCTGCCAGGAGTGTTAACATGTTTTAAGATGTTAACAGGAATTTGAATCTTTTAAACAGGTTTTACCACCTTGGCTCGGTCTTATATTTGACACTAAGCTAGGTTTTACCTTTTTAAGATTCTTAATTTATAATTACATAGGCAGATTAATTAAAAAGGAAATGATTTTTAATTTATTTATTTCATTTATTATTTATATATGCGCATAATGGCAACATGAAATTTATAAAATAACCATTCCATTAATTCATCTAGAATATTACACATTTGCCCTAAACGGGTCTTCCAATATCAAACTTACCCTCGTAGGGGTCACCAGATACTTACCCTCGTAGGGGTTAAATAACACACATGCCCACGAAGGGGCTAAATATAATACATGTCCACGCAGGGACTACTTATTCAAACCACACACACCCACTTAGGGGTTTAAAACAAATAAGCATGCCCACCCAGGGGCTTAACAACCAACTACACCCATGCAGGGGCTTATACATCAGCGATGGAAGAATTTAACGATTCTTCTTGTTCTTCCCCTTGATCAGACCCATCAGTCCTTGGAGGAATGTTTGCCTTTCCCTTCGTTCTTCATGTGCTTCCCGTTCCACCTGCTCCAACCTATGCAAAATTTCCTCCCTATTTGGAGAAAATCGTGGTGGTTGCGACTGCGTCCTTATGATGGGCCTAGGTGGTATCGAGTATCCCTGTGTTGGGTAACTCACCCCCCAAGGATCCCCATAAGGTCCTTGCGTGCCATAGTTCGCGGCTACCGAGTATGGATCAGCCTCTCCATAACCGTAATTATGTTGTGTTGGTGGCTCAAACGGGTTGTAGCCCATACCACCCGGGTATGCTGGTATCGGGTTTTCAAAACCCATTGGAGGCGGCTGCTGAAAAGCTGGCTGCGAAGGCCCACCCATTTGTGGGTCCTCATAGTGCGGTGGGTAGTGACTAGCACTAGACTGTCGCGGGGAATCGAAAGTGAAGCCCCCCGGTCGCACAGATATGCGAGCACCGGTTCTCCTACGCCTTGGCGGTTGAGGAGGTGCTGGCTGAACTGGTGGCGGTGGAGGTGGTGGCGTAACTGCCACAAAGCGATGATCCTCTGAAGAATCTTGATGATGCGGCTGTGGTTGTGGCTCTTGTTGCTGATGAGAATGTTGCTGTTGATGTTGCCCATGTGATGACGAGTGGTGTGAGGGTGTATAATACCACTGTTGCTGATCAAATAGAGCCTGGAAGCTATCTGGACCACCGTAGGGTGACCCGTGAAAGGATGATCCGTCTGATATTTCGATCGGATGATTCGGCGTACCGCTAGCTGGCATGATGTAGGGCTGTAAACGAACCGAACGAACACGAACAAGGCCTCGTTCGTGTTCGTTCGTTAAGGAAATAAATGTGTTCACGAACGGTTCATGAACACTTACCGAACGAAATTTTATGTTCGTGTTCGTTCATTAAGGAAATGAGCGTGTTCGCGAACGGTTCACGAACACAAATAAATTTGGCAAACGCAACGAAGGATAAAGATAGATGGCCCAGAGAGTAGCACTCGAACTTGAAATGAAAGGAAATGAAAATGATGCATAAACAAGGTGAAAGTGGGTTTCCTAGTTTAATTGTTAGGGTAATAAAGTAAATAAAAGTTTAATAATATAAAAAATACAAATAAAATATAAGAAAGTACAAAGATCTTCAATTAAAACACAAACATACGAATATAAACGAATGCAAATCAACGAATGTTCACGAACACCTTACCGAACGTTCACGAACACAATCGAACGAACGATACCTCTGTTCATGTTCGTTCATTTAACTAATCGAACGAAATTTCTTGTTCATGTTCGTTCGTTTAGTAAACGAACGAACATAAACGAACTTCCCGCTGAACGGTTCACGAACTGTTCGCTGAACGTTCGGTTCGTTTACAGCCCTAGCATGATGGGGTCAGTATCCTCATCCATATCGTCAGCATTATCCCCCGAGAAGTGATCTTCAGGCCCTAGTGGGTTAAAACCCACGGGTTCTTGCAAGAAATCGGCCGGATTAAACTGGCCTCTATAGATAGGTGTGGGGTCCCCATAGGAATGATGGGACAAAGACCTTTGTAGAGGTACATATGAAGGTTGTGTGTTGTGAGGTTCATATGGGTTAAGTGCGGGCGGTGTCGAGCTATGCGAAACCGACCGTCTGGCCGGTTCGACCTGGTTTCGCCGGTTTCGGCGAGGGTCTTCGCTTTCAGTAGCTGTCGGAGCCCGTGTATTTGATGGTCCTGCCTCATGATCGTTGGGGGCGGCTCTCGGCCCCTTTCCGCGTCCCCTCGTTCGGAAAAATCTTGGCGGCATTATCGATATTCCTGTCAATGAAGCATGAGATAATAATACAAAGATATATGCAAAATTTAAATAAAGGACAACACAATCAATAGTGGAATTTGTCCTATGTTATAAGTCTAGACTCAGAAGTTTAGATATGTGCAATTGTGTAACTGAGATTAAACACAAAAGGCTAGTGTTTAATTCACTCAGTGTTGGCTCTGATACCAACCTGTCACACCCCGATTTCCACGTGTCACCGGTGGGCCCGGTGGGGGAGTATCGTGACGTGGTTGGCAACGTAATAGTCAAACAACACAATAATATAATGCACAGCGGAAGCAAATTTAAAATAAGATACAACCGAATTTATTTATTGTAAACAAAGTCACAATTTATCCGGTGTTTATCCACAGTAGGATCGAATAACAAAATATTGTTTATGGTTCAACAGACTTCGGCATCTCTAAGTTTGCGAGACTTCTAATGATGCTTAGGAGAATCCCAGCCTATTTCGCCTAGTACCTGCATTTAATCTTTTTGGGAAAATACGTCAGTTTACACTGGTAAATACATTCAACCGACTCATTTTATAAAATGATTGAAAATTGGTTTGGATGCACATGGCATAAACATTTTTATTAACTTGGGAGAATTATTTAATATTATAATCTTGTGAACGATTTACATGTTACTTATGCGTTCAGTAGCCCGGAACGTATTCCGGGTTAAAGATCAATAGACACACCACTTATGTGAGTTATACACGGGAGTACGCCTACACCCCGTGCTCAGGTCGTGGCTATCTCGTAAGATAATGCCGAGGATATCCGGGACATGGTCATTAACCCCCCAAAGGCTGTAAAGTAAACACATCTGTTTAAAACGAGCCGATCAAATTATTCAATTAACCACTAAGCGTGGAAGATTTGATGCTCGATCAAGCGGTACGCTATGTACCGTAACCCAAGCCCGTATAGGGAAAATAAGTTAAAAGTATTTACCTTGATGCAAAGTATAGTCACAATAATCAAATAGCAGATAGCTTTTACTGTTTCTCCTAATCTGGAACGAAGGTTAAATATAACCTATTAGAATCCTAGCGGTTCTTTAATTATGCTTAAGCTTAGACCGGCTAGTTTCAAAGATACGGTTCGTACGCACGATTAAGCGAAGACCGGATAGAATGTGATTCAGACCCGACAAGTTTGAAGACTTGTTTAATATGGGTCTATTATTCACATTCTGGATTTTGAGATAAAACCGATAAGGTTTGACCCGTTTCGGCTAATTTATGTAAACTTGTTACATAAACCGAGCCGAACGCGTAATATGCGTAACGGGTATCCGTAAGAGCCATATACAGGTTTCCTAAGTTAATATGCTTCAAATATGTTGTAACATCAGTGGGATGTCTTTCGTTATGCCCCGAACTAATTTAAACACAAACTATGCCCCGTAGGGGTAGTTTGGTCAATTTAAAGTTTGTAAAAGTGTTTATATGTTCCGCTGAGTTACAGGTCTGAGGTAAACAGCAAACATATTCATTTTGATGTGTTATAACAGTAGGCTAAGGCATATATGTGAAATTTATCATATTTAACCAAACTATGCCCCGTAGGGGTATTTTGGTAATTTCACATAAGCCGACAAGCTCAAAACTGAAGTCTGAGTTTATCAACTTTTGCTTACTGTTAAAATATGATAATTTGCTTCTTATATCAGTAGGTATCAACCCGGGTATGTCCAATATGATTTTAGAACATACTATGCGTTAAAAACGCTAATTTAGGCGATTAAAGGCCATTACCGGGTTCGATACTTAAATCTGATATTTTTATATTTCCAGAAGGCTTAAAATAATTTATTTATCATAACTAATCAGTGGCAAAAGGTTTGGGATCGTTTAGATGTGTAAAACTCATTTTATGGCCCGTAAGGGCAAAACCGACAATTACCGGATTAAGCCTACGACTACTAGTTATGCTCGACCTAAAATTTATTAAAAATCTTTAAAAATCTTAAAATAATATTTTATATCAGTGGGTAATTCGTTTGATACCAAAAAGTATGTTTAACTAGGCTATACGCTAATTACGCCATTATGTTAACATAAAGCATTAGTTTTGCGATAATGAGCATAACTCTTAATCTATAAGTCAAACTGATGTCAAATTTTGCATGCAAGTCTATATATCAGTATTTAAGGTTTCTACACTTTTACATTACCATAATTCACGTTTTAAGGTAATAAGGGCATAATGGTCAACATATGAGCGATTAACGGAAACTTGCATATTAATTGGATAATCAACGAAACAAGTACAGAGACTTATACTATCATGCAACCCTACTCTAATGAAGCACTAAGGCATTTCCGAATCAAACTAAAACGGGTCAGAAGCGAAGTCAAAGCAAAAGTCAAGGTTTTGCGCCTTTCGGTTCCGAACCGGGTTTAAACAGAAATTTGTCGAGTCGGGCAAGCGTAGACGAGTTTTTATACTTCTTATCATGTTATATTAAGGTTAAAACAGGTTACACACCTTTCGGATCATTAATTGTGCATTAAATCGCATTTTGTATTTCTGTTGACTTTTTCGGTCAACGTTTGACCCGACAAACGACCTAGTTAGGTCTGGAATTGGTACTTGCCCTTATAAGGGTTTAATACCCATATAATTACCTATCTAACGGTACTTCTAATTTGACATACGACTGAGCTATCGTTACTTAATCATGAAGTCAACCGTAATTTACGATATATTGACTTTTAAGCTAATTACTAAGCTAGAATTAATTTAGAAGGGTTAAGCAACTTACTAGATGATTAATGGATGATTAGGAAGGCCTTGAATCAGATAGAAAGCTCCTCCAATGCTCAGATGGCACTTGAATGATGTGTGGAATGGTTGTGACATGAGTGGTTCTTTATATACAAGTTTCAAGCACCACAACTAAGTGACAACCAAGTCTAGGGCCATCCACAAATGATCAACACCTGGTCCTAATGTTTAGGGACGTCTAGGGTCATGCACATGTGAGAAAAACCGGATTAGAGGGTCACATTCGCGCACAACAGGAAACAGCAAGTCAGCTGTCGCTGGGCACACCCTCGCGTAGCGCGAGGGTCAGTCGCGCTACGCGACACCCCTTGCTGAAACAGTTTTCGATTTTTATTGTTGTGTTTCGAAAGGCAGCCGTAATTTCTGACTTTTGGGACTTTATATCAACACTTTGGGACCCCTAAAACATGTCTTGATCAGTTCCTACCCTACCACCAACCAATGTTTCAAATGAATGTATAAACAAGACCCGAAAACATCGTTTTACCATTGCTTTTCTTCGTGGGATCTTATCATGCTTTTGCAAGTCTATTATTGGCAATAATTCTCTGAAGTGAGGGTATAAAGATGTGTAGTAATATTATATCGGGTCTTGGGATTTATGATTGAGGTCGTTCAGAGGTAACAATTTAACATGACGCCACTTTAATCCTACCGAAACATCTTTATTAAATCCGGGTTTTTCAACGCGTTTTGTCTTACATGACACGTGTCATTTTATTATTAAACCCGAAATTTTCGAGGTGTTACATTACACTTGGTTGTTTTTTATAGTTTGTCGTTTTATTGAGATATTTTGATAACGTGTTAAGCAACAGAAACCTCGTCAATACTTGGTGCTCCTGATCGGACAGGAATCACCCAAACCCGATCAGTGGACGGTTCGGGATGACGTTCCACGTTTAACCCAGAATCGATAATCTCGTGGATAGAATGCGGATCTTGAACCAACACAACCACGATAATGAGTAGTAAGCCGACACGAGTTCCGATTCTATCAGTTTTAAGTGCATTGAGTGTAAAAGAGTTGAAAGAAAGTTGAAAACCATCTTTCACCCCTTTTCATTGTGAATATGTTTAGATCTATGAAGGATCTTTGTTTGTTTATGTGGAAATCGCTTAGATCTAAGTTGTTCTTGGTAGATTGAGGCAAAAACATGAAGTTCTTCAAGAACACATGATGACATCATCCTAGAACACCTTGAATCTTGATGATTTCACGGTTAAAAGTTAAGATTCAAATGATAGAAAGGTGTAGGAGTGCGTATAGATTAAGGAAGTACAAGATTTAGGACGAGATCTTACCGGAATTGCGAGAAATCGAAGGAAAAAACGAGTAGGAGCACTGGTCGGACGTCACTTGCCAAAAGTAGAAAGAATGAAAGTGACAAGGGGTATTTATAGGGTTACCCAAAGAGGAAAGGGCTGGTCGATCGGCTAGGCAGCCCGTGCGGACAGCCTGTCCGATCGGACGGCAGTCCAATCGGTCGGCTGGTTGCCTGGTCGATCAGTCACCTCGTTCGAGTGTTCGGCGCGACGATTTTTGATGTTTCGATTGCGATTGCGAGCGTTGTGATGTGATAGGTTTTCCTAGTCAAATTACTTGTAATCCCAACTACTCATATCTCGCACTATCTCTTCTCCACTAATTATCATATCATTTCGATTGCGATTGAGTTCGATTGCGTTTCGATTGATTATCACGACATAACATAAATAAACATACACAAGTAACACTTAAGGCACACACACACGTATAACAATAACCAAAATGCGTAATTCAAGTTGCGAGTGCGATTGCGATAGCAATAAAGCGATTATATAGCGATTACCGTGCGATTATTAATAGATACTCCACATAATACAACTAAAGAGAAAATAAAATAGACTAATTACTAGTCAAAGAACTCAAAACAGGAATTGAGCAAGGAGAGACAGATCGCAATTAGCAATCTTGTCTTCCTTTGACTTCAATCTTGATTTTGACTTTGACTTTCGAAACACGGGGTGTTACAGGTTGAGTTAGGTTGATGAAGATAAAGATGGTGGGTTCCATTTGATTAAATAAATAAATAAATAAATAATATATTTCTTTTAAGAGTAAATTATCATTTTAGTCTCTGAAAGTGTGGTCCAAATTGTCATTTTAGTCCAAATAGTTTTTTTCTCCTCTAGGTCCCTGACTTTTCTATTTTCTTGCCATTTTGATCACATTGTTTAACTTAGCCTAAAAATCTGGTTATAACCAGGGGCATTTTTGGCATAACTGTTGTGTAGTGATAACCAAGGGTAGTTTACAACATAATTTATAAACCTCATAATAGTTTAATGCCAAAAATAACCCATATTATAACATGGTTTTTGGACTAAGTTAAGCAATGTGATCAAAATGGCAAGAAAAAAGAAAAGTCAGGGACCCAGAGGAGAAAAAAAAACTATTTAGACTAAAATGGTAATTTGGACAAAAACTCAGGACTAAAGTGGTAATTTACTCTTCTTTTAATGTTTTAAGGAAAGAGTATTTATGTCATTACACACACTCTTAACTGAGAAAACTAACTAATGTCAGGCCCAGTGACCATGCAGGAACAAAAATTGAAAAGTTAAGGACTATAGCTGTAATTTTAGAAAGTTATAGACTAAAACTGAAAAAAAAGCAAGCCACAAAGACTATCCGAGCATTTAACTCTTAAAATTCACTCGATCTCATATATTGCCGCCATGGCGCCATGTACAACATATAGAATCTAAAATTATGGGCAGCACATTAAGTGCTCAAATTTTGCTCGTATTTTTTTAAATGAATGATGTATTTTAATTGCATGCAGTTCCCCAGATATATTATAATAATAGATATTGGAAATGGATATTTATGTATTTTTATAATTCATTTATTTATCGGGATACGTACGATGTGTAGTGTTTGAATTTTTTAAGTACCCTCGGATTTAAACTATGCGTATATCATATGGCAACGATGTCCGTACCAATAAAACCAATTGCATTTTATTACTTCCGTACCAATAAAAGGAAGAGTTGATTAAATTTTTTTTTAGAAAGAAAAACTTCATTAGAACAAGGCCCACCTCAAATCCAGGTCGTAACCAACCGAAAACAACAATTACAAAAATACAAATTTACAATACTACTCCTATGAGACAGTGAAGGATTTCATTCTACTTTTTAACCATAAAAACCCCATCATAAAAACCCCATCGACTTTATCTCGCACTTGATATCTTCCAACTTGGCTGTTTTGTTATTGAAAACCACTCCGTTCCTAGCCCTCCAAATACACCAACATCCCACCCTTATAATACATTTCACAATGTCTTTTTTCAGCCCCTTTAACCCAGTATACTCATGAACCTCAAGCAAGTCCCGAAACGAAAACACCAAAAGGGGAGGGATCTTACACCACCAACTTATAAAGACTCAAATCCTGCTAGCAATGAAACAAGAAGTGAAAAGATGATCAACAGTCTCCTCACCCTCCCCGCATAACAAACAAGAAGTATCAGCAGCTCCAATGTTCCGTTTCTTAAGCACCGATAACGTCGCGATTTTATCCAACTCGGACCTCCAAATGAACACATTAACTTTAATCGGGAGCTCTTTGCACCACTCCGGGATGTAAGCTGCATACTTGACCTGTTTTTATCAAGAATCCTCTTAACCGTTCCCATGCTAAAACTTTCGTCTACCGCCCCAATCCACGACCAGTCGTCTTTGTTACTACTCAGCTTGCAATCGAATAATAAGCCACAAAGATTGAGTAAATCATCAACCTCAGCCTCGACCGTCATCTGCCTTTTCCACTGCCACACAAAAGCCGACTATAACAACCATCCTAAATACATCCTAGAACCCTTAACGTGACCCTAAAACGTTCCTTACGTACCCCATAGGTGAAAAACGGACCCGAAATACCTTTGTACTTGCGAAAAACAAGAAAAACCAAGTCTGGGAGTCGCTCGCGGGCCGCGACCCCTGACCCTTTGGCTTTCACGGGGCGCGAGCCCAGTTGCTTGCGGCGCACCCCTAGTGCCACGTGTCCAAACACTTGTCGAAGCTACTAGCCTGACTCACCAGACCTATGGCCGCCTTTAAGACCCTCGCGGGCCGCGAAGGCCTTTGCTAGATCTCTCGCGGGGCGCGAGAGCACCCCCCACCAGCCCTATAAATAGAGGTTCAAGCCTCATTTGAATCCTCGTTCATTTCTCGATTTCTCTCTCGAATTTCTATATAGTAGAAACTCTACCCGGGCATTTTACCCACTATAAAAACAAAGCTTTGCCTCGTTGTAAGTACTATAACCCTGCTATTACCCTACACGATCGATTTAGGATTCCGTAATGCATGTCGGCTCTGCCCGACTCCGTCATTGGAATTATGTCTCGTGTGTACACCCGATTGATATAGGATTCTGAAATGCATGTCGGCTCTGCCCGACTCAGTCATTGGAATTCTGTCTCGAGTTGTATGGTTAATTTGAATTGGGTTATTTTACTAACACGTGTGCATTATTTATTTTAATAGATAATAACCAGGAGATACAATAGGAAGCTTTAGTTTTACCTAAGTCAACAATGTGAGTACATTCTCTTTTTGGCACCTTTTTGTAAATATATTTTTGTGAGTCCAAAAATTTTACCAAACCTCAAATGTTTTAAATTACACTTAACAGTAATTGAGTATTTGTGATTCTACAATTACTGTCGGTATGTTGAGGTTTTGTATACAAAATGTGGAAGCCGTTACCATTGGACAAAGAGTTGGCCAATGGGTAATATGACCCACAAGTCAGGTGTTGACAGTACTGAATGAGTAATTGAGCAGATATAAACAAATGTAATTGTGGATCCCCTCAATTCTGTAAAAGTGATAAAACTATTTTGATTAAACTATGATGCACTCACCAGTATTTCTTGCTGATAAAATGTTTTCAAAATGCGTTTCAGGTAACACAATGTGAAAGCCAAATAGAAGCCTGCTGGAGAGCACTGAAGGCTTGGAAAAGTGGCTATAAAAGTTACCTAAATAAACAAGAGGTTTTGAATTCAATAATTAGGGTTTATCCCTACAAATGTATTGTCAAATGAACTTGGGTTTTATCCCAATAAATTATTATTATAAAAAGTTGATGTTTTACTATGATAAACATATTTCCTAACTACGATCCTGATGTATTCCGCTGCCAAGTAAATAAACACCAATACCACTGATACTGTCCTCGCGACACCCACTCCCAGGGTAGGGGTCGGGGGCTGCGACACCGACCCCTCACTCTGATCACGTAACCGATCCCTCACCTTGCAACCTTTCTCAACTTCATTACTAAGCTTTGCCTCGTTGTAAGTACTATAACCCTGCTATTACCCTACACGATCGATTTAGGATTTCGTAATGCATGTCGGCTCTGCCCGACTCCGTCATTGGAATTCTGTCTCGTGTGTACACCCGATTGATATAGGATTCCGTAACACATGTCGGCTCTTCCCGACTCAGTCATTGGAATTCTGTCTCGAGTTGTACGGTTAATTTGAATTGGGTTATTTTACTAACACGTGTGCATTATTTATTTTAATAGATAATAACCAGGAGATACAACAAGAAGCTTTAGTTTTACATAAGTCAACAATGTGAGTACATTCCTTTTTGCCATCTTTTTGTAAATATATTTTTGTGAGTCCAAACATTTTACCAAAACCTCAAATGTTTTAAATTACATTTAATAGTAATTGAGTATTTGTGATTTTACAATTACTGCCGGTATATTGGGGGTTTGTTGTCATGACCCCCGACCCCACCCTGGACGGAATCGGGAGCCGCGAACCAGTTCAGTGGTACCGGTGGTTATTTAGAAAAGTAGTGCAGCGGAAATTTCATCAGTACCGTGAGTTAGGAAAAATATCAGAGTTTAGAGAACACCGGATTTTATTTATTAAATAGATGGGATAAACCCATGTTTTGAAAGGAGCTTTAATATGGGATAAACCCGAATACATAAAACAACTTTTCTTAATTTAATTGAATTTAATTGATAAATTAAGCCACTTCTGTAAGCCTTTTGGTGCCGTATCCAACTCTTATTCCGATCTACTGTAATTACCTGAAACGCGTTTTAAAAACATTTGGTCAGCAGAAAATACTGGTGAGTTCATTCAGGTTTTATAAAATGACACCTTAGTTATGAATTACAGCATAAGAGTGATTACAATGGCTTCTATCTTATTTTTATATGGCGCCGTGTCACCTCCTGGTGACGATGGTCATACCACTATTGGGTCCTTTCACCCAAGTAGTGATGATTATCACTGTTAGGATTTATTAGCCTAACCGTGATAAATTAGTAATGTGCACAATACCCCACTAGCCAGTGATTCAAGATAACCACGACTTAATCCCTGTAATTATAACTTTTGAAAATGATTGGAGTATTGTAAAACAATGTTGATAAAAAGAGAATGACTCACCTTGTTAGCATATAGTCTTGTTTAAACAAGCATCTTGATTCTAAGCATCTACTTTATGGTTCTAAATCTTCTGATGATTAAGCATCCATTTTGATTGTAAGAGTATGGTGTAGAGTTTCGGGTAGTTAAACATTTAGTTTAACAGAGTGGAATACGCATTAGTGTAAAACCACATCAAACCTAACGATGGTCACGAGATCAGAACCTTTACGAAATTCACAAAGTATAGTCTTATTCAGACAGTACTTTGGCATCCGTTTAATGAAATTCACAAAGTATAGCTAGGGGTGTGCATGGGTCGGTTTGGGTCGGTTTTGGGTCATAACCATAACCATAACCGAGATGTCGGTTATGGAAAAGTCATAACCATAACCGCTCGGTTATGGCGGTTTCGGTTATGGCGGTTTTGATGGTTATGGTGGTCGGTTATGGGTCGGTTAACCATGAACTTGGGTCTAGCTAAATTTAGCTCAAAACAATATTATCCATAAATATTAATACTTTTAATCACCAAATGTTTTAACCAAAAATGACATAATCCATAAACTCAAACAAAGTTTTAACCAAAAACATCAAATACTCAAACAAAGTTCAACCAAAATGACATAATCCATAAACTCAAACAAAGTTCTAACCAAAAACACCAAATACTACGTGGTGGAAGTTTAATCCCAATCTCCAATGAAAGAGTCTTCAATTGTTCTCTTTTCCGGTGACAAATCTAAAAAAACATATTCAATTATGCTTTAATATTAAGTAAAAATAAATAATAAAGTAAAAAATAAGTGCATTATTACCTTCTTCTATTTTCTATAAGTTGTCAACCAAGTCTTGTAATTGTACTCCATGAACTTGAGAATTTTGTAAATCCTTTGGTAAACGTCGTATCCAATCTTGTGAACAAATTAAAGACTCGGCGGTTTTTGGCGTAAGAGAGCTTCTATAAGTATCTATGACACGCCCACCGGTACTAAAAGCGGACTCGGATGCCACGGTTGAGATTGGCATCCCTAAAACATGTCTAGCAAGTTGAGAAAGAACCGGAAGTTTCTTTGAATTTAACTTCCACCAACTTAAAACATCAAACGTATCATCTCCTTTTACCATTTTCTCAGTTCCATCACGCAAATATACATCAAGTTCACTAGTATTAGCCCCTCTTCCGCATTTTTTCTCCAAATATTTCAAATAACCCTCCTCTAAATCAACAACTTTTTCACCATCAACCGAGCTAGAAGATGAAAATGTATCTTTTTTCTCATTCGATTTATCAATTTTCATCTTATAAGCATTAAACAACTCTACCAATGCTTTATCAACTTTATCCTCAATTTCCTTACCTTCCTTAGAGTCCTCACCATGTATGAGCTCTAAACAATAATTG
This sequence comes from Helianthus tuberosus, assembly GCA_030545235.1. NCBI lineage: Eukaryota > Viridiplantae > Streptophyta > Magnoliopsida > Asterales > Asteraceae > Helianthus > Helianthus tuberosus. The sequence goes on from CM060390.1 coordinate 1,313,784, forward strand.
AGATAATGCATTTTATTCCTAGGGTCTAAAACTAATGCCACATACAATAATAGATTCATATTGGCTAAATTTTCCCAATATTTTTCATATTTTGCTTTCATTGATTCGGCCATCTTTTTCTCAACCTCATTACTACTTAAGGACATCTTTGCTAGTGTGGCATGCATTGTACATAGCTCACCAAACAATAAGTTAGCCGTCACATACTTGGAACCCGAAATTTTTTTAGTCACACTAGAAAATATTCTCAAAAACTCCATAAATAACCTATCAAGAAAAAAAACATATCATTATTGAACGCAACATAGAAGTAAAATAATCACTATAATACCTTGCTTTCTCCCAATCCGATGTATTGGGTGCCCCTATAACTTTTTCACTCTTCTTTCTCTTTCTCGTACTTCCCTCGTCATCTTCATCTTCTGAGCGGAAGTAGGATCTATAACTGAAATCAACATCTTGAAGTCTATGAAAAAATAAGCATATTAGACTATTGGTAATAGATGGAAAAAATAAAAAGAAAATACATAATTATTAAAAAAATATAATACCTATCAAACGCTTTTTCATAAATAAGTGCCGTCTCCAACATTAAGAATGTTGAATTCCACCTCGTTTCAACATCTAAACACGGTTTTCTCTTGCATTTGATCTTTTCTTTCTCCACACTTTCTTGGAAATTTAGAAATCATTGAGAAGAAGATCTCAAAAACCTTATAGCTTTACGAATCCTATTTATGGAATCAATTTGTTCTTCTAGACCATCCTTGACGACAAGATTAATTATATGGGCATTACATCTCAAATGCAAATATTTGCAATCGAAAATAGCATGCTTAAGCATTTTTTTCAGATATCTAATTGCTCCATCATTCGATGAAGCATTATCAACAGTGATCGTAAGAATTCTATTAATATCCCATTCTTGTAAACATTTATAAACAAACTTTCCAATGGTCTCACCCTTGTGATTTGGAACTTGGCAAAAGTTTATAATTTTCTTCCTTAGAACCCAATCATCATCAACCCAATGTGCAGTAAGGCACATATAATTAAAGTTTTGAACAGATGTCCATGTATCTGTAGTGAGTGATACAGTTTGATCCTTTAAAGTACCCTTAAGTTTTTTCTTCTCCTCTCTAAATATTTACCAACAATCTCTAGCCACGGTCCATCTAGATGGAAACTTAAACATCGGGTTTAATCCCCATGAATATTCCCTAAATCCCTCATCGTCTACTATACTAAAGGGCTGGTTATCTTTGATGCACATTCGAGCAAGTAGAATTCTACACTCTTCTTGGCTAAATTTATAAGAAGCCAAGCTACTACTACTTTCATCAGAATTTTTAGTCTTAAAACTCAAGATTGATTGTTTCTTATCTACTCTCTTGTAAAGCGGAGACTTTATGCAAGAAAACTTTAAATGATGACCTAAAGAACTCGTGCCATTCTTTTTAGAACCGGACGCTAGTAAGGAGTTACAATAAGGACATTTGGCTTTACCTGAATCCTTATCTTCAACAAAATGGTTCCATACCCAAGATTTTTAGCTCTACCATTTTTCTTTTGATCTACGATTTCTTGACTTTCTTCAACATTAACAACCGGTGGCTCGTTTGGGGATTCTTCATCAAGAGTAACAACCGGTGTTTCGCTACCAGGTGTTTCCATATACATTTGACAAAAAACTTTAGTAATGAATGAAGTGTTAACTGTTAACAGAAACAAATATAACAGACTTCATCTTTCTACATATTCTTTCTGATTGAACCACAAAAACAGAAACAAATATTACAAAAGTAAACAAATATAACAGACTTCTTTCGATCTTTATTAGGGGATCAACTACATAAACAAATATAACAGACTTCTTTCGCAGAATGTAAAAGAATCTATATCTAGGCAACGTTGAGTATGACAGACTTCTTTCGATCTCCATGAACTTGAGTATGAGTAGGCAACGTTGAACAAGCAGAAACAAATATTACAGCAACCAGTCGTTAAAAACAGACTTCATAATCATATATTTGGAACAAATATAAAACAATCAGTCGATCGATTAGATAACTCACTAAGACTTCATATATTTGGAACAAATATAAAACAAATAGACTTCAACAAACAGACTTCAACTATAAGGTTCGACCGATCAGATAACTCACTAAGACTTCATATATTTGGAACAAATATAAAATAAACAGACTTCAACTATAAGGTTCGATCGATCAGATAACTCACTAAGACTTCAGATAAATCCTGAATGTAAAAGAACTCACTATGATCGACTGATCAAGTAGGCAACGTTGAGCGCCGCTGAATAGATTCTGAACTTTCTGGAGAGACTGGACAGTGGAGACTGGAGACGATGGAGAACTAGAAATGACGATTAGGTTTCAACTTTCAACCCTAAGGTAGTGTTTGGTATGAGGTAATGAATGAAGGAATGGAATAACCTATTCAAGGGGAATAAAAATAGGTTTGTTTGGTAGACGAATGGAATGGAATCAACCATTACGTAGATCATTCCATTCCCTCAAAACAAGCCCTGAAGTATTCCTCCCCACCCCCCTCCTTTTTTTTCATTCTGTCCGGTAATCATTGTTGTTTCTCAAATTTACCCTCCCCTTGCCTTTCTCCTCTCCACTTCGATGTATCTTCTCCTTCACAAATCAATTCCCATCTTCCCCACAGAGGCAAATCATCAACACAAGGATGATCTTCACCTACATTTAGGGTTATTCATGACGCCCAATTATAGACATTCAACCATAAATTGAGGCCGCGTGATAGTTCTGAACGTGATTTGTCGCTGGTATATTTGTTTTAATGAATTGATGCGTTGATTTTCGCTTTATTCAAGTAATAATTTTGTTGATCACAGTGATTCCTTAATCAACTTGAAGATGTGATATAATTAAACATTCAGATTTTGATTCTTGAACGGAGTGGAACCCTAGTTATGATTCTTTGTTTCTAGGTTTCTGTTGCGATTACGGTTCAATAGATCGAATGTCCATGGAATCATTGATTTATAGAAATGTTAAAAGACCATATGTAATGAATTATATGTACATTCTCTCAGTTACTATCAATTTTTTGGATAGTATTTTTTGTTCCCAAAATGATGAATCATCAATTATTTGAGAGTATATTGTTAAAGATGTGGCTTCTGATGTAAAAAATCTTAAATTGATAATGTTTTCATTGAATATTGAATGATAATGGTAGTTCTAAGAAAGTGAAAAAGGTTGGGGGATACATATAAAAAAGATGATGATGGAAGATTAAAGCATCACTTGATTAATTACTAACTGGTTGTATCATTTTCCATAGATGACTGCAAAGTTTTATATGGTGAAATTCGAGCTCTGATGCAGATAAAGGTGATTTTAGAATGAGGGGATTTTGGATATTTGTGAGGAAATCAATATTAATATATCATGATGTTACTAGTATTTTGAGCGTATGGGTATTTTTGTCATTTAAAATGAACTGTGTTTCATTCCTTCCTTTATTTCATAGGGTAACCAAACACAACAATGGAATGGTAATAATCCATTTCTTTCCTTTGCTCATTCCATTCCATCGTTCATTCCATTCCCTTGTTTATTCCATTACTTCATACCAAACAGACCCTAATAGACTAATATATAAGTAACCGGCACCGCCCATGTTGGATTTTGGAAACCTTGGAATTTGGAATTGGATTTTATTATATTAGGTTTAATAATTCAAAAATCAAAATGATCCTTTGGTATTCCTGTAATCATATGGGTAGGTTATGCATATATGGGTCGGTTAAACGGGGTCGGTTATGCATGACTTATTAAGTAGCGGGTCGGTTCGGTTATGGCGGTTATTGAAACTTACAAAACCATAACCGACCCATTATTGTCGGTTATAAAAAATTTAAAAACCGACCCATCGGTTTTCCATTCGGTTAGGTTTTTTCGGTTATTTCGGTTATGGGTCGGTTAAGTCGGTTTTTTGCCCACCCCTAAGTATAGCACTTTGGCATTCGTTAGTTGGTTCCCGAATCGATCGGACAGAACATCGCATTGGCGATTATTGGTTAGAACACCAACGTATAGAGAGAAGAATAGAAGGAATGAGCAAGGAAAATGAATTTCTAGGCTTCCTATTTATAGGTAAGAAGTATGAAATTTCTAGGAAGTTTCCTATAGCTTTTCTAGGAAGTTACCTATACATTTTCTAGGAAGCTTCCTACCCATATATATATATCTTCTTATACCTTCCTTTGATATTATCTATCTCATATATATATATAGATATATTCATGTATATCTATTTAGGTGTTTAATTTACTTACTTAATTAATCTCGCTTAGCTTAATTAATCTCGCTTAGCTTAATTAATCTCGCTTAGCTTAATTAATCTTGCTTAACTGGTTAATTAATCATACTTAACTTAATTAATCATACTTAACTGATTAATTTTCCTTAATGGTTTAATTAAGTAATTTACTTAGCCGATTAATTAAATAACGTAATTAGCTGATTAATTAACTTACTTAGCTTGCTTAACTGCTAAGTTTCCTTAACTGTTAAGTTTTACATAACCATTAAATTTACTTAATTGCTAAGTATTCTAGTTTAACAGCTTCCTGATTATGAGTTCTAATTTCTAATGGAACTCGTATTAGTGTATTAACTCAATTCAACTTTAACGATAATCACGAGATCGAAACCCTCACAACGAATGACAAAGTATAGCCAGATATTGGCAGCACTTAAACATCCATTGGATCGGTTTTAATCGATCGGATACAGTATCGTATCAGTGATTAGAGTTATTACCCTAATGACGGGCAGAGTTTCGGGTTTTAGAGTATAATACCCGAGCTACTATTTTGCTATAATGGAAGCTAAAAGAAGAAAAGAATTGAGCGACTTTCAACTGAACTCGAACCCCTTATTTATAGTGCTGGAAATGGGGCGTGTCGCGGCCCGCGTAAACTTGAAAGGAACCTTACGCGGCCCGCGAGGGAGTTTAGATCAGATCGGAGGTTGCTGAGTCATCGAGGGTATTGACACATGTAATGACACGTGGCCTTGATCTTTATCCGGTAGTTTGCCTTGCTGTCGCGGCCCGCGTAAGCTTGGCTTAACTCTTACGCGGCCTGCGAGCGAACCAAAAATCTTGTTTTTCTTGATTTCTCCAAGCACGAAGGTATTTCGGGTCCGTTTCTCGTACTCGGTTGTATTTAGGAGCGTTTAGGGTTATGTTAAGCGTCCTAGGAGAGTCATTACATCCTCCCCACCTTGTTTTAAATCTCTTCCTCGAGATTTGGGCTACGATATCTCTTTCCGAGTTATGTCACATTTTTAAGGTAAATGGTACTCTAATTGAATCAAAATATGTTCAAATTTTGTGAATAAAAGAGCAGTTTATAAGAAATAGAATCCAATGGTTTAACTGAATAAATTCCAGAAATCGGTATCAAATGGATGAAGTGTAATGATATAATCATCATAATGACTTAAATTTACATGGGTTAGACCGAAAGAAAGATTTATGACCAATAGAATTCACTGTCGAAGGAAAATTTTCCTTGGTTGTTAATTATAAAAGATTTAGAATCAACAAGCTCAACTGAAGAGGAGTACGAAGATGATGTGTCAACTGTCGAATCAGAACATGAGGAAGAATCAGTGTGTTTGACATTATTGAATTACAAAGATATCCCACAATACAACAATGTAAAGTTGTATTAATATCACTTTCAAGGATGAGTCAAGTGACAGGTATATATATAGATTAGCTCAAGCTACAAGTTTATAGCGACGCCACAAGGTGTCGTAGTAATCGAAATAATAATAGCGGTGACTGAATGAGTTCACCATGCTTGAAACCAAATGAAAGTTCAACGAAGTAAATCCGAATGTTTGTTTCAAACAATCTAGTAGGATTTTTGATTGAAAACGAAACAATTGAATAATGTTTTTCGATCGAAAAGATCAAGAAATGCTCGATCGATGTTATAGAAACTGTTAACAGATACACTGAGATATGACATGAATTTGTGTATCATTATCTTAACACATGATTGTGTTAAGATTACTTGAATATGATAAACCAATAAAGCGGATTCAATATAAAAAAATAAATAATTAAATCCGTATATGATGTGTGCAACGAGATTAGCGCAAGCTTCAAATTTGTGAAAACGTCACCACAAGGTGATCGTGATCAAAGAAACGATTTAATGAAATCGAAGTCCAAACAAGCCTGTTATGGTTCAAAGCAATTGAAGTGCTTGTTGGGATTATTTCGAAGATGATGACTTGAATTCATCATACGGGACTTTGAATTGAATACGTAATGCGAGCAAGTTCAAACAATTGAACTTGGTTTAAAACAAAACGAGTTCATGTATCAATAAGAAAGTTCTGACATGGTCACAACAAAAACCATGTATGCCATAAAAAAAATGAAAATTGAGTTTTTCAAGAAATTCATTGACTCGATATCAAAGAGTCATCGTTTTGCAAAAACACGGTTTACAATGCAAAGATCAAGTATAGCGGAATGATATGTGAGTTTTAATAAAACAACAAATTGGAATGAAGCCCTCCCATGGTCTTCATAACTCAAACTAACCACATGCGCAACAAACAGTACATGTGTGGATTTACCAAGAAATGAAACAACCAATTAAATATTCGCGATTATGAAAGAAATCCTCATGATGACCGTTAGGATAGTAGAAATGCAAAAGTATATTCACTATTGCAGAGGTCGGAATTTTAACAAAAGGAATTTAAGAATTTTATCTGTAAATTTTGTGTGATAACCGTTGTGAAGTGACATTACCAGGGAATGTCGAATAAAATGAAATAGGGGGATTGTAAAGGTATGTGACTTCTTTTGCAGCGTCAAGAATTGGATTAGACTATGCACCGATTGTTGTGAAAACCTTGTTCTATCGTACCTCAGCGAGATTCATGTCGTTTGTAGGGTCACGTGGCAAAGTGCTGCTTTTTGATTAGTAGTTCTTCCACTGACAGGATTAGCATTGGTGTTGTCGTGCCCAATCATATTTTCCAAAGGTCTTGCCTTGAAAGTCGTGTGTGATATACTTCGACGTCTGTGGACGTATAATTTAAGTTTCATGTGTTTTCTTGTGCACTAGCACAACTTTACATGCTTCTTACTTGCGTTAATAGTTTATGGTAATGCATTGGAAATTCTTATACTTTTGATGGCGTGCCAACTTAAAGGGTTTCCATTGTTTATATTGTCGCACGAGTTACGAGGTAGATGATCAAACGAAATAATGTTTGATATCAGAATTATAGATATATGTAAGAGATTCCTGATAAAGAAATCTAGAATTATTATTTACACTTATGTTCGTGATTTATTTTAAAGTGTCAATCGTTATGGCTTTTGGAATTCCTTATAGATATACATATCTATATAATCATACATACCATTCATAAGGTCAATGTATTTAACAGATTCATATTTCCAAAAACAAGTCAGATATCAGGTCATGATACTATTTTAGGGAAATCTTGTCACTTGTTTGACATATTATATACCCCGTCTTATCCGGTTCTCGCCGGAGAGGTAACCCCATTATATCCGGACAAGCTGGAGAGTCTGCTACACCATACCCAGTCTTGCCGGAGAAGAAATTTGTATTTCCCATAAATAGTATTTTTTTCAAGATTTTAAAAGTGCCTCTTTTATTAAGGCTTTCATCTAGAATCAAGGAAATTTGTATTCCCATAACATATCTTATTCTAGACCAATTAATATCAATAAGCAAGAATTAACAGCAATTAAGTGTTATTGCTTATTTATCGTACTTTGCAATGTTCTAATCATAATTCTTACGGCATACCAATATCTATCACATTATACTTATACAAGTAATTAGCTCATCTTGAAGCTCATATTAAGGCATCTTTCCTAAGTTCAAGTCTAAATACTATTTTGAGTGCTACCAGAAAATATCAAGTTCCTAACTCTTTGTTTAAACTTAGGTATTTTATTACAACACCAAATTGCTTAAACAAGTGGCTCTGATACCACCTTCTATCACGACCCCCGACCCCACCCTAGACGGAATCGGGATCCGCGAACCAGTTCAGTGGTACCGGTGGTTATTTAGAAAAGTAGTGCAGCGGAAATTTCATCAGGACCGTGAGTTAGGAAAAATATCAGAGTTTAGAAAACACCGGATTTTATTTATTAAATAGATGGGATCCATGTTTTAAAATGTAGCTTTAATATGGGATAAACCCGAATACATAAAATAACTTTTCTTAATTTAATTGAATTTAATTGATAAATTAAGCCACTTCTGTAAGCCTTTTGGTGCCGTATCCAAATCTTATTCCGATCTACTATAATTACCTGAAACACGTTTTAAAAACATTTGGCCAGCAGGAAATACTGGTGAGTTCATTCAGGTTTTATAAAATGACACCTTAGTTATGAATTACAGCATAAGAGTGATTACAATTGTTGGACCGGTTTTGACTCCGAAACGATTGCGAAACGAACGTGAAACGTGCGGAATCCGTACACGAACGTGACCTAAACACACATGACGTAATATAAACGTGATTCTTTGATAAAATCTGATAACGTACAGCACCTGAATCACTAACAATAAACTTTCTCTCTCTAGCTTTCTCTCTCTAGCCTCTAGCTCTCCAAGATGTGAAAATGGCAAAAGTTCTAAATGAGAAACCCTAGAGATCTATTTATAGGCCAAGGGATTAATGAGGAATCTCATTAATTACAGTTATGCCACCTTGCCTTTTTGACTAACTAATTCTAAAATAACAATGTAACTCTCGTTTTCTTCAGTTTTCTACTACGGACTAGATTGACGAAGGCTATAGACATAAATGCACTAACAGACTCCCCCTTGGATATTGCCGCAGTCAATCTCGATCATTGAGTCAAACTCGTAGCATCTTCTTTTTCTCTTTTAGACTTCTTGAACAGAATCCCGGTGGATCTGTCTTCAGCTTCAGCTTCTCCTTTTTTCTTCATCAGGCTCCCCCTTTCGCCAAGCTTCCGTGCTTTGGGATCGACACCTTGCTTTCCGTATACAAGCTCCCCCTTGCTTTGAGCTCGTCTTCAGACTCCCCCTTAGACTCAGCTTCCGGGATCGTAGTCTGGAATCTCATCTGCAATCACTCAAACATTTATAAGTAACAACATTTCAAATTTCAGCTATCCAGAAATTGTAACCTGGCTCTATTCAACTTTCTAAATTTCACTCCCCCTGTCAACAATCTTTATAGATTTGGCAGTATTAAGTATCCAAAATCCCTCACAGTTAATCATCCAAGTTCAAGTTAATGACCTTGGAGATATCACAAACTGTTTTTGATATTTTTGATTTTAATTCAAGTATCAAATTAATGAACTTGTTTTATTTTCAGAAACACAATCAGCTTACTTAGATTTTGAAACTCAGCACTCAGACATCGGTTGTCGAAAATAAAGCAGAATCAAAAATCTTTTTGTATTTTCTGAAAATATAAAGCAGTAAAGAAATATGTACAAACATATTTACAGACAATATTTTTATTTGAATATGCGTCAGAGGATCATATCAGTTTATGACAAGTCACAAGTACCGTTGAGCTTAAAATCACATTACGCATTAAACAATTCACTTAGATTGTCGATATACTTATCCACTTAAATTTTCATACAAATTTCAACTGATTTAGGATACGAATTAGATGTATTAAGAACTTAAACCCATTCATGTGTCCCACCTCTTGAATATACTCCCGTATCCAGAATCCCAATAATCAGTCTTACAGGTGAGTATACTGCAATGATATCTGTATATAAATTAGGTATGCGAGGGCCGAGGGATCTCAGGTCGATACTTCCGTATACGCAGAGAGATATCAGCTTTGACTTTACGGTATGTCCCCTTTAGAGGATCTTTTTGCTTACAACAGCAGCGACTATCAATTTTATTGTTTCATCGGCATGCTGAGGGTTTAATGCTATGTTTCAAGCATTTCAGAAAGTATTATCCAAGGACTAGGTCAGAACTACCGTTCAGCAGAAGTCCCGGAATACTACCCCAGACATCATTGAGTATAAAAACCTAGTATATCAGATTATGAGACCTTTCAAACGAGATTTCAGGGGTTACCTATATATCCAAGTAGTGTTCCCCACGAAATAAGCAAGTTTGAAGTTAGGTTTATATCCCGAAAAAGTTTACTAAATGTATAAAAACCTACCGACACATCCACAGTGAGATCGTTTAACACATTTAAACTTTCCATTCTTTAGCATACTGTAACTGTCTACTGATGTACTATCATTTCCTCTTTCTACGCAAAAACTCAATTTTTGAATTTTATCATGTTTTTGGCTTTTTCAAATTTTCAAATGTTTTTGGATTTTCTAACAACATTACTCCCCCTAAAATGCAAAATCATATGAAGAAAATTTGACAACCAACACTGATAGCTTTGTCTCGCCATCCATTTTCTGCATCGCATGCTCTGTTTTGCAGAAAATATAACACTTTTAGCAGAAAATATAACATACCCCCATGATATACAACACATTGATCTTAACAGTTTGAAAACCGTTTTTCAATCTGATGAAAGTAATCATGTTTGTTCAGCCGTGAGGGTTTCGGCGTATTCAATCAACACATATTTTTGTATTTTTGAATATTTGACAAAAATTAAAAACAAACATATTTTTGGTTTTTCAAGTTTTCCAATTTTTAGGATTTTTGAAATATTGTTTATTTATTTACAGAAAACATATAAACTTCCTGTTTCAACCAACACAGGATCCAGCAGCCTCCTCTCGATGTGCCAGGCTGCTCCAATCTCCAATTTCACAATCTTTGAATTCCATGAGCACCTGCACAAACAAACTACTTAATTACTTGAACAATTTAGCCCAGGTCTGTTGAACTTTAGGCATTTCAACACAATAATTTTCATTCAATGCTGGAAATTCTGTATCAGTTTTCACAAAAACTTTCTCAATTTTAACTTCAATTTTCTCATCGTTTACCAATTCAACATGTTTCTTAACACTCCATGTTTGACCTTTTGGTGTTCCTCGTTTGTAAAAATGTGAATCTTTTTGAACACTTTGATTTTGAACAACAACTTTTGGTTTCCAAAACTCTTGAGGTTTTGTCATATCAACTGTGGTTTTCCAACTCTGTGTTGTTCTGAATCTGGGTGTATGAGAATTCCAGGTCAGTCTTGAATCGAACCTGTTCTGGTTTGATTTCCAATTTTGATTTGAAGCAAACTTGTTTGTATTGAACCTCCAAGTTTGTTTCGAATAAAATTTGGTTGACCTTTGTCTCACATTCTCAGATTTTTGTTTCTCAGCATCAATCTTCTTTTTGTCAACATCCACAGATTTTAGATTTGGACACTTGCGTGCAAGATGTCCTTTTTGATCACATTTGAAACATGTTCTCATGGACACATCTTTGACCTGTGGTTGTTGCTTTTTCTTTTTAGCAAAGAATTCATCATTAGACTGTCTCATTTTGAGTTCTTTTTCTTTTTCTAAACTGCCTCCTTGAACAAAAGTCATTTTTGTCTGAAAATTCGGCATCTCATTTTTGTTTCTATTCTGTTTCTTCTTAAAACCCAACCCAGCCTTCATGTTCTTCTTTTTGAAACCAGGTTTGGTATACGAACCTCTATGACTCTTACCAACAAACTTTGAAATCTCAGACTTCTCAATCTCAACCATTTTGAAAACTTTGTCGACTTTTTCTGAAATCACATTCTGAATCGGGAATACAACATCTAAGAACAATTTGTCCGATCCAATCATGGTATAAACCAATCTTTTTGAATCGTCATTCAAACTTTTCTCGGATTTTGTGTTTTTCAGATATCCATCATGAAGATTTCCTTCATCTTCATCCTGTGATTCAGATTTACCTGTAACAACTGACTCTTCTTTCAACACACTTTCAACGACTTTACCTACCACCTCTGAATCATGAGAATCATCAGATTTGGAATAGGTTATGTCAATGTTGTCTGGCAATTGATCTACCATGTTGAAAGCTTTTTCGACCTTTTCCTCATCATAAAATGCAAAGTTTTCCGGTGGTGGAACTTGATGAAACTCTGAACCAATACCTTTCTTGTTCTGCTCAGACTCACCCTCACCCGGTTTTATATTGAAAATTCGTTCAAGCACATATGATAACACATGGTAACTCTTTAACTTGTTGTTATCCTGTTCTAAATCAGTAATCTGTCGCTTTAACGTAGCAACATCCTCAATATAGGAATTAACAACATCTTGTTTTATAGCATACATTCGTTTAAGCTCTTTGGTTGTATCAGACATATAATTCATTCTTGATTGAGCATATTTCATTTCATCTTTTATTTTATCATATGACTCTTTCGTAATGTGATATGATAATTTCATTGAGTCATATTCCTTTTTCATTTCTTGACAAGCAATTCCTTTTTGTTCACATTCATTTGTCATTTTCAAAACATTTTCTTTCAAAACTTCATTTTTTTTTCTCTAATTTGTTACATTTTTCTGAAAGTTTTTCATCATTTTCTTTAAAAACTTTTTCTTTTTCTAGCATTTCTTTGCATTTTTCTTTGAAAATCTTTTCAATTTTTGTGAACTCAAGATCTCTTGTTCTAAATTGCTCATCTTTTTCAGTACAAGCTCTGCACGGTTCCATGCATTTCTTGCACTGATCAATCAGTTTCAAGTTTTCAGAATCAGAATTTACCTCAGTGATTGGCACTTCGGTGTTTTCAGCAACCTCTGTCTGCTCAGCAACATTCTGCTTTTCTTTAACACCGACTTCATCACCAGCAATATCAGCTTCCTCATTCTCATTCTTTTCTTCTTTTTCTTCTTTCTTCACCTCTTCTTCAATCTGTTGTTCTTCAGTAACAGCTTTCTCAACCTCTTCATTCACAACTACTTCTTCACTTTTGATTTCCTTCACAGCTTCAACTTCAACAGTTTCTGGTTTAACCTCTTCAGCATCTTTCTTCAGATTGTTAACCATTTCTTCAACATTCTTCTTCATCCTCTCCTCATCCCTTTTTCTCAGACACGATAACATAGCATATCTGATCTCCTTTTCATATCTCTTAACATATGTGTCATCTTTCAATACATTTCTATAGTATTCATCTCTCAACGGGACTTTGAGAAGAACATCATCGAAGATTATGTCTTTCTTGGGAACAACCGGTTCTCCTTCTCTGTTATAATAGCATTCTCTCTTTTTATCCCATCTTTTGCTACCGACAGCCATCTCATACTCCTCTTGCATATCATCCATTCTGTTGTAGACCACGTTTCTTTCTCTGTAAGTCTTCTCACTTAAGATCTCTTCTCGAGTTTTCTCTTTGATCTCAACTTTTTCTTCATGGACTTCAGCAGTGTCTTTGTCTTTGTTTTCATCTTGAATCTCAGCAACAAAAACAAATTTTATTTCTTCTGTCATAGCTCTCCCCTTAGCTGTTTTACGAACATTCTCTAAACGATCTTCTTCTGGACAAACTGTGCTCCAGTCAAATCCTTCATCGGGATAGATTACTGCATATGCTCTTGACTTTTCTTTTGATTTATCTTCAATAAGCTTTGGCTCTTCTCTGCTTCGATGATAGATTGCCTTTCGATAATAGTCATCGTTGAAAGGACGTTCACTTCCTTCACCAACTTCAGAATTTCTGCATTCTCTTTTAAAATGACCCTTTTGCTTGCATTTGAAGCAGGTCACTTTGGATTTGTCGAATCCAAGCTTTGTTGACGCACCACCAAGAGATTGTTTCCCTGTAATCTCCATGTACCTCTGAGCTCTTCGAATACAACTAGCTAAACACCAACGGATGTCAATGAGCTCCATCTCTTCCGGATCAATCTGGTCATAGTCTTCTTTGGTCAATTCAGAATTTCCAATTTTTCCAGCTACTAGACCTTCATATGACTCCAGAACAGATGCAAGGAAACTCATTTGCTGCTTCGCTGCATTTATGCTCATTGCAGGAGAATTCTTCAATATAAGAGCAATGTTGCACAGAATTTCTTCAGAATCATCAGAATTTGTCTTTGAAGATGAATGATATCCAGAATGATGACTTGTTGACATTGTTGGTGGTTCTTTCATCTTTTCACCACTAAATGCTGTTTTTGGTGAACCAACACCTTTATCAGAAAGCACACTGCCTTTGTAATACAAGCCAACGTTCTGTTGATGTGAAGAATCAGTCATCTTGTTTTGCTTTTGTAGCTCCAGATCATGACTTTCAATCTTTTCAAACAAAGCATCAAGAGTAATTGTATCATACAAAGCATCATTTTTCAAAATAAAAACAAACGTTTGCCACTGATCAGCTCGTGGTAACGCTTCAATCACTTTGTCTATCAATTCCTCTCTTGTTTTATTTATCTCTAATCTTTCCAATTCAATTTTAAGATGACAGAATCTCTCAATCATTTGCCTCACCGACTCTCCTTTTATGTTATCAAACAGATCAAATTCTTTCTTTAATAAAGCGATTTTGTTCTTTTTAATCTGTTTACCCCCTTCAGCTTTAACACGTAAAGCTTCCCAGACAGACTTAGATGACCCATCATGAGTTAGTAAAGCAAAAATATCATTTCTGATTGTTGACTGGATCAATGCTATCATTCTCTGTTCAGCTCCGTATTCAGCTTTATCTTCTCTGGAAAACTTCTTGAACACAAGATCTTCGCCTTTATCGTCTTTTGGTTTTTCATACCCATACTCCAAGCAAAACCAGCTTTCATGAGCATACGCTTTCGCCCAGTTGATGAAACGTTCTTTCCACCAGGTATAATCCTCAATGCTATCAAGAGTTGGTGGCTTTGAGTGAGTTCCATAAAAATTATCATGCTTGATGTTCTCATTTAGCACCTTAGAAATGGTTTTTGGTGTAATATTTGTAGCCTCAGACGATTCGGTTGCGAATGCGTTGTAAAACGTATTGAAAAATTCCTTAGCCATAATGCAAACCTTGAATAACACACAAACACAAACACAATCAGTTTAAAGGTTTTTCAATTAACTGAAACAAACTGGTACTCGAACTAATGATTTTGTGTGTGGACTGAACGTTGACCAACTGTACGGACTGATATGACCCGGAATGAATTCAATTGACCTGACCCTTCAAAATCTATGAACTCCGAACCGTATGAACTGGACAATTATCACGCAGCTTGACCACACAAAATGACTTGACCAATCAAACGTATTGATCAAACCGTGCTCCAAACCTTGTAACCTGATTGCCGACAAGTGACAACTGACAAACTGATATATCACAACACTATTTCAGCAAACACTTTTGCAAATAACCGACAACAACAATGTATATCTAATTCTGATTGTGATTGGATTTGATAGGGCCGCACCCACTAACCCAACAACATGATTGGGCCGCCAATTTCCACTAAACCCAATATTGATTGGACTGATATTTTGGTTGTAAAAATATGATAGGGCCGAAAATACCACTAAAAATGATCACATGTAATATCCACTAAACCAACAATTTCATATGAGCTGATGAAAACTTGTGCTGACAACAATTCATATACAAATCGATTTCAAAGAATCCACACTTAAACATTTAATGGCCGACATCATTTGTATTTGATTTATTCTCATTGGGCCATCACATAAAAGTAGCTGACAACTTTACTTCATACCACAACATCATTTGACCGTTCAGCTCATTTAATCAAAGCACTGGTATATCACATAAATCTCTCATTGGACCGCACAATGTATGATCTTATCTCATTTGTTTAATGACCGACAATTCACAAATTCCAAACAATTTGTTTTTAAAATCCGACAAATTCTCGTGGGTTTTAATTGACTGACAACCACTTAAATGAGTTTACAATTTCGATGTGTGTGACCAACAATCAACGCAATCTTATTGAACCGAAGAACCGAAACCACAGTGATGACAGATAAGCGGACCTAATGAGCGGACTGCCGAATAAGCGAACCTACCAACTTGACCTTATAACGGACCACCTGATGTACCTATAAGCGGACCTGAAAAGCGAACCTATTGTTGTTCACAAAAGCGGACCAGACATGTCACAATAAGCGGACCAGATTATGTCTGTTTGAGCGGACCTACAAGGTTCGTATAAGCGGATGATGTGTGTAAAATGCAACATATAAATTACATCAAATGAGGCATAAAACTAACCCTTTTTTAGTACTAATATTGGAAAAAGAGTGTTTTTGTCTTCCTTTTGTATTTTCAGGATTAAATGAGCTCAAAAACGCAAAAGAAGCAAAAAGACAGCTAAATCCAACATAAATACAAGAAAAGGAACATTAGTGAACTGCCCGAACCCTCAACGGCACCTTCCAAAGCAAAATAGAGAAAACAGAAGGCTGAACACGCCCCGTGCTCAGCCAGCACGGGGTCGTGCCCAAGAAGCAGCAGAAAAGACAAACCTATAGAAGCTTCTATTGCCCACCACGGGGCCGTGCTCAGCGGACACGGGGGCGTGTCGAAAGTACAGCAGGCGCATTTATTGTAATTGCGAATTACAATTAATGAGGAGAGAGAGTGTCAGACGGACACGGGGCCGTGCCCAGCGGACACGGGGCCGTGTCCAGCTCTCTGTTCAGCCTATAAATAGGAGTGCTTGGATTCATTTCATCTCATCCCTTGGCACACCACCTCTCTCACACTTCATCCACCACCCACCACCATCACAACACCATCATCCACCACCATCATCCATTGTCCATCGTAGAGTGTGTGAGTCGTCTCGGGATCCAAGATTGATCGTAAGAGTTCTTGACAATCAAGGCCATGTTTGCCTAAGTCTCTTACATCACTTGGTGAAGACAAAGTGTCTAGTATAATACTTTTTATTTCTAATCTTTTGCACTTTTTATTTGGTTTTGTATTAATGACTTTAATAACTAGTTACTTATGTTGAAGGTGATCTTTCCTTATCGTTTGTCCGTGGTGTCTTGGCATTATTTTACTGTCTATATAAAATAAAGGATTTTCACCATTCATATCTCCACGGTCTATATGGAGGTATGTTGGCTACCTGGTAGGGGGTTAAGGGAACGGTTTGGTAAAGGTCTTGCCATTGTTCAGCGTTTAGAGGTCCTGCAATGGACCTGGGTCAAATTTAGTAGGACCTCCTTCAATACTTCACGGTATTGGATGGCGGGGGTCCAAACTCTTTGATCCCCTCATAAGCTAACTACTATTAATACTATAACCCGGCTACCTAGGACTGTATCCCTGCTGACTCAGACTACTTAGCCGAGGGTAACGTCACCGCCAAAAGCGGGGCCTACCACAATACTGCATTAATAACTTAATTCATTATCTTCCAATAATCCACCCCTTTAGGATTGTATCCCTGCTGACTCAAACTACTGGGGTGAGGGTAACGTCACCTTCAAAAGAGGGGCCTACTACAATAACTAAGATAATCTCTTAATTATGTGCAAAAGTGCGGAAATAATCAAAGGTTATACTAGATACGAGTCGGAACCAAGTGATTCATCTTGTCTATCTGTTTTTATTTTTATTTTATTTTCAGCATTTTAGTTAGTTTTATTTTTCTTAGTTTAAAACATTTTTCTAAACTTTTATTTTGATTAGACGTTGAGGATAAACCGGTACTAAAAGCTCTTGTGTCCTTGGACGACCTCGGTATCTTACCAACGCTATACTACACTCAACGATGGGTGCACTTGCCCATATGTGTGTTTAGTGTTAGTGAAATATCGTGTTTTATAAATTTAAAACTTGGCAAAAATAAGTGTTAAAAAGGGCTTAAAATATACACCTAAAATATACGACACTTCACGCACCATCAAGTTTTTTTGGCGCCGTTGCCGGGGACACAAGGATTTTGAGAAAGTTTAAAATCGACGACCTAATCAGTTTTTCAAAACCTTTTCAAAACGCGCGCACATTTTTTTGCATTTTAGTTTAGTTTGCATTTACAGTAGCCTGAACACGGGGCCGTGCTCATTGAACACGCCCCCGTGCTGCATATTTTTAGTTAGATACCCAGATACAGAGTCTGAACACGGGGTCGTGCTCGCTGAACACGCCCCCGTGCTCAACGTGGCCAGTAATTTTAATTAAAACGCCCAGATACAGATCCTGTACACGGGGCCGTGTTCACCAGACACGGGGCCGTGTCCAGCCTTCTGTTTCAATTTTTGTTTCATTTTCTGGTCCCGAGACTCAGTTGTGGTCTGCTGAGTGATTCTTATGGATCAATACTCAGGAGGTTACAACTACACCTACGATGAGGATGATTATAGGAGTAATTATTGCACAAATTGTCGTAATACACGTTCGATTCAAAATAATCACTCGTATCAACCATCCAATTCATACACTTACTATGAGGAGCCCAGGTACGGGCCATCAACTTCATACACATCCTATGAAGACCAAAGGTATGAACCTCCTCCCTCATACTCGTATTTTGATGAACCAAAGTATGAGCCTTCTTACTCATACTTTGAGGAACCAAGATATGAGCAACCACCTTCATATGCTTATTATGAGGAACCTTGGCGTGAACAACCCACCTCATATGAGTATTATGAAGAACAAAATTATGAACCTTATCCATCATATGCTTACAATGAAGAACAATGGTGTGAACCATCAACTTCATATGGGTATTATGAGGAACAAAGGGTCGAACAACCGGATTCAAGCTTAGAAAATAATGATTCTTTTTCTATAACCGAAGTGACCGATAGGATATTAGAACACATTAGAGTTATCGATCGTTGTATAAAAGAAGCTCGCGCAAGGGAAGAGGAGTCCCGCGCAAGAGAAGAGTTAAAAAAAGAAGAGATAACTAAAAATGAAAAAATGGAAGAACAAATAAGTGAAAAACCGACACATGAACTAAGCAACGAAAAAGGTGAGTCCAATAACGCTAAAATCCAAGAAGAGTCTAATTTTGAAAAAATTAATCTCTTGACACCTTCTTTCGAAAATCATTGTTTAGTACCCACTCATGCTAAGTTTTTAAAAGAGTTAAACACTAACACTAAAATTGACGAAACGGTAAGTGTTAAGTTAACTAATGATCAAACTTCACTAATAAAAGAAGACCCATTTGAAATTAACATCACACCGGTTCCATGTTTCTTTCAAAATTCGTTTATTAGTAATGTCACAATCGATAAAGATCTTTGTGTTAACATAATGCCTAACTATATTTTCGAAAAATTAAGTATTAGTGATTTTTCTCCACTACAAATACCCATTTTTCTTTCCAATCGGAAAGTAATAAAATCAATCGGTATAGTTGAAGATGTCTTGGTTCAAACAGATCAAATGGTAATCCCAACCGACTTTGTCATCCTCGATGACGCTCCTCTAATGTTGGGACGACCATTTGTAAAAACTCACGAAGCTTTGAAAAACCGGAAGTTCAACAATTTACCTCTTCAATTAGGGGCATTTAAAAGAAGTGTCGATCTCGAACGATCAATGAAATATCCATTCGGCAATAATGACCCCCTAATTGAAGATGAGGATGAACCACCCGATACAAGTGAAGAGATTGACCACTTTGTTGAAGAAGAGGTCGCCATAGAACAAACTTTTAAAGTTCTTGATCGAAACGAGCAACCAAATAAGGAGTCTCCTAAAGACCCACCACTTGAGCTCAAAGAACTTCCAAAAGGTTTGGAATATGCTTTTCTAGACAAAGATGGTAAGTTACCTGTAATTATTTCGTCTAAATTAGATAACTTAGAAAAAGAAAAACTAATTAGTCTTTTGAAAAAACACAAAAATGCAATAGCTTGGAAACTTGTTGACATAAAAGGAATTAGTCCTTCTATGTGCACACACAAAATTTTGATGAATGATGACTACAAATCTGTCATACAACCACAACGTCGAGTAAATCCAAATGTTCAAGAAGTGGTTAAAAATGAAGTCATCAAATTACTTGACGCCGGACTTATCTATCCTATTTCCGATAGTCCTTGGGTAAGTCCCGTCCAAGTGGTTCCAAAGAAAGGAGGTATGACGGTAATTACTAACGAAAAGAATGAATTAATACCAACAAGAACCGTCACAGGATGGAGAGTATGTATAGATTATAGACGATTAAATGAAGCAACAAGAAAGGATCATTTTCCTTTACCCTTCATTGATCAAATGTTAGAAAGATTATCCGGTCATAAATTTTACTGTTTCTTGGATGGTTTTTCAGGTTACTTTCAAATCCCGATAGCACCCGAAGACCAAGAAAAGACAACTTTCACATGTCCCTATGGAACTTTTGCTTATCGACGAATGCCGTTCGGTCTATGTAATGCCCCCGCAACATTCCAACGTTGCATGGTAGCCATTTTCCATGACATGATAGAAAAGACAATGGAAGTCTTCATGGACGACTTTTCTATCTTTGGGGATTCATACGACCAATGCCTCGATAACCTTGAACGAATGATATCCCGATGTGAGGAAACTAACCTCGCCCTTAATTGGGAAAAATGCCATTTCATGGTAACGGAGGGAATAGTACTCGGTCACAAGATCTCAAGCGAAGGAATGGAGGTGGATCGAGCCAAAATAGATACCATTTCTAGATTACCTCCTCCATCCTCCGTGAGAGCTATTAGAAGCTTCCTAGGGCATGCCGGATTTTATAGGCGGTTTATCAAAAACTTTTCAAAAATCTCAAGGCCTCTAACAAAATTACTTGAAAAAGATGCTCCTTTCATCTTTGACAAGGATTGCAATCAAGCATTTCTAACCCTAAAGGAAATGCTAGTCAATGCACCTATCATGATAGCACCTGATTGGAAGTTTCCTTTCGAAATCATGTGTGATGCTAGTGACTTTGCAGTTGGAGCTATCTTGGGACAGAGAAAAGAAAAGCATTTCCACCCAATATATTATGCTAGTAAAACACTTAACGATGCACAAGAAAATTACACAACAACTGAAAAAGAGTTACTAGCTGTGGTATTTGCTTTTGATAAATTTCGTTCTTATCTTGTTCTTTCTAAAACTATAGTCTATACAGACCATGCAGCCATTCGATATCTCTTTAAGAAGCAAGACGCAAAACCACGTTTGATTAGGTGGATTCTACTCCTCCAAGAATTCGACATTGAAATCAAAGACAAAAGAGGAGCAGAAAATACCGCAGCAGATCATCTTTCACGCCTAGAAGACCCAGCTTTGGAGGCAACCAGGGACGAGCAAATCAACGAAAAATTTCCAACTGAATCCCTGGAAATGGTGGAATTTAAGGAAGAACCATGGTACGCCGACTTTGCTAACTACCTAGCTAGCGGAATAGTCGCAAAAGGATGGCCACATCATCAAAGAAAAAAAATTCTTTGCCAATGTGAAACACTATTTTTGGGAAGATCCATATCTTTTCAAAATGTGTGCCGACCAACTTGTCAGACGATGCGTACATGGTAGTGAATCACGAAGAATTCTCCGCCATTGTCACGAAGGTCCTTACGGAGGACATCATGGTGCTGCCAGTACCGCACGAAAGGTATTTGATTCAGGATTTTATTGGCCAACCATTTACAAAGATGCCCAAAATCTTGTAAAGACATGTGATGCTTGCCAAAGAACATGTAATATTTCTTCCAAAAACGAAATGCCACAAAATGGCATTCTTGTTTGTGAAATTTTTGATGTGTGGGGACTCAACTTTATGGGACCTTTCCCACCATCGAAAGGAAACAAATACATACTTGTGGCAGTAGATTACTTGTCTAAATGGGCCGAGGCCGAGGCACTTCCAACAAATGATGGAAGAGTAGTGGTAAGATTTCTGAAAAAATTATTCTCTCGTTTTGGCACACCTAAAGCTTTAATAAGTGATAGAGGTACCCATTTTTGTAATCATCAACTTGAAAATTTTTTAACAAGATATGGGGTCTATCACCGGGTTTCGACAGCTTATCACCCTCAAACAAACGGACAAGCCGAAGTGACCAATAGAGGGTTAAAACGAATACTCGAAAAAACCGTAGGGTTAAATAGAAAGGAATGGGCTGATAAATTAGATGATGCTTTATGGGCTTTTCGAACTGCTTATAAAACAACGATAGGAACAACCCCATATAAGCTAGTCTATGGAAAAAGTTGTCACTTGCCAGTAGAAATTGCACACAAAGCCTACTGGGCAATCAAAAATGTAAACCTAGATCTAGAATTTGCTGGTAAAAATCGATTTTGTCAAATAAATGAATTAGACGAGCTTAGGAATTATGCATACTCAAACTCTGAGATTTATAAGGAAAGAATGAAAAATTGGCATGACAAACATATTAAACCTAATGAATTTCGGGTAGGAGATTTAGTTCTTTTGTTTAATTCACGACTTCGATTGTTTCCTGGTAAATTATAGTCTAGGTGGTCAGGACCTTTTTCCGTCACCCATATTTTTCCACACGGTGCAGTAGAAATTAAACCTCGAAATGGGCCACCTTTTAAAGTCAATGGCCAACGGCTGAAACTCTATCAAGGATTTATTGAGGATGAGGAAGAAGAGATCTCGCTTCAAACCGTGGAAGAATAAAAACATCATGCCTGGTAAGTTATGAACGATTGAGGCGGCAAAATAAAGCGGTAAGTTTTCTAAACTATAGCTTATGGGAAAAAAAGGGGCACTCACACGCGCACTTAAAAAAAAAAAAAAAAAAAGAAGAGGCTCGGCACGAGGCCGTGTCCGCTGGACACGGGGCCGTGTTCGCGCTGCAGACGGGATAAAACCCCTTTTTCAAAACAGTTTCTTCATTCCACACGCCCCGTTTCCCCACAAAAGCTCTGGTTCCAGGCGATTTTTCGCGAAATTCAAACGTCTCTTACCGATCTAACAACGTAAAGGTATGATTCTATCACTCTTAGTAGTTAGATTAGTTACTTGCATGTAGTGAATACACTACAAATTTGGAAAAAAATCTAGGGTTCTTGATGTTCATCCGGATCGAACCTAAAATTTTTGCCTAAATCTGTTTGCATTTAGTTAGATTAGTGTTAAGGGAAGTAAATACACTTGTATTGTTCATAGATTCACCCGATTTCTTACAAAAACCCCAAACCCTTGTTCTTGAACCGAAAAAGATAAAATTGATAGGGTAAACGGGATATTTTGGGAAAAACGGCACTTAGGGTTTCATTTTCGGGGGAAACCGCACCTATTGGCTCAAAAATTTTCAAGTTTTCGAAACCGGGTTGAAAAATGGGATTTTTGAGTAACAGACTCCTGGACACGGGGCCGTGTCCGCTGGGCACGGGGTCGTGTCCAGCCCGCTGTTTGCAGTTTTTATCCGAAAATATTTATGTTTCATGCTAACTTTTAGTGTATTCTTGCAGATGGCCAGGAAGTTCACTAGATTCAACGCCAATGAGCTAGATGCAAGAGCTCGATACGAGCTTCTTCAAACAAGGCCGGAGGAATACCCGAGGCAGGCTTGCACAGAACTACTAACTATGGTGAATCAAATTGACCGTTTCAACAACATTGTCACGGGACCACTCAGAGTCGCGCTAACAACCCGACTCCGTTCCGTCCATGAATGCACCTTGGAATTCTACAGCACCTTTGCATTCACTTCAAGGTGCGACCCGTTCGATAATGACGGGGTGTCATTCAGGTGTGGCGGAACGAGGTATTCGATCTCCATGGCACAATTCAGATCGATTATAGGGTTGTATGCGGAGGAGGATGCGGGAAACGAAGAAAATACAGGGGGATTGAGAGAGATCGAAGACAACGAGCGCCAAGCCATGTGGGCTCAGATTGGGGAAGGGTTCTACAATCCGAGCAGCACTAAGAGTACCAAGCTGAGGGATCCGCTTTACAGATACATTCATAGGCTCCTCGGCTACTCTCTTAGCCAAAGGCATGACAATGGTGGCGTCGTTGGGTTGAGAGATTTGCTTGTCCTCCATTGCATTCACAACCGCAGGCCGCTCGATGTTTCGTTCCTCATGCTCCGAAACATGCATCACAACCGCCTTGCGAGTGCACCAACTCCTATTTTCTTCGGGGGATGGGTGTACCGTCTCTTCAAGCACTTCGCCCACATTCTGAGGTCATTTGAGAAGAGCCCATGGTCGGGTACGGTGGATATTCACATATGCCGCTCGATGAACCTGGTTTATGAGGCAGAAGACGGGACGGTAACCTTTCAAAGGATGCAAGGTCATGCATGGAACCCGCAAGAAGCACTTGTCCTCCCAGCTCCGCAACATCATCAGTACCAATACCCACCCCACGGTGATCCGGGCCAATCATCCTCCTCGGGAGGCAGTTTTCCTAATTTTCAAAGTTTGCATGATTTGTTGCAGGAAAACCTCATGTGTACTCGGAACACCTATAACATGGCAAGCAACACTTATCACCGGGTCGGAGCTATCGAGAGAAACCTATCCGAGATACAAGACGATGTCGGATACATACGAGACCACATTGCACGCCGTGGAGGGGATGACGATGATGATGATGATGCCATGGAGTAGGCGGGAGGAGCATAGGAGGAAGCGGTTGATTGATGACTCCCCAGGTTAACCCTTTGCAATCTTGAACAATTGATGGCCTGCGTGCCAAGTGTTAGACAATTTACTTTTCCTAACTATTTTCTGCATTTTATTTTTCTTTTACTTTATGCTTGGAACAATTGACTTTGGTAATGTAGGATGTTTGTATTGCTTGGTGTGGTATTAAGTGTTGAAACAGGTACAAACCAAGGCTTAGGGTGTTAAGCCTCAGCACTTAGAGGGCTAGGATGGAAAAACCGGAGGAAGAAACCTGTTTTTCAGGCTTTCAGACTGTCCACACGGGGACGTGTCCAGCCAACACGCCCCCGTGCTCACCTCCCTGACTTGCTGTTTGGCTTCTGTTCGGCAGAATTTTGTCAGACACGTGGCCGTGTTCAGTGGACACGGGGCCGTGTCCACCTTCTGTAAGTTCTTGTTACTGGCACCTGAACACGGGGTCGTGCCCATTCAACACGGGGCCGTGTTCAGTGCCCAGTAACACAAATTTTTGCTTTTTAAACACTATTTTACACATCTAATCAACCTAAAAATTTATTTTTGGGACACATTGAGGACAATGTGTAATTTAAGTGTGGGGGGATGCTAAAACCTTGAATTTTGCAAGTCCTAAATACAAGCCTTACACAAAACTCTATTGGAACCGCTAATCACCCCAAAAAATTTTCAAAAATTTCATTTTTTTTACTTGTCTAGGTTTAACTCGGGAAATTCAAGTTCTCAAAAAGGTTATATTTTTATAAATTTACAACCGATAGCGTAGTGATAAAAAGAACCAACATAAGAAAATTATGAAAAGGCATGACAAACTTATTTAAAATTTGATTATATATACTTGATCACATAAAAACCCATTCCCACAAAAGTGAGTTTTGAGCCTTTATTGAGCACACAATTACATATCATTTGACTAAATGCTCATTTTTCGTTTCTTGTGTGAATAGCCGCTTGGTTCTTACGACTCTAGAACTTGCCATGACAATACATTCCCGGTCCTTATCAACTTAAACCCGAGTAAGTAAATGATAGAGGCATTAGGACTACCCTTTTTCATTTCTACACCATTATTTTTCTTTTTCTTTTACCACCTACCCAAAAATCCCCCTAGTTAGCCCTTTTGAGCCTAAACCTTTTCATTTCATCACCCAAACAAAAACCCTTTCAACCACCAAAACCCCTTTTTTTCATTTTTAACCCTTTATTTTAGTAACAAGTTCGGTTCTTCGCGATAAAAAAAAAATCGTGATGATGATGAAGCAAAAAGAAAATAAACAAACAAAGTAATCAAAAATAACTTTGTTTGAATAAAAGCTTCATCAAAATAAAAAGTTGCAAAAATGCGAAAACCGACACTTGTTACGCTTTTAGCCCTTTTTCTACTAACCACTAACCCAACCACCTACCTTTAACCCTAGCCAACCCTTAACCCACAAAGTCCTCTTGATATCTACAAAGGTATAAAAGTTAAAAAGGAGGAGGATTGATTTCTTGGCAAGCCTATGGTAGGAATAAGT
Organism: Helianthus tuberosus; assembly: GCA_030545235.1. Lineage (NCBI taxonomy): Eukaryota > Viridiplantae > Streptophyta > Magnoliopsida > Asterales > Asteraceae > Helianthus > Helianthus tuberosus. The sequence continues at coordinate 1,339,900 of CM060390.1, forward strand.
TCCATGCCGCTCTCGAGTGATTCATTAAAAATACACCTTCGGCCGAGTGTGAGTGAATTCCCCGCGAGGTATGTGAACTTGTATATAAATGAAATTTAAAAAAAAAAAGCATGTTATGCCCAAATAAGTAATTTCTTTTATAAACAGTTCTAAATAAATCATTACGAATAGGAGTGTAAATAAATAAAAATAAAACCCAAAAAGATCTTGGAAATCCCGACACTCTACGACAAGCCCAAAACCTTCTCTTCTACCTATTCTATTTGGGAGTGTAAGCCACATATTAAAGAGTTTTGCTTGAGGACAAGCAAAAGTTCAAGTGTGGGGGTATTTGATGTGTGTAAAATGCAACATATAAATTACATCAAATGAGGCATAAAACTAACCCTTTTTTAGTACTAATATTGGAAAAAGAGTGCTTTTGTCTTCCTTTTGTATTTTCAGGATTAAATGAGCTCAAAAACGCAAAAGAAGCAAAAAGACAGCTAAATCCAACATAAATACAAGAAAAGGAACATTAGTGAACTGCCCGAACCCTCAACGGCACCTTCCAAAGCAAAATAGAGAAAACAGAAGGCTGAACACGCCCCGTGCTCAGCCAGCACGGGGCCGTGCCCAAGAAGCAGCAGAAAAGACAAACCTATAGAAGCTTCTATTGCCCACCACGGGGCCGTGCTCAGCGGACACGGGGGCGTGTCGAAAGTACAGCAGGCGCATTTATTGTAATTGCGAATTACAATTAATGAGGAGAGAGAGTGTCAGACGGACACGGGGCCGTGCCCAGCGGACACGGGGCCGTGTCCAGCTCTCTGTTCAGCCTATAAATAGGAGTGCTTGGATTCATTTCATCTCATCCCTTGGCACACCACCTCTCTCACACTTCATCCACCACCCACCACCATCACAACACCATCATCCACCACCATCATCCATTGTCCATCGTAGAGTGTGTGAGTCGTCTCGGGATCCAAGATTGATCGTAAGAGTTCTTGACAATCAAGGCCATGTTTGCCTAAGTCTCTTACATCACTTGGTGAAGACAAAGTGTCTAGTATAATACTTTTTATTTCTAATCTTTTGCACTTTTTATTTGGTTTTGTATTAATGACTTTAATAACTAGTTACTTATGTTGAAGGTGATCTTTCCTTATCGTTTGTCCGTGGTGTCTTGGCATTATTTTACTGTCTATATAAAATAAAGGATTTTCACCATTCATATCTCCACGGTCTATATGGAGGTATGTTGGCTACCTGGTAGGGGGTTAAGGGAACGGTTTGGTAAAGGTCTTGCCATTGTTCAGCGTTTAGAGGTCCTGCAATGGACCTGGGTCAAATTTAGTAGGACCTCCTTCAATACTTCACGGTATTGGATGGCGGGGGTCCAAACTCTTTGATCCCCTCATAAGCTAACTACTATTAATACTATAACCCGGCTACTTAGGACTGTATCCCTGCTGACTCAGATTACTTAGCCGAGGGTAACGTCACCGCCAAAAGCGGGGCCTACCACAATACTGCATTAATAACTTAATTCATTATCTTCCAATAATCCACCCCTTTAGGATTGTATCCCTGCTGACTCAAACTACTGGGGTGAGGGTAACGTCACCTTCAAAAGAGGGGCCTACTACAATAACTAAGATAATCTCTTAATTATGTGCAAAAGTGCGGAAATAATCAAAGGTTATACTAGATACGAGTCAGAACCAAGTGATTCATCTTGTCTATCTGTTTTTATTTTTATTTTATTTTCAGCATTTTAGTTAGTTTTATTTTTCTTAGTTTAAAACATTTTTCTAAACTTTTATTTTGATTAGACGTTGAGGATAAACCGGTACTAAAAGCTCTTGTGTCCTTGGACGACCTCGGTATCTTACCAACGCTATACTACACTCAACGATGGGTGCACTTGCCCATATGTGTGTTTAGTGTTAGTGAAATATCGTGTTTTATAAATTTAAAACTTGGCAAAAATAAGTGTTAAAAAGGGCTTAAAATATACACCTAAAATATACGACACTTCACGCACATCAGCGGACCTCCCTATGAGCGGACCTGCAACTTTTACGCGAAATCGGACAGAAAATCTTCGATTTCTCCTAAACGGTTAGGAATTTGGATCTGAAACTTGGTAGGGTTATAGATCAGGTGTATACGCACAACATATCAAAAAATCAGACGATTCGGACCGTAAAATCCCGTTCAATTTGACTAAAACCAGTGAAAAACGTGAAAATATGAAAAATATGAAGAAGTAGATGAAATTCGGATCTGAATCTGATGAAATCACGATCGAAAATGTGTGTTGAATCAGTGCAATCGAGCTCCTGCTCTGATACCACTTGTTGGACCGGTTTTGACTCCGAAACGATTGCGAAACGAACGTGAAACGTGCGGAATCCGTACACGAACGTGACCTAAACACACATGACGTAATATAAACGTGATTCTTTGATAAAATCTGATAACGTACAGCACCTGAATCACTAACAATAAACTTTCTCTCTCTAGCTTTCTCTCTCTAGCCTCTAGCTCTCCAAGATGTGAAAATGGCAAAAGTTCTAAATGAGAAACCCTAGAGATCTATTTATAGGCCAAGGGATTAATGAGGAATCTCATTAATTACAGTTATGCCACCTTGCCTTTTTGACTAACTAATTCTAAAATAACAATGTAACTCTCGTTTTCTTCAGTTTTCTACTACGGACTAGATTGACGAAGGCTAAAGACATAAATGCACTAACAACAATGGCTTCTATCTTATTTTTTTCTGGCGTCGTGTCACCTCCTGGTGACGATGGTCATACCACTATTGGGTCATTTCACCCAAGTAGTGATGATTATCACTGTTAGGATTTATTAGCCTAACTGTGAGAAATTAGTAATGTGCACAATACCCCACTAGCCAGTGATTCAAGGTAACCACGACTTAATCCCTGTAATTATAACTTTTGAAAATGATTGGAGTATTGTAAAACAATGTTGATAAAAAGAGAATGACTCACCTTGTTAGCATATAGTCTTGTTTAAATAAGCATCTTGATTCTAAGCATCTACTTTATGGTTCTGAATCTTCTGATGATTAAGCATCCATTTGATTGTAAGAGTATGGTGTAGAGTTTCGAGTAGTTAAACATTTAGTTTAACAGAGTGGAATACACATTAGTGTAAAACCACATCAAACCTAACGATGGTCACGAGATCAGAACCTTAACGAAATTCACAAAGTATAGTCTTATTCAGACAGTACTTTGGCATCCGTTTAATGAAATTCACAAAGTATAGCACTTTGGCATTCGTTAGTTGGTTCCCGAATCGATCGGACAGAACATCGCATTGACGTTTATTGGTTAGAACACCAACATATAGAAAGAAGAATAGAAGGAATGAGCAAGGAAAATGAATTCCTAGGCTTCCTATTTATAGGTAAGAAGTATGAAATTTCTAGGAAGTTTCCTATAGTTTTTTTAGGAAGTTACCTATACATTTTCTAGGAAGCTTCCTACCCATATATATATCTTCTTATACTTTCCTTGCACCTTCCTTTGATATTATCTATCTCATATATATAGGGAGGAGTTCATGCGAGAACCACCCTTATTGCGGGAACCGCGAGAACCAATGTAAACACAACCTAAAATAGCTAAAAAAACCTAACCCCCACCCCCCAAAAAAACCTAACCCCCCCCCCCCTAAGCTAACCCCCCCCCCAAGCTAAATGCTAAAAACTAAAACCCCAAAAAAACCTAACCCCCCCCCCCCCAAAAAAAAAAAAAAAAAAAAACCTAAACCCCCCTCCGCCACCCCCCAAAAACCTAAACCCCCCACCCCAAGCTAAAATGCTAAAAACTAAACCCCCAAAAAACCTAAAAAAATCTAAAAAAATCAAAAAAAAAATCTAAATTTTTTTTTTAAATATTTTTTATGCTCAAATCGCTACTTTTAGTGGCCAAAATTTTTTTTTTTATTCGAAAAGTAGCGATTTTTATATAAAAACATTAAAAAAAATTGTGTGATTTTTAGCTATTTTTAGGCATTTTTGGTTGTGTTCACATTGGTTCTCGCGGTTCTCGCAATAAGAGGTGGTTCTCGCATGATCTTCTCACTATATATATATATTCATGTATATCTATTTAGGTGTTTAATTTACTTAATTAATCTTACTTAGCTTAATTAATCTCGCTTAGCTTAATTAATCTTGCTTAACTGATTAATTAATCATACTTAACTTAATTAATCATACTTAACTGATTAATTAATCTTACTTAACTGATTAATTTCCTTAATGGTTTAATTAAGTAATTTACTTAGCCGATTAATTAAATAAAGTAATTAGCTGATTAATTAACTTAGCTTGCTTAAGTGCTAAGTTTCCTTAACTGTTAAGTTTTACATAAGCCCTAAATTTACTTAATTGCTAAGTGATGCGTGTGAAGTGTTATATATATTAGGTGTATATTTTAAGCCCCTTTAACACTTATTTTAGCCAAGTTTTAAATTTATAAAACACGATATTTTACTAACACTAAACACACATATGGGCAAGTGCACCCATCGTGAGCCTAGTATAGTGTTGGCAATATACCGAGGTCGTCCAAGGACACAAGAGCTTTTAATACCGGTTTATCCTCAACGTCTAATCAAAATAAAAAGTTTAGAAAAAGGTTTTTAAAATAAGAAAAATAAAAACTAACTAAAATGCTGAAAATAAAATAAAAGAAAAAAACAGATAGACAAGATGAATCACTTGGTTCCGACTCGTATCTAGTGTAACCTTTGATTATTTCCGCACTTTTGCACATAATTAAGAGATTATCTTAGTTATTGTAGTAGGCCCCTCTTTTGAAGGTGACGTTACCCTCACCCCAATAGTTTGAGTCAGCAAGGATACAATCCTTAAAGGGTGGATTATTGGAAGATAATGAATTAAGTTATTAATGCAATATTATGGTAGGCCCCTCTTTTGGAGGTGACGTTACCCTCGACTAAGTAGTCTGAGTCAGCAGGGATACAGTCCTAAATAGCCGGGTTATAGTATTAATAGTAGTTAACTTATGAGGGGATCAAAGAGTTTGGACCCCCGCCATCCAATACCGTGAAGCATTGAAGGAGGTCCTACTAAATTTGACCCAGGTCCATTGCAGGACCTCTAAACGCTGAACAATGGCAAGACCTTTACCAAACCGTTCCCTTAACCCCCGACCAGGTAGCCAACATACCTCCATATAGACCGTGGAGATATGAATGGTGAAAATCTTTTATTTTATATAGACAGTAAAATAATGCCAAGACACCACGGACAAACGATAAGGAAAGATCACCTTCAACATAAGTAACTAGTTATTAAAGTCATTAATACAAAACCAAATAAAAAGTGCAAAAGATTAGAAATAAAAAGTATTACACTAGACACTTTGTCTTCACCAAGTGATGTAAGAGACTTAGGCAAACATGGCCTTGATTGTCAAGAACTCTTACGATCAATCTTGGATCCCGAGATGACTCACACACTCTACGATGGACAATGGATGATGGTGGTGGATGATGGTGTTATGGTGGTGGTGGGTGAAGTGTGATAGAGGTGGTGTGCCAAGGGATGGTTTGAGCTTGAGCCAAGCACTCCTATTTATAGGCTGAACAGAAGCTCGGGCACGGCCCCGTGTCCAGTGGGCACGGCCCCGTGTCCACATCCTCTCTTTCTTCATTAATTGCAGCTTTGTCTTATTAGTTGACCACGCCCCCGTGTCCGCTGAGCACGACCCCGTGTGCAGAAGAATCTTTGTACTATGAAGATTTGCCTGGATTGTGCGAATCTTATAGTTGACCACGGCCCCGTGTCCGCTGAGCACGGCCCCGTGGTGGGCAATAGAAGCTTCTACCACTTTGTCTTTTCTGCTGACACTTGGGCACGCCCCCGTGTTGGCTGAGCACGGGGCGTGTTCAGGCCTCTGATTTCTTGTTTTGCTTGGGAAGATGCTGTTGTGGGGTCGGGCACGTCACGTTTTGTTCCTTTTCTTGTATTTATGTTAGATTTTGATGTCTTTTTGCTTCTTTTGTTAATTTGAGCTCATTTAATCCTGAAAATACAAAAGGAAGACAAAAGCACACTTTTTCCAACATTAGTACTAAAAAAGGGTTAGTTTTATGCCTCATTTGATGAAATTTATATGTTAATATTTGAACACATCAAATACCCCACACTTGAATCTTTGCTTGTCCTCAAGGAAAACTCTTTAATATGTGGCTATTTGCACTCCCAAATGGAATGGGTAGAAAAGAAGGTTTTGGGCTTGTCGTAGAGTGTCGGGATTTCCAAGATTCTTTATTTAATTTTATTTTTATTTATTTACAATCTTATTCGTCATGATTTATTAAGAACTTTTCATAAGATAAATTACTTATTAGGGCATAACATGCCTTTGTAAAATCCTATTTATATACAAGTTCACATACCTCACGGGGATCACTCAACACTCGGCCGAAAATGTATTTTTGTGGATCACTCGAGAGCGGCATGGAACTTACTCCTACCATAGGCTTGCCAAGCAATCAATCCTCCTCCTTTTTAACTTATATACCTTTGTAAATATCAAGAGGACTTTGAGGGTTAAGGGTTAGGCTTGGGTTAAAGGTAGGTGGTTGGGTTGGTGGTTAGTGGTTAGTAGAAAAAAGGCGAAAAGCGTAACAAGTGTCGGTTTTCGTAAGACTTTCTATAACTTTTATTTTGATGAAGATATTTATTTAAACAAAGTTATTTTTGATGAACTTGTTTGTTTATTTTCTTTTGCTTCATCATTAACAAAATAATTTTTTTTTTGAAAAGTCATATGAAGAACAGAACTTGATACTAAAACAAAGGGTTAGAAATGAAAAAGGTTTTGGTGGGTAAAAAGGGTTTTTGGTTTGGGTTATGAAATGAAAAGGTTTAGGCTCAAAGGGGCTAACTAGGGGGATTTTGGGTAGGTGGTAAAAAAAAGAAAAATAATGGTGTAGAAATAAAAAGGTTAGTCCTAATGCCTCCATCATTTACTTACTCGGGTTTAAGTTGGTAAGGATTGGGAATGTATCGTCATGGCAAGTTCTAGAGTCGTAAGAACCAAGCGGCTATTCACACAAGAAACGAAAAATGAGCATTTAGTCAAATGATATGTAAGTGTATGCTCAATAAAGGCTCAAAACTCACTTTTGTGGGAATGGGTTTTTATGTGATCAAGTATATATAATCAAATTTTAACTAAGCTTGTCATGCCTTTTCATAATTTTCTTATGTTGGTTCTTTTTATCACGACGCTATCGGTTGTAAATTCGTAAAAATATAACCTTTTTAAGAACTTGAATTTCCCGAGTTAAACCTAGACAAGTAAAAAAAAATGAAAAAATTTTGAAAAAATTTGGGGTGATTAGCGGTTCCAATAGAGTTTTGTGTAAGGCTTGTATTTAGGACTTGCGAGATTCAAGGTTTTAGCATCCCCCCCACACTTAAATTACACATTGTCCTCAATGTGTCCAAAAAATAAGTTTTTAAGTTGATTGAATGTGTAAAAAGGTGTAAAAAGCAAAAAAAAATTGTGTTACTGGGCGCTGAACACGGCCCCGTGTGATCCGGGCACGGCCCCGTGTTCAAGTGCCAGTAACAAAATTGAAACAAGAGAAACAGAAGTCAGGACACGGGGGCGTGTTGGGTGAACACGGCCCGTGTCCAGTTACCTGAACTGGGTCTTTTTCTGCAGATAGTGCAGCACGGGGCCGTGTTGGGTTGACACGGCCCGTGCCGAGCTTACTGTAAATGAAGAAATTTGTCGGATGGTTCTGTTTTCCTGTATGGAGTGCTGGTTCAAGTTTCCCTTGCATCCTTTGCCATCTCAAGTGTGTTTTATTCCTGAAAATTAAAACTAACTAGAAAACAAGAAAATTAATCTAAACTAAACTAAGGATAGTTCCGTGGAATGCCTCCATGGTGCGCCACGTTTATAAGGGTCCTTGGCTAGACCCAAAGCCTGGTCATATGTTACCCAAGTGGGATGTATTGCATCCCATGTTACACCGTCGGAGAGCGTCATCCAAGCTTGAGTCTATGACCTTCATGTAGTTGACCGGATCTTCTTCCTCTACTTTCCTTCCACATTCAAATTTTACTTCCTCATCCCCAAACTTCAATGTTAAGGTTCCGTCATTCATATCCACCACTGCTTGGGCGGTGGCTAGAAATGGCCTCCCGAGGATGAGAGGGACATCGGTGTCTTCTTCCATGTCTAGGATGACAAAGTCGGTTGGAAAGACGAAATTGTCAACCTTGACTAGCAGATTTTCAGCGACACCTTGTGGAAATTTGACGGACCTGTCGGCGAGTTGTATGCTCATCTTTGTAGGGCTTGTTGTTCCTAGGCCGAGTCGCTTGAACATTGACGTGGGCATGAGGTTGATGCTAGCCCCAAGATCGGCTAAAGCATTACGGACGGGGGACTTCCCAATCGAGCAAGGGATTGTGAAGCTCCCGGGGTCGATTTTCTTTTGTGGAAGTTTGTTGAGTACTAAAGCTAAGCATTCTTCGCCTAAGTTAACTAATTGCAATGATTCAATTTTTCTTTTGTGAGTGAGGAAATCCCTCATGAATTTTGCATATTTAGGTATTTGGGTTAGGACCTCAATAAAAGGAATATTAACATGCAATTGTTTTAGTAAACTTTCGAACTTTGCGAATTGCTCATCGGTCTTTTGACGATTTAACCTACCGGGGTACGGAATCGGATGAGTCTTAGTGGGCTCTTGATTTGTTGAAGGAGCCTTTTCTGGTTGAGGTGTGGGTGAAGTAGTGTTTTGGCGTTGACTTCCTTCAATTGGTGGTGAGGGCTCATCCTCGGGACCCACGGTTCGGTTTCTCAACGTGATGAGGTGTACTTGCGCCTTTGGGTTGGTTTCGGTATTACTTGGTAATGCGCCTTGTGGTCTCTCGGAGAAATTTTGAGCTAGTTGATTTAATTGTTTTTCAACGTTTTGAATGCTAGCTTGTTGATTTCTAAAATTCGATTCCAATTGTTGAAATCGATCCGAGTTTTTCTTTTCGGTGTCGGAGATGAGGCGAGATAGGGTATCTTTAAGCCTTTCTCTTCCACCTTGTTGTTGAGAGAAATTTTGTGGTTGTTGAAAATTAGTTCGTTGGTTTTGTTGGTTACTACTATTGCCGGGATCTCTCCAACCAAGATTTGGGTGGTTACGCCATCCTTGGTTGTAGGTACCCGTTGGAGGACCCGACGGCCTAGGTCTATTATCAATGTAGTTTACCGTTTCCGCTTGTTCATCTAATTCTTTCATACAACTCCAATTTTCATGTGACCCACCACACCCTTCACAAGCCATAACCGAGGCCGTTTTTGTCATTTCTAGCCTTTTGATTTTCGAAGAGAGGGCCTCGATTTGGGCTTGTAAAGAGGTGCTTTCATCAACCTTATGGGCGCCCGGGGCAATAGATTTATTACCTCGGGGAGTGTGCCATTAAAAATTGGTTTGAGCAATTTCCTCAATTTGATTATATATTTCATTTGGGCGGCGATTACCTAAAAGTCCCCCGGAGCTTGAATCAAGTGTTTGTCTTGTGTGTGGCAACAACCCATTGTAGAAAGTGGATACTTGTTGCCATACCGCTAGACCGTGATGAGGACACTTTCTTAGAAGCTCCTTGAACCTTTCCCAAGTTTCATATAAGGATTCCCCATCCTCTTGTGAGTATGTATTAATTTCAGTCATTAATTTAGCCGTTTTAGCAGGAGGGAAATACTTATATAGAAACTTTTGGGCTAGTGCATCCCAGGTGTTTACCGAGCCAACTGGGAGGGTGTTAAGCCAAGCCTTAGCTCGGTCTTTTAGTGAAAATGGAAACATCCTAAGGCGAATGGCGTCGTTTGATGCTCCATTGATTCGAAAAGTATCACATATTTCCAAGAAATTAGTAATATGTAGATGGGGATCCTCGTCCGCAAGCCCATGAAAGGTTGCGGAGTTTTGGAGCATTTGTATCAAATGCGGCCGAAGTTCTAAGTTGTTGGGTTCGACATTCGGTGCATTGATAGCGGCGCCGAGATTGCCTACAGTGGGCCGTAGGTAATCCATGAGGGTACATTGGTCCGCCATTGGAAGTGGGTCCCCCGAAACTTTCTCTTGATTTTTAGCTTTAAGTCTTTTTCTGAGAAAGCGTTCGGGTTCTTCTAGGGGTTCTTTTATGTCTCTACAAGAACTGGAGCTTATGCACTACGTAGGAGGGTCAAATGTGGCACCTAGGTTCCAAGTCCTGCAATAAAAACAGAAAAGAACGTTGGTCAGAATGTTCACCACGGCCCCGTGCTCAGTGGACACGGCCCGTGGTCAGAGGTATAGTGATTGTTTTCCAGATCCCTGTTACTGGGAGTTGGACACGGCCCCGTGTTGCACCGACACGGCCCCGTGCTCAGCTCTCTGTAACTCAGAAAATAAAAACTGCCAGTGATGATGCTAAGCACGGCCCGTGTCTGACCAGGCACGGCCCGTGCTGAGCTCTGCAGAAACAGAAAAACTAAAAAAAATCCTAAAAAAATGAAAAATAAGAAAAACGATTAGGCCGCTGATTCCTAACTTTCTTAAAATCCTTGTGTCCCCGGCAACGGCGCCAAAAACTTGATGCGTGTGAAGTGTTATATATATTAGGTGTATATTTTAAGCCCCTTTAACACTTATTTTAGCCAAGTTTTAAGTTTATAAAACACGATATTTTACTAACACTAAACACACATATGGGCAAGTGCACCCATCGTGAGCGTAGTATAGTGTTGGCAAGATACCGAGGTCGTCCAAGGACACAAGAGCTTTTAATACCGGTTTATCCTCAACGTCTAATCAAAATAAAAAGTTTAGAAAAAGGTTTTAAACTAAGAAAAATAAAAACTAACTAAAATGCTGAAAATAAAATAAAAGAAAAAAACAGATAGACAAGATGAATCACTTGGTTCCGACTCGTATCTAGTGTAACCTTTGATTATTTCCGCACTTTTGCACATAATTAAGAGATTATCTTAGTTATTGTAGTAGGCTCCTCTTTTGAAGGTGACGTTACCCTCACCCCAGTAGTTTGAGTCAGCAAGGATACAATCCTAAAAGGGTGGATTATTGGAAGATAATGAATTAAGTTATTAATGCAATATTATGGTAGGCCCCTCTTTTGGAGGTGACGTTACCCTTGACTAAGTAGTCTGAGTCAGCAGGGATACAGTCCTAAATAGCCGGGTTATAGTATTAATAGTAGTTAACTTATGAGGGGATCAAAGAGTTTGGACCCCCGCCATCCAATACCGTGAAGCATTGAAGGAGGTCCTACTAAATTTGACCCAGGTCCATTGCAGGACCTCTAAACGCTGAACAATGGCAAGACCTTTACCAAACCGTTCCCTTAACCCCCGACCAGGTAGCCAACATACCTCCATATAGACCGTGGAGATATGAATGGTGAAAATCTTTTATTTTATATAGACAGTAAAATAATGCCAAGACACCACGGACAAACGATAAGGAAAGATCACCTTCAACATAAGTAACTAGTTATTAAAGTCATTAATACAAAACCAAATAAAAAGTGCAAAAGATTAGAAATAAAAAGTATTACACTAGACACTTTGTCTTCACCAAGTGATGTAAGAGACTTAGGCAAACATGGCCTTGATTGTCAAGAACTCTTACGGTCAATCTTGGATCCCGAGACGACTCACACACTCTACGATGGACAATGGATGATGGTGGTGGATGATGGTGTTATGGTGGTGGTGGGTGGTGGGTGAAGTGTGAGAGAGGTGGTGTGCCAAGGGATGGTTTGAGCTTGAGCCAAGCACTCCTATTTATAAGCTGAACAGAAGCTCGGGCACGGCCCAGTGTCCACATCCTCTCTTTCTTCATTAATTGCAGCTTTGTCTTATTAGTTGACCACGCCCCCGTGTCCGCTGAGCACGACCCCATGTGCAGAAGAATCTTTGTACTATGAAGATTTGCCTGGATTGTGCGAATCTTATAGTTGACCACGGCCCCGTTGTAACATCCGTCAAAATCGACCCGTCTCAAAATCTGACTCGTTTAAAAAAATCGAATCCTAACCTTGAACAAACGGAAATTTTCGTGAAATAAACAATCGTTGAACAATTTTAAGGATATGATTATTTATTTAATTAATTTGTTAATTAATATTGCTATGATAATAAAACCATTATAATAATATTAATTAGCTATTAAACTTAGTTAGGCTCGTTAAAGGTTTCAAAGACGTTTGTAAACGAGGTTATTAAAGTTAGTTTATTTGAGGAAATATAACTTAAACAAAGTTACTCTACCTAATCTATTAACCTCTCATAGTTAAGGGACTAATTGTGCATTTATTAGAAAATAAAACAAATTCAATTTTGTTTCAATTTCATTCTCTTTTGCCGCCAACTGCAACCTAACCAACATTAATTTTGGGGAAAATTACCAATTTAGCCAAGAATATAGTTTGACCACCAATTTAGCCATTTGATGCATCCTTGGACCAGGGCATCACATATTTCGAGCCATCTGATGCGTCTGCAGGTCTTACCAACGCGTCAGGGAATAGTCAAGCGACACGTGTGTCAATGATTGGGTCTGAAAACTCCTGCTGCTTCGAAGGCGTCTACCCGACGCATCCACTTTAGCTTGCGTCTGGCTTAGTGTGATGCGTCTGGCTGGGCACAAGTTTTTATGCGTCGGTTATAGACGCTTCGTATGCGTCCAGAAGACGCTTCCATTGTCAGCTTTTGGATGCCCCTAGGAGCTGCTTCTTATGCGTCCAGGAGACGCTTCCATTGTCAGACGCTGGATGCCCCTAAGCGCTGCATCGTATGCGTCCAGCAGACGCTTCCATTGTCAGCTTTTGGATGCCCCTTAGAGCTGCTTCGTATGCGTCCAGCAGACGCTTCCATTGTCAGCTTTTGGATGCCCCTTAGAGCTACTTCGTAGAGCTGCTTCTTATGCGTCCAGGAGACGCTTCCATTGTCAGACGCTGGATGCCCCTAAGCACTGCATCGTATGCGTCCAGCAGACGCTTCCATTGTCAGCTTTTGGATGCCCCTTAGAGCTGCTTCGTATGCGTCCAGCAGACGCTTCCATTGTCAGCTTTTGGATGCCCCTTAGAGCTGCTTCGTATGCGTCCATCTGACGCTTCCATTGTCAGACGCTGGATGCTTTGGATGCGTCTTAACACAAATTTATGCGTCTTATCACGTTTATTAATGCGTCTAGAAGAAGCATCCATTTGTCAGCTTTTTGATGCGTCTTTAGTAATGACGGACGTCTACCCGAGGAGTCGAGAGACGCATTACACAAAAAAAATTAGTTTCCGTTTTTATTTATTATCTTTTATTATAAATGTATACACGTTTCTATTTTTAGATTAGAATATAGGTTACCAAGAAATACATCTTCATATTTTTTTTCTCTCTATTGATATGGCAATCAGATTTGTTGTTTACTGTGGTGGCAAGTGGGAAGTCGTTGATGGGAGGCTAGAGTACGTGGTCCAACCGGATTTTGTTAGACGTGGTTTTGAAACTTCTACTAAAATTTCTTATAACACATTTTTAAAAAATCTTAGTGAGTCAACAGGTCTTCAAAACATCACACGTGTATCTTACAAAATGTCAAGTTTTAGCGATCCCATTGATATAGTTGATGATTCCGATCTTACTTTTTTTTCCAATATTGCGGAAACAAACCCTCTTGAGTTATTTAAATTATATGTGGTGCAAGAACAAGTTGGTTCATCTGTGGGTTCTTCCAATTTTTTTAAATGTCCTGATCTTAACGTAACTGTTTTTCCTGAAGTTGAATGTAACGCATCATATAAATCTGGAGTTACTGATAATGTTAATTGTCCCCTTGAAAATAAAAGCCAGTTTTACATAGGTTATATTTTCGTATAAAGTAGACAGATCATCCAAAACTCGTTACGAAGTATCTTGTATTGATGAGAATTGCCAGTGGAATTTCAAGGCAGCGAGTCGGGAATCTTGTGATGTTTTTTACATAAAACATTTTAACAACAAACATACATGTTCTAAGACGCAAACATATCCACATATGCGACAAGCAAACCCAATGGTGGTGGGTAGCTTATTAATAGAACAATTTAAAGATTCTGGACGGATATACCGTTCGACCGAAATTGTAAAGGATTTTAGGATTAAAGAAAAAGTCAATTTATCGTATATGCAAGCATGGCGTGGGAAATGTAACGCATTACAACTTTTGCAAGGTAGTTCCTCAAGTTCTTTTGCGGAACTTCCCGTCTATTGTTATAACTTGGAGAAGGTTAATCCTGGAACAGTGACACACATACGCACTGATTCTGAAAGTCGTTTTGAAATGTTATTTGTGGCCATAGGTGCGGTGGTAAGTGAAAGACTATAAATAAATAAATCAATAAATAAAATTTTCCCCAAAAATCTAACATTATCGTATTGCTTTCAGATTCGGAGCTTTGTCCGTAATTTAAGACCGCTTATCATCATAGATGCGGCCCACTTGAAGGGTGAATTTAAAGGAACAATGTTTTTGGCTGTTGGCATGGACGGAAACAATCAGATTTTGCCTATTGGTTATGGCATTGGTAAATCTGAAGACGGTGAGTCGTGGACGTGGTTCCTTTCAAAACTGAAAGAATGTATCGGCGAGCATCCAGATTTGGCAATCATTTCTGACCGGGCAGCTTCTATACAATTAGCCGTACGGGTGGTGTTTCCAAGAAGCTTTCACGGGTTATGTTGTCGTCATTTGATGGTCAACCTTCGATTACCGTAAAAAAAAGGAATATGAGAGTCTTTGGTGGAAGACTTGCAAATCTTACCGGATATCCGATTTTCAAGAATCATTCGACGCGCTATGTGCTGCTCTTCCAAGATTACGAAACATTCTTATAGAAATTGGGTTTGACAAATGGTCAAGAGCACATTGTCCAGCCAGAAGATATCATTACATGACATCTAATAGCGCTGAATCTATGAATGCTTTATCAAACCATGCCCGAAAAATTCCAATAACCCAACTGATAGAATTTTTCATACAGTCTGTCCAAAAATGGTTCTATGATCGCCGGAAAGAGGGAATTCAAGGGGAACACTTGCTTACAACGTGGGCTCAAAAAAAAATTCGAGGCAAAGTTGAAGGTTCTCGTTCGTGGGTGGTTGCTGGAATTGCCCAGGACAGTTTTGATGTTGATGACGGTGAAAAGAGAGGTTTAGTTGACTTCTCTAATGGAACATGCAGTTGTCGGGTTTGGTAAGTATCTGGGTTACCTTGCGGGCACGTTATTGCGGTATCTAGATTTTTAGGTGAACCAGATTGTGCTCATTATGCGATGTCATTTTACACTAATGAAGTTTATAAATCCACGTATGAGGAGCATATAAATCCAGTCCCTGATAAATCAGAGTGGGAAGTACCCGATGGACTGGTGAATCTGCAACCACCGCTTATTACAAAACGACAAGCCGGACGTCCGAAAGAAAACAAACGAATCCTATCGCTAGGAGAGGACCCAACTCCCCTATATTGCGGTAAGTGCAAAACGTATGGGCATTCACGTGTGAGCTGTTTAGCACCGCCCAAAACAAAGACTTCTTCTCGCACCGTCTCTAAGCAACAACCCACAACCGTCCAAGTTGAAGCTGGAGAATTTCAGGATTATGTAATTCAAAATACATACCCCTTGTACAATTTGGGTGATGATTAAAAAAGAAGTTTTTGTATAAATTTAAATGTATATTACAATCCTTATTTTATTTATATTAACTTTCTGTTTTAAGTTTTTTGTAATTTACAAAACAAGCCTATTATAATTGAAAAAAAAAGAACATAATTTCACTAAATAAACAATTAACAAAAATTTCGATTCAATTAATTTATGGATTAATTTATCTCACAATAATTTCACTAGGCATTATTTATTAATTAGATTATTAATGGGGTGTGAAACGTGCAGAATAGAGTTGATCTGCCATAAATCTTCTATATCTCATACATGCATCTTGCATGTTTCGTTCCTGCCAGTTTGGAAGTACACTGTTTTGCACAAGATTTTGCAGCAACATAGACAATATCACACCCGAATTCCGACCAACCCGATGGTCCGATGTAGGCCAGACAACATCCCCGGTGTACTCCAACGCATCAGCCTCACTTAGTCCCACATTTTCCCAATAATGTATACGACCGAGGAACCATAAGAAGAGACTCTCGAATTCTACTAGAATTTGGTGTATCCTTCTGTGAATGCAGAATCGTTCCCCGCAATTAAGTGCATCACATTTATTGGTAAAATAAACGGTAATTTTTAGTGAGTGAATATCTATCTTCAAGATTACCCAGCCTTCTTTGTCTTGGGATACTGGTATGTAAACCTGAAAAGGAGATACGGTAAATATTTAGTGAGTACATATCTATGTTGCTCATTGTTACAATGTAATTTTTTTTACCGTATCCACTTCCCAAAAGGCAGGGTAAAGTTCTACATTGCCAGTAGCGTATCCGTAAGCATCTTGATCCTGTTCCGCCAGAAGGTTTATAAAATTTGGGGGTAGAATGGTCCAACAAACAGTATTTGATGAAGATGTCCCTCGACGATTTTCTGTTTCTCTATCTTGTATTAGCTTGTTACACCATGCACGGACATGCTAAATTTTTTTTTAAAGTATCATATTTAAAAATTATAAATAATATAACCAATAAAACTATGTAAAATAATCTAATTACCGTTTCTTGCATAAATCCATCTCCAC
The DNA here is from genome assembly GCA_030545235.1 of Helianthus tuberosus. Classification (NCBI taxonomy): domain Eukaryota; kingdom Viridiplantae; phylum Streptophyta; class Magnoliopsida; order Asterales; family Asteraceae; genus Helianthus; species Helianthus tuberosus. The sequence continues at coordinate 1,356,702 of CM060390.1, forward strand.
AATACCCTAGTACTCCACCCCACCACTCTCTGTCTAATGGCGTCTGCCCCATATAAGTTGAATAGCAAAATTGGCTATCACCGTCATAGTAGAAGTCAAGAACATTTTGTGACCAATGAACAGATTGGTCATCCCGATTAAGCCAAACAGTGTTCTCTACACAATCTGGAATGCTTGATTGACGCCTTCCTTTTGACGACATTATTGTGAAAATTTGTGGTGGTATGAAAAAATCCCACCAATGGTCCATATTTATAGACCAATAATAACTTCCACCTACCTCCTCCTTTTTTATAACTAATACATTATTGTGAAAATAGGTAAACTCAATATTAATAAAATAATTTAATAATTTTTTATAAACTTTCAGAATCTGTTTTTTTATTATTATTTAAAGGTATTTTTATAACTTATAAAAAACTAGCATTTAATTATTGTAAGTTTCAAAAGATGGAATGACAATTTTGTTCCTTTATTAAAATTTATGTTACAATTTAGTTCCTTTATTAACTTATACTAATTTTGCATTTAATTAACACATCCATGCCTATATATATAACCTACTTCCCATAACAATCATTCCACTTTTTTTACTCTACACAAAATCTTCAAGAACATGGATTATTCATGGACCGAGGTTGAAGACATTGCCGTTGCAATGTCCTACGTTGAAACGAGACACCTATGCCGCCATGCTACTATGGATGCCGCCTTTTGGGTCAGCGTTTTCCACATGTTTTGTAGACATATTGGTGAAACCGAACGAGATGTCATGGAGGTGGAGACCCGTTCGGCCTACCTAAGGTGCATGTGTTCGAGGTTCAATGGAAGGGTAAAGGAAGCGGCCAAGGCAGCGTCCAACGGGAAAAAGAAGTTAACTGAAAAAGAAGTGATCGAGGACGCAAAACTAGAGTACCTGTTGACGTATCATGAAGACTTCGATCGGGTCTCTGTTTGGGAGATTATGAAGATTTACTTGTAAATCTTCATATAGTTCGTCACTTATGTCTAAGATCACCCGTTTGTTAACCGATTTTGGTTTTATGTACTAGTTTGGTTAACAAGTTTTATTTTTAATATTTAAGATATGTATGAAACGAACCGTTTTGGTTATATTAATATATATTATGTGCATTAAATCTATTTGGTTATATTAATATATTTGGTTAACAAGTTTTTTTTTTTTACATAATTCTCCACCCCCTTCTGAATTGGTCCGAAAATAGTGTAAGAATTGCTGCATTAAAAGTTTTTTTTTTTTGGGAGAATCAGATTTGGGCCGGCCAGAAAATAGTGCATTAAAAGTTTTTTTTTTTATATTTGGTTAACAAGTTTTTTTTTTTTTTTTTTTTTTACATTAAACAGAGTGTTTTTTTTTTTACATAATTCTGTAATGAGCCAAATCAGAAAGGGGAGAATCAGATTTGGGCCGGCCCAACCCGTAATAATGGGTCAACTGCATGGGCTAGACCAAAATATTGTAATGTAAATGGGCTATAAACAATAAACAAACAATTAAAAACACTGTTTCCATACTTAAAGCGAACAGAAATGGGCCGGCCCAATGACATTTTTTGAAATCGAACAAATTTAATTCAGTGGAAATAGGATGGGTCGAATCAGAATTGGGCCCCAAATCTGAATCAGAATTGGGCCGAATCAGAAATGGGGCGAATCAGAAATGGGCCGGCCCAATGCAAAATGTTCAATGTCAAAATACCTTGTTTACGGATCTACAACTTTTTCATCAACTTGTTCATCCTCATCATTTTTTTCAAATGACTGGCAACTACTGACAAGATCAAAGTTTTTCGGTAACAGGCTATCGTAGAACATGATAGCCAACCTTTGTCTCATTTGGTAAGCTGCCTTTGCGGTGTTTTCTTCTCGATAATAGGGTTCCTTGTTGATCAACCTTTCCATGAAAATGCAAACCCATACACCACAATCTCCTAAACTCCCTGATTGTTGAGGTACTTGCCTGGGGTAAACGACTTTGAACGGCAACGACAACTTTATTGGCTCATCGGCTGAATAGTATCCGTTGATGCGTAGCCATATGTCGAAGGCAAAATTGATGTGGTAAATGACTTCCGTTCTGTCTTGAACCAATGTTTGACTTTGCAATAAACTACACACGTAGGAATATGTAAATTGTAAGAAATTGATTCAATGCAATATATTGGTAGTATATATACGATATGACGAACCTGTCGTAAATTGTGAGAGTCCGATTGCGAAGGTGGAACACCCCCAAAATCCAATGCACGTTTTTTATATTCAACGGAACATAAACCTATCCATGCATAAAAAAGTTGGTAGTAATTTTTTATTTTTAAATGAAATATATATAAACATTTCGGCATTCAAACATAATTTACCTCGTCAACTTCGGAAATTGGTGGAATAGGAATCAAGGACCCATTGAAATAGCGGTCCATCCTCCGGTGTGCATCACACTGAATTACGGTCAATTGAAAATAGGGTGGTAGAATGCTCCAACGATCGGTGTCGTTCCTCTGCTCGTACATCTTAATCATCCAATCGTATAAATGTTGTTTTGAAAAATTTTTAAAATAACAGATTTGAAAATATAAATAATTTGAAAGCATTAATATTGATAATTTTCTTACATCATCACTTAACCAACCGGACCCGTCGTCACCTAGCAACGAAGACCAAAATTGTGGACCAACTTCACCGGCCATCGTTTTTCCAAGCTTCCGGGTCCTTGAATCCGTCTTGTTTACCAGTGAACTTTCGATGATATACCAATCTCGGATCTTTTGAATCTGTATATCCGTACACGTACTATCTTCTTTGTTCTTGTTTCTCTTTGACACATTCTTGAACAAAACAAAAGGTGATAGCATAGACGGACCGGGCTTTACTAACCTCTCTGATCGCCGCACTGCGGCTGTCGGGGCATCGTTGACTAACTGTTCTGTATTATTACATACAAGATCGTCAGACGATTGCAACTTGCAAGTTGCCACTTCATTATCACCAACATCATTCAAGTTCACAAACGAGTCTACTTCCGGCTACAAACATAAGTTTAAGTGATAACGAACATTAGTATATATTATTTTTGATGTAATTGAATTGCTTAAATCCTCGCAATACAACATTACCTTTCCGACTGAATGAACGCTACCATGATCAAGACTTAGACTCATTAGCTGCATAAGAAATAGACATATTAGCATCACTATTACATAAAACACATTTATTTAACTTCACCCTCACCTTTGCCTCAAACTTTGCCTCAATTATCGAACTTAGCTTCTCATTGTTCAGGTCCAATATTGATATAAATTTTTCAACAAGAGACGATTCCAATTCATCCGTATTTGAAACATTTCCTCCATCATGAATTGCAGACCTTCTTTTTCTTGCTGTTTGGGTGGCCATGGGGGTCAACGTTGCATAACCTTCAAACCCGTCAGCAACCCCATCATTTGGAATCTCACCACTGCTGTGCATCGTATCAGAATTGGGCTGCATGTTACGGGGCACCTCACTTGCTATACGAATACTATCTAAATGCTGAACACTCGATATGTACCACTCAGTCTGCATCTCCTGATTAGTGGGCAATATGGTTTGAATCGGACGGTAATGTTCATTCTAAGAATTGAATAATGAAAAGTTTTATCAATCACTTTATTCTAATCTTACTATATAACTGAGAATAAAATAACAAACAGCAGCAATTACCTTTTGTGCAGATTGAAAAATGCGTTCAACGGTGGTAGTTGTAACCCTTTTTCCAGGCCCCCAACCCAAAAATCTTGGAATTGCTTCGGTTTTAAAAAATGAAACCATCTCCTTAAATTCTGGAAATACTTCATAAATCCACATCTACACATATACATAAATTTAATTTATTTTATTTTAAGTAAGCGGTTGCAATGTATTGCATTAGATTAAATCAAAATTTGTACCTTGAACGGCCAAACACAACCAGGCAACGAGAACCCAGCGTTACCCTGTTGGTGTCGACGACTCAAATCATAAACATGCACATACGTGCTCCGCCAAAGATAGCTACCCCACGGAAAGTTGTTCCATGCTTCTAAATCATCAACCAAATTCAGAACCATTTTGTCAATGGATTCGAACCGTTGGGTACCTTTAAAACCTAACTCTAGTAACATCAACAGACAGATACGAAGACAATCGTCTTCACTGAGTTGTGACCAGCCCGAATCAAATGCATCTTCTAAATGACGTAACTTTACATCGCGTATCCCCGGGAAAATTCTTGAACTGAACGAAGTAGGTGATCCATTAAATATCGTATTTGTAATCTGCCCAAATCTAAACCCGGTGATGAGACAAAATTGGATGGGAGTAAAATGAATAAAATCATTCCCGAACACATAACTTATTCCATCGCTAGGATTATCACTGGGAATCTGATGACGTGCAACACAAAGCAAAAGTGGGCTTTCACAAATGACAGACTCAAGATCCAAATAGTGACCAAAGACCGTCTGCCTTAGCCTATGTTCTAAATTACCTGTAATTTTCTTCTTGATTCTATCTAGAATCGTCCAAGCTGCTCTAACTCTAATTCTAGGAGCCTTAGCCTACATCAGTGGGATAATGAATGGTAAAGACTACAACAAAAACTAAAAAACCAATAACACTAACATAAAAAATTAAGATTAGGAAATACCAGTTTAGTGGTAGCCGGAAGAGTGTTGTCCAGCATAGCAACCGTATCTTCTACAGTGAATTCAATGTTAAAGTTTGGCATTGGGTCATCCTCCCAATAATTCCGATTCATTGTGCGTGCTTTCGTTAAAAAACGGGTCGGATCGGGTCGGAGAGTAACGGAATCGGGTCGGATTGTGTGGTTTACTGAGGAAAGATGGTTCGGAGCTCCGGCAAAGGTGGTCCCTGTTACCCGCTTCGGAAGCAGCAGCCTAGGAACAGTGTAACCACCGCATGTGGTGGTCCCTGCAATGTGAGACGCCTAACACCGTAAGCGTCTATGGACCCCTCGTTTAATGTGTCGCTGCATCGGATGCCTCTAATATAACTTTAATTTCCATAAATCAATTTAAGAGTCATTGGCAGTTTCCTAGGCGTCTAAGACGCATAGGATGCGTCGGGATGCGTCGGGACGTCCCATCTCATTTATCTTGTTTTTTTTTTAATGTAAATTTTTTTTATATAAGTAACTTTTATTACAAGTGCAAAAACACAAAAAAAATCTGAGGTTCCGTAAATTTTATAAAAAAGCATGTCCGAACGGCGGGGAAAAGAATTAGCTGGTGAAGAATACTGCTCTCAACCTGCAAAAAAATCCTCAAGTTGGATCCGTAATCGATGGAGAAAGCCGGTGACTGCAGCAGAAAGCGGAACATCATCCAACCCCCAAAAAATGGGAGAAGAAGACTGTCTACATAATAGGCATAGCCTACATCAGCACAACCGCGGTAGATGGGCGATACCAGACGATGAAACAGAAAATTGGTCGAAAGATGTGATCGAATTCTACAACAGAGGCGATGCACCGTTCTGTTATTCAGCCATTTTTAATAGATCAGTGCAGCTTGACAAAAACTTTTGGGGAACTTTATTGGGGTTTCGTTTCAACAGCTATCTCAACGACACAGTAAATTATTTGAACAATTTTGCGTAAACTATATTTTTGTTAAAAAAACTTACTAACACTACAATTTTTACAGCATATAGAAGCGTGGGTTGGAAGACTGATGAATTGGAGAAGTAGAAAACTTCAAAAAAACTCCTTGTTAAATCTACGTTGGACAATACTACCACCAAAGTTTTATGATTGTTTATTGGAATCGGTTACGAAAAACGCGGCTACTTACTGTAACGGTAAATTAAGCCCGTTTCCTTCCTTTTTTGACATTGATTATGTTTTTTTCCCAATCCCGCTAGAAAATAAAGAGTGGCTAATGCTACGTCTTGAGCTGGCAACCCAACAGCTGGTAATGTTCCCGGGTCAAGACATTTGTGCAGGCGAAAAATACAGACAGGTTGTCATCCCTAGGCTGACAAAAATATGCGTATACTTTGGAGCAGTATTAGTTAATTTGCGCTATTGGAAAAAGACTGGAAAGCCAGAAAAAATCATTTCATTTGAAATGAATGATGACTTTGTCGTGTCAAACTGCTCTTTGACTGGAAACGAAGTTGTGTATCTATGTATGCTGATGGAGCATCTCGTTACGGATAAACCGATAAATCTCTCCGGTGACATCAATCAAAAAATGAACTCATATAGAAGGTTCATGGCAGATAATTTGTATTTCTGGCGTTGTTTACCACGTCCTAACGTAGTTTAATATGTAATTTTTAATTTGGCCTTTTTAATTTACCTTCATGATCGTTTTACTTTCTGTTCTTTATGTAATAATTCCTTTATAAATATAATAAAATTAATACTATAAAAAAACAAAATCACAAAATATAATTTAATTGCTAAATTTTATATAAAATTTGTTTTTCATTTCTCTTTTATAACAAATCACCTAAAATATGAATTTCTTTAATAACATATTAACATTTTAATATATAAAATTTAGAAAATATTTATGTGTATTCATAAGAAATTACTGAATTGTATATAAAATATAAAATTTGTTTTTTATTCACCTTAAATTTGGACTACTTTTTGATAAGATATTTACATAATACCATTAACATACATTCTACCATTAATAACTATTTCTCTAATTTAAACGTTGGTCACTTTTCTTGGGCTTCCCACAATCCATGTAGTTTGACTGACTACCACCAACTCGCAAACACGAAAACTGGAGTTCTGCCATGGCACAATCGTAAGCAAAGCTTGCTTCTTCATCGGTGATACCGTCCCACTCATCATCGGTATTCACAGGCAGCGGGTTGGATAAATTAGGATTTAAACACGGTGGTGGCAGTGCACGGTAGCCTGGTGGCATTGCACGGCAGCCTGGTGGCGGTGTATAGTGGTTTGGTGGCGGTGTACAGTGGGGTGGTGGCGGTGTACAGTGGGGTTGTGGCGGTGCACGGCAGCCTGCTGGCGGTGCACAGTAGGCTGGTGGCGATGAAGGGTAGCATGGTGGTGGGTTGCAATCACCCGATGGTTCAAATTTTTCAAATTCACCACCACCCATCTCTTCTAATTATTTCTAAAGTGGTATACTAGTTACCAAATTTTAAATATATAGATGGAGATATGGATAAAAATGTTAAATAAAAAAAATAAAAAACATACAACTTTTTATTTACTTTAAATACAACAATTAAACCTAATAAAAAAAACAAACCAAAATAAATTACAGAATAAAAAAAGATATTTTTTTAAGCGATAACACGAAGTGATCCAATTCCTCCACAAAGCTCGGTCTCCAATTCCTCTTTGTTTTTGAATAATTTGGCGGCTTTGGAGGAGCGGTAGAGGACGTGGACGGGGAAATCCGATAACACGAAGTGATCCAACGTTCCCTTTGTAGGTGAGTTCTTCGAATTTCTTCGTTGAACCACCTACCATAAAATGGGAGGACAGATCACTTCCGTCGCTTGGGCAGGTCCCGTCACCCATAAACACTAGGACTTCTAAAGCTCAGGAAAACGTCATCTTCAACACCGTTAAACAACTTCATTTTTATTTGGAGAGTATCAAAAGGCGGATACATTGACATAAGCATTTTATAAAGACTTTTATAAATCAGTTGGTTTGGAGACAAAATTTTGAAATAAATCTGATTTTTTTCGTTATATATATATAGTAGGAAGGAATATGTGAAATATAAAAAAAGAAAAAGAAAATCACGGAAACCGATGCCCCCTATGCGCCACCATGCGTCGAACAGATCCCAATGCGCCACCATGCGTCTAACAGCTCCTCCAAGGAGCCACTCAACGAGCCACAGCCGAGCCAGCCATTTGCATCTGGATGCAGCTAAGCCGGACGCATCAGCATACTTTTTGGCCCGGATGCGTCGGCGGCTGACCTATCAATTAACTTTTGCCACGTGTCAAGTCACCATTGGCGGACGCATTAAATGGTGGATGCCCTGCTCCAAGGATGCATCAAATGGCTATTTTGGTGGTCAAACTATATTCTTGGCTAAAATGGCTATTTTGGTGGTCAAAATGGCTATTTTGGTTGTTTCCTTTTTGAAACCAACCATGCCGCCTAACCACTATTGACAGCAATGTAGCATAAAGTTTCCATAACCACTATTGACAGCAATGTAGCATAAAGTTTCCATAAAGTCGGTTTTAGGTAACCTTCCTTCGTATTTTTTATCCATTTTTAAAGCTCCCGTAAAGGTCCTGAAAACATTGGAAGGCATTCGACGCGACTTTGTTTGGGGGTTCACGGGTACGAGATGTAAATTAAGGTGGGTGGCGTGGTGGAAAGTCCAAGCTCACAAGAGGATGGGTGGCTTGGGTCTGGGTGAAATTCGAACCCTTAACTGGGCTTTGCTTTTGAAATGGAAATTTAGATACTTGAACAATATGGAGGAGCTTTGGGCTCAAGTGGTAAAAGCGGTTCATGGTACGCAAAACCGGGATGATTTAGTCCCGGTTAGACCTGATCAACCGGGTTGCTGGAAGGATATTATTTCAGCAAATAATGACTTGGTGAAGGCGGGTGTTCAAGGGGGAGATTCGTTGGGGGTGGTTGACTCCGCCGGGACGTTTTCCGTGGCGCAATTTAGGTGGAAAGTGGCTGAGATTTTAGGCAGTAAGGTCAAAGCTGATGGATTCAAGTGGAACGCATGGACTCCGGGCAAGGTGTTGTACTTCGTGTGGAAGTTATCTTTGGATTGTATAGCGACTAAATCAGCCCTATCACGACGCGGTGTGCCACTTTTGAACACAAACTGCTGCTTGTGTGGCTACGGAGACGAAACAAGTAATCACCTAGCGGCGTCTTGCGTCTTGGTGAGAGCAGTTTGGTGGCACGTGTGTGTTTGGATTAAAATTCCCATCTTTACTCAGCCTAGTTCACTTAAAGATCTGATGGATGGCTTATCTAAGATTAAAGGTTCAGCCGGCTGGAAAAGAGTGATTGAAGTTATTTTCCACGCTACATTATGGCTCATTTGGAAGGCTCGGAACGCGGTTATTTTCGAAGGAATTCAGTTTAACGTCGGGAAAGTAGTCGAAGATATCAAAGAAGATTCGTTCATGTGGATTAAGTTTAGAAGCAAGTTTAGCGAGCTCGTGTGGGAGAGATGGCGGGATTTTAACATTAGCGACATCATTTTGTAATTCGTTTTTTTCGCTTGTTTGGGTTCCCCAGCTTCTTGTTGGCCCCTTGTCTTATTTTATTAGTTAATAAAATAGCCGCCGTTCGAAAAAAAAAAATGTCGTTCCCGACTTCTCGGAATTAGACCTTGATCACGCGTGCTCTCTATTTTTAAAACCAATCATGAAGTGGAACCTTATATTATAACCTTCATACCTTCATACCACCTCTCACCCTCTCCGTTTTCGATAAACACACTCACACCACTTACATCACTCTAGAAGCCCCTATGCACACTCGCCGGAAGGTTTTAGTTTTGCCGGAGAACTCCTAGCGACATCGGAGTTTTACGTCGGGACTCGACTCGGTTCGGTATAATGGTTTCTTTCCAACTCGCTTTAATTCCTTTCTTTTATATACCGGAACTGTGAATATATATTCCCTATATATAAACCATCATAACAGTGAGTTTGGGTTTTGTTTCTGGTTCATGTTCGTGTCGGTTCGTTTTAAATCGAAGAAGATGATACGAACAACCACGTCAGCCACCACCAGAGGTATACAGACCTTGCCGGAAACCCGCAAACCACCGGAGATTTACCGGAGGACCCGTACTCACGCCGGATACGTCCGAAGTCATGACGGGAGTCGCGTAGCGTATCGTTCGGTATATCTTCCTTTAATCTCTTGTTTTATCGTTCAATCCGCCGTTGAGATGTTACATTTTCTCGATGATTATGGCCTTCCAAATCAACTGGAAGTAGGAGTCTTGTTTATGTAATTGAGGATGACGAACATTAATAAGTTAAAATTTGTCTAATGAATTACATATACAAGAAATCTACACCTGAATCTTAAATAAAAAGAAACTTGTTTCATGTGCTGATCGTCTGGTTCCTTTTGTTTTACAAGAAAGATGACATGCTACTACACTTTAAAAATAATGAAATCTTTAATTCAACGCAACAGTTTCTTTATTCTTTTAATTTATGTTCTTTTTTTCTTTTTTTTAAATATAAAAAAAGAATTGTAGAATTAATTAATTAACCAACCCATTTATGTGAAAACCTTTAAGTTATGTTAAACTCAATTACGTTTTGATGTGATAAAAGAAACAGATCAATTATAAAACTTCAAATTAATCAATGAATGGTTAGTATGAAACATGACTACATTTATTTGTTTTAATTATTAATGTAATCTAGTAACAGATTACTTTCTTTAATTATATTTTTTTTAATTAACTATGATCTTTAAGTTTAATAATAAAATATTAATGACTTATATTAATTCATTTTATAACCTAAAATATTAATAGGATTAATTAAAGATGTAATTAACATGTAACTTACTAAGTTTATAAATAATAACTAGATCGTTTATATATCTAGGTTAGTCGCTCTTGTTCGTTCTTGGATTTTACCCAATCTTGACTCGTGCGTCATTACAAGAAAACGCAACGCAACCAGTGTGAGTATACTCGATCCCTTTTCCCCTTTACACTTTGGGATGCAACATGTATAATTATGTAAACAACTTTTGAACTAAACATACTCAATCTTTGAACGAAGCATGAAACTAATGTGACTTACTTGCTATTCTTGTATGCTCTATGAACGATTTGGAACGTTATATGCTCATTGACTTGCTCGCCCACCTTAACAATTATAGCGCTATATGATTAACGCCCCGCCTGCTGTTCTATTGGGTATTGTTAAGTTACCACCCCGCTGAACGATTGGGATTAGGCTATTTATGCGTTGTGTTCTAGGGTTTGATCATATTGTACGTCAAAATTGCATACTAGTAATCACATATTATGAATCATGTTGGATTTGAGTGTTATTCTATTACGCTATGTAAACAAACTTGTATACTCGCTCATTGCCTTTGCATTGAAACTCTATTTTAATACATGTTGCAGGTTGATTATTGAAGTATGGATGATTGATGAAACAAGTTTAGGGTGGACTAGATACACACCTTTAATCTATTTATCTTTTGATGTTATGTTGAATTTGAACAATGTTGTTATTTCTATTTTAAATATTGTATGACAATTTAGCACTTGCAATGAAATTTGAATTCAATTAAATATTGTCACATAGTGTTATGAAGTCTCTTGCAATCTATACACACTTCGTCTCATCCCGATGTTTCCGCCATCGGTTGGGGTGTGACACCCGTGTCCGCTGAGCACGGCCCCGTGGTGGGCAATAGAAGCTTCTACCACTTTGTCTTTTTTGCTGACACTTGGGCACGCCCCCGTGCTGGCTGAGCACGGGGCGTGTTCAGGCCTCTGATTTCTTGTTTTGCTTGGGAAGATGCTGTTGTGGGGTCGGGCACGTCACGTTTTGTTCCTTTTCTTGTATTTATGTTAGATTTTGATGTCTTTTTGCTTCTTTTGTTAATTTGAGCTCATTTAATCCTGAAAATACAAAAGGAAGACAAAAGCACACTTTTTCCAACATTAGTACTAAAAAAGGGTTAGTTTTATGCCTCATTTGATGAAATTTATATGTTAATATTTGAACACATCACTAAGTATTCTAGTCTAACAGCTTCCTAATTATGAGTTCTAATTTCTAATGGAACTCGTATTAGTGTATTAACTCAATTCAACTTTAATGATAATCACGAGATCGAAACCCTCACAACGAATGACAAAGTATAGCCAGATATTGGCAGCACTTAAACATCCATTGGATCAGTTTTAGTCGATCGGATACAGTATCGTACCAGTGATTAGAGTTATTACCCTAATGACGGGCAGAGTTTCGGGTTTTAGAGTATAATACCCGAGCTACTATTTTGCTATAATAGAAGCTAAAAGAAGAAAAGAATTGAGCGACTTTCAACTGAACTCGAACCCCTTATCTATAGTGCTGGAAATGGGGCGTGTCGTGGCCCGCGTAAACTTGAAAGGAACCTTACGCGGCCCGCGAGGGAGTTTGGATCAGATCGGAGGTTGCTGAGTCATCGAGGGTCTTGACACGTGTAACGACACGTGGCCTTGATCTTTATCCGGTAGTTTGCCTTGCTGTCGTGGCCCGCGTAAGCTTGGCTTAACTCTTACGCGGCCCGCGAGCGAACCAAAAATCTTGTTTTTCTTGATTTCTCCAAGCATGAAGGTATTTCGGGTCCGTTTCTCGTACTCGGGTGTATTTAGGAGCGTTTAGGGTTATGTTAAGGGTCCTAGGAGAGTCATTACATTTGTATACAAAATGTGAAAATCGTTACCGTTGGACGAAGAGTTAGCCAATGGGTAATAAGACCCACAAGTCAGGTGTTGACAGTACTGAATGAGTAATTGAGTAGATATAAACAAATGTAATTGCGGATGCCCTCAATTCTGTAAAAGTGATAAAACTATTTTTATTAAACTGGGATGCACTCACCAGTATTTCTTGCTGATAAAATGTTTTCAAAAAGCGTTTCAGGTAACAGAATGTAAAAGCCAAATAGAAGTCAGCTGGAGAGCACTAAAGGCTTGGAAAAGTGGCTATAAAAGTTACCTAAATAAACAAGACGTTTTATTTTCAATAATTAGGGTTTATCCCTACAAATGTATTGTCAAATGAACTTGGGTTTTATCCCAATAAATTATTATCATAAAAAGTTGGTGTTTTACTCTGATAAACATATTTCCTAACTACGATCCTGATGTATTCCGCTGCCAAATAAATAAACACCGATACCACTGATACTGTCCTCGCGGCACCCGTTCCTAGGGTAGGGGTCGGGGGCTGGGACAGAGAGTGGTATCAGAGCTACATCCACTGGTTTAAGCCAAAGAAGTGTTCTGCTGACACTTAATTTTTAAATTCTGTGTTAGGAAATAACTTATGTGAATGCGTGTAAATATTGTTTTGTGTTATTTGACTATTTGTTAGTTTACAGTATGAGTGAGCAAGGAACTTCAGACGCTTATCGTCATTTAGATAGTTCACCAAAAAATGAGGGAACATCATCTCAGCCAGATCCCTCAGGATACTCAACCGATACCGAAGAAGGAATATTTATATTTAAGGCACAGTCTGGGGAACCTTTTACTACTAAGAAAAGAGGTTGGTTTAATAGAGGAGCCCATGAGATAAGAAAAACAATAAAGAAATTACAACAACAGAGGGCGATAGTCAGGGCCAATAGGGAGGTAGATGCACAGATTCAGGAAACAACCAGTAGGCCACCTTGGGAAGAGGAACTAGATAGACAACTGGCAAATTTCCACATGTTAGCCACTATAGCAGTGGATGCTAACCTAAACCAAATAGCTGAACCGCCACTATTACCATTGTTCCCAGACCAACAGATACTAGAACCCAACCCAGAAAACCAATTCCCAATACCTGCATTTGACCCCAACGAGTTACCTAGAATCCCAACTCCACAGCCTTTACAATATGATCCATGATTTGATGACAATAGGTCATACTCGACCCTATACCCTCCCGAAGAACCAATGCCTTTAGAACCGGATCCGTGGAGGGATACGGATAGAACATTTTTTTAAATGAATAGCGCAGACCCTTATAAGGAACCCGTACCTCAACCTGAACCCTTAGACCCACCAATGAGTCGAAAACAGGTGCAGGAACTCCATCAGTATGGAGAAGATTTAGTGAATGAGGGGAACAAAATCCGACAGATAGGAGAAAAACTAGTTTGGAAATATGATGAACGAGAAATGCAGTACTGGATAAACGGCACTTAGAACATACCTAGATATATGTGTGATTTTGTACTTTGATAAAAAAATATATATATAATATATATAGATACAGATGCATAGTATATTCGATTTTCAGTTATAGTTTGTAATAGATGCATATATATATATATATATATAAAAGAGTAAAAGTCGCAATGATCGACGTTTTTGACCAACTTGTTTGTGTGATTGTGTATAAATAATTGTACTAAATTTTATTATGTGATAATTAATACCTGATAAATGTTCACAATTCAGATGTCGAACGAAGTAAATCAGGAAAACTAGAATAATGAGAATAATGGAAACCAAATAGATAACAGTGCCATCCAACATAGAGTAGCACAAGAAATTATAGATGCTATGCCTTATATTATCAAGACTGTTAGAAAAGCAGAAAATAATAAATCTGCAAATGGAAGTAAACGTCAACACACTGAACCAAGTGACAGTGTGAATGATAATGGACCTATTATACAAGCTCCAATTCCTAAAAGAAGAAGGACCGCTTCATACGATTGTTCTTATAAAGAATTCTTGGCATGCAAACCAATAGAATTCTCAGGCAATGAAGGAGCCATTGCAGCCTTACGTTGGATAGAAAAGGCAGAAGCAGTCATAAAAATAAGTAAATGTGTAGTTGAAGATAAGATTATGTTTGCTTCTAATCTTTTAAAAATGCAGCCTTAGAATGGTGGAATACTATTCTCCAATTTAGGGGAAGTGACAGAGTTTATAATGTGGAGTGGATCAACTTTAAGGAAATGGTTGAAAGAAAATTCTGTCCTCCCAATGAGAAGGAACAAATCGCCAATAAGTTCCTAAATCTTAGAATGACTGGAATAAACTGCAAACGTTACATTACCACATTCTTTGAATATGCTAGGATAGTGCCAACCTTAGCCTCAACTGAACCAGTGTTAATCTCCTGTTACATTTGGGGATTAATTAGTGAGTTTAAGGTACATTTTTGGGCAAAAAGAATTAAATATGAGACAGAGACGCTGGATGGAAATCCTTAGTGATTATGATTGTGATATCCAGTATCATGCTAGAAAAGCTAATGTAGTAGCTGATGCTTTAAGTCGAAAGTATCATGAAAAGCCAAAATGAGTACGTTCTCTCAGATTAAATCTACAAGTAGATTTAAATGAGCAAATTAGAGAAGTACAAGAATCAGCAATCAAGGATGATGCTGAAAAATTAAAGTGAATGATTAAGGAATTAGAACAAGGAACCGATGGAATTTAGAAGTTCCATAAGAAAAGGATGCGGATCCCAAAACAAGGAAATCTATGCCACAGAATTCTAGAAGAAGCTCATAAGTCTAAGTATACGATACATCCCGGAAGTGATAAGATGTATCAAGATCTAAGAAAGAATTTCTGGTGGATAGGAATGAAAAAGGATATAGCAAAATATGTTGCTAAATGTCTAACTTGTTCACAAGTTAAAACTGAGCATTAGAAACCCTCAGGATTATTGCAACAGTTAGAAATGCCAATATGGAAATGGGAATTGATAACAATGGACTTTGTTACCAAATTACCCAAGACAAGAAAAGGAAATGATACAATCTGGGTGATTGTAGACAGATTGACTAAATCTGCTCATTTCTTACCAACGAAGGAAACTTTCAGTATGGAACAGTTAGCCAAGCTATATGTATATGAAATAGGTTCATTACATGGAATTCCTTTATCTATCGTATCCGATAGAGATAGCCGTTTTACTTCTTATTTTTGGACAAGATTTCAAAAAGCAATGGGAACCAGGTTAAATCTAAGCACAACTTATCATCCACAGCCGGACGGACAAAGCGAAAGGATAATCCAGATGATGGAAGATATGCTTAGAGCCTGTGTAACTAATTTTGGAGGAAATAGGGATGACCATTTACCATTAATAGAATTTTCCTACAATAACAGCTATCATACTAGCATTAATGCTGCACCATTTGAAGCACTTTATGGACGAAAGTGCTGAACTCCAGTCTGTTGGGCAGAAATTGGAGAAAAACAATTATCTGGACTAGAAATAGTGCAGGAAATGACAGATAAGATAATTCAAGTCAAGGAAAGACTAAAAGCAGCACAGGATCGTCAAAAGAGTTATGCAGATAACAGACGAAAACCTTTAGAATTCCAAGTAGGAGATAAGGTACTTGAAGAAACACTGGTTTAATTGACCGGAATCAACTGAACCAAGGGGTTTGAATCTGCATAAAAGGGGTTAAATATTCTCGTTCGATTCGTGGGTGAATGATCTTCTTCCTCTAGCAATCACTGCAAAACAACAGCCGTTAGACTCGCCACGGGGAGAATGGAGGTTCTCTCCATGACCACCCTCTGGCGTGAGAATAAGTACAGGGTTTGATGAAGAAGAAGTGAAAGTGAAGTGAATGTAACTTGAGAATTATACCTGAGTTATCCTCTATTTATAGCCAAAGTTTGGGCGGGAAAAATTGTTGATGAAAATTTGACGGAAAGTACTTTTCTGTGAGCGGTTATTTTCCCTCTTGTTAATCACTAACAAGTGTGTGTGCACACGGATCGTAATCTCGATCAACGGTTAGGGTGTTGCCACGTGGAAAGTGGGCAAGTGTAGATCTTCTTTCAATTTCGTGCCATCATCGTGACCTTGAGGGGGCATGAGATGATGCCACGTGGCCATTCAGTTATAACCGAATGGTGGTGTATGATAGTCTTCTAGAAGGATACAACTGTAATCCTGTGTGACTCTTCCTCACGTTAACTTCGTGGTAACAGAGAAGTTATTTTTATCCAAGTCTGGATATTATTTATGCGGAAGTGTTTGTTAGGATTTTTATCCTGCCTGCTATGGAGATCGGCGCAAGGATTTGTTAGTTTCCTTTTGGCGCACAGATGTTGAACATCGTTTTTCTTTCTAAGTCCTCTTTGTAGGACCAGTGCGCAGCCGCGCGAGGTCTAAAGAGGGATTTTTGACGAGGTTGTGGTATGGTCCCAAGTACTTGAAGCAAGGTTTTTGGGACCTTACCCCTTCAAGTCCCCCAGTCTAGTGTTGCTCTTATGCAAATAAATGGAGCACTGGACTATGAGAAATGGGTGTTTTGCTGTAGAGTTTTTGCGGGCTTTGAAAAAATGGAAATATTCTTTGAGAAGATATTTGTATTTTTTACTTTATTTTGAACTGTTCATTTGAGCGAAGAGTTTTTTAATCATGAGTTGACTGCTGTGACGTCACCCAAAAATGAAAATGCATTTTTGTATTAGCTCTTCGTCTTCTTACTGAACTGTAGCCTTGGGAATATATGCGGACTCTGTTAGAGAGTATTTAATGTGATATGACGATTGCAGTGGCAACGCCGTTTCTAAGGGAGGTGATTTGACACTTAATCATCACAGCTCTCCTTTTAATGCTGACGTTAGCTCTTCCCGGCTATATATTTATATGGAATGTGTTGATATTTTTCCAAATTTGGCAAGAATGAGGACCAGGCGAAGGTTTCGATCCCGGAGGATTTTCGAAATCCTAAAGACTTTTGATGCTGCTGAAGCTCTGCTTCTGCTTTCCGGTTTGTCAATTGAAACTGTTTCCGGAAATGGAGGTGTTCATGGTGTTGTTCCTCCTGTGTTTTCAAGAAATCATGCTCCTTCTCGTACTGTAGGTGATAATAACGAAGGGGTTATGAGGCTGTCGGCATATGCCGTAACTCAAGCATTTCCGGCTGACTGGAGAGGCTATTGCTCAATAGTATACCGACGGCATCGCCGTGGTCTTAGTTTACCTCCTCCGGCCGAGATTCCGACCGATGTGCCTGCAATTATTCCTGCTACGGGTGATGGGGAAGGTGAAAACCCTTGGATTGTTGATCCTCATCCTCTTGCTTGGTATGGTGAAGTACTGCATACCCCGTTGGATGTGTTGGATATGTTTCCTGATGCTTAGTTTGTTTATTTTGTAACTAATGTTTTGATACACTATTGTGTTCTGTATATTTTGTTAATGTGCTTTGTTGCACAAGTAACTTTTTTGATGCACTGCTGTGCATATGGGTTTTTTTGTTATTGCGCGTGGCGCGCCTGTGATTAAATATAAGTTGTGTTTGAATTACAATATGTTGCATGTGCATAATTACTTTGTTTAGGTAAAGCGAATAAAGATGGTATTGATTTCATGTGTGAACGTAGGTCTGGTATGTATACGGGACATGTACCCGTTAGACCGTTCACGAGACTTACAATGTTTTACCATAGTGTTTATGCGCGTACCAAAAGGAATTACATGCATTTTGTAATAAACAATAAAACATATAAGGATAAGCTTTGTATTGATGAGGCGTAGGGCCAGTGCGTACAAAGTGAATAGTTAGAATAACTATGTTGCCTGCGCATGTGTTTGGCTATTGCGTGGAATGGCTTGGTTGGTTACACGTAGCACCTGCGCAGTTGTTGTGCGTTCCAGGTGCGTGGCACATCTGTTTCGTCAAGCCTATTTAAGGAGTATGCGCCTTTGCCCAGGACTTCATGGATGATGTACGGTCCTTCCCATTTAGGTGCTAGTTTTCCTGGCTTTTCCGCGTTGGACGCTTCGTTGTCGCGCAGGACGAAATCTCCTGGAACGAAGGTACACACACGTACGCGCGCGTTATAGTATTTTTCTAATTTTGATTTATACCTAGCTTCTGCAATGGCTGCGTTCTCGCGCCTTTTTTCGAGAAGGTCCAGATCAATTCTTCGTTCTCGTTCGTTATCTTGTTTTTCCATGGCGATCATACGCGGTGAGGGGAGGCCGATTTCCACCGGTTTTACTGCTTCCGAACCATATACAAGGTTGTATGGGGTTTCGCCTGTACTGGTTTTCGGCATGGTACGATGGGCCCATAAGATGCTAAGGAGTTCGTCTACCCATCCCCTACGCGCGGACCCCAGCCTTACCTTGATGCCATCTACTATTTGTTTATTCATGCTTTCAACTTGCCCGTTCGCTTGTGGGTGTGCCACAGAGACGAAGCTGTGCTCGATGTTCATTTCTTTAAACCATTTCTGGAGGTCTTCCGATGCGAAGTTTGTGCCATTATCGGAAATGATGCGTAATGGTAACCCGAATCGATAGATAATATGTTCCCATATGAACTTATGGATCACCATTGCTGTAGTTGATGCCAATGCCTTAGCTTCCACCGACTTGGTGAAGTAGTCGACTGCTACTACGATAAATTTAACTGCGCCTGGCGCATCGGGGAAAAGACCGACGAGGTCAATACCCCATTGTTGAAAAGGCCACGCTGAGGTGACCGAAACTAGAGGATTTTTCGAATGGAGAGTCTTTGGCGTGTGGCGCTAACATGCTGCGCATTTGCGCAATAGTTCTATTGCGTCCACATGCATTCCTGGCCAATAATAGCCTGCATTCATGATCCTCGCCACTACCATGCGTGGTCCGGCGTAGATCCCACATAATCCTTCATGGATTTCTCTGACTAAATATTGCGCATCTGTCTTATCGACACAGCGTAGAAGCGGACCCATGAATGATTTCTGGTATAAGATACCGTCCGCCATTTCGTAGTTCAGCGCTTTGTGTTGGATTTTCCTAGCTTCCGCTTTTCCTTCTGGAAGTTTGCCATCCTGCAAGTATATAATGATCGGGGACATCCAGGATGGATTCCGGACCTCGATGATGTTCACTTTTCTTAGGGGAATGGATGGGTTAGATAATACCTCAATGCGGACTTCCTTTGCGAGATGTTTGAAGCTGGTGGCGGCCAGTTTGCTCAGTGGGTCTGCATGTTTATTTTCACTTCTATTGATATAGACTATCTTGAATGTTTGGAACTGGTTGATAAGCATTCGTGCTTGCTCCAAATATAAAGCCATGGCTTCGCCTTTAGCGTCGTACTGACTATTGACTTGTTCCGCCACTAGCTTGGAATCGACGTGTGCTTCGAGGTTCTTTGCTCCCATTTTAAGTGCCAGACGGAGGCCTGCAAGAAATGCTTCGTATTCTGCCTCATTGTTTGTACTTTTGAAATCTAGGCGTATTGCGTACGTGAGCTCGTGGTTGTCCGGGCTAACCAGTCGAAGGCCTGCACCTGCCCCATCATCGTTAGAGGCGCCGTCTGTGTGTAGTGTCCAAACCCTATCGTCGAAGACTGGAGTAGGGTTTTGGATTGCCTCGCATTCTTGGATTTTGTCAACAGGAATTTCGGTGGCAAAATCTGCTAATATTTGCCCTTTTATTGCTGGTCGGGGTTTATACAGGATGTTGTATCCTCCTAACTCAATCGCCCATTTGGCCAAATGCCCCGCAACATCAGGTTTAGACAGAATTTGCCCCAGATGATAATTTGTGAGTACTGTGATAACATGGCCAGAGAAATACTGGCGCAGTCTTCGTGATGCGTGGACCAGTGCGAGGACGAGTTTTTCTATCATAGAGTAGCGTGTCTCTGGGCCGGTTAACATCTTGCTGATGTAGTATATCGGAGTTTGAACGCCATCTCTTTCTACCATTAATACCACGCCAACTGCCACTTCTGCTACGGACAGATATAGGATTAGCGGTTCTTCCTTTCGTGGTGCTGTTAGAGTTGGTAACTGGATCAGACACTCCTTCATTTGTTTGAAGGCTTTCTCCGCTTCTGGTGTCCATTGAAAATGGCTCTTCTTGGCGCAGTTGCGCAACGTGCTAATGAACGGAAAATATTTCGCGACGTGCTTTGTCAAGAATCTGTTCAGTGCTGCTAATCGACCCGCGAGTCGTTGCATTTCTTTAACTGTCACTGGTGACGGCATTCGTTGGATGGCCTCTACTTTCTCTAGATTGACCTTGAAGCCGTCTCTGGGTACTATGAATGCTAGAAATTTTCCTTCCTCCATTCCGAAGGAGCACTTTGTTGGATTCAGTTTTAGATTGGCGCTGCGCAAAGAGTCAAAGGTGCGCTGAATGTTCGCAGGCATGGTCTCTTCATCTCGGCTTATTATGACGAGGTCATCCATGTAAACTTCTACTGTTACGCCAATGTCTTCCCCGAAAACTCTATCAATCAAGCGTTGCTAAGTAGCCCCTACGTTACGGAGACCAAAAGGCATTTTTGTATAGCAAAAGATACCTTTATCTATACGGAAGGCCGTTTTGTCTTCATCTTTGTCTTTCATCTGTAGTTGATGGTAGCCTTTATAGCAATCTAGAAAACACTTCCAGCGGAAGGATGCTAGAGAATCGACTTTCTTGTCTATTTCGGGGAGTGTGTAACAATCTTTTGGGCAGTCTTTGTTGAGGTATTTGAAGTCGACACACATGCGCCACCCACCATTGTGTTTTTGTACCATTACTGGGTTGGCTACCCAGGTTTGGTACTGTACTTCGCGCAGGATCCCAGCGTTAAGCAATTCTGTTACTTGTTCGTTCATTGCTTCTGCTTTTTCTGCGCTGATACTGCGCCTTCCTTGCACGACAGGTTCCGCTGAAGGTTGGACATTTAAACAGTGTTGCGCTATGTCTCGTGGTACTCCAGTCATGTCCGCCGGGGACCAGGCAAAGATGTCCATGTTGTTGGAGAGAAGTTCTTTCAACTTTATTCGGATTGCTGGGGAGATGGCGTGTCCTAACAAGATGGTTTGTTCTGGATGCTCCTCGTTAAGAACCCATTTTTCTGGTTCGTTTGATGTCGAAGGTTTGGCAACCTTTGTTGGTGGTTCGTCATCCACATACATAACTTCCTTGCTGGAATACAAAATTGCTACCCCGGTTTCCGTTGGAAAACCACAAGCAGCGTGTGGTATGGAGGTAATCATGTTGAATTCTCTCTGAGATCGTCTCCCCAGTAATACATCTTGACGCAACGTTGCTGGAATAACCATGAAATTTACTGTGACAGTGCGCGAGTGTTTTCCGTCTGAGAGAGTCACATGAAAAGCGATTTGACCCAGCGGAAAGACAACTTCATTACAGAAACAGTGAGAGGAAAATCAACTGGTTTTAAGCGTGCCTTATCTTCTGGGTCGAGTTGCTTGAAACATTGTTCATAGATTATATCCATTGAACTTACTGGATCTATGAACATATAATCAGTTCGTTAATGGCCAAAGTTACCGGTGATAATTACTGGACGCTCTTCTTGAGGACCTCCGGGGACGACAGGGAAGACTACCTGTTGCTCTCGCCAATGCTGATTATGGCTTCATTTGTTCGGTCTTCGCGAGGGACCTCCTTGTACCATATTTATCTGTCTTGCTTTGACTTCATGGTGATTGGTATCTTCTGAATTTTGTTCCATATATCCCTGGCTACTGAATTGGATGTCCCACTGACGGGCTGACTGTGGGTCCAACGTTGTAGTGCCAGATTTTCCCTTGTTTACTCTTTGAGTATTAGATCTGTTGTATAATAACTCAGATCTGACGTTTTGTGCAAAAATTTGGTTCATGGCGTTCTGGAACCTGGGGAACCAGTACTCTAGAGTTTCCTCCGGGAGTAGATCTGGCCGGTTATGAACTCCTGTTTGCACCACGGAGCCCTTTTCCTCGAGATAACTTCTGTTACTGTCCACGTTGCCCATGATTCCGTCGATCTGGATACCTTGGGTTTCAGTACCCTTTATTTCAGATCGAGGACCTGATGGGTGAATTGCCGAATTCTCTACCATATGAAACAGAGAATGAAGAGAAAACGAATTGAAACGAGAAGAGATGAATAAAAACTGAGAAATCAGTGGGCGCCAATGAAGAAACACTGGTTTAATTGACCGGAATCAACCGAACCAGGGGGTTTGAATCTGCATAAAAGGGGTTAAATCTTCTCGTTCGATTCGTGGGTGAATGGTCTTCTTCCTCTAGCAATCACTGCAAAACAACAGCCATTAGACTCGCCACGGGGAGAATGGAAGTTCTCTCCGTGACCACCCTCCGGCATGAGAATAAGTCCAGGGTTTGATGAAGAAGAAGTGAAAGTGAAGTGAATGTAACTTGAGAATTATACCCGAGTTATCCTTCTATTTATAGCCGAAGTTTGGGTGGGAAAATTTGACGGAAAGTGCTTTTTCGTGAGCGGTTATTTTCCCTCATGTTAATCACTAACGAGTGTGTGTGCACACGGATCATGATCTCGATCAATGGTTAGGGTGTTGCCATGTGGAAAGTGGGCAAGTGTAGATCTTCTTTCAATTTCGTGCCATCATCGTGACCTTGAGGGAGCATGAGATGATGCCACGTGGCCATTCTGTTATAACCGAATGGTGGTGTATGATAGTCTTCTAGAAGGATACAGTTGTAATCCTGTGTGACTCTTCCTCGCGTTAACTTCGTGGTAACAGAGAAGTTATTTTTATCCAAGTCTGGATATTATTTATGCGGAAGTGTTTGTTAGGATTTTTATCCTGCCTGCTATGGAGATCGGCGCAAGGATTTGTTAGTTTCCTTTTGGCGCGCAGATGTTGAACATCGTTTTTCTTTCTAAGTCCTCTTTGTAGGACCAGTGCACAGCCGCACGAGGTCTAAAGAGGGCTTTTTGACAAGGTTGTGGTATGGTCCCAAGTACTTGAAGCAAGGTTTTTGGGACCTTACCCCTTCAGTACTATTAAAAGTTTCTCCATGGAAAGGAGTAGTCAGATTCGTTAAGAGGGGAAAGCTAAGCCCCAGGTATGTCAGACCTTTTGATATTATTAGAAGGATAGGACCTTTAGCCTATCAGCTACAACTGCCAGAGGAAATGGCAGGAATACATGATGTGTTTCATGTATGTAATCTCAAAAATGGCTTAGCAGACGAATCATTAGCAATACCTCTTAAGGATATTAAGGTAAACGAGAAACTTAAGTTTATTGAGAAACCCGTTCAAATTGAAGATAGAAAGAGCAAGAACCTCAAACATAAGAGACTAGTTCTGGTCAAAGTGAAATGGGATTCAAGGAGAGGACCAGAATACACTTGGGAACTCGAGTCAGAGATAAAGAGGAAATACCCACACCTGTTCCAGTAGACCTCGAGGACGAGATCTAAAGCAAGGTGGGGAGGATATAACAACCCTCCTAAATACATCCTAGAACCCTTAATGTGGCCTAAAAATGTTCCTTACGTACCCCGTACGTGAAAAACGGACCCGAAATACCTTTGTACTTGCGAAAAACAAGAAAAACCAAGTCCGGGAGTCGCTCGCTGACCGCGACCCCTGAGCCTTTGGCTTTCGCGGGGCGCGAGCCCAGTTGCTTGCGGTGCACCCCTAGTGCCACATGTCCAAACACTTGTCGAAGCTACTAGCCTGACTCACCAGACCTATGGCCGCCCTTAAGACCCTCGCGGGCCGCGAAGGCCTTTGCTAGATCTCTCACAGGGCGCGAGAGCACCTTCGACCAGCCCTATAAATAGAGGTTCAGGCCTCATTTGAATCCTCGTTCATTTCTCGATTTCTCTCTCAAATTTCTATATAGTAGAAACTCTACCCGGGCATTATACCCACTATAAAAGCGAAGCTTTACCTCGTTGTAAGTACTATAACTCTGCTATTACCCTACACGATCGATTTAGGATTCCGTAATGCATGTCGGCTCTGCCCAACTCCGTCATTAGAATTCTGTCTCGTGTGTAGACCCGATTGATATAGGATTCTGAAATGCATGTCGGCTCTGCCCGACTCGGTCATTGGAATTGTGTCTCGAGTTGTACGGTTAATTTGAATTGGGTTATTTTACTAACACGTGTGCATTATTTATTTTAATAGATAATAACCAGGAGATACAATAGGAAGCTTTAGTTTTACCTAAGTCAACAATGTGAGTACATTCTTTTTTTGCCACCTTTTTGTAAATATATTTTTGTGAGTCCAAACATTTTACCAAACCTCAAATGTTTTAAATTACACTTAACAGTAATTGAGTATTTGTGATTCTACAATTATTGTCGGTATGTTGAGGTTTTGTATACAAAATGTGGAAACCGTTACCATTGGACAAAGAATTGGCCAATGGGTAATATGACCCACAAGTCAGGTGTTGACAGTACTGAATGAGTAGTTGAGTAGATATAAACAAATGTAATTGCGGATGCCCTCAATTCTGTAAAAGTGATAAAACTATTTTGATTAAACTGGGATGCACTCACCAGTATTTCTTGCTGATAAAATGTTTTCAAAATGCGTTTAGGGTAACACAATGTGAAAGCCAAATAGAAGCCAGCTGGAGAGCACTGAAGGCTTGGAAAAGTGGCTATAAAAGTTACCTAAATAAATAAGACGTTTTGTATTCAATAATTAGGGTTTATCCCTACAAATGTATTGTCAAATGAACTTGGGTTTTGTCCCAATAAATTATTATTATTATAAAAAGTTGATGTTTTACTCTGATAAACATATTTCCTAACTACGATCCTGATGTATTCCGCTGCCAAGTAAATAAACACCGATACCACTGATACTGTCCTCGCGGCACCCGCTCCCAGGGTCGGGGGCTGTGACACCGACCCCTCACTCTGATCACGTAATCGATCCCTCACCTTGCAACCTTTCTCAGCTACGTTACTAAACAATTCCGGGAACCTGTCTTTCAGCGGTTCATTACATAGCCAGGGATCTAACCAAAAAACTATATCTCTCCCATTACCCACAGTTCCTTTAAAAAAATTTCTCAGAGATATACCATCAATCTTAGTATTAGACAATACTTTGGAAATATTGCACCAGACCCCATCAAGCGATTTCTTAGTAGGAAAAAAGTCCCACTTAGACCTGGATGAGTGGATCGCACTAATAACTTTCAACCATGATTTATCTTTTCCAGTTTTAAAACGCCACCACCATTTCGATAGAAGCACGACGTTAATGTTTTTAAGACGACTAAGGCTGAGCCCTCCTTCAGCTATCGGGAGGGAAACCCTTTCCCAAGAAACCCAATGAAGCCTCTTAACCGAATCATTTCTACCCCATAAGAAATTCATAATCCTTGACTCCAGATCTTTGATAACCTGAGCTGGTGCCTTGTAGAGAGAGAAGTAGTAGCTAGGCAGACTTTCAAGGACCGATTTGATAAGCGTAATTCTCCCACCAATCGACAAAAGAGACGCCTTCCACCTAGCAAGTCTGGCATCGAAGATCTCATGCACCGGTTTCCAATTAGTGACCCGGTTCATATTAGCACCAACTGTCAACCCGAGATACTGAAAAGGGAAGACACCTTCTTTACAACCAATAAGAGCAGCCAAAGACTTCACCTCCCTACCAGCCACGCCTAACGCAAATAAATTAGATTTAGCGAGGCTGATTTTGAGACCCGGGACCATATGAAAAACCCGAAGAATACGGACCACATTAGTGATATTAGCTGAAGACCATTCTCCCATAATCATGGCGTCGTCCGCGAAAAAAAGATGGGACATAATCAGCCCTCCACTCGGAGTTTGGAGGCCCATAGGCAAGACTTGTGTTCCGGTAAAGTTGTGAACCATGGAAGCTTGGGCTTTCCAAACTTGCTCCACCACCTCACTTGATGTTTTACCATATTATTCCAAGTAGTTTCCTAGACCTAAAGTAACAAAACCCCGCCGCATCTCCAACATTTCATGATGGGTATGAAACCCCCGGATTGCTCAGTTGATGAATTAGTTAGTTTACATTTTTGTTATTCATGACCAACCAGATTTAGCAACTATGTTGATGAACCTTGTGCTTTGGTGAATCATACAATGAGGTTATTCATGCCTCCATGCTTGACTTATATGACACTACATGATACTACATGATGGACCAATAATCTAAACTATATACTATAAATATAAAATATATATTCACCGAATTCTTGATGATAACCGGATTATGGTTATATGTCATGAACATAGGTTATTTTATCTTCGTTCTAAACTCATCGGTGACGTGTGTGGGGTGTGCTATAATTTTTAGATTATTTTAAGCACTTTTTACTTGTGATCAAGATTTAAATTTATAAAACAGGATACGATACAATACTATCACTCTACACACGTTAGGGCAAGTGCACCCATCATAGACGTAGTATAGTGATGGTAAGATACTGAGGTCGTCCAAGGACACAAGAACTTTTAATACCGGCTTATCGTTAACGTCTAATCTAACCAAATTTTGATAAAAGTTTTTGAAAGTTTTAAAAAATAAACTAGAAATAAAAACGTAAATAAAAGGAAAAACAAATAGACAAGCAGGAATCACTTAGTTCCAACTCCTCTTTTATGTATCCTTTTGATGATTTCCGCACTTTGGGCTTTTTAAGAGATTATCTTAGTTATAGTGGTAGACCCCTCTTATGAAGGCGATGTTACCCTCGGCCATATTGGTCTGAGTCAGCAGGGATACAGTCCCGCAAGGCCGGATTATTGAAAGATAATTAAATATGTTATTAATGCGAAAAGTGGCAGGCACCTCTTGTGAAGGCGACGTTACCCTCGGCCATATTGGTCTGAGTCAGCAGGGATACAGTCCCGCAAGGCCGGATTAAGTTTTAATAGTAGTTAAATATGTAAGGGATTACAAACCGTTCTTACTTCCCCCGATTTGATGCTATCTGCCTCAAGGGAAGTCCTAATAAGCTTGAATTAGGTCCTCGCAGGATCTATACAGGGAACAAGGCAAGAACTTTACCTAACCACCCTTCTAACCCCCTTCTAGACAGTTAACGCGCTTTATATAGACCATAAAGACACGAATGAGTGAATCAACAAGATATGAAGAAATGATTAAATAAAGTTCACTTTCAATATAAAAAACTAGTTATTAAAGTCATTAATACATACTCAATTAAAAAGTTGCCAAAGATTGGAAATCAAAGTAATACATAAAAGATTTATCTTCACCAAGTGATGTAAGAGATTTAGCCAAGCATGGACTTTGTTTAACAAGAACTCTTACAGTCGATCTTGGATCCTAAGACTACTACACACTCTATAAGATGAAAGATGGATGATGGTGGTAGGTGTTGGTGTTGTAGTGGTGGTGGACTGATGGCAAGTGTGAGAGAAGTGGTTTGCCAAGGGATGCCTTTCACTTGAGCCAAGCACCTCTATGTATAGTGCAAAACAGAGGTTTGGCACGGCCCTGTGGTCTTTTCTTTATGTCCCTTCATTAACTGCAGATGTCAGGTCTTTGTACTAACACGCCCCGTGGTGACAGAGCACGGCCCCGTGGTGAGTGTACTTCTTGTACTATCACGGATTCTACGAATCCTAGAGTTGACCACGACCCATGTTGAGTTGGCACGGCCTCGTGTTGGTTTGTCTTTTGTTGTTGTCTTTTTCTGCAGGGAATCTTAACTGGGCACGACCCCATGCCTGGTAGGCACGACCCCGTGCCTAAGCTTCTGTCTTTGTTATTTTTGTTGTTTTGGATGTGGATGGGGGTTTGACAGGTCGTGTCAATCCTTCTTCTTTATATTTGTGTTGGTTTCTACTGTTAATTTGTTCATTTTATTCGTTTAACTCTTTTGATCCTGTAAATTAAAAGTAACAAAGAAACATGCTTTTTCCAACATTAGTACCGAAAAATGGTCGAATTTATGTCTTGTTTGATGTAATTTACATGTTACATTTTGCGCACATCACTCGGTTTTGATTCTAATGGGTAAATCAGGACCCATGAAATGACTTAAAGACTTAGTGTCAAAACGAGTATTTGGACAAGATATACTTTCGCGTATTTATACTTTTTATACTTAAAATTCCGAATCCGAACTCTCTACCAAATCCGAATACTTACACACCTACGTTTCCCTAATGTAGGGTATCTTCGATGTTCTCGACTCTTGTGACACCTGTGTCACTTCAACCATCAAACAAATGCCAAACCAATGAAATATTGTATTTAATACTTGGGAATTGTAAAAATATGTGTATCGTTTGCACATATCAACTCTAGTTCGATTTCAAGCTTTAAATCGCTTTCTGGAGGGTTATACGCGCTCTGATGCGTAAACGTAATCAGTTTAATGCGAAAAATACTCCGGAACATCAAAATATACTTAACATACCTTAAATAACCCTTACATAACTTAGAAATAAGTTTTGAAGGCTTTGGTATGGCAAAAACAAGTTAATTCGCTTACAGGGACTAAACTTGACAAACTGCGAAAGTATGCCAATTTGAACAGTAACGAACATTCCGGAACATGACCATAAGTTAAACATGCCATAAATATCCTCTACATAGCTTATAAATAGGCTTTGAGGTGTTCGGTGTGCTAAAATAAACTTTTGGGACATTCAGGGACTAAAAGCGTCAAAAAGTGCACAAGTTTACACTTTCGCGCATAACTTACGTTCTGAATACATCCGGACATCCAAAAATTTATGTAAGCACTAAAATATTTTATTATTAGTGTACGGCTTGAGAAAAATCCATTCGTCGCGCAATTTAGATCGTTTTTCGCGCTTATGCGCATTCCGTCGTAATTAAGCGAACATCGCGATCGTACGACCAAACGAACTGACATCCGGCATATTTTTGAGCATGTTTCATGTCCAAAATGTTTAGGAATCCTTGTGGAGCCTTGAAAATGATTTAATGAGCCTTAAACATGTCGGAAATGGCCTTAATACGCAACGGGGACTGAAAGGTGAACATTAGAAAGTGTTTGCTGATCACGGCGACCCTAGCGTGACACCTAGCCCCCTTGGCGTCACGCGAGGCCCCTTCTGATCAGAAAAATCCATTTTAAACACAAGTTAACATCCCCTAACACCCTCCAAAGGTCAAGTGCCACATGTTAATCTCTTATGGTGGCCAAAATCAGCTACCATAACTTTCCAACAAGTGTAGGGATGTGATCATTCCCTCTTCTCCAAGAAATGATCCTAACGGTGAACCAAAAACTATAAATACCCACCTCCACCCTTCACTTTTCCTCACAAGAATCTGATCTAATGTGCTCTAAGTTGAAACCTTTATTTCATACCTGAGCTATTTTGATCTATATTAGCATTCGGGGACCCTTCGTAAGTGTTCCTTCGTTCTTTTATTGCTTTTCGAGTCCGAAAGTCAAACTTTGTTTGACTTTCTGCATTGACCAGTTATTGGTCAATGCGAAGTTCGTTCGAACTTCGCAACGTGATTGTAATCACGATGGTTATAGTCCCTTGTGACTATGCCTACTGATTACCACGTTGTCTAGGGTCGTAAGGGTAAGTGATCTAATAAATCGCTTATACCTTCGAACCCGACCCATTTGGTCGATCATTAGGATCCGACCAAACACATTAGGTGACCATAGTATATAGGGAATAACCTTCCGAGGTTATACCTTATGGTCGCTTCGTTTAAGTAGTTGTATGATAGGTAGTTTATATGCCTTAGGTAAATTACCAAAACACCCCTTTGATGCCAAAATTCATTTTAAACATATGTAACATAACTTTTGACATCTAAACTGATTTGAAAACAATATTAGACATGTAAAGGCATATGTTACTTGTCATAGGACTAGTTAGGCGGTCCGAACGCGTTTCACGCGAACGACGCGTTAAAGTAGCATAAGCTACCTAAACGGGTCGTAATGGGTCGTAAGCACTTATGTTAGGTTTTATTTAGTATGTAGGCTTTGTTAAACCATATTACACGAGTCTCCATACTCGTTTGGTTTACGAACCCCCATTCTATCCGATCCTTCGATTTAGGTCCGGTTTATTAACGTAGTTACCTATATTAGGTGTCGTTTGATTCCGTGATCTCTAGCATTGCTTGGTGGTTATCTTAGGACTTCTGAGCAATCTCAAGTGAGTACATAGACCCCTCTTTTACTGTTTTCAAACTGTTTTGGGGTGAAACACATGTGCCTACTTGTTACTTTCATGCTTTCCATGTTTTCACATCATATACCTGCTATGTTCGTTAGTACATTATAGTACATGTTTTACATTACATTTCATGCTATGTATGCCCATTGTGTGCGTACTTAGTACATTGTTTTACAATACATTTCATGCTATGTATGCCCATTGTGTGCGTACTTAGTACATTGTTTTACATTACATTTCATGTTATGTATGCCCATTGTGTGCGTACTTAGTACATTGTTTACATTATAACACATGTGCCTACTTGTTACTTTCATGCTTTCCATGTTTTCACATCATATACCTGCTATGTTCGTTAGTACATTATAGTACATGTTTTACATTACATTTCATGCTATGTATGCCCATTGTGTGCGTACTTAGTACATTGTTTTACAATACATTTCATGCTATGTATGCCCATTGTGTGCGTACTTAGTACATTGTTTTACATTACATTTCATGTTATGTATGCCCATTGTGTGCGTACTTAGTACATTGTTTACATTACATTTCATGCTATGTATGTCCATTGTGTGCATACTTAGTACATTTGTTTCACGTCACATGCTATGTATGTCCATTTGTTACATACTTAGTACAGTTGTTTTCATCACATGTTTACATTTTGGTATGACATTTGGGTTGTTTACAATGGAACAATACATTCATTAACATTAGCTACGCCGTTCGTTAGTAGGTAGTGGTACCATAGGAATTGACAACTCCCGTTCCTGAAATCCTGGGTTTGTTTGGATTGGAAGGAATGACCGAATTCGATATACATAACTTAGATAAACCTTTAATTTGTTTAAGGGTTTATCGCCACAGTCTCAAGGCTTGGATGTATGCATTTTCACAATACCGCATAGATGTTTATATCAGTATAGCATGCATTTGTTCCACAAAACATAACTTTGATTTAAACCATGTTTTACTTCAATACCTTGTTTTTGTGCATTTTACCTATGGTTTAGTTGATATATTTCACATACCATACATGACATTTTTGGATACACATTACATGATTTACATTAGACATAAACATTTTGACATTGATATACACAATTCATGATTTACATTAATCACAGATATTTGATATGGTTTACACAATAACATTTTGACATTTGATTATACATAAACAATTTACATTGGTGGTTTGGTTTGAGTAAGTGATTTAAGTAACGAGGCATGTGTAATATGATACAAGCATGGTGGATACGCCGCTGGTACTTCCTATATATAAGTGTTTGTATGGTATTACATATCGTAGCGTTATTTAAATCATTTGAATTTATGACACATGACATTTTATACAAATAACATACTTTTTACAAGACATTGTTTACAAACAACTTATCTTACACAAACTCATTTTTACATGGTTATTCATTTAACCTTACATTTATTTATACATATCATCTGATCTTTTCGTTTTTCAAATGATTTATAAGACAAAGCAAATTTCAAGGTTCATGACTAAACATTTTCTTAAACACAAGTCATGAATCATATTTTTACAAAACCTATGTATCTCACAGGCATTTTTATGCTGACGTACCTATTTTCACATGTGTTTTCAGGAGCTTTTCCATAGGATGATGATCGTGACACTAGGGCGGACCTGTGCCTTAGAGACTAAAAAATGAAGATAGACTAGTTTAATTATGTTATGAACTCTTTGTTTCTTGTTTAAGACAATGTAACACTCTTGTTTAATAAATAAAATACAACTTTGTATGCCATGGTTATGAAACAATTAATTCTGTTACAACACTCCCCGACGTTTTCCGCCACGTTTTGTATGTTATACGTGGTCGGGGTGTGACAACTCTCAACGCATCACTTACGCCTACGGGATTTATACACAAAACCGTGTGTATACTCGATCTCATTTTCCATTTTATACACTTTGGGTGCAAAATGTACACTTTATACAAATCACGAAATCATGATTAAACCTGTTTACAAACATACTCTATCCGTTAATAACATGGTACTTGTATTATTCTTGTTATCGCATACTATGTATACTTGTGCTCTATATACTCATTAACTTTGCAAGCCTACCTTAATAATTATAGCGGTATAGGATTAACGCACCTCCCGTATTCTTATGGTATTGTTAAGTAAACTATCTTACAACCTTGTTGTTTCGGCGACAATGGTATGCACGATTGCGGTACACTTTGGTTTGACTTACAGTTAACACATGCTAGTATGTTAGTAACAATGTATGCAATTTACCATGTTGGATATGAGACAACTTTTACTCACCATTATACTATGTATTTAAACTTGTATACTAGCCATTTTTTTGTTGATCATTATTTTAATACATCTTGCAGGAAACTAGTTGATGCCAATGAAGAATATTATTTAGGGTAGATTAGAAACACACCTAAATTTAAATTTATGTACTTTGTTTCATGTCGTTTGTTATTTGCTACTTGTTGTATTTTCTTTCAAGACAATGTAATATCATTTTAGTATCAATGAAATTGGTGTTATCTAAATATTGTTACAATTAGTTGTTATGAATTCTTTTGCAATCTCATTTTCGTCTCACTCCGATGTTTCCGTTATTGGTTGAGGTGTGACATCAGGGATATCTTTTAACAGGCAATTAACGGTAATACCCTCCAATGTTAAAAAAAAATGGAAAGTTAATACCCTAGAAAGTGATTTTAAACTATTAGTACCTTCAAGTGTTACTTTGTGTAAACTATAGGGACTAACTATGTAATTAACTCTTAAATTTAAGAATAATATTTTATTAGTAAAATTGTAGGATTCTATTTGATATTCAAAATAGGATAAAATTTAATATTAATTTACTATTTATTTATTTAATTAATATAAGATAAATGGAAATATATGCGGGAAAATCAAAAGGTATATGCCTCCAATGTATGACATGTGTAACACCTTAATTTCTCTTATTATATAGTAAGTGTGTGTATGTGTGTGTATATATATATATTGTTACTATTTAAAAGATTGGTCTGTAAAAGTTAAAATATTTAAACACATTTTAGCATAGGGTAACGTTATCTTACAAATTCTTTTAAAAATGAAAAGGGTACAAAGACACAATAGATTGAAAAATATAACACAATACATCATAAAATATATCACAATGCCGAAAAATATAACACAAAGTCGAGGAAAAAAATACACAATGAGTCGTAAAATAGACGTAATGACGCAAATAAAGAAAAGAAAACAATGCTAAATGAAAAGACACAATGATCCAAACAAAAATTATAAAATCTACAATCTAAAAATCCAAAAGCGAAAACTTAAAATCTCATTTCTTAGAGTTCGACGAGACGCTTACAATGCCACTTGAATGAGTTCAATCGGAATCCATTTGATACCTTTCACACGACTTACTATTTTAAGAAGTCCGTGTATTTGAATCTTACCCTTTTAAGATATGCATATAACACATTTTTATGATAGGAAGAGGATCGTGAGAAACTCTTTATAAATGAAAAAACTAAAAAACTGCTGGAAAATACGATGCGAGCTACAAAGAAAAGTGCTTGCGGTCTGTAAGGGTGTTTTTATATTACACAGACATTTGTAATATGATATGTTACACGTATGTAATAGTACGTTTTATTTTTTTCAAATTGTTTTTAGATATAATGCATATATGCATCATACAAAAAAATTGGAAAAAAATACTATTACACATGTGTAATATGTGTGATACATCGTTTTTACCTTGCGGTCGGCAACGTATTTTTCATATATATTTTTTTTTAATTTTCACTTAAATGAGTTTTCCCATCATCCTTCCCATTGTTTGTTAATATTTAAACCAAGATTGATTTGTATAAGTTAAAATATGTAACCCGTAATTTGTATTGAATAGTAGAATACAATAATAACAATAGTTAATAAGTGAAAAAAGATAAGAAAATCAGACATTCTTGATTGAAGGTTTACTAACATTCATTAAAACTGGTCGAAATGTCGAATCGACTTTGACTTTATCTAAGATGGAGCTCAACTTGCCAACTTAATAGAACTTGATATGGAAACGTTTTGAACTTAATATATCAAAATTGAGCTTGGTTTTATTAGTATTTTTTTAAGCTGGCTAATTTATTATTAATAAATTGTATAATAGTAATTACAGTTTTATAAATACAAGATATAGTATTGGACTTTAATAATCTCAACTATTCGTCGTTGGTCGTCAACAGTCATAACTTAAAAAATAACCATTGTCATTCCCAACTATTAACGTATTGGCCTCCAATGGACCCTGACTAACGGAACCATAACGCCATTAATCGTTTGTAGCCGGAAAAACGTTTTTAGCAAGAAAATTCAACATTTTCGTCACAAACCTCTTTGTAACCTTAGATCGGACCTTTATGAACCTTTTTCTAGTAAAAACCTCAATTATTGAGGTCGCTGGAAAACTCCTTTTTGCCAGAAAATCTTAACATTTTCGACTCAAACCTTTTTGTAACCTTAAATCGGACCTTTAGGAACCTTTTACTAGTAAAAGCCCCAATTAATGAGGTTGTCGGAAAACTCCTTTTTGACCGGAAAACTTAATACTTTTGGTCTAAACCTCTTTGTAACCTTAGATCTGACCTTTAGGAACCTTTTTCCGGCAAAAACGTTTTTGCGGCGACCGGCGAGTAACGGCATTAGGGTTCTGTTAGTTAGGAGACCAATATGTTAATAGTTGAGACTGTCTGTAATTATTTTGAAGTTGAGAACTTTTTATCAAATAACTCATCACAATTGGCTCATATACACACAAATAAAGATAGTAACCTATAAGCACAATGGAGAGAAAGTTTAATAAAAAATATATTTATTTATCTAAGGATATTGGTTTTAAATAACGTCAACTTTTACCATTTGGACGATAACATTCTCAATTTACGAATTGTATCACGTCACTCTCAACTTTCAACTTATTTTGCTCTAGCACTCCCAAACTAACTAATCCTAACCCAATTAGTTTTTTGATGATATGGTATACGACATGGCTTTTTTTGCTTATGTGGCATCTGCCATGACGCTTTTTTGCTGACGTGTCAGTTGGCGTGGCTTTTTGGTGATGTGTCATCTGATACGCACGTGTTTAGTGTGACATATGACATCAGCTAACTGGTTTAGTTAGTTTGGGAGTGACAGAAAAAAATAAGTTGAAAGTAGCATAATACAATTTATGCATTAGAGGTGTTATTTATTAAATGGTGAAAATTAAGATTATTTAAATTCAATATTCCAATTATTTATTGCTTTTGTTATAACCATGTCAAATTGTCAACAAACAAATAAACATCCAAATCCCTATTTTAATTTTAATATTTTGGGTTTTCAAAAAATCCATACCAATACATCTATATACAATGGATCCTACCTATAAACTTGTTTCACCTATTTAAATTAAAGTTTATTTATAGTTATTTATTAATAATAAAATAAAATAAAATATTATTATATTAAAATTAGGATACCATTGGAAAGGCTACCCGTGTCTTACGTCAATTAGCACTTGCAATTTATTATTTCTGAAATCGACTTTGGTTATTTATAGATATCCATAGAACCCTTCAGAGGTTTGAAGATCATCCATTTAACCCCTCACCCAGAAATTTATTTGCTTATTATATAAGGTACATAACTACATACTATATTGTTATGCTCACCTTTCCTTTCCTTTTTCTGAGTGACTTTTAATATAATGTATAGTTTAGGCTTTAAAATATATTATTAGGGAAACCTATATTTTTAGGGGATTCATATGTCATTAGTTAAATTTACCAAATACTACACACAAGTAATGGTTCTCAAATTATAATTTAAGTAGATATTATTTGTTAAAAGTTTAGAACGGTATATGAAATTGGGGGTAAGATCAAATAAAAAGTTTATTTTGCCTAAGTATGATCAGAATGAATCTTAACCATTCATTTTTCAAATCAATGGTTAAGATGAAAGTGTAGGAAAAAGAAGGAGTGCAAGGGTATCTTGGGAAAATCCTATTTATGGACTTTCTCTCTCCACATGCAAGGCACATGCATATTCCACCCCCATTTTTTAAACGTTCATAACTTTTTTATACGACATTATTTTTTCATGAAAATTTCACCGTAAAATCGAGCGTCTTTTTATTAGGGCTGGCAATTGGGTACCTGTTAAGACACGATTAGACCTGTTTGACTGAAAAATACACCCTTTGACTTTTTTAATTTTTAAAATAATTAAAATTACAATGTTAGGATCTATCATTTATTCATCTTTGTACATAAAACATAAAACTGTTTTATAAACATGAGGTATAAAGTAGTTAAACGAGTCGTAATCATGTTTGAAACTTATGTTGTGCGCGCCGTCAGAAACCTGTTAAACCTGTTAAGACACGATTTGCCAGCCTTACTTTTTATCTTTAATTTGAGTACCATATTGCTATATAAAATATAAAGACTAAAAAAACCCACTAAAATGTGTTGTATTTCTATGTTGTATAACATTTTTTTGTGCTTGATTTTTGTACTATATTTTTGTGCTAAATTTTTTGTACTATATTTTTTTGCTTAATTTTTTCGTGTTATATTTTTTTGTACTATATTTTTTTGTGCTATATTATTTTGTACTACATTTTTGTGCTATATTTTTTTGTACTAGATTTTTTGTGCTATATTTTTTGTGCTAAATTTTTTTGTACTATATTTTTTTGTTGTATTTTTAAAAAACAAAATGGGTGCCACATGTCATTTTCACTCCTATTTATAAGTACCAAAATGCCCTTCATTCCTACTTATTAGGAGTGCCACATGTCATCATCACAATCCTTCTTAGGCTACTTAGGCAAAATCCACTTTTTAGTGGATCCTTCCCCTATGAAATTGTACTTATTTTCCTATATATGTATTTCAGTATTTGTATTATTCAAGAGCC
The DNA here is from genome assembly GCA_030545235.1 of Helianthus tuberosus. Classification (NCBI taxonomy): domain Eukaryota; kingdom Viridiplantae; phylum Streptophyta; class Magnoliopsida; order Asterales; family Asteraceae; genus Helianthus; species Helianthus tuberosus. The sequence goes on from CM060390.1 coordinate 1,394,344, forward strand.
CGTTATAAAGAGTTAATTGCCATTTTCGTCCCTGAGGTTTGGGCACATTTGCCATTTTCGTCCAAAATGACAGTTTGGTACCATTTTGCCCCTCACGTTTGGCCATTTTTGCCATTTTCATCCAAATCTCTAACCTAGTTAAAAATCTCTAACCTAGTTGGACGAAAATGGCAAATGTGCCCAAACCTCAGGGGCGAAAATGGCAATTAACTCTTTTTTTAATTTAATTTTTTTATATTTACTCTATAAAATACAATTGTTTAATTTAATTTTTTAAAAAGTTCTCTAACATAATTGTTTATTATATTTTATAGAGTAAATATAAAAAATTAAAGAGTTAATTACCGTTTCGACCCGTACCGTTTCGAGCCGAACCGTTTCGACGCGAACCGTTTCGACCCGTACCGTTTCGGCTCGAAACGGTATGGGTCGAAACGGTACGGGGTCGAAACGGTTCGCGTCGAAACGGTTCGGCTCGAAACGGTACATTTTCGTCCAACTAGGTTAGAGATTTGGATTAAAATGGCAAAAATGGCCAAACGTGAGGGGCAAAATGGTACCAACTGTCATTTTGGACGAAAATGACAAATGTGCCCAAACCTCAGGGGCGAAAATGGCAATTAACTCCCGTTATAAATATTTGTGTATAGCATAGTTTATTTGATACTAGTAATGAGAATTTTATTAAATTTTTATTTTAAGTAAAAAAACAATGATTATAAAGTAAATAAAACAAGCTAAAAATATTTATCTTTGGACTATTGACTTTTATCTATGTATTACTTCCTCTTCAACAGTGTGTTAAGTCTTTTCCCCCTCTTTATTATCTTATACATAACAAAAACTCACATAAATTATGTGTGTACAAATTAGATGCATTTGAATTTACGGATTGAAAAAATTACAAAATGGTAGAGTTGTTGCAACGTCTCTATTTAATTTAAAACTAATAAACGAAAATAAACGTTATCACATACATATAAACACCACTACCCAAGACATATATACTATACTTTTTCTAATATATCACGATCGTCCATCCCGTAAGTGTTCAGAACATCTTCAGGACAAGCAATTTAGGATGAAGATTTTGGCAACACCGACAGGGGGACGATCTTCACAAAATGTGATCCTAATCGAGATTATCTTCATTCCCGTCCCGATCTAGAGTCTTGCATTTGCCTACGTGGAATTCGGTCCCAATCACCCGTCCCGCATATGTTTACATAACCCTAAGGGTTAATTTGCAACATTAGGAATCTACAAGGTGTTTAATCAAAATCTAGTTTAAACTGAAAATAAATTTTAAAGTAGTCAAAAGAAAGAAGATGCTTTTAGCAGACATAACCTCAAAGCATGGCAGCTCTCTGTCTCTCACTCTCTGTGTCTTATTATCAAACTGTGAGATCACACACAAAACTATACATACATTACAGAAATATAGATACATATAGTAAAAGATTGAGAGAGATATTTAAAAAAAAAAAAAACTATCAACAGTAGCAGAAGCAACCCTCTCTCCAAAGGCATTCCCTCTCTCTCTCTCTCTCTCTCACACACACACACACAAACACACACTGAGTTCACTTTTGTATATGTTTGATTAGTATTCATTGTGTTTCCCCCCTTTACTCACACCCACATCTAATTTACCTACATTGTGATTGCACTTGAAGATCTTTATGAAGTGAGTGAAAATGTGTTTGGGAGACTTAGGGTTTACTCTTTAAGATCTAGTGGGGGTGGTGGGGTACTGCCAGATCTCCAAACAATCATTGCTGCTTAAGTTGCCTTCAAATGCAAGAGTATGTATGAAATCATATCACTTTTTTTAATCATTTTGCTTCTTTCTTATTATTATGTCTTCCACCTGTTTGATACTTTGCCTCAATGAGATCTTTGCTGCCATTTCAAACATTTTCAACATCTGGAGCCTCACGCACTGTTAGAAATTAGCTGCAGTGTATTAAAAATCAAATCTTTATGCTTATGATAATATGATTTTGCTCATTAATCAGTGTAACTGTTTCAGATTTGTAAAATATGGGTAAATCTTGTTCTTGACTGTTGTGTGTTATATTTTTGTGTTTTTTTCTGTTTGGCTGAAGTTTGACTTGTGTTTGACTGTTTTGTTATAAAGATTGCAGATCTGTAGATGGGTCAAGATTTGAATTTAAATTTGGAATTTGAGAAGTATTGTGTGGTAGATGGAAGCCCTAAAACGGTTCTTCGATCGCCTCGGCATTCGAATATTGAAAAGAAAAAGGTTAGAAAGATACCCAAGTCCCGAAACGACGTGCTCTTGAGTCAAAATGAAGAATTTACGGAAATCAGCTTCAATCGTTATCGTAGTGCTTCGTGTCGGTCTGCTCCATCGATTAAGTTAGCAGCGAATGAAGCACCGAGAAGGGGTTCGGTGTATCAAAGCTCGAAAGAATTAGGTAGGATGAGCAGAATTAAAGAAAATGAAACTGAAGGTAGGAAAAAGATTGCGGTTTCGAGAAAAAAACCAGCTCCGTTTTCGCTTGAGATAGTCGAGTCATTGTGTAGTTCAGATGAAGATAATAGCTCGTTAGTTTCGTTTGCAAGTTCGATCAAGAAGGAGAATCTTTCAAGTAAAATCCCTTTGAACAAATCTTTATCTGCTAAATTAGAAATTCCTCATTCGCCAGCCAAAACCGAAAGGTCCGAGAGCGAATCATCCAAATTCACAAGTCCCAAAACTCGTTTTAGTCCTTTTCGAAAGATGTTTGACCCGTTCACAAAGTCAAAGTCTCATAAAAGTCCTTTGGGCTCTGCAGTTGAAGAACCTAACGAACCAACATTGGTTAACAAACGGAATGTTACTTTACGAAAATCGTTGCTAAATGATTTCTCTAACACAGAAGGTGATTCTCGTGACTCTCAGTCGCTGAAGAAAGATTCTTGTAGTTCGATCGCGTCGTCATCTTCTTCGCCAGCTCACCTAAGCGGGTCCCTAAAGCTGAGGAACAAAAACGGGGTACCGTATTTTGAATTTTCGGTTAGAAATCCACATGATGTTTGGGTGGCAAAGAAATGGAACACGGGTGACGGTTTCAATTGGGTGTATACGTTTCACATGGCTCAAAACAGACGAAAAAGTAACGTTAGCGGTCGAGGATCTAAAGATCATAGAAGTAAAGAGTTTCAAATGTTGGCCCAAATGCAGGTGTCTTGTTATTTATGTACAGAAATTATAAATTCGGAAGCGTTTAACAACTCTATGCTCACAGAGTTTGTGTTATACGATCTTGCACGCCAAAGACAATCTGTTACACAAGAAGAGTCAAATGAGGTTGTTGATCAAGCAAAAGTCAACGGTCAAAGTAATACGCCCATTTCAAATCCATGGCCCATTGCAGATTTACATCCGGACCTTGAATCTGCAGCCATTGTGTTACAGGAGAGAAAAACCGACTCGGGTCATCTAACCCCGACTGAAGTTAGCATCGTGATCCCTTCGGGTAACCATGGGTTGCCGAGTGATGAAAGTCAAAGGGTCAAACCATTGCTTGACAGATGGAGATTAGGCGGTGGTTGCGATTGTGGCGGGTGGGATATGGGTTGTCCGCTCGTTGTTTTCGGCAGTCCTGGTTTGAAACGAGATGAATCCGGGAACAAGAACCATGTGGAAATTTTCTTGAAGGTAAAGCTTATAGTTAAGTTAAAACCGTTAAACGTAATACGAACTAAAATAGTTACATAGATGTTTGCAAAACTATTGTTGAATGCTCTTTAATGTTGTTACACAGGGAACGAAAGAGAATACACCAGCGTTGACCATGAAGTTGACCGAGGAGGGGCAGTATGCGGTTGACTTTCATGCGAAACTAAGCTCACTACAAGCGTTTTCCATATGTGTTGCTATATTGCATGGTACGGAAGCCTCGATTGCCATCGGTGGTGAAGTGAATAGACAGGTGTTGCAATGTGATTCCTTAAGAGTTTTCATTGAGGATGAAGTCAAACACTTGATTGAGGCTGTGGCCGAGGGTGAGAAAATACGATCAAGCAAGAATGTTGATGAAATCCCGCCTACTTTTGTAGTTAACCCACCGTTTTCTCCAATGTCACGTGCATGAATCCCTAAAATGGGAGCTTGAAAATGGAGCTCATTTGTTCTTTGGTAGCTTGATAGAGAAGAGGTTGACTTTTCACTTTTTAGACCATTGTGTTTAACTTCTTGTAGCAAATAAACCATGGTTCTTGTGAAAATGCAAAAGAGGAAGAACTACACCTTTTGGTTTTTCCAACCTATGGTGTTCTTTCTAGTATTTTCACAAGAAATGCAGTTTAATTTATCTTGGAAAGTCAAAGACAGTGGACCAAAAAGTCAAACCTGTGCTGCAAGATTTTGGGAGGTCAAAATGAAGAGAAATCAGATGTTTGGTATACCGTCTTTTCGATGGTTTTAGTATGTTAGGTTCAATTCGGGGGCGCGGAAGAGGGCAAATTGTTTATATTGTTGGGGGGAAAGTAGTGATATTAATTTCTTTTAAGAGATTGTAGTGTATTTTTTTTCTTTTGTAATTTATATGTATGGCTGTCTATTTTGGTGGAATAGATGAACTGGAATTTTGGCAACTTATTCCAGAAAAAAAAAGATACATCCCATATGGCATCTATAGATTTTTGACACTCATGGAGAAATATTTGCATCCCTTGGATTACAAAATAAAAACTGTGGCCTGTTATACAAAATATGCATTTTTGTTTATTTGACCAATATAATCCCAACATTTCAAAGGTATATTTGTTGATGTCACCTTAGTCTGCATCCAAACATGTATGTCCAACAAGAAGTCAACAAGGTGCACATCGGTAGCTAAATCTTTGGATCCTTTGATGAAGTTTGAGTTGAGTGTCTTTCAAAGAAGTTAACCTTAAAAAGAGTCATTGTTTAAGCTCGGCTCGTTAGTAACATAGCTTGAACTCGAGATCTATTCATTTTGAGCTTTATATTTTATCTCAAGCTTGACTCATGAATAATTTTATAAGTTTGATCTTGCCACATACTTGTTTATCTTAGGGGATGTTTGGCAACTTCTGAACTAGTAAGAGGTCTGAATCATTAAGTGTTGAACCAGCAAGAGTTCTGAACCGTTAAGTGTTGAGCCAGCAAGATGTCTAAACCATTAAGAACCAATATAATGCTTAACCAATCAGAAGCAAATGTCTGACCAATTCAGATGCAAGTGTCTGAACCATTCAAACATTGGATTGTGAAACAAACAGTCCGAACCATTAGGTGTTGTTTGTTTTTTCTGCGGGAAAAGGTCTGCAGTCTGCGGACCACATCTGCAGAAGAAGAGGTGAACCAAATGTCTGCGGTCTGCAAGGAGAAGAGGGTTTGTTTTTTTTTTCTTCTACAAAACCACTTTTCACACACACAACACACACTTCTCTCTACCTCAACTCTCTCTCTCTACTCTCTCTCTACAATCTGCGGACCACCACCGCCCATAGGCCATAGCACCACCACCTCCGCCATCATCTACCGCCAAGAACAACCACAACCACCCACCCCCGTCTGCCTTCTACCACCACAACCACCCACCCCCGTCGCAACCACCACCACCGCCTTCGTCGTTCAACCACCACCACCGCCTTCGTCGTCTCCAATTTGGGGGTTTTGTTCGATTTGGGGTTTTTGGTTCGATTTGGGGGTTTTGTTCGATGATGATGGTCTCCGATCTCTCTCTCTCTCTCTACGGTATCTCTCTCACTCTCTCTCTCTCTACGGTATCTCTCTCACTGATCTCTCTCTCTCTCTTCTTTCTCTCTCTCTCTCTCTCTACAGTCTCTCTCTCTCTACGGTCTTTCCCTCTCTCTCTACAGTCTCTCCCCGATGATGATGGTGGTGGTGAAGTATCAGGTGGCGGTGGTGGCAGGGATGTGATGGTAGAGGTGGTGGCAGGGATGTGGGGGTGGAGGTGTGGAAGAAGAGGTCTGTGCCAAGAAGAGGTTTGTGTCTGTGCCAAGAAAACATGGGTGAATGTCTGTGTGGTGAAGAGGTCTCGCGGACCCTTTTTAATGAAAGGTCTGCGAGAAAACAAACAAGTTGCGGACTCCAAACCTCTGCGCGCATCTGCGCGGCGCAGACATAAGTGGCCAGAAATGCTTCTGGCCAAAAAACAAACACCACCTAAGTGTTGAACCAGCAAAAGTTTTGAACCATTAAGAGCTAAAACATACAGCCCCTTGGTTTTTTAATAAAAAAAAAGGTCATTTGATTGTAAACCCACTCAAGATTTTACTTTTTTCACTGTTATATTTTTTTTTAAACTACAAGTCGGGTTTTTTTTTATGAACTTTAACACTATTCAGTTAAAAAAATAAAGAAAAACTTAAAACAATAGAATTAATACTAAAAAATTACTAAATAATAACATTAATTTCATAATTATCTATCATTATAGCTTAACAGGTTATGAAAAATACTTAAATTTGAGTAACTTTTAAAATTTAATAAAGTTTGTGACTAAATTTTACTTAAGTTAAATAAAAAATTACCCTTTTCTTCAATGTCTTAAAAGATATTAAGGAAAGATTTACAAAAGGTCAAACGATGTCAAATAAACAGGACTTTCAAATAAAATACCTTGAAGCTGTAACTACAAGCATTCTGATTTTGCCAATTGGTCAAACATGTTGACCCAATTTAGACCTACATTCCTACACAGTTTCAGATATATTTCTAAATCAATTCAGAAACACAAGTGTTTCTCCATTAATGAGAGATGTTAATCTATCTTAGGTTTACAGTCATGGCCAATAGATACTGATGTTCACCGCCGTACACTAGATTTAAGCGAAGAACTGCCGGAAGTTGACTTGGAAGTTGACTTTTTACCACTAGAACCTGAAGATCATTCAGTAAAACAAATAAAGAAAAAATTTAGCAACTGCTCTTTTTTAATACGATAATGATGGGTTGTTGGGTAAGGGAACAAAACATATTTATGGGTCAGCACAACCCAACGCGGCCTGTTTAGTAAACACAACCCGTCTTTGACATGTTCCCCAACCCGCTCATTTTGCCAATTCTACTATAAAAAAATAGCGAGTTGACGTACTTGATGCGGCACGTGGGCCACCCTTGGTTAACGAAGGTCTAGAAGGTGCTATTAGCCCCTGTCTTTGCGAAGATGAACCCGAGCGCACCGGTTTTTGCGAAGAAGACGCAGCCTTTTGTGGTGGTCTTGGAATTTTAGCAGGCACACTGGGCCTGAAACCATTAGTCCACAAATTAAGTAAATACGCACGAAAAAATTCCGTAAAAATATTAAAAACTATAATAACAGACTCACTTCTGCTGTGGCTCAATAGGTGCTTTTGCCGTTTCAGGAAAAAGAGTTAACTCGACAATGCTACTCATCGAACAATCAGTCTCCGTCCCCATTGAAAGAACACCATCGGAAATATCACTTAATCTCTCGTCAGAATCAGCATCCCCTAACCCTAAAAGCTCAATATCATCGTTAAGATCTCGAATATCATCTGTTGTAACGAGTTTACGGTGTCTAAACTCATCTGTAGACCGCTGAGAACCGGTTTCAGATTGTTTATCACTGAACTCCGAACAGTTATCGATGTCAGAAGCTGCTTTTGGGCCAAAATTTACACTTTTGTCGCGTGCTGGAGTACCGTTGGGCTGTAATTCCCCCATTGAATGCATCGAAGAGGATGAACCATACCTCGGTAAGCTCTTTTCACCGCTTGAAGTCTTTCCGGTCCGTAACCATGATATCTCTTCGTCCTTTTTGGTCAATGAGTCTTTCAAATTAGTCACCTAATATTATAATCCAAACAAAAAAAGTAAGGTTATGCCGTTTAAATTTAAAGCACAACCCGAATCGACACGTTTGGGTTGACCCGCAAAAAGACGTACCTGTTCCATGAGCTCACGAACACCCCTCCCCTCTTTATTGCTACGAGCCGCACCTAACTCAACTCCGGAAACCCGTTCAGCGAATTTCAATGTACTTATGGTTTCTGAGAACGATTCTACATCGGGATTTAGCTGTACAAACATAAGTGTCTTTGCTTGACCCCCTAAAGAGCTTTGCAAAACTTGAGTAAGTTTGCTATTCCTATACGGCACGTGTTGACTCTTTTGTGCAAGTGCGAATATAACATCACCAAGAGCGGATAAAGATTTATTAATATGTTGGGCTTCTCTTAATCTGTCACCGGTTGCTTCAGATCGATCCACGCGTTCACTCCCAGCGAGATCAACCAAATGTAAATTACCCCGCAAAACCGCTTTTGTTTCAAGATCCGTTCCACGAACGTGAACAGTTAAGACGCTGGATTGTAAAAGATTTGAATGGATGTTAGAATCGTTAAGGAGATTGAATATAAAGAAAAGTTCATGAAAGCACAACCTGTGGGACCGGCTACTCCTTTCGTTCAAGGCGGTTGCACCAACAGCCCGGTTCATTAACCCGACATTCATCAAGTCCAAGACGTCTGCAGTTGATGTAACTGAGTGCATGCTTGCATCTGGGACGGCTAACCCGTTTGGTTGGGTAGAATTCCATATCCCGAGCGTGTGAATGTCAAGGCATACATCTTTAAAGTGATGATATCCATATATATATATAGGAACCAAAGAAAGCACTTTTTATCCTTGGATTATGTTTCAACAGATGGTTGAGATCTCTCTTTCTTATGTTACTTCCAATCCGTGAATCGCAACCGTCCCAGATCCAACCCCTAATTGTTTAGTGGTTCTTATTTTAACCGAACTATATGTATATGTAGTGGGAGGTTCAATGGGGAACAATAAAAAAGTGGGGAACCGACTCAAACGAGATTGGACTCACTCCAGCGGCACTGGAACTGGTTCGTCGAACCCTATAATATATATATTTAGGGTTTAGCTTTTAGGGTTAGGGTTGCACTCGTATGTACTCTTTTTTGTGAACATTATATCAAGGTTTAGATTTAGGGTTTATTATTAGGATTTAGGGTTTAGCTTTAGGTTTAGCCTTTAGGGTTTATAGTTTAGATTTTACGGTTTAGCTTTAGTGTTTAGGATTTAGGGTTTAGAGTTTCTAGTTAGGTTCGACAAGTCGGTTCCAATGCCGCTGGAATGAGTTCAATCGGAGTTCATTTTAGTGTTCCCCATTGAACCCAATCCTATATATATGTATATGTATGTGTGTCAAAATAAGAAGTTAGAATTGAAGGATATCTTTTCTGAGTGATATTACTTGATAACAAATCACGAACTTGCTCATTATAGATTTCCACCATTTGCACACCAATCTCATATTCAAATGAGTTTCTTCTAACTTGGGAGAGATGAAAAAGGTCGTTCAAGGCTCGATAGTTGACCCCCCAGTCTTCTGGTGATGATGCATTAGGCCCCGTCTATTACCAAAAATAAAAGATAAAGGTTTCAAAATTTGTAATCCATTGTTAAACATTCATAATTGGCATACAATTACCATGGTATATGTCTTCCCCGAGCCCGTTTGACCATATGCAAATATGCACACGTTATATCCATCTAACACTGACCGAATAAGCGGTTGAGTATCAATGAACACTTCCTCTGCACGCACATAATATTATTAAAAAAATCATAAAAAAATTCACATTTTCCGATGTTCGTACACAATATTAGAACAATGATTGTAGAAGAAAACCTTGTGTTGCTGCAGGACTAAAAACCTTATTGAATTTAAATAGTCGGTGACTTTCTTTGGCTTTTTGTGAGGGGTTCGTCACAACCAATTCACCGTTGTCACCAATATACTCAATGGTTGTTTGCCTTTGACTTTGACCTTTGAGGAACGGCCTTATACGGCAGTAAACTCTAATGTTCCCTATTAAAAAAGGAAAATTTTGTTAAACCAATATTCTTTTAACAGTATTATACATTTAATCTTTATGAATTATGATACCTTTTAAATCTTGGACTTCATTGTACAATTTCCGGTTTTCGGTTAGAACCGCATGGTAGTTTTGTGCAGCGTCAACAAGCCCCTGAATCTTCATTCCTGTTTAAAATAATATACAAACATGGTTTAGTCAACGAACAATATAGATTTAAAATCCAGAAATAACAGGAAATTTACCAAATTGATTAATTTCCTCTGCGTAAATCTGTTGTGTCATCAAAACTTCTTGCTTAATTGACTCGGAACCCATTCTCAATTCCTGGCAGTAATTGTATTAAAAATATAATTCTCACACGTTTGTATAAATATTAAAATATTATAATCCAAAAAATATTATATTTTGTACAGTCAAATGAACTTATGAAAGCAACAAACATTATACAAACCTTAAGAGAACCGTACTGAAAATCCATAAAGTTTTTGTAGCCACGTTCTTTCTTTTTCCATCTTTGAAATTTGGATTCCGTAAATTTTTCAAGTTCTTTCACCTTTTTCCGTGAATCGGTGAGAAGATTTTCAAGATTTATAATCTTGTTTTCTAGTTCGGATTTAATTTCCATAGCATCTGTCTCAAGTTGTACACAACGATTTTCATATGCGTCTCTTGTGACTTCAAATTCCTGCTTTAACTGTGAAATTTCTAAATTACGGTCATTGTTTTCTTTCCTTAGCCTAATTAATTCTACGTCTTCAAGCTTTTTCTTCTCCTCCACCATCGTCTTTTCGGTCTGCAAATAAACATATATTACGTTGAAGATAGATTGAAAAGTGTAATAAAATCTCGACCCATTTACTTATAAATAAAACGCACCTTTATATGGTGGAGCTGATTCATAAGGACCTACAGAAACAATGAAAAAAAAGAGAGAAAATTTAATTAATAGCGGAAACAGTAAACCACCTTTGTGAGACGTAACAGGCTACGGCTTACCTCATTTTCTTCCATGGCTCCGGTTACAAGAGTTTTGAACACTCTCATTTTGAATTGATACTTCTCTTCACGAGTCTTGTACAAATTGTTTTGCTAAAGCCGCAAGAAAAAAGTCATTTGCTAGTATAAAATTTGAATTTCTACACACGAAAAAAAATAAAATCTTACCTTCTTAAAATCTTCTGCTTGTTTTGAACATTGCTGCTCGATCATTTGAACGAGTTTTTTTAATAGGCAGGCAACTCTCTACACAACAAAATATAAATTTATTGAGTTATTTTAAATAATTGGTAGTTAATTTTATTTACAGGTAATATCAGAACCCAATTATCGTCTTACATCTGGTACATCTTCTTTCCTGTTCTCAATGCTGTCATCGAGAATCTTATGTACGATATGAAAGAGCGACTGGGAAGATGCATTCTGTAAATTGAAGTTTAATTGGAATCAAATTACAGAAAGATAGAGCAACGTACACATTTTGAAATTTAACAAAAAGAAAACATAAAAAGCAAACAAACAGTAACCTGCAAATTGTGTAGCATCGTCATTTCTGGTACTCTAGCAGCAGGAAGATCGCCTAATGAAAGAGATTTCAACGTATTAAACATGACAGATACAGATGTAGATGTAAACATGATACACAAAATGTTTGTTACCTTCAAGAATATGTCCGGTGATTTCTGCATGTTTAACACCACCACCATTAACATTGTTGAAACCGTTTAATTCCCCGTCAGGGTGCATGTTTACGATAAACTAGCTGAACCCACTTGATGTTTTGAATGTATCTGAATAGTGATTAAAATAAAAACTATCTGTCAAAATTATTGTTTAAAGCACCAAAAAACCAAAAATATAATAATTAAGCATAAACTTTCCCTCAGTTCATCAATTTAAGATAATTTATCGAAAGAAGAACTCGATTTTTCCGGCTCATAATCAAATACAAACCAGGTACATTTATCAATTTCACCGAACTTATAAACAAAACAAACTTGAGTTCTTTTTTTTTTTTTTTTTTTTTGAACGGCCAACAAAATCAATCCCGAACTGGACAAACGGAGTACTCCGAGAGTAACCCGAGTCCACCACCAATTCCGGGGAAAACCCAGTAACCCACCCGCCCGTAGGCACGACGGTGAAATTACCAGTAAAACCCGTTTGCCCAAACTTGAGTTCATTTAATAAGTTCTATAAACCTCAACCTCCAGTTCTTGAATCCAGCTAACTTCTTGAGATAAATTATTCTGTTTTCGACTAATAACCGAACACTAAAACCCGATGCAATGCTTAAATCCAGCTAAGTTACAACATTCCCACTAAAACCCTAACCCATTGACTAAAATGCCGGCACAATCAGAGCTAGGTTTTCCTTTACTTTCCCCCAATTAACAACAAACCCATATTCAAGATTCAACGACAATGATAAATTGCCTGTAAATTACACTACTTGATGACAGATCTGCTTGAACCCAGATGGGAATATGTACAAAATTTAAAATAAATAACATAAGATGGAAGATACAGCATACCTGAGGATCTTTGACTAGAATCTTGAATAGAACATGGTAAGATTTTGGTAAATTTATGATGGTGGTGAAAGGGTTTTTGTTCTGAAATTTGAAGATTTCAAACTGGTTTATTTCTGATCTTTATTTGAGTGAAGGTGCGAACTGCGAAGAGGGGTGCGTGTTCTTTTTTGGATTTTTATTTTATTATTTTAAAGTTATAACTAGGTTATAACCCCGTGTACTACACCGGGTTAAATAAATAAATTTTATATGCTAAATAATAAAGCAATATATCTTTAAAAACCTCATTTATTGTACGGGTTGAATAAATATAATTTTACATATTAAATAATAAAAAGTTATATCTATAAGTACCATGTTGTATGAGTTTAATAAATGTAATTTTATATACCAAATAAAAAGTTATATCTTTAAAACCACGTGTATTACACGAGTTTAATAAATGTAATATTGTTTACCGAATGATAAAATAATTCATCTTTAAAAAACCTCATTTATTATACGGGTTGAATAAATGTAATTTTATATACCAAATAATAAAAAAATTACATCTTTAAAAATATGCGCATTACACAGTTTAAATAAATGTAATTTTCTATACTAAATAATAAAAAAATATATATATCCTTAAAAAACATCGTGTATTGTACGAATTGAATAAATCTAATTTTATATATCAAATAATAAAAAGTTATATCTTAAAAAACCTCATGTATTACATGGGTCGAGTAAATGTAATTTTGTATAGTGAAAATAAAAATATTTAATATATTAATACAAAGTTTGGTTTTCGTGATAAAAATAGATTATTCCGTTGTTGCAAAAATTGTTAACGAAGTCTCAATAAATTTAACCATTTATTTAAAACTCCGTAAATGTATAAATGATAAATACTATTAGTTGATTTTATTTTAAGTTTCGTAAAATCTATTTGATACCAAACTAAACAAAACGTTCAAATATAATTATTCAAATAAATAATATTATAAATGAGAAGGAGATTAAACTAAATAATAATTATCCATGAGATATTAAACTAATAATATTTAGTAGGAGAGTTATCTATAATATAAGATATTAAACTAAATAATATTTAGTAAGAGGAATATCTATAATTAATTAGAAGATATTAAACTAAAATAATTATTATCTATAAGAGAGGGCCTAATATGATGACAAGTGTCCCTAAATCGGTTTCTTTTATTATAGAGTATAGATTAAGTTATTTTTGGTATTTATTAATTATAATAATTTAGGGGGGCAATTTAGTTTTTGATTTTATGATGTTTTTTTTTAGGTTAGGTATATCTTAACTCTATATAAGCATCATATCATCCGTTTTTTTTCCTTTTTTTATTCCAACTCGTCCTAATAAAATGGTTTAACATTGTTAACTTTATATCACCCTCCACTTTTTTAATTATTTTAATATTAAGTACTTAAATTAAATACAAATAAATAATAATAATACCATTTCATTAACTTCTTAGCTAAAATAAACATTGATAATAAACAGAGTAAATTATTGTTTTGACCCATATGTTTAGCCAGTTTAACCATTTCAATACAAATAGAAATCTTTTGACGTATCAGACCCTAAGCTTGCATTTTATAACGGTTTTGGCCCCTGACATTAACTTTGTTACTTTTTGGCGTTTAAGTGTAAGGGTAATTAGGTCATTATATTCCTTAGGGGTTGTTTTGATAATTACAAAGTTTTTTTAATATTTAAAACGTTATTAATGCAAGTACTCAAGTTTTTTTTAGTATTTAGTTATTTTCACGATTATTATTTAACAAAAAACATTTTAAATATACAAATAAATATGTATTATCATTAACTGTATGTTTTTTATAAACGTCGTTTTAAAAATCATTTGTTGTTTAACCTGTTTTTAACCATCTATCATTTTTAAAATTGTTCCTTTTTAAACCTTTTGTTTTTTAATATGGTTCTTGTTAAAATCGTTTGTTTTGTAAAGTTTTTTTAAACATTTCATTTTACACCGTTTATTTTTAAATCTCTTTTTAACTATTTTAAATAATTCAGTTTTTAAGTCGCTCATTTTTAAAAGTGTTTCTTTTTAAATTGTTCCTTTTAGATCTGTTTTTAAAATCGTTTGAAACTTTTTATTTAATTTACTTATAGCCATTAGAGAAAAAGAACTTAAAAAATGAACGATCTCAAAAATTAAAGGAATTTCAAAACGATCAATTTTAAACGAACGATTGGTTTAAAAACGAAGATTTTAAAAACGACGTTTACAAAAAAACAAAACCTTACAAAAATTAAGTTAACAAGTGTAAAGTTTTTAAAAAACGCAGGAATATAATAAACGAAAGGTTAAAAAATAATTAATTTTGAACAAACAAACGGTCCAAAGAAATTGAAGATTGAAAAAAGATAAAGCATTCTAAAAAAGTTTAAAAAATGAACGATCTTTTGCAAACTTTTTATTAGAATGGTTTATCTTTTTTTCAAATCTTCCATTTCTTTTGTTTTCTATACACGTCATTTTTTTTATTTTAAAAATGAACGACTTAAAAAACGAATTGTTTAGAAAATTTTAAAAAACAAACGATTTTAAAATAACGATATAAAATGAATTGTTTAAAAAACTTAAAAAACAAACAAATTTAAAAAAATAACGATTTAAAAAAAACAAATGGTTTAAAAAGGAACAATTTTAAAAACGGTAGACGGTTTAAAAAAAAGGGGTTAAAAACATAAGATTTTAAAAATGATGTTTGTAAAAAAAAAACAAATGGTTAAAGAAAATACATATTTATTTGTAATTTAAAACGTATTTTGTTAAATAATAATCATGAAAATAACAAAACAATAAAATGAACTTGAGTAATTGCAATAAATTAACTATTAAATATTAAAAGAATTTTGCAATTGTCAAAAACACCCCCTAAGGTATGTAATAATCTAGTTAACCTTACACTTAACTGTAAAAGGTAGCAAAGTTAGATTCAGGGGCCAAAATCGTTATAAAATGCAACCTTAGTGATTGATATGTCAAAAGATCCATGTTTGGGTTGAAAAGGTTAAAATGGCTAAACCACATGGGCCAAAACAGTAATTTACTCTAATAAATAACATTAATTTCTGATTATTTTTTGCCTAAGTTAACATTTTAACCAATGGAGGTTTTAACACTCCTTAGCATAGGGAGGGGTGGTTTAAAAGACATGTTAACTTGTCATATCAACTTTAACATGAATGAAGTTAGAGTTCACCCCAATTCCTTAGTTTTTTTATTACCACCTTGTATATATGTGTTTTATTTTGTTGGGGCTTTAAATGATAATCTTTATGCATCAAGAAAGATGTTATAAGGCTTCGGGGTATACTTTAACCCTCCTTAACTCCACCTAAGTGTCGCGTCAACTATTTTTCCCCATTTCACTCTACCTTACTCCAAGGAAATGGTTTAATCATGTTAGCTTCATCTAACCCTATTTTTTAGTTGTTTTTTGTTTTAAAAAACAATAATTAATTCAGTCTCTTAACATACGATTAACATGTCAACATATAACCCCTTTAACGCCCCTCAATACAAGGAAAGGGTGATTTGCAATGTCGGTTAACATGTTATATCACCATTAACACCCCAAATATTAGAGCAAACCCATAACCTTAATTTTGTTGACATTAATTTGGTATTAGATTTAAATATCTTATAAAACTTTAATGTATGTAAGTATTAACATATGATATTAAAATCATGTGGACATGACCTTGACTTTTGCTTTTAAAATTGTGATTTCATGTTTTACCTACTAGTTGTTTGAATTCCAAAACAATATATATCTTGGAAAACGATTTATTTATAAAAAAAAATCGCTACTTTGATTGTGTAAACAACATTGTCGAATTTAGGGTTTCGAGTGAAGGTGTTTTGATGAACGACTTTAGAATGAAGATCGATAAGTTGATAAGTTTACGAGCAATACTAAAGAAATTAAAAATTATATTTATTTATTTGTTTTTTTTTTTTTTTTTGGTTCTGTAAGTTACACGTTGGATTATGATATATGATTGAGTGAAGTTCTTATGTTTGTGATTTATTAAGCTAGATAACAACGATAACAATTTATTGCCAAAAGGAGGGGCCAACTAGACGCTGGAATTCCTAAAAAACAAAGAAAGAAACCAACGACATTACTTTACGAAGGGGGTGTTTATTTTTTGTGAAAAGCACTTCCAAACCTCTTATGTCTGCCCCACGCAGACCACGTGCAGACGTTTGAGTTTGAGTCTGCAGCGTGTTTGTTTTTTTAGCCTAGCATCATTCTTCTCCACAGCGACACCTCACCTTCTCCAGCCAGTCGACACCTCCATCTTCTCCGGCCAGCCGACAAATGAAAAAACCCTAATCCTCTGAACCGGCCAAACCAAAGCAAATCAGCCGGTTCAGCCAGTTTGATGTTGTATTTTGGAGCGATTACTAACCAATTTCGAACCAATTGCAAGAAAACTGAGATGAAGAAAAAAACTGGATTTCTACACAAATTGTGTGTTCACTTTCAGATTAACCTATTTGGTGGTACTACCAATGATTAATCGGATAAGATGTGTAGAACACACAAGAACGAATCTGTTGAATGCTTGAGAATCCTTGAAACCGTACCGCTCGTTCGCATGTATAGAACAAAAAGAACAAAATTGTTCACTATGTCGACCAAAATTATTTTCCTTGTATATGCATTCTTCATGCCCATCGGTTTATTGGTTTTAAGAAACAACCAGATCCAACATGTGATCCAATCTACGTTTTAAGCCCATTCAAAGTTTTCAACATAACCCAATATATGAAAACTTATATATCACGTTCATTCTTTTGGCCCACTTAAAATTAATTCACAAAACATGACAAAAAGTAAATATATATAAAATGCTATATATATTTAATTAATAAATTCATTATAAAATCAAAACCGATAAATACGCCAAATCTTATTAACATTAAAGCAAGCATGCACTCCCGCATCTCCTAACTCGTTTAATATTTAATAAGATTCACTTGGTCGACGAGTTAATCCAATATCACGAAAATCTATTGGTAACACTAAAATTACCAACATTCCTCCCCCATTTTGGTGATATCCATGATTAACTCAAAACACTTCTCAAACAAACACAAACTTATGCATAAATGAAATATCGCGACGATTGAATTTCACATTAGTATATTACACATTCCAAATATTCGAATATTAGGGTGTCGCTATGGATTGAACCCTTTCTATTCATAATGAATACATGAAGATAATATACACATAAGTTCACAAATTCCTATGTTCTTACTTGACACAATATTTTACTAGCCTGTGTCCAATCCTTCAAAGAGTATATCAAAGCCAAGTCCAAGCTTCTTGAAGCGGCTAAACTTCATACTCTTATAGGTAGTTCTTTTATTCTCGCACCTGCAAATGCAATTTTTCAAAGAACTATTAAGAAGTTATACTTCAACCTCCTTTATCTTGCAGTCTGAACACAACCTTGGGATGATTCTAATCATGTGTTCCAATATCTTTATGACAAGCTTTCCACATTGAATTATGCATCTAACGTTGTATTAGATGGGAATTGGGTATCTTGACGTAGGATATTAAAGTGTGGACTTTAAACCCATCCCTACAACTGATTTATTCACGAGATCTCTCCTAACTTTTTTTAGTTAGATAATCAGCCAAATTATACTTAAATCTTAGAAATTCAACAGATATCACTCTATGCATGATGAGCTCATGAATCATGCTATGTATAATACACAACCGTCTAGACTTTCCATTATACACTTGACTATAAACCTTAGCCTGCACTATCACACCTGATATATATTTGTGATATCAGTTTTGACCACAAAGGAATCTCAAAGACCAAATTTCTTAGCCATTCAGCTTATTTACCAGCTGCTGCTAAATCTACAAGTTCAGATTCCATTGTTAAATTTGTGATGCAAGTCTGCTTCTTTGAAGCCTAGGAGATAACACCTCCACCAAGTAGGAATACCCATCCACTTAATAATACAACTTAAATCAAAATACCCTTATAAAACTATAGGAAAACCTTAATAACAAAAACCATAGATCATGGTTCTTATCAAGCATTCAAACAATCTATTTACAGCTTGCGACTGTAGAGTACTTGGATTACTGGTAATTCTACTCAGTTTCCCATAACATATGTTATATAGATTCACCTTGATTATGCACAAGTAGGATATTAGGCATCCAATTGCTTTAAATACACCATCTGTGAAATAGATTCTCCTTGTTTACGCACAAGTTAGATATTATGACCTATAGGAGTACTAATCGGATAACAAAGTAATTGAATTTCTTCAACACTTTGTCTATGCAATGAAACTGTATATTAATATTGTAACACCCCGTGTTTCAAGGAAGTCAAAGTCAAAGTCAAGGTCAAAGTCAACGATCGATTTCGCGCAACCTGACTTGTAGTAGATTTCTTTTATGTGTTTAATTTAGCTGTATTATGTGGAGTAAATGTTAATAATTATAATAATCGACGTATGATTTTCGCTATTCAATCGACCTACGACTGTGGACTATAGGAAATAACAATGCGATAAAGTTAACTAACGATAATCAAACTATGGTAATCGAATCGACATCGAATCAAATCGCAACACGAACTACGCATTTTAGTTACAGTTATACGTGTGTGTGTGTGCCTTATGTGTTACTTGTGCATGTTCCTTTATGATATGTGTGGTAATCAATCGAAACGCAATCGAAACTCGAAACGCAATCGAACTCAATCGAAATCGAACTATGATAGATATAGTAGTTGGGACTGAAAGTAATTTGACTAGGAAACCCTATCGTACCGAATCGCTCGCAATCGAAATCGAAACGTCAAAAATCATCGCGTCAAATACTCGAACCAAGTGCCATCCGGCCGGATAGCCATCTGACCGGATAGCCATCCGACCGGATAGCCACTTGGCCATGAGTCAGGTGCCATCCGACCGAGATGTCATCCGACTGGATAGTCATCCGGCCGGTGTGCCATCCGACCGGACAACACTTTCCCCTTTTAGAATCCTATAAATACCCATATCACTCTCAAACCTTTCTACTTTTGGAAACCTCTGTCCGACCAGCTCGTGTTCTTCACCTTTTCTCCGATTTCTCTCAATCCCGGTAAGATCTCGACCAAAATCTTGTACTTTCTTGACCTACACGCACTCCTACACCATTCTATCTTTTAATCTTAACTTTTAACCGTAAAACCGCTGGATTTGAGGTGTTCTAGGATGATGTCATCATGAGTTCTTGAAGAACTTCATGTTTTGGCTTCAATCCACCGAGAACAACTCGGATCTAACCAATTTCCACACAAATGAACAAAGATCTATAATGGATCTAAACATAAACACAGTGAAAAAGGATTGAAAGATGGTTTCTAGCTTTCTTTCAACTCTTTTACACTCAATACACTCAAAACCGATAGGATCCGACCCTGATCTAGTCTTCCGCTTATTCTTAGTGTTGTGCTAGCTCAAGATCTGGATTCTACCCACGACCGTCCGGCCGGATGACCATCCGAACGAATTGTTATCCGCACAGATTGCTGTCCGGTCGGATTACCATCCGACCGAACTGCTATCCGACCCACTCACACTTTGAATCGTTTTTCGCGTCACTTCTCGTTATGCTATCAATCCATTCAGGCTAACCTTACTCGCTAAGCGCTCCCTTCAATCCATCAACCGCTGTGAGTATACTCGATCCCTTTTTGCTTTATACACTTTTGGGTGT
Source organism: Helianthus tuberosus (assembly GCA_030545235.1). Taxonomy (NCBI): domain Eukaryota; kingdom Viridiplantae; phylum Streptophyta; class Magnoliopsida; order Asterales; family Asteraceae; genus Helianthus; species Helianthus tuberosus. Next base: position 1,414,542 of record CM060390.1, read on the forward strand.
TACATACGTTACAACTATTCAAATCACATCAAACACACTACTCAATACTATTTGAACGCTAACCGTTAATGCATGTTATACGTGGCTTATGAATGCTTGTTTGTTATGTTTACACATGGAATGCTGTCTACCTGCCTTAGCAATGATAGTACTATAGTTTGGACTCAGCACCCGTTCACACGGGGGTTGTTAAGGACAATTACTTGCATGGATTACGGTGGTAATCATGTATTGCAAACTGCCTCGGGCAGTCAACCCGCAGTCATTGGTATCGATGGATCTATGTCGATAACTAACGTGCATCATTTCACTATGTGTACGTGCTGGTTATGCGTAAACGAATTCGAACTCTATATGCTATTATCAAACTTGTATGCTCACCTTTACATTTTATGTATTGACTTTATTTTAACGTATGTGACAGGTGCTTAGGATGCACATCTGGTAGGATATTGAAGCTAGAATAAAGCTTTAGAGCCCAACAAATAGTTGTCTATAGTAATTGAATCAAGGGCCTCTAGAAGCAGATAAACAATTGCTCTATTTAAATCTGAGTTGTCAGAACAGAATTATTTGCCTAGTTTTTATCTGTAATAATTTGTTTACTGTTTGAGACATGGTATGGGACATGTTATTTTAAATTGAATAGTAATGATAATTGTTATGGAAACTTCTGGACAATCTGTTTCGCTCAGTGCCATTGTAACGCTCCGCATTTTCGAACTTTCTTATTTTAGCAAGTCATGTTGTACTTTCCATATTTAGACTCTTGTACTCTCTTTGTAAACTACTTTCGCTTCATTTGTAATTCAAGACTATTGATCATAATGAAAATGAAACTATTTTGTGTATTCTTATTATGTGTAACTGATAAACAATTCTTGTTTGAACGAAATATTATTCATGGACTCTTGATTCTATATTTATCGACACTTGATACTCGTTAAACTGATTAAGACTCTTAAAATATTGAGACTCGAAAGCTTCGTAAAATGAATAATCATTTAAAGACTTCTATTCGTTTATAAATATGGTTATCCTATTTTATTTAATTAAATTAAGTAATTTTACTATTTAAAAAGTTTATTTTATTAATAATCTAGTTAGTCTCGTTAGATTTTAAAGCTAGCAAACTAACCTAGTTAGTTCGAGTTATGAAGTTGGTTTTCTTTTATTATAACATAAACCATTTAAACATAACACATTAATAAAAAAAAAAGAATAAAGGCAACAACCCATTTCCGATCGCACGAACTTGCCAAGGTAAAAATTTTTGTTGTTTTGATTTCTTTTATATTAATCCTATAACCAAATTTGTCACACCCCGGCTTTGCGGAAGCGTGGTTATTTTGGTGTGACTTCTTAATACCATAGCTTAATCATAACAAGCTATATGAAATAAAAACCATGCAAGATCATCCATTAAAATAAGTTTGAAGAGTAAAGAACCACAACATTGTCTTAACGGATATCACATCCTAACAAACATAAACAGTGTTCAAAAGACACAACACCAACAAGAAATAAACACAGTTTAAGAACTGTGACTCGTCCAGGAAAAAGTCACATCCCTTAAACTCGGATGACCTCGAGACTAATGCAGCGGGAAAACGTGTCATACCGCGCCAGATCCTTTAATTCCCTGAAATACATGTAAGTTGAAAAATCAACAATAATGTTGAGCGAGTTCATGTGTAAGTGAGTAAATAAACCTTTGTATGTATAAAAACCCTGGTATGTAGCAAATAAGGAAAAAGAGATCACCAATGGTTTGCAAGGCCATTGATATGTGTGAAGTGCAAGTAGGAAGACTCAAACCTAGCATATTTATGCATTGGGTACAAAGTCACCCCGAGGTCCGTTCTGTTTGGGCCTGGGGCTGGGCTCGCTACACCCAGATAGATCTACCGCTCCTGCCCCTCGGTCCTACCCTGAGGATTAATGGCCTCAAGTTTCCGCCTACCCACTCACATGATCTGAATAATAACCCTCCTTACGCTAACCATACCATGTAAAAGTACTCGTAATCATAGTAACATGTATTTCACCCCCGCAGTTTAGAAAACTGAAAACAGTTAGAGAAAAGGGGGACATGAACTCACAGTGGTGCGTCTCTACCAAGTATATCTCCTGATCAAGCAGTTGTGCGACGACCTACACGTACTAAATCTATTAGACGGACGGCCGTGCCTTAGCTTAAGGTTTAAGTTTTTGGGAAATAGTTAGACAACTATTTCGTGTTTATATTTTTGTAAATACTTGGTAATTATTCTCCTTCCCAAGGATGGGGGATTTAATACATGCGTGTTCGTAAAATTCGAAATACATTATTAAGTCTCACTTAATATATTTTATTTCTTACTTCAAAATATAAATATTCTTCCCAAAATAATACTTTGACAAAAATACGCGCTCATAAATATTTTCTTAAAATGCGTAAGTTACGTTTTAAAGATCAGGTGGTAATAATTATACCGTTGTAACTTATTATTTATTATGAAGGTGTTTGTATTATTTTTGGAATCGTTAACATTCGGTAATATTATTTTTACCCTAAAAATAATATTTGTATAGTTCACAAAATAATCATAGAAATTCACAAGTGTTGTTATGAAAAACATATATTCTAAATATATATATTTCAGGTTTTATTTTGTGAAAATCCCACCTCCGACACTTAGAAATTTTGTAAACAGAATCATGGCGAAATTTGCGTCTTTGAAAACAAGTTAAAAATGTATTTCTAACACTTGTGATGAAAATATTTTCAAGTGTTAGGTTTTTGGAAAAATTTCGCCAGAGTTTCCCCTGTAACTGGAGGTGGCCACGCTTTCTAGCGTATCATTTTCTTTTAAAATCCAAATTAACAATTTCCTCAATCAACAATAAACAATATTCAACTAGTTAAAATAGATATAATCGCAGAATTACATGAACTTGTGGTTTTTCCAAAATATGTAGTATCTTTCCATTATTTTTAGTGGATCTTTGTATAGATCAATTCGGTTACTTGAAAGTCTCGTTTTTAAAGAAGTTACATCTTTACAACTTCTTGTCAACATTTACAAAAATAGTTCCTTTGTCAAAATTTTTGTGTTACACAAGTGTCTACACACTTGTGTGTTTACAAAAATCACTCTTGTTCAAGTAAAATCCGGTTTTAGAAAAATAAGATTTCCTTGACACTTGGTCCTTTGAAAATACCGCTTGTAGATCCGTAGATCTACTAGTTTACCACTCTACTTCATAAGAAATATTGATTTTACACAAGTTCATGCTTAATGTGTAGTAGTGTTCATCATTTAACCCCTTTTACACTTAAACATACTCTAGGTCATGTTTCATGGACATGACTTAGCCGGGTTAGACGACGATCCGAGCTACTACAATCATAGATCAACACTAAATAATCACAACAGAACAAGTCTTACAAGTTTTACACAACTCTATAGCTTTTATCCAACTTATTTCTCATTCTTGTAAACTTTTAGTATGTGATTTAGTATGTTCATGATTTTCACCCGACAAAGTTCATATTAACCACTTTAGAATAGATCAAGAGTGTGTTTGAAGTCACTTACTACTAGCTCGAGGCTAGGGAAGAAACTAGTCGAAGATTGGGTGGATAAAAGCAATGAGGTGAGGTCCTTCGCGTTCCGAATGCACCGAGCTCCTTTGTATGAGATCCTTAACACTTGTATGCACTTGGAATAGGTTGAAGGAAATCGAAAATGGATGGATGGTTGTGGGTGGTGTTCGGCCGAGAACCAAGAGAGAGGGAGAGAGTGTTTTGTGGTTAAGTGTTGTGATGAAATGAACATGATGGTTTAAGATGGTTACTTATAGACAAAACCTTTCACAATTAACCAATGGTTTTAGTGTCTACTAGATATTAAACACATATGATTATTATAATCAACAAAGGACAAGGGTGTCCCCCCTAGGGGACGAGTTCGGTTGAGGGGGGGGGGGGGTTATCCGGTTCCATTTCAACCATTAGTTAGCCATTTAGTTAAGTAATTAGAAGGTGTAACCATTTACTAGCATGTTATGCATTGTAACGGGTGTTAGGGTATCCGGGGACCCTAACTGGTTTAGAAAAAGAAAAACAATGTGAATGGCAATATTTTTATGTTCCGGGTAAAGTCCGGTTGTTTGGTTGGATAATAATCCGTTAAAGCGCTTAACAAAGCTTTAAAGTGTCGTTAATACTATTTCTAGTGACCCAACTTATTCCCGACACTTTGGAAAGTGTCTAGTAATGTTTTTCTCATGTTTTGGCACTTATTAGTTAGCTAGATGCTGAATTTTAATTAAAGTGTTGAATTTTGTACCTAAAGTACGTTTTAGGCACATCCGGTCACTGTAATCTCATTCCTAGTGACGCAGTTCTACAACCCTTATATCCCTACACTCACCACTAGTGTAGCAAACTATCTCAGGCTCTTACAGGCCTTAGAGGCAGTACCTGCCTGGTGCTAGTTATGACAGCACGTTTAATAGGTTATCCGTTTATTGTGCTACTGTGCTTTTGGTGCATCAAGGTTGTCACAAAGGTGCTGTAAGCAAAAAATGGAGTGACAGCAAGTAAAGTATGATGCAAGTAAGTACATGTATCAGCATTCAAGTAGCAGTTTATCCACAAGTTCAAGTAAGCACAGTAATTAAGCAGTAATTAATTATTAATTAAGTCGTACGGATACCTGGTTTAGTGAGGGTTGTCACAAAATTAACATTACATTTTGATTTAAATGAATTAACTAATCTATTATGACATGCTTAAATATCTAATCTTTATTGTCACTCACACACACAAAAAAAAAAAGATTAATAGTTGTACAGCCCTTGTGTTCGGAACTTTGAAGGGGGTTTGGTTTTGTTTGTTTTAATTCCAAAATCTCTAACTTAACCATAGGAAATTCACTTATTTAAATTTATTGACTTATGTGCTAGTTACTTATGACATAAATATACCAATAACTTTGTCAAACAAAAAAAAAAGAAGGAAAATACTTGGCTGTCAACAGCCCATGCAGCCGCAAGTTTAACAGTGTTTTAATTTTTTTTTCTATTCTTTTTATTAATTGTTCCAACCAACTAATTATAATTCATGTCAACCAACCCAACCCTAAACTCTTCCCTATATAAACCCAAGTGCCTCCAAGCCATTTTCACTTTACAAACACTCTCATAACACTCTCAAATCAATCACAAAGCTGCTGCAAACAGAAGTTCGAGCAGATTCAGCACCCTCCACAAAAGTGAGCATAACTCACTCATTTCTTGTCCGTTTTAGCCCATTCTTTTTCCTATGTGCTTGGATTTTCCTTAGCTTCGATTCCATGGGTATTTCACAGAAAATAAGTCCCTGGAACTCCGGCAAAAAGGCTCCAAAGTCCACTGATTGTTTTTGTTTTCATGTAATCTTTGTTAAACTTAACCAAACTTGAGTTTTCTCATCTCAAACCTATGTCCTAATGCTCATAATCAAATGAATGGTTAGTTGGGCTTAAAAACAAGGCTGAGAAATGTTAAATAAGAGGTTAAAACCTCACAAACCTTCTGTTTTAGTTAGGGTTTTACCCACAAGTAGTGTTCAAGCATGAAGTTTGATGAATGTGTGATAGATGGACTAGCTTGGGCTATCCTTCATAGAAATCCACTCACTACTTGATGTTTTTCCATAGATTAGTTGTTGTTATTGCATTATTACTTCATAGTTCATGACCCTCCTTGGTTGTTCTTACATCAAGTGTAGTGGTGAACTCTTAAGAGGTGCCTAAATGGAAGCTTGTTCTTCCTACCTCCTACATGATTTCCATGATACTTAGAGGTACCTAAATGGAGACATTAATCTCCTACCTCATGCTTGAACCATAGGACTTTGTAATCTTTATATTATCTAATTATTCCATATGTATACCTAAGTAACTAAACTTGATGATAACTTAATAGTTACTTGTCAAGAATGTGTTACATCATCTATGACCATGCCCTTGCTACGACTCTAATGGACCTTTGAATCCATAAAATCATACAAACTCTTTTGAGTTTTAATAGTGTCAAGAACAAGAGTTATGTGTACAAGATGATTATTTTCACTTATGTTATTTTCCTTACATTGTAGACTCCGAATCTATAATCTTCCGATTTCCCCAAACTCACACACCTATGTTTTCCTCGTGTAGAAGGACTAGGTGCTCCAAACTAATCCATCCATCAAAACTACTCGCGGGATTTCAAGTAGAAAAGCTTGCAAAAACCGTGAGTATACTCGATCCCTTTTACTCTTTACTACTTTGGGATGCAAATGTATATTATACAAAATGACACTTAAACTATTTTAAACATACTCTATCCATGCTTAACATGAAACAATGTGTGATACTTGTTATTCTCGTATGCTATGTAAACTATTTGGTCGTTATATGCTCATTAACTTTGCTAGCCTCCCTTAACAATTATAGCGCTATAGGATTAACGCACCGCCCGTTAGACTTGGGGTATTGTTAAGTTAAACATGTTACCTCCCGCTACTCTATTGGGATTAGACTATTTTAACGCGTTGTATACTTGGGTTTGAACATATTGTACGCCATATTTGCATACTAGTACTCACATATTATGAATCATGTTGGATATGAGCACTTTTTATTCTATTTATGCTATGTAACAAAACTTGTATACTCGCATTTGCTTTTGCATTGAACTCTACTTTAATACATGTTGCAGGTTAATTGATGAAGTGATGTTACAAGATGAAACAAGATTTAGGGTGGACTAGATACACACCTAGATTAATCTATCTTTTGTTGTTATGTTACAATTTGAAACAATGTTGTTATTTTTATTTGAATCTTGTACGATGATTAGTCTTGAAATGAAATTTGAATTAAATTAATATTGTCACATAGTGTTATGAAGTCTCTTGCAATCTACGCACTTCGTCTCATCCCGATGTTTTCGCCATCGGTTGGGGTGTGACAGATTGGTATCAGAGCCATAACTATAGGGAATTAGGAATAAGTAGGAATGCTTTTCCCTAGTCTATAGTTTCTAGGAACTTTGCCTCTTATTTGTTGTTTAAAACTTATGCATTCTACCTTACATGCTTCCTAGCAACACTTCTTGTTTGTTAAACTTGCATGCCTTTCCTAAGGCTAACACGAATACACTTTTGATTCTTTGAAGACACTCGTAACAAAAGACGAGACGACTTTACCAAAATAGGCGTGAAACCCACAATTTGGTAAACGACTCTCATTCTACCTTAAACTATTTTTGCACCAAATTACACCATTAAGCTAGGAGTGAAGTCCACAACTTAATGGTAATTTCCATTTCAACTCTAGTGGACCCTCGTCAAAGTGTCGAAATTATATTTTGACCCGACGAGTACTAACCACATTTAGGGTACGAAATCGTCAAGTTAGGGGTGAAACCCGCATCTCGTCGATTAAGTCCCATTCCTCGATTTTCGATCTCGCCAAAGTCCCGATTGTTTCAATCGATTAGAGACGTGTAGTAACTGGAAGGGTAAGATACCGTTAATCGCTTCTCGACGAGAGTATCTTACCTATAGGCCAAAGCACGTTTTCTCTAATTCGAAAGGACTTTCGACCCACTTTGGAATAGTCGACATTTCTCTACCCGAAACAATCCGAAGTTTTATTGAGCCTCTCTTTTATGTATCTCAATTTATTTGTGATTTTATACTTGAACGTTCGTTCATTTCAAACTTTTTACTCATTTCGCACGTTTATCGCAATAAAAAACAATAATAACCTCTCGTGAACAAACTAAATTTACGATGCTTTCATTATTCATGATTATGCTATGTGAAATTCATGTCATGCTATGTGAAAACCATTATTATGCTATGTGATGCAACTTGAACATATTGTGCTATGTGAAACAATTGAAATCCTTTTTATGCTATGTGACGCTTTATGTTATATGAATCATTTCATGAAAACGATTTTCTTAAACAAACATTATGATCAAGTCTTACCTATTCTTTATTTTGAATTCTCTAGATGTCGTCTTCTCATCTCTCCAACTCGACTAAGAAGTCGAGGACCAACTCTCAAAAGAAGATGATGGCATTCATGGCCAATCAAATTGCGCGTATCGTCCCTAAGATCGTCACTGAGATTCGAGCTTCTGATACTCCAAACTCCTCCGTTGATTCAAAGGTTAAACCACGCAAGCCTGTGTCATTTAACTTCAAGCACTTTTCGTCTTGCAACCCCAAACCATTCACTGGAAACGATGGGGTGACTGTTATGCTCGAGTGGTTTGACAGTATAGACTTCACGTTTATCAACAGTGAATGTCCCGAAGAGCTCAAAACGCGTAGTGCGACTGGGGTATTCCAAGCCCGAGCTCCCGAATGGTGGACAAACGAAAGGAATCTTCGTTCTAACGAAGTTGCTTATGCCTTACCTTGGGAAGAAGTTAAGACACTTATGATGGAAGAATTTTGCCAGCCGCATGAGCAACAAAAGCTGGAAGAAGAATTTTGGGCTTTAAAACAGATTGGTGATGATAACCAAGCCTATACTACTCGCTTCAAACAGCTTAGCTTCGTCGTTCCTTATCTCGTTATGACCAGCGATCGCAAAATAAGGAAGTACATCAATGGTTTACCCTCCGCAATGCGTGATGCCATTGAGGCAGCTAGACTCGACAATATCGAAGCCGTTTACCGTCTGGCCGCTTCCCTGAACAACAATCGCATTCGCGATAAACAAGCTGCAAAACCTGTTACTTCTAAGCCAGCCAACCAAATTACCCAACAATCGAGTGGCAACAGGGGGAAGAAGCGAAAGCAACAGAACCCTGTTTGCAATGCGATTGTACCACCCGTTAACCCTGTTGCTCCTGTTAACACTCAAAAGCCGTACGTCGGACCTCATCCAAAGTGTGCCACTTGTAACTATCACCATCCCACCAATGTCAACTGTCGCCGCTGTACTTGTAACCGTTATGGGCATGATACCGCGTATTGCCGCAACAACCCCCAACAACAAGCACCACCAGCGCAACAAGCTCAGCAAGCGCAACAAGCTCCACCTGCTCCTTAAAACGCCAGACCTGTTAGGGCTTGTTTCAAATGTGGGGATACTAATCATCTTCGTCCTCAATGCCCACAATGGAACCAAGAGCAACAACAACCTGCTAGAGGTCGAGCTTTCAACATTAATGCGAACCAAGCACGCAACGACAATGAAGTCGTTAATGGTACGTTTCTTGTTAACAACCTTTATGCTTCATTGTTATTTGATACTGGTGTGGACAAAAGCTTTGTGTCCGTTGAATTTGAACCTTTGTTAAATGTTACACGCTCTAAACTGCCTAAGTCGTTCTCTGTCGAAGTTGCCAATGGCAAATCTGTTTTAGTCGATTCCGTTCTTCGTGATTGTCTTCTCACTCTTAACGATCATACCTTCACTATCGATCTTATACCCATGCAATTGGGTAGTTTCAACATCATCGTGGGCATGGATTGGCTTCGTGAAAACCATGCTGAAATTGCTTGCTACGAGAAGTATGTTCGTCTACCTCTTTCATCTGGTGATACTCTACGCGTCTATGGAGACCGACCTTCAAAAGGACTAAGGTTAATGTCCTACACACAAGCGAACAAATATTTACGTAAACCGTACTTTGCCTTTTTAGCCCACATTGTGGAAGAAAAGGGCAAGGGAAAGAGCATAAATGATGTTCCAGTGGTGCGCGACTTCCCAGATGTCTTTCCTGAAGATTTACCTGGTCCTCCTCCACCTCGATCTAAAAATTTTCATATTGAACTCGTACCTGGTTCGACTCCTGTTGCGAAAGCTCCATACCGTCTTGCACCTTCTGAGATGCAAGAGTTATGTAGTCAACTCCAAGAACTCCTCGATAAGGGATTCATTCATCCAAGTACCTCACCTTGGGGTGCTCCTGTGCTTTTCGTCAAGAAGAAGGATGGCTCGTTTCGCATGTGTATCGACTATCGTGAGCTTAATAAACTCACAATCAAGAATCGTTATCCTCTTCCGCACATCGATGACCTTTTTGATCAACTTCAAGGCGCTACTTGCTTCTCCAAGATCGATCTTCGATCTGGTTATCACCAGCTTCGTGTTCTCGAAGAGGACATTCCCAAAACCGCATTTCGCACTCGCTATGGACACTACGAGTTCGTGGTTGTGCCTTTTGGCTTAACTAACGCACCCGCTGTGTTTATGGATCTTATGAATCGTGTTTGTAAACCTTACTTGGATCGTTTTGTGATCGTCTTCATTGATGATATTCTTATTTATTCTAAATCTCGAGCCGATCACGAACGACATCTACGTCTTATACTCGATCTCTTACGTGTTGAACGTCTATATGCGAAGTTTTCTAAATGCGAGTTCTGGATCAAAGAAGTCCAATTCCTTGGGCACGTTGTTAGTGAAAAAGGAATCCATGTTGATCCTTCTAAAATCGAAGCAGTGAAGAATTGGACCGCGCCTAGAAACCCTTCTGAAATCCGTTCCTTCTTAGGATTGGGGGTTATTACCGCCGATTCATCTCAAACTTTTCTAAAATCGTTGTTCCTCTCACTTCATTGACTCAAAAGGAGAAACCTTTTGTTTGGGGTCCTGAGCAAGAGGAATCTTTTCAAACGCTCAAGGATCTGCTTTGTAACGCTCCTATTCTTGCCCTCCCTGATGGAAACGATGATTTCGTAGTATATTGTGATGCCTCGAATCGTGGTCTTGGTTGCGTTCTCATGCAACGAGACAAAGTCATCGCTTACGCCTCTCGAACTCAAAATACATGAGAAAAATTATACTACCCACGACCTCGAGCTTGGCGCCGTTGTTTTTGCGTTGAAGATTTGGCGACACTACCTATATGGTACAAAGTGTGTGGTTTTCACTGACCATAAGAGCCTACACCACATCTTTGACCAAAAAGAGCTTAATATGCGTCAGCGACGTTGGGTGGAATTACTTAACGATTATGACTGCGAGATTTACTATCACCCTGGTAAAGCTAATGTCGTGGCCGATGCACTTAGTCGTAAGACTCATGTAGATAGTATTCGTTGTTTTCATATCTCGAGCGATCTTCACACTTGCATTCGTGAAGCGCAATACTCGTCTATCAATAAAGGATCCATGTTCAAAGAAATACGTGGAGCTACTGAAGACCTACTCACTTCGAAATCTGATGGTCTGCTTTACTGTCGTGATCGCATCTGGGTGCTAGATCGCGACAAACTTCGTGAACTCATTATGAACGAGGCACACAAATCAAAGTACTCAATTCATCCTGGTGCTAACAAGATGTATCATAATCTACGTACATCCTATTGGTGGCCTGGTATGAAGAGAGACATTGCCACTTACGTTTCCAAGTGTCTTACATGTTCGAAAGTTAAAGCCGAGCATCAACGACCTTCTGGTCTACTCGAATAACCTGAAATCCCCGTTTGGAAATGGGATAGCATTGCGATGGATTTCATAACCAAACTCCCTCGCACACCTTCAGGTCATGATAGCATTTGGGTAATCATCGACCGTTTGACTAAATCAGCTCACTTTCTCCCTATTCGCGAGGACTTCAAAGTTGAGAAACTCGCTCGAATCTATAATGATGAAATCATATGCCGTCATGGCATTCCTCTCGACATCATTTCTGATCGTGATGGTCATTTCACTTCGCGTCTTTGGCAAACTTTCCAGTCCGCTATGGGTTCTTATTTGAATCTTAGTACGGCCTTTCATCCTCAAACGAATGGACAGACCGAACGTACTATCCAAACCCTAGAGGACATGCTCCGTTCTTGTGTCATTGACTTTGGTGGTAGTTGGGATGTGCATCTACCATTGATCGAATTTTCGTACAACAATAGCTACCACTCCAGTATTCAAATGGCTCCTTTTGAAGCTTTGTATGGTCGCAAATGCCGATCTCCTTTAAGCTGGCACGAGGTTGGTGACAAGCAATTTACTGGTCCTGAGATCATACAAGAAATGACGGATAAGATCCTTCAAATCCGTGATAATCTACTCCAGGCTCGTAGTCGACAAAAGAGTTATGCTGACAAGAGACGCAAACCATTGGAGTTTAACGTTGGTGACCTTGTTCTACTCAAAGTATCTCCTTGGAAAGGAGTAGTTCGTTTTGGTAAAAAGGGAAAACTTGCCCCTCGCTATGTTGGACTTTTCAAGATACTCGAAAGGATTGGCAAGGTGGCTTATTGACTCGATTTACCTAAAGAACTCAGCAACGTTCATCCAACGTTTCATGTTTCGAATCTCAAGAAGTGTCTCGCCGAAGAAGGACTTCAAGTTCCCCTCGAAGATCTTCAAGTCAACGAAACTATGCATTTTGTGGAAAACCCTGTCGAAATCATGGATCAAGGAGTCAAGTTGTTGAGGCGCAGTAAAATTCCTATCATCAAGGTTCGATGGGAAGGAAAACATGGCGCCGAATTCACTTGGGAACTCAAGAGTGACATGAAGACGAAGTATCCTTATCTTTTCGCTACTTCTTCCTAAATTTCGGGACGAAATTCCCTAAAGGAGGGGAGACTGTAACGCTCCGCATTTTCGAACTTTCTTATTTTAGTAAGTCATCTTGTACTTTCCATATTTAGACTCTTGTACTCTCTTTGTAAACTACTTTCGCTTCATTTGTAATTCAAGACTATTGATCATAATGAAAACGAAACTATTTTGTGTATTCTTATTATGTGTAACTGATAAACAATTCTTGTTTGAACGAAATATTATTCATGGACTCTTGATTCTATATTTATCGACACTTGATACTCGTTAAACTGATTAAGACTCTTAAAATATTGAGACTCGAAAGCTTCGTAAAATGAATAATCGTTTAAAGACTTCTATTCGTTTATAAATATGGTTATCCTATTTTATTTAATTAAATTAACTAATTTTACTATTTAAAAGTTTATTTTATTAATAATCTAGTTAGTCTCGTTAGATTTTAAAGCTAGCAAACTAACCTAGTTAGTTCGAGTTATGAAGTTGGTTTTCTTTTATTATAACATAAACCATTTAAACATAACACATTAATCAAAAAAAAAAGAATAAAGGCAACAACCCATTTCCGATAGCACGAACTGCCAAGGTAAAATTTTTTGTTGTTTTGATTTCTTTTATACTAATCCTATAACCAAATTAACATTACATTTTGATTTAAATGAATTAACTAATCTATTATAACATGCTTAAATATCTAATCTTTATTGTCACTCACACACAAAAAAAAAAAAAAAAAAAAAAAAAAGATTAATAGTTGTACAGCCCTTGTGTTCGGAACTTTGAAGGGGGTTTGGTTTTGTTTGTTTTAATTCCAAAATCTCTAACTTAACCATGGGAAATTCACTTATTTAAATTTATTGACTTATGTGCTAGTTACTTATGACATAAATATACCAATAACTTTGTCAAACAAAAAAAAAAGGAAAATACTTGGCTGTCAACAGCCCATGCGGCCGCAAGTTTAACAGTGTTTTAATTTTTTTTCTATTCTTTTTATTAATTGTTCCAACCAACTAATTATAATGAATGTCAACCAACCCAACCCTACACTCTTCCCTATATAAACCCAAGTGCCTCCAAGCCATTTTCACTTTACAAACACTCGCATAACACTCTCAAATCAATCACAAAGCTGCTGCAAACAGAAGTTCGAGCAGATTCAGCACCCTCCACAAAAGTGAGCATAACTCACTCATTTCTTGTCCGTTTTAGCCCATTCTTTTTCCTATGTGCTTGGATTTTCCTTAGCTTCGATTCCATGGGTATTTCACAGTAAATAAGTACCTGGAACTCTGGCAAAAAGGCTCCAAAGTCCACTGATTGTTTTTGTTTTCATGTAATTTTTGTTAAACTTAACCAAACTTGAGTTTTCTCATCTCAAACCTATGTCCTAATGCTCATAATCAAATGAATGGTTAGTTGGGCTTAAAAACAAGGCTGAGAAATGTTAAATAAGAGGTTAAAACCTCACAAACCTTCTGTTTTAGTTAGGGTTTTACCCACAAGTAGTGTTCAAGCATGAAGTTTGATGAATGTGTGATAGATGGACTAGCTTGGGCTATCCTTCATAGAAATCCACTCACTACTTGATGTTTTTCCATAGATTAGTTGTTGTTATTGCATTATTACTTCATAGTTCATGACCCTCCTTGGTTGTTCTTACATCAAGTGTAGTGGTGAACTCTTAAGAGGTGCCTAAATGGAAGCTTGTTCTTCCTACCTCCTACATGATTTCCATGATACTTAGAGGTACCTAAATGGAGACATTAATCTCCTACCTCATGCTTGAACCATAGGACTTTGTAATCTTTATATTATCTAATTATTCCATATGTATACCTAAGTAACTAAACTTGATGATAACTTAATAGTTACTTGTCAAGAATGTGTTACATCATCTATGACCATGCCCTTGCTACGACTCTAATGGACCTTTGAATCCATAAAATCATACAAACTCTTTTGAGTTTTAATAGTGTCAAGAACAAGAGTTATGTGTACAAGATGATTATTTTCACTTATGTTATTTTCCTTACATTGTAGACTCCGAATCTATAATCTTCCGATTTCCCCAAACTCACACACCTATGTTTTCCTCGTGTAGAAGGACTAGGTGCTCCAAACTAATCCATCCATCAAAACTACTCGCGGGATTTCAAGTAGAAAAGCTTGCAAAAACCGTGAGTATACTCGATCCCTTTTACTCTTTACTACTTTGGGATGCAACATGTATATTATACAAAATGACACTTAAACTATTTTAAACATACTCTATCCATGCTTAACATGAAACAATGTGTGATACTTGTTATTCTCGTATGCTATGTAAACTATTTGGTCGTTATATGCTCATTAACTTTGCTAGCCTCCCTTAACAATTATAGCGCTATAGGATTAACGCACCGCCCGTTAGACTTGGGGTATTGTTAAGTTAAACATGTTACCTCCCGCTACTCTATTGGGATTAGACTATTTTAACGTGTTGTATACTTGGGTTTGAACATATTGTACGCCATATTTGCATACTAGTACTAACATATTATGAATCATGTTGGATATGAGCACTTTTTATTCTATTTATGCTATGTAACAAAACTTGTATACTCGCATTTGCTTTTGCATTGAACTCTATTTTAATACATGTTGCAGGTTAATTGATGAAGTGATGTTACAAGATGAAACAATATTTAGGGTGGACTAGATACACACCTAGATTAATCTATCTTTTGTTGTTATGTTACAATTTGAAACATTGTTGTTATTTTTATTTTAATCTTGTACGACAATTAGTCTTGAAATGAAATTTGAATTAAATTAATATTGTCACATAGTGTTATGAAGTCTCTTGCAATCTACGCACTTCGTCTCATCCCGATGTTTCCGCCATCGGTTGGGGTGTGACAGCCATGCCCCGATGATTCCGCCATCGGTTGGGGTGTGACAGATTGGTATCAGAGCCATAACTATAGGGAATTAGGCAAGACACGACCTAGTCCGGGCCGATGTCTTAGATACCTAGTCTATAGTTAGGAACCAACAGACCGACTTGTGCATATCCGTTAGGGGTTATGTATGAGCCTACCGCTATTTCTCGCTATTCTCGCTTATGCTACACTATCACTGCACTCGAATTTTCAATTGTGAATAGGCAATAAAGTCGAGATTAGGTGTGAAAACCGCAAACTCTCGACTAAAGTTGCTCGAACAACCCACATTTTATCTACAAACGGGGAGAACTATGCCAAATCAGGAGTGAAATCCATATTTTGATGAATAATCTCCTCTATTTTATTAAAACAGGGACAAAATTTTTAAGCTAGGGGTGAAACCCTAACCTTGACTACTTGTGCCGCTCATTTTTACCAACTCTCACCAAAGTCTCGACGTACTCCAACGACCTGAAGTCACAATATGACTAACGGGATGTGTGCCAAACGCCCAAGAATCGAGGCAAAAGCATAGTCCTGAAGGTTAAATGTGCACAACGGATCCTTGTGAATAGTCGAACCACTTTGGGTAGTCGAAGTCTACTAGCCGCAGACGATCTATATCTCGAGTTTTATGATTCTGAGCCCGCAACTGCCGACTCTGATGATTCGTCGATTTTATGTGCTATATGTGTATTTACCTGTTTATGTGTTCTAAATTTTGGAGAATTTACTCGATTTTTGCCTTCACTTCGATCGACACGCACGACTCGCACTGCATTTCTATCTCGATACGCTGCCAAATCACTAAATTATGGACGACCTTATGCTACGCTTATACTACATTACTCGATATCTCAAACGCGATCGCTATATTCGAACACTCGCGAACTGTGAATGATAGGTTTCTGTATTCTGACTACCTCAGGTGACTAAATGCGTATGTGCTTTTGTGATTCTGTGCCCTATATGCTTATGTGCTTCTGTGTTTATATGAATCTGTGATTATGTGCCTATATGTTTATGTGATACCTGTTACATTGCGTGTTCCTAAGCTTTAGTAAGTAGTAGACGTGTGGGGTGAGATTCGAATACAATGTGATGAGTCCTGTGACGATGTCTGTTGCAGACAATTTCATCTGGATCCCGTCATCCCTTACTTTCTCGTCAAGAAAAGAGAGACAAACACCTTGCTGCCATCATCGCTAAAAGTGTAGCAAAGGCCGTGAGTGATGTTTACGAGAATGCCATCAAATCATCTGAGGAATTGAGAACCGAAGCTCCAAAAGCTACCGCTAAGGCCTTCAATTTCAAGCAATTCAAGTCGTGTGGGCCAAAAGAATTCACTGGCGAGGGAGGTCCTACTGCACTATTCCAATGGTTTGATTCCATTGAGGTCACTTTACGACAAAGTGGTTGCCCCGATGACCTCCGAACTCTGAATGCTACCGGCGTTTTCCAGTCCCGTGCACTAGATTGGTGGACGGCCAAGAGGAACAAGCGAGGGAACGATGCAGCCTACGGTCTGTCGTGGGACGAGCTCAAGGAGGTCATACTGGAGGAATTCTGCCCTCCTCATGAACGTCAGAAGGTAGAGGATGAATTTTGGCACATACAGCAAAAGGATGGTGAAAATGCTGCGCTCACTGCTCGCTTCAAACAGCTCAGCATCATTTGTCCCGATCAGGTCAAGACTCCAGACATGGCAATCAAGAAGTATATCCGAGCCCTGCCTGACTGCGTTGCTGATTTCGTTCAAGCGGCTAAGACTACGACGATCGAAGAGACTTATCTACTGGCCGCTGAAATCAACGACAAGCGGGTCAAGGCTGGTGTCTGGGATAAAACTTCAAAGCACCTGCATCAAGCTACCACCACCGCACCAACTGCTGAAACCACCACCTCATCGAGCAACAAGAGGAAGAACAAGAGAAAGAACAACTCCAGCAACAAGAACTGTGCGATCACTGCTGCACCAATTCAAGCTGTACCAGCCCAACAACATCAAGTAGCGGCGCCTCTGGAAAATGCACCGCCTGCAAAGCGTGCATACACTGGGCCACACCCGCTCTGCCCTACTTGTACCTACCACCACCCGACTGCTATCGCTTGCCATTTTTGTGTTCATTGCAATATGTACGACCATTTTACTACCAACTGCCGTGCTCGACAAGCTCCTGCTCATCAAGCTCTACTCACTGCCCCTCAGGGTCAACAAGCTCCTCCGGCACCCGCGGTCAACGCCAGAGCCTGCTTTGCATGTGGCGATCCTAACCATTTCTCCAACATGTGCCCAAACAGGGTCGTGAAACAAGAGCCCCAGCAGCAGCAGCAACACCAGCAGCAACAGCAACAAGCAGCACGCGCACGAACTTTCAACGTCAACGTGCGTCAAGCCCAAGCCGACAACAACGTAGTTAATGGTACGTTCCTTGTGAATGGTATTTATGCTTCATGTTTGTTTGATACTGGAGCCGATAATTGCTTTGTGTCGTTCGAATTCGAGAAACTCCTTAGTCGTAAGCGCTCTCATCTCTCCTCGACGTTCGATGTTGAAGTCGCTACTGGAAGAACTGTCGCCGTCAATTCTGTTCTTCGTGATTGTACTCTTGAGCTAAACAATCACATCTTCCCAATCGACCTTATTCCGATGCAACTCGGAAGTTTTGACGTCATAGTAGGCATGGACTTTCTTCGCGAAAACCATGCTGAAGTTGTGTGCTTCGACAAGATGATCTGATTCTCGCTTGCGAATGGTGATTTATTGTGTGTTTATGGTGATACTACTTCGAAAGGTCTCAAGCTCATGTCATGTGTTCAAGCTAGCAAGTATCTCCGCAAGGAATACAGGGCTTTCTTGGCTAACATTGTAGTAGCGGAGAAGGAAAAGAAAGATAAGAAGGAAGTGAAAGACGTTCCCGTGGTTCGAGAATTTCCTAATGTTTTTCCAGAGGATCTTCCCGGACTACCGCCAAATCCTGATATCGACTTTCGTATCGACCTCATTCCTGGAGCCAACCCTATTGCCAAAGCTCCCTACCGACTCGCGCCGTCCGAAATGCGCGAACTCTCAAACCAACTCCGGGAATTACTTGAGAAAGGCTTCATTCGCCCGAGCACCTCTCCTTGGGGCGCGCCAGTCCTTTTCTTCAAAAAGAAGGATGGGTCGTTCAGGATGTGCATCGACTATCGGGAATTGAATAAGCTAACTATCAAGAACCGCTATCCCCTACCCCGCATCGATGATTTGTTTGATCAATTACAAGGTGCTACGTGCTTCTCGAAGATCGATCTACGCTCAGGATATCACCAGCTACGTATCCAAGAGGAGGATATACCCAAAACCGCGTTTCGCACTTGATACGGCCACTACGAATTCGTTGTTATGCCTTTTGGCTTAACCAACGCACTCGCGGTTTTCATGGATCTGATGAATCGCGTGTGTAAACCATATCTCGACCGTTTCGTCATCGTATTCATCGACTATGTCTTGATCTATTCCAAATCGAAAACCGAACACGCGCAACATCTACGTTTGGTTCTCGAGCTACTCCAGGGGAACCAACTCTATGCCAAGTTCTCCAAGTGTGAATTCTGGTTGGAGGAGTTCAGTTTCTGGGTCACATTATTAATAGTCAAGGTATTCACGTCGATCCTGCGAAGATTGAAGCTGTTAAGAGCTGGATTACGCCTAAGAACCCGTCTGAAGTCCGTTCTTTTCTCGGACTAGCGGGCTATTATCGACGATTTATCGAAGGATTCTCAAAGATCGTTGTGCCGCTTACCGCTCTCACGCATAAGGACAAGCCTTTTGTTTGGAGAACCGAACAAGAGTCTGCCTTCCAAACCCTCAAGCACATGCTTTGAAATGCTCCTGTTCTCACATTACCCGATGGAAACAACGATTTCATCGTCTACTGTGATGCTTCCAACCTTGGTCTTGGTTGTGTTCTCATGCAACGGGACAAGGTTATAGCTTACGCATCTCGTCAGCTCAAAATCCACGAGAAGAAATATACAACCCATGATCTCGAGCTAGGCGCAGTTGTTTTTGCGTTAAAGATTTGGCGACACTACCTGTATGGTACCAAGTGTACAATCTTCACCGATCATAGGAGCCTACAACATATCTTTAATCAAAAGGAACTTAATATGCGTCAACGCCGATGGGTAGAACTTCTCAACGATTATGACTGTGAGATTCGTTATCACCCAGGCAAAGCAAATGTTGTTGCCGACGCACTTAGCAGACAGAGCTATCTGCTTAGCTCGTAATGTTCAAACCCAATACAATCTCGAAACCCTCATCCGCGAAGCTCAACATGCGCGTTTTAATGAACGCACACTGAAGAAGGAAAGGATCTACCACGATGGAGCCCAACTTGTGAGCAAATCGAATGGGATATTCCACTTTCTGGACCGAATTTGGATTCCCAAACGAACCAATTTGCGACAGATCTTGATGGACGAAGCCCACAAATCCCGGTATTCTATTCATCCCGGGGCCAACAAAATGTACCAGGATCTTCGCTACAAGTACTGGTGGCCCGGCATGAAAAGGATTATTGCCCTCTACGTTGGAATGTGCCTGACATGTGCAAGAGTCAAGGCTAAACATCAAAGACCCTCTGGCTTACTCGAACAACCACCGATCCCCATGTAGAAGTGGGAGAGTATAGCTATGGACTTTATAACAAAGCTACCGCACACGTCATCAGGTCACGACAGCATTTGGGTTGTGGTTGACCGTTTGACTAAATCTGCTCACTTTTTGCCAATACGGGAAGACAACAAGGTAGAACGATAAGCCCGAATCTACACCGACGAGATCATTTGTAATCATGGGACGCCTCGCGACATCATCTCTGATCGTGACGCACGGTTTACCTCGCGACTGTGGGAAACATTTCAAATGGCACTCGGTACATCGCTAAATCTAAGTACCGCTTTCCACCCTCAAACCGACGGTCAGACTGAAAGAACGATTTGTACTCTTGAAGACATGCTCCGTTCGTGTGTCATAGACTTCGGTGGTAATTGGGATAAATACCTGCCATTAGTCGAATTCTCGTATAACAACAGCTATCATTCTAGCATTCAAATGGCACCATTCGAGGATTTATACGGAAGAAGATGTCGATCGCCTATTGTGTGGCACGAGATCGGTCATTCGCAATTAACCGGTCCTGAGCTATTACAAGAAACGACAGACAGAATTTTCCAAATCCGAGACAACCTGGTTAAAGCTCGGAATCGACAGAAAAGTTATGCCGATAGACAACGCAAGCCCCTTGAATTTGACGTTGGTGACTACGTACTCCTAAAGGTATCACCTTGGAAGGGTGTGGTCCGATTCGGCAAGAAAGGGAAGCTCGCGCCTCGATATGTTGGACCTTTTAAGATTCTGGAAAGGATTGGAAAAGTCGCCTACAGACTCGAGCTACCGGAGGAACTTAGTAACGTCCACCCGACTTTCCACGTGTCAAACCTCTGAAAGTGCCTAGCCGACCACGACTTACACGTTCCACTCGATGATCTGCAAGTGAACGAAACATTACACTTCGTGGAAAAGCCTGTCGAAATCATGGACCGCCAGACCAAGCAACTCAGACGCTCTCGCATTCCTATTGTGAAAGTCCGATGGGAAGGCAAACGAGGCGCCGAGTTCACTTGGGAACTCGAAAGCGACATGAAGGCGAAGTACCCGCAGTTATTTAAGGAGAAAGTCCAGAGAGAGAAAGTTCTCCAAAGTAATTCACGGTGTTGTACAACTTCCAGCCTAATTTCGGGACGAAATTCCCTAAACAAGGGGAGGTTGTAACACCCCGTGTTTCAGGGAAGTCAAAGTCAAGGTCAAAGTCAACGACCGATTTTGCGCAACCTAACTTGTAGTAGATTTCTTTTATGTGTTTAATTTAGCTGTATTATCTGGAGTAAGTGTCAATAATTACAATAATCGACGTATGATTTTCGCTATTCAATCGACCTACGACTGTGAACTATAGGAAGTAACAATGCGATAAAGTTAACTAAACGATAATCAAACTATGCTAATCGAATCGACATCGAATCAAATTGCAACTCGAACTACGCATTTTAGTTACTGTTATACGTGTGTGTGCCTTATGTGTTACTTGTGCATGTTCCTTTATGATATGTGTGGTAATCAATCGAAATGCAATCGAAACTCAAAACGCAATCGAACTCAATCGAAATCGAACTATGATAGATATAGTAGTTGGGACTGAAAGTAATTTGACTAGGAAACCCTATCGTACCGAATCGCTCGCAATCGAAATCGAAACGTCAAAAATCATCGCATCAAATACTCGAACCAAGTGCCATCCGGCCGGATAGCCATCCGACCGGATAGCCACTTGGCCATGAGTCAGGTGCCATCCGACCGAGATGTCATCCGACCGGATAGTCATCCGGCCGGTGTGCCATCCGACCGGACAACACTTTCCCCTTTTGGAATCCTATAAATACCCATGTCACTCTCAAACCTTTCTACTTTTGGAAACCTCTGTCCGACCAGCTCGTGTTCTTCACCTTTTCTCCGATTTCTCTCAATCCCGGTAAGATCTCGACCTAAATCTTGTACTTTCTTGACCTACACGCACTCCTACACCCTTCTATCTTTTAATCTTAACTTTTAACCGTAAAACCGATGGATTTGAGGTGTTCTAGGATGATGTCATCATTAGTTCTTGAAGAACTTCATGTTTTGGCTTCAATCCACCGAGAACAACTCGGATCTAACCGATTTCCACACAGATGAACAAAGATCTATACTGGATCTAAACATAAACACAGTGAAAAAGGATTGAAAGATGGTTTCTAGCTTTCTTTCAACTCTTACACTCAATACACTCAAAACCGATAGGATCCGACCCTGATCTAGTCTTCCGCTTATTCTTAGTGTTGTGCTAGCTCAAGATCTGGATTCTACCCAAGAGACCACTGATTTCGGGTTAAACGAGAATAACCGTCTTGAACCGGTTAACTGGCCGAACTAGGGTGATTCCTGGTCGATCAGGTTACTAGGATCAAAATGGGATTCTGTTGGTTAACACGTGTCAAAACGTCTCGATAAAACGACAAACGGCCAAGACGACCAAGTGTAAGACGAACGGAACAATCGGAACGGAATGTTGTCCGACCGGACTACCGTCCGAGCGGATAAGCCATCCGAACGGATTGCTGTCCGAATGGATAACACCTTGGGTCCCACACTTAGTCAACTCTATCTGAAGTTTGAGTATCGAACGAATTGCCATCCGATCGGACTACCATCCGACCGGATTACTCTTCGGATCACGAGATACTAGGACTTTAAAGACTTAAACAATTTTCAACATGTTCATTAACAGGGTTGCCACCCGGTCGGATGGACATCCGACCGCGTGACTCTTCTGCTATGAACTGATTCCATTAAGTAATCTCATCACTTAGGTCGCCGTCCGACCGGATGACAATCCGAACGGATTGATGTCCGAACGATTGACCGTCCGATCGACCGACTTGAAGGATAGAGATACTTCAATGTTTTCAAAATGCTACAACGAAAACTTCAAAAGTCAAACCATCATACACAAACACATCTTTCTTATAGGAAGAAACAATCCACTCGAATAGTCATCCGACCGGACTACCGTCCGACCGGATGACCATCCGAACGAATTGTTATCTGCATGGATTGCTGTCCGGTCGGATTACCATCCGACCGAACTGCTATCCGACCCACTCACACTTTGAATCATTTTTCGCGTCACTTATCGTTATGCTATCAATCCATTCAGGCTAACCTTACTCGCTAAGCGCTCCCTTCAATCCATCAACCGCTGTGAGTATACTCGATCCCTTTTTGCTTTATGCACTTTTGGGTGTTACATACGTTACAACTATTCAAATCACATCAAACACACTACTCAATATTATTTGAACGCTAACCATTAATGCATGTTATACGTGGCTTATGAATGCTTGTTTGTTATGTTTACACATGGAATGCTGTCTACCTGCCTTAGCAACGATAGTACTATAGTTTGGACTCAGCACCCGTTCACACGGGGGTTGTTAAGGACAATTACTTGCATGGATTACGGTGGTAATCATGTATTGCAAACTGCCTCGGGCAGTCAACCCGCAGTCATTGGTATCGATGGATCTATATCGATAACTAACGTGCTTCATTTCACTATGTGTACGTGCTGGTTATGCGTAAACGAATTATTTTACGTATGTGACAGGTGCTTAGGATGCACATAAACGAATTATTTTCGATGGAACTCTATATGCTATTATCAAACTTGTATGCTCACCTTTACATTTTATGTATTGACTTTATTTTAACGTATGTGACAGGTGCTTAGGATGCACATCTGGTAGGAAATTGAAGCTAGAATAAAGCTTTAGAGCCCAACAAATAGTTGTCTGTAGTAATTGAATCAAAGGCCTCTAGAAGCAGATAAACAATTGCTCTATTTAAATCTGAGTTGTCGGAACAGAATTATTTGCCTAGTTTTTATCTGTAATAATTTGTTTACTGTTTGAGAAATGGTATGGGACATTTTATTTTAAATTGAATAGTAATGATAATTGCTATGGAAACTTCTGGACAATCTGTTTCGCTCAGTACCATGCCCCGATGATTCCGCCATCGGTTGGGGTGTGACAAATATACTCTTGTTCCTCCATTTTATCCTTGTTCATAGGATGACAACATCCTCCCCCAAATCCTATATACCAATCGATTACTCCTTTACCAGAGGAATCAAGATTGCTACATAAATAATTATATGCTTGGTTCAGAAAGAACCCATTAGATGGGATCACCTCAACAATGCTTGTTTAAGGTTTTGCTCAGGAGTTGATCATCTTCAATATTAAATAATATATTGATCCTGATGTCCAACTTAACTCCTAGTCCTTTCAACTAAATAAAGATGAAAGTTAGAACCAAAATACTTAGTTGTTCTTTTTCTCATGCTTTTCCTAGGTTGAGAAGGAATAGATACACTGTCATTACCAGCAGCTGATGTTTTATCAGAATCAACAACGACATTCTCAATAGGATCAGAAGCCCTATTCTGAGAATTACGGATGATATCCCTTGATTCTATGACAGTTTTTTCACACACTCAGTCATTAATTCTAAGACATAGAACCAATAGGCTTATGAATTTTAGCATAGCATATGAATATTTACTCTATTCCTTTCTCACCTAACTCTTTCTTTTAGGTTCAGTAAGATGTACAATAGCACTACCACCCCAAAAATTAGATAGCTCAACTCTATGTATCTAAATTTATTAAGGGTAGTCTAATTCCTTTTATTAGGAACCCTATGTAGTTAACACTAGGCTATTAACATAGCCTAAAAACCTTTCACATAGACATGAATGAGATAACACAAATTTAACCATTTAAGAAAATACTCCATGTCAAACAAAAGCAACAAGGCATGCTTAGCAATAGAAATATAAATGAGTTAATATATCAAAGTGGCTCAAAGTCTTCCAACTAAAAGAACCACTAATTTAATATCATTCAAGAGTAATGAAGATGCGACTTTAATTATCCCGTTCAGTCCAGATATCAAACATGCCAGTTAGCCTTATTTCATTCATATTGCATATAACATGAATTTTACTTTATTTTGCTACCTAGTTCTTGTTTGTGTTTCAACAAACACCTAGCTAGTGAACATATATTACATTTAGTCATACATCATGCTTGTTTTATAAAATCACCTACCACATATACAGAAGGCGTTCATACAAATCATGTTTTCCATGTCACACGTTCAAGATTATTTACAATATGAGAACTTACCTTATAGATAGTTAATCAAACATTACTATGAGTTAGACACAAAATTAGTAAGAATAATTTAACAAGTATCATGTTCACACATTTTTTTTAACATAAAACCAATATCCAATCAAACGACTCATGTAACGTACGAAACGGTACAAACGCAAGGGCGAACCCAATGCGTCGAGCACGTAAAATTCCACCATGCTTGCACGGTTCAGTTCACATCCATGATCCGTTAAACAAACAGATCACAATCAATCTCGGTTTCTAATCAAAACACATTACTTGTTCCTACATCGGTGCATAAAAATTTATGCATGGAAAAGAAAAAAAGAAATAACTTACCTGTAATTTGAGATGATCATAAGCAAGAAAACCATTGTTACTTCGATTCGTATCAAGAAATAGCCCCTTAAACGCATGTAGTCCTTCTTTAATTTTCCTTATGCAAATTACAACACTCCACGTGTTTTGTTCGATGAATTCAGGACACTTCGATTGACAAACAGACAACAAAACCCTTCGTATTTTGTTTGAAAATTTGATCCATACACTTGTGTGTACATTCTTAGTGTTTAGAAAACCATTTCATTATTTACATACCCATGTCCCATTCGACCAGAAAAGAAAACACCCGTATATGTATCTATATGTATACACATATATGCAACAAGCATAGTGATGAAAATTAATTGGACAATCATCACTTGGATTTGTGTTTAGTCATTTTGAAATAGATGACTAAACTCACATTCATCCCATGCGATCATCTATCTAGCATAGCAAACAAAGAAAAACATATACACAAGCCTATGTGGATATGCTCGATCACGCGGGAAAGCCGATGCTTGTTGTCTAATTAATTATCGAGGTGTTAATGCCAGTTTCGACGTCCGCCGCCGACCGCCAAGCCCGGGCGGCAATCACTTCTTCTCTTTTCCTACCCGGTTATTTTCGAACCAAAATTAACCGACAACAGCCCCGATCGAGGCCGACGATTTTAAACAAAATCGAGGACGTCGTCATCACTGAACCCAACAAAGCACGCAACCGACTACTCGTCGGATTCATCCATGAACACCTAGATAGTTTATTCTTTTCAAACCAAAATTAACCACTACCCGTACGATTCAGCGATACATATGTTTCTTGTTTCACTTGTAAATCCACAAGAAGCCAAATTCAATTGTTAATTGCAATTCAAGAAAATAATTCGTGCTGAATTGGTAACCAATGAATCATTTATCAATTAGCAGCCTAAATTATCCAACACATGTTAAGTTATCCAAAATTAACATTAATAAACATAAAATAACCCTAAGGGTTGGATGTTTGGATACCTATTCCATGGTCTCACCATCAACTTTTAAAAAAAATCTACATGATGATTTATATGTGCATTCAACAAACTCTATCAGTCATGTGTTTCTAGTTTTTGATTATGAAAACCTCAAATATCAATTCAATCACACACACATGAAGCATTTGAATAATCACAAATCCGATGAAGATAATATAATTCAAGAACCCAATAAAATAACACCACGGTGGCAAAACACGAATTGCAAACCGAAACCCAACAACAAAATCGAACACGTTGTCTCGAAATTGGATTTAGTATTATATCAAACAACGAAAATAGGTTAATCTTTGTTGTATTTTGGATCGATTACTAACCAATTTCGAACCAATTGCAAGAAAACTAAGATGAAGAAAAAAAAACTTGGATTTCTACACAAATCGTGTGTTCACTTTCAGATTAACCTATTTGGTGGTACTACCAATGATTAATCGGATAAGATGTGTAGAACACACAATAACGAATCTGTTGAATGCTTGAGAATCCTTGAAACCATACCGCTCGTTCGCATGTATAAAACAAAAAGAACAAAACTGTTCACTATGTCGACCAAAATTATTTTCCTCGTATATGCATTCTTCATGCCCATCGGTTTATTGGTTTTAAGAAACAACCAGATCCAATATGTGATCCAATCTACGTTTTAGGCCCATTCAAAGTTTTCAACATAACCCAATATATGAAAACTTATATATCACATTCATTCTTTTGGCCCACTTAAAATTAATTCACAAAACATGACAAAAAGTAAATATATATAAAATGCTATATATATTTAATTAATAAATTCATTATAAAATCAAAACCGATAAATACGCCAAATCTTATTAACATTAAAGCAAGCATGCACTCCCGCATCTCCTAACTCGTTTAATATTTAATAAGATTCACTTGGTCGACGAGTTAATCCAATATCACGAAAATCTATTGGTAACACTAAAATTACCAACATTTGAGATCTATACAGGTCAGTTTTGACGGTTTACCCAACCAAAAAGTTTGGAACTTTAAATCTTCCATGTAAACTGAACCAGCCGTTTATCTTTTTTTGTTTAACTTTTGAAATATGTAGATATTTATATGTATTGCATTCATGAACATCTTTATTATTTTGAATTATTTACCTATATATTAAATGTAGAATGGGATGAACAGTAAGATATATATTAAAACTAGTAGGGTGCCCGCGCGATGCGATGAGGGCGACACTTTGCATTGCGGCATTCTTTTCTGGTAGTTTTATTATTCATATAATATTTATGATAACAATATTGTGGTGGATATATGTCATAAGTGTTACACATATGTAAAGTTTTGTTTTTTTATAAAAATTAATAATCAAAAGACAAAAAATATTGTTTTTTCTATAAAATTTAATAATCAAAAGACAAAAAATAAAAGATAAGTTGTTATAATTGTAAAGTATGTTTATTTTATTGGTTAAATTATAAAGTATAATTTTATTTTTAAAGTTCATAACTTTTTTTAAATATCCACATAGTACTTATCCAATAAACTTTATGTTTAAAATTTTTATTTTTTATAAAAATAAAAAAATAGTATTTGACTCGTAAGTACGTTTTAGACCTTTAACTTAAATTGTTAAATTTCGTTTTTTTACAGATTTAAAAAATTATATTTTTATAAAATTTCAAGTACTGTTTTTATAAAAAAAAATAGGATGTTAAGAGTTTATATCTTTATTAACTTTATATCATACTAAGTTTGAATTTTTAGTTCCTAACTAATTTTATCTATATGAGTCTACTTTTAACTTATAATTCCTAAATATATGCAACACAATCTACTATGTGTCTAATCAAGTTGGTAAAGAATTCTTTTGAACTTATAATTCCTAAAAATTTGCAACAAAATTTAGTATTTATCTAGTAATGATTGTAAATTTCTGAAGTATTTTATTTATAATACTTGTTACAAAAAAAGTTTATAAAATAATTATTTTTTTATAAAAAAAATGTTTTGTTTATAAATAAAGTAAAAAACTGTTTTACACATGTAAAGTTTCGTTTTTTAATAAAAAAAATAAGAGTTAATTACATAGTTAGTCCCTGTGGTTTGCACAAAATAACAAGTTTAGGTACTAATAGTTTCTGATAACATTCTAGGGTATTAACTTTTCATTTTGTAACGTTTGAGGATATTAAGCTTATTTTTAGGCTTAAAATCACATTTTGTTAGTACCTAAGTATGTTATTTTGTGCAAACCACAGGGACTACCTATGTTATTACCTTAGAAGTTAATACCTCCAAACGTTACAAAATGAAAAGTTAATACCCTAGAAGGTGATTTTAAACTATTAGTACCTAAGTTTGTTATTTTGTGCAAACCACAGGGACTAACTATGTAATTAACTCAAAAAATAATAATCAAATGACAAAAAAGAGTTAATTACATAGTTAGTCCCTGTGGTTTGCACAAAATAACAAGTTTAGGTACTAATAGTTTCTGATAACATTCTAGGGTATTAACTTTTCATTTTGTAACGTTTGGGGGTATTAAGCTTATTTTTAGGCTTAAAATCACATTTTGTTAGTACCTAAGTATGTTATTTTGTGCAAACCACAGGGACTACCTATGTTATTACCTTAGAAGTTAATACCTCCAAACGTTACAAAATGAAAAGTTAATACCCTAGAAGGTGATTTTAAACTATTAGTACCTAAGTTTGTTATTTTGTGCAAACCACAGGGACTAACTATGTAATTAACTCGACAAAAAATAAAAGGTAAGTTGTTATAGTTGTAAAGTAAGTTCATTTTGTTGGTTAAATGATAAAGTTTATAATTTTATTTTTTAAAGTGGATAACTTTTTTTTTAAATACCCACATGGTACTCATCCAATAAACTTAAACTTTAAAATTTCTGTTTTTAAAAATAAAAATAAAAAAATAAAAAATAGTAATTAACTCGTAAGTACGTTTTACACCTTTAACTTTAATTGTTAAATTTCGTTTTTATATATATAAAAAATTTATATTTTTATAAAATTTTAAAAATATATTTTATAAAAAAACAGGATGTTAAGAGTTTATATCTTGATTAGCTTTATATCATAGTAAGTTTTGTTTTTTAGTTTAGCTTTAAAGTTTATTACTTTATTATTTTTTAATTAAGAAATAAAAATTATTAGATTAATATCCAAGAATAACTGCAATATTTTATAATTTCAGCTTGACTATATCTAACTGCAATAACTATTTACTGCAACTTTAGGATATTAACTTATATAACCTCAGTTGACTTGTAAATTTAGGATACTAACTTTATTTTGAACTTTATTAATATGGTCCTGCATTATATTAACACCAAAAATAAAGTTCAAATATAAAATAAACTTTATTCATACGTCTAGATCAAACATAACAACTGAAAATAAAAATAAAAAACACAAAAAACACTTGATAGATTTCATATTAGATTGCATGAAATCCGTTCCGCTTCTGAATTGACACTCGAATTATTTTTAATCGGGTTTTCTGGTTTGTGCTTGAGTCGGCAGTATTTTCTAATTCCTCTTCTTTGTCATTGTCCTCAGAATTGTCTAAATTAATAACCTCACTCCATTTCCAATCAGAGAGTCTATTGGATCTCTTCCTTTGAGTCTCAAACTTCTGATTCCTTAAAAAGGACAAAAATTAAATACAAAAGTTAAAAAAAAAAGATTAAATAAACATTAAAATTATATTTTCACTAAATTCACATTGAATATTAGACTTGTATGGACTAAACATTGCACCATATGAAATAATATCAACACTTTTATCACCATCATCCTGCAATAAAACACATATATAATAACATAACGAACATGTTAACATGAAAGATATACGCAAAAATAATACTTAAAAACCAGCAAAATCAATACCTTAGAAGCTTGTTCGACAACTGAGTTGTTTAAATTGGCATGTTCATCATGCAACTGAATCTGAAAAATCAAACAAGTTAACATTCACATAAAAGTAAATAAAAGAAAACAATTATTCACTGCTGCGATATAATAGAACCGACCTTAGAATTTTCAATCTTGCATGCTTGGTTTTTCGCAACAATTGAATTCAGAACTGGGTTTCTAACTTTGTTTAGCAATAGATACATGGGTGCCCTGCTATGTATTTTTAGTAGTAACTATAGAAGTGCATTAGGTTTTAATTTTATATTTGCCACTCCTTTATTTAGGAAGTTTGATGTAGTTAGTTTTAAGTTTTTATAAGATATATCTAAGTATAGATATTATGCAGTTTTAATAAAATAAAATGTGACACACAATATCTTCATTTTATGTTACGGTATTTTTAATTCTTTTTGTTTTTGTTTTTGTTTACATAGTTGGAACCCATCCTTGTAGATTATGCGCATTAGATCACAAGTATTAATTACTTGTACATTAAAGCATTATCGACTTGTACTTTTTAATTCGTGCGTCGATATTAAACAAGACAACTATCGAAACGTCGACAAAAATATGTAGGTTGTCATGCTATCTTTGGATTTTTTTAAACAATATAGTTTATAAGATATGTCAAGAATACGTAAAAAAATTAAAAGTTTGTTGTGGAGGGGTGAATTGTAACTAATTATCTATAATTTTGTTAAAACGTCAGGGATTTAAGTGTAATAAGTTTAGGGGCTAAAAAATAAATAGTGTTTAAAAGACCAAACTACCCTCATTTTAGGGGTCTTTCTATAAATAAAGGGGGGGGGGGGAGTTCTTATTTTTTGGGTATCTTAAAATACCCCTCCCTCATGCATTATATTATAATATAGTATAGATTAGAAATGGAAACTAACAAATGAGCAAATGGTATTGGGTACTCGTACCGGTATCAAATTTATCAAACCGGTGTATTTTCGGTACCTGTTCAGCACCGGTTTTTACCCTCAAAAACCAGTGTTGTACCAATACCAACCGGTACCGAACCGTACCGTATCAGGTATATTCGGTACCGGTACCCACTTTTGGGGATTTCGGTAACGGTATTTTCGGTACTGGTTGGTACCGAACTCATCAAATCCTGTAGCAACGCAGCAATTCAAGTAATTGCACCGTTTAGATTACTTTTCATACACACAGTAAGTAAACTGTATTTCGCTTAAATGAGGTTTTATATACACAACAACTTATTTTGCTTTCTTTTTTGTCTTTTTCTTTAATGAATGAATTGTAGCAATGCAAAATTAACTTGGATATTTAGAATATTGTTGAGCAAATCGAATCAAATCCTGTAATCAAACCGGTATCATATCGGTACCAAATTTACTATACCAAATCATTTTCGGTACCAATTTGGTACCCACCTTTTGGCGTTTTCAGAATCGTTATTTTCGGTTCCACGCCGATGTAGCACCATACCTGTATTTATCTATCATATCATCGATCAACTGCTCGAAATCCCTTTCGTTTCTCGGGTTCACATTCGACACAACACAACAAAAAATAAATTAAAAAAAAACTGTGGGCTGATACGCATCGTATAGGCCTATACGATGCGTATAAAGCCCGCCGCCAGACATGCCCTACACCTGTCAGTCTGCCATGTCTTTTACTTTATTTCAATACGCATCGTATAGGCCTATACGATGCGTATTTAATTTAAAAAGTGTGTAGATAGACAAGGGGGTGTGCCATTTGAAAATCCCAAAAAAAATCTGCTTCTCCAGGCGGCGTTTGAATGTAACAGAAAAATTATCAAATGAATAAAATCGTGCTTCTCCAGGCATCATTTGAATCAAGAAATGCTTACTTTTGAGTAGGGGTGTTCAAAACTATCCGTATCCGAAAATCCGATCTGAAATATCCGATATCCGAATCCGAAAAATCGGATATCCGAAATTTTGGATATCCGAAATTCGGATATCCGAATTTTTCGGATTCGGATAGTGATTTTCAAAATTTTCAGATATTTCAGATATCCGAAATATTAATTTTAGTTTTTTTCGGATATCCAAATATCCTAAAATATCCGAAAACTTATATTCGAATATCCGAAACTATCAAAAATATTCGTCTCCGAATATGAAAAAATAAAAAAAAATAAAAAATTAAATAAAAAGTAGGATTTTCGGATATCCAATTCACTATCCGAATCCGTATCCGAAATTTCGGATACGGATTCAAATAGTGAAATGTGGTATCCGAAAATTTCGGATATCCGGTTTTGAACACCCCTACTTTTGAGAGCTATTAGTTACCAAGAAAATAGAAAATCTGAAAGTACGTATGATTATGTAGCAAGATTAACCCAATATATGAAATTAGAGTAAACTGCTAAATTCGTCCCTGAGGTTTGACTCAAATTGCTAGATCAGTCCAAAATCAAGTTTGTTTGCTAAAACAGTCCCTGAGCCTAGTTTCTGTTGCTATTTCAGTCCAATTAATATGAGTTAATTGCTAAATTCGTCCCTAAGGTTTGACTCAAATTGCTAATTTAGTCCAATCATTTTCCCTTTCAATGGACTGAAATAGCAACAGAAACTAGGCTTAGGGACTGCTTTAGCAAACAAACTTGATTTTGGACTGATCTAGCAATTTGAGTCGAACCTCAGGGACGAATTTAGCAGTTTACTCTATGAAATTATATGGGCCTCTAATTCAATTTTTCTTTCTAACAGTCGACCAATTTTATAATAAGTAGAAAATCTCTTACACCCACTGCTTATATTTTTTACAATTTGTGAAGGTATTTTTTTTATTCTACAGTTTTTTGTTTTGTATAATAGTGATAGTATTATTTATGCTTTCTATAAGATCGACTTTTATATCCAAACATAAACACCCGCAGCAACGCACGGGCTTACTCACTAGTAATAAGTAAATATATATCGGAAATAATCTGATATTCATGATTATATCTTTTCAATATTCTTAATTCTTAATAATTAACATTAGTTATCAACTTACCTATACTTTAGTATAAGATCTATACTTTAGTAAATAAAAACATACTTATCAAAAGAAGATGGGATAACCAAGAATTTATATACCCATGAGTTTTTGACGTAACCAAAAATTTAAAACCTCATCATGTTTATAATCTGTTATTGTCGTTTTCACAAACGTTAAACATATGTATAAACAATATATATAATCTTAGATCATGAAATAATTCTATTTCATCTTCTACTTTGATAACACTTTTTTAAAATAAGAAAATATTAATTTGAAATAAAATATACTAATTATTTTGTATTAAAAAATAAAATTCTTACTTTGTAAGCGCATCACTTAAAATGAGTAATGTTATATTTTCTTTAATTTTGTATGTACAGTTCATATTAGGGTTATATGTATTTATATCAAAATTTATATTTATTATGTGTGACGCAAGAAATAATATGAAATATAAAAAATAATTTAAAACTTATAATCGTTGTATCCTTTAAACACAACTAACCTCAACAATAACATATTTATTTAAAAAAAAAAACTCATTTAAGTTTATATAGATGGAAAACACATTTATAAGAACTCGATCAACTCCATAACTCTCTTAAAATGTTTCATTTTCTATCCTCAAACCCATATAATACATGGGTCTATAAACTAGTAGAAGAATTAGTGGTCCCATATAATACATGGGTCAATTCACTCGATCAGAAAGATAAAAGGTTCAGATGATTGGAAGAGTTTGGTTGAAGCCATTTTATTCTCTACTATCCGGAAGATTTGGAAGTATAGAAATAATAAGATTTTCGAAGACAAATGGGGGATGGTTCCTAAAATGTTAGAAGATATCAAAGAGGAATCTTTTGTTTGGATTAAAAATAGGTCTAAGTTTGGGGATTTAAATTGGTTAGAGACTTGGGTGCTGTTTGTTTTTTGAAGAGGTAAAACGTCTGCAGTATGCGGACCACATCTGCAGACATCTGCAGCTGAAGAGGTGGACCAAACCTCTGCAGTGCGCAAGAAGAATACTGTTTGTTTTTAATGGCTCGAAAGTAAGTTCAACATACGCATAAACAAAGCGTAATAAGCTCAAGTTATGAATAATAACTGCTTCTATCATAACTACATCAATACAGAAAGTGAAAACAACTCACAAATCACAAATAGGTTCGACAGATGCATAAAAAAAGCGTAATAAGCTCAACTTGTGAACAGTAACAGCTTCTATCATAACTACGTCAACACAGAAAATGAAAACAACTCACAAATCACAAATAGGTTCGACAGATGCAGAAACAAAGCGAAACAAGCTCATAATAGTTTACAATTATAAGTCAATTTAATTTAATTTGTTTTGCTTAATTTGTCCGTTTTAGTTTCGATTCTAAGACACTAACTGAACTCTTAGTTTATACTACCTACTTATTTATTTATTTATTCAATGACGCACATGGTTTAATAAATAAATATAAGCTAGTGCTGTAAATGTTTTTTCTAAGAAAAGAAAAGCTTTTTTTATTTTTAATATATAGAACTATTAATCATTTTATAAAAATAATTAAATATAATAATAATATTAAAATAAAAAAGGTAAGACAACTAAGATATGAAATATACGAATAAAAGTGAGGTTTTGGGGTTAAATACATATAATCAACGTTTTTTTTTTCAAAAAATAAGTTTATCTTTTTTTTTCATAAAAAACGTTATTTTTCAATTCGTAAAGCCTGTTTATGAATGTAAATATTATAAAATACTAGTCAGAATGATCAGAAAGTGTCTTTAAAACCAAGATTTGTTTTACTTAGAGAAAATGTTATAATTTTAATATTTAAAAACAATTGTTATGAAAAAAGAAAGATTATTATAAAACCTTAGTTATTTAATTTTTGTACAAAAAACATTTTTAACCTTTTGGGAAAAAACATTTTAAATACAATGATTTGTATAGAGGTGAAATATGACAAGTTTTAAAATGATATTTTTAGGATCGTACAAAAAACGTTTTTAACCTTTTGGGAAAAAAAAAACATTTTAAATACAATGATTTGTATAGAGGTGAAACATGACAAGTTTTAAAATGATATTTTTAGGAAGAGGGTATAAAAAGTAAAAACGAGTGTGCATTTAGCCAACCCCAATCAATAAAACTTGTCATAATAATTCGTTTTTTTTAACCATAAGAAGGTTATACTTAGAACTTTTATTCAAATGTTTTTTTACACATCCTTTTGAATCTCAAACACGTTTTGATTTTGGGAAGTCTAGAAAATGTATCTACCTACCACCTTAGGAAACCTTGTATCTTTCACTTAATTGTCTAGAAAATGTATCTACCTACCACCTTAGGAAACCTTGTATCTTTCACTTAATTATGTTAATTTTGGATATGTTAAAGTAGATGTTGATAACGTTGATGATAGTTATCTCATGATTTTGGGTATAACTTGTGCTTTACTCGAGCGATCTTTGAGTAACGTACAAAAACAATTTATAAAAACATGATGTATTTTCACTTACAATTATTACATGTTTTCTTAACACTAGGTATTGGTATAAATCTCTACTAGTCTACTTGAAAATCATACTCACTTTAATAGTTTTTTAGGGCAATCACTTTAATAGTTTACAAATCATTTTTTTTTATAGAGTTCTGACACTTTTTAAAACATGAGTATGTCAACGTGATTCAATAAGATCAACAATTCAACAATGTGTACATATGAAGCTTGAACACGGATATACCAACAAACATGCATAGTCAATTACATGGAAAACACATATGACTAAGTGTAGGGGTGTTCATATTCGGTCATAACCGAATAAACCAAAAACCAAACCGAATTCAAAATCGAAAAAAATTGAACCGAATAAAAATTCGGTTATTTGGTTTAGTTTGTAACCGTAACGGAATTCAGATTTGGTTATTTGGTCCGGTGTTTGCTTTGATTTTTATTTAAATTCGGGCAATTCGGTTTAACCGAATTAACCCTTTTAATCTTTTAATTTTATAAAAAATTTATATATGTTTTTAATTTAATGCCCCAACCCAAGACCCAAATCCATTAGCCCGAATACACAATCATCAAGTCCAAAACTTATAGCCCAAATCATCTCCTAGCTTCTCACATATCACGATGTTAATTCAAACCATAGACTATTCGACTATTTGAACTTTTACTTCTATTTTAGACTCTTTTAAATCTGGTTAAATTCGGTTCGGTTATAGTTGCCACGAATTCGGTTCAGTTCAGTGTTTGGTTATGACCTCAAAAAATAGAAAACTAAATTTACCGAACCGTATTAACCAAATTAACAGTAAACCGCACCGTGGAACACCCCTAACTAGGTTTGTGAATAAAGTGGATTTACAACGTGACATGAAACACAACACGAAAATTGTTGTCTTAGTTCTAGGCTAAATAATGGGTTCGTGTTAATTTTAGGCCGAACCAACGGACGTATTCGTGGGTAGATCCGTTTTTTCTTGAAGTTTTCCAAAGTGTTTTATGTTCTAACTTAAAAGCTAAAAGAGAAATGTTTGTCGGGTTCTATAAGTTAAGTGCTGATCGTCTATAGACGTTTGTGGGTCTTATTGTAAATTTGTGATTTAGAGCAGGAATATGCAAAAGTATGTAAGAACTTTTTGGATAAACAACTTATGTTTGTGTTACGTGAACACAATAGACCACCAGTCGTCTTGTAAAAATAACTTTGATATTGTTCATAATCACGACCCGTTTAGCACCTATATAACCCTAAAACTTTCTATGAAAACCAAAATATATAATAGGAGAGACTTTAAATACCAAAAGATTAATTTTCAAACAAGAAGAACGTCTCACGAATTTTAGTTTTTATCCAAGATGAGGGTGGAGTTCGAACAAAGCAGTATCACCCTTAGTTCAAGAGCATGAAGAACGGCTCACATATTTGAGTTTTTACTTACAAAGTAACGCTTGTGCAGAGGCGACAAAGAAGAAACAAGTGGGGATGACAAATATATTCGAACCCGATGGGAATACCTTCAACTCGAAACATCCGGGACATGTATGAGATCGACTAAGTGTGAGATTGATAAAAAATCGCAAGTACATGCATGACGGTATATGATACCGGGGCCCATTACCCTAAATCATGTATTCATTTACCTTGGGGTGTTAAACGGGTCGTGTTTGCGGGTTAGCGGGTTCAACCCGACCCGAACCCGAAAATCGTGTCATACATATATGACCCGAACACGACCCGAATATTCGCGGATTGACCTGAACACGAGCCGTTCAATCCGAACTTTTTATTTTTTTAATTTTTATCTGCAAATTATGTCAACTTCTTTGATTAAGTTATAATTATGACATAAAATACACACCAAATTTAATTAATGACATAAAACATGTTTTAAAAAATATGATATAATATAAATGGGTTAAACGGATCAATCCGTCAACCCAACCCGTATAGCTAAACATGTTCGCAAGTTTTACCTGAAATTCACCCGAATTCACTTGGACTACCCAAACCTGTAAATTTTGTGTTAGCTTGGTATTATACACAAACCATACACCCAAGGCTTTACTTTTAGTTTTCCATTTTTGGATGTCCACCCACTCAAACTCAACATCAAACCGAACCCAGCAAGCAAACGAACAAAGTGAGACGAATGGAAGCAACGAATTCAGAAACCCTAGATCACAATCACCAAATTTCTCAACAACA
This sequence comes from Helianthus tuberosus, assembly GCA_030545235.1. Classification (NCBI taxonomy): domain Eukaryota; kingdom Viridiplantae; phylum Streptophyta; class Magnoliopsida; order Asterales; family Asteraceae; genus Helianthus; species Helianthus tuberosus. The sequence goes on from CM060390.1 coordinate 1,452,823, forward strand.
CACCGAACAAGATCATCACAATCTTGAACACAACACCGATCCAATCCCCAGAGAAACAGAGGATCAGTTATCATCTTCATCCATCAGCCAAACGGAGATTCTGAGAGCAGTTGAGGTGGTCGAGAGGAACTCCGTCGCCATTTCCGACAGCTTTTCATCTCTTTTCGCATCTCTCCGTCTTGCTCTCTCTGAGGTAGCCCATATAAACCCTAACTAAATTTCAATCAAACTTTTGAATTTTGAAAGAAATTTAAGTTGATGGTATTTAACTGCCAGTTGGGGGTAATTGTGGATTTAGAGGTTTGGTTTACTAGTTGTTGTTATGTGTATCAATGATGGAACTTGGAAGTTGAACAAGTGTAGTAGTGTGGCTAAAATCATTAGGTTGCTCATAGGATGCATATTGAGATTGTTTATGTATGTTGTAGGTTACCAGTCGTTCGGTTGATCATGTGCAATGCTTTAACGAGGCTGCTGGTCGTCTTCAAGAATCTGGTAATTGGCAACATCTTGTGTTGATTTCGATATGTACAACCATTTATCGGGTTATGGTGTAGAGAAACCTTAGTAATGGATTACTTAAATAACTTGAAATTTTAATATTTGTGATGTGTTGTTTTATGATGTGGATTTTGCAAGAAAACATTGGTTTTTTTTCTGGATTCTGATAGAACCCAGAAATCTAACAAACGTAACTGTTAGATTTAACTGCTGGAAACTTAAATATTATAAGATAGAAGACCCAATTCGAGATGGGTTAATCTCCAAGAACAAAGGTATAGATACCCAACTTAGATAACGTAAACATTGACAATTCTCAAAACTAGAACAAGAGATATTAATAAACATAAATAGAGATAACTGCTCCTAAATTTCAGCTACACCTTTACCATGTGCAATATCAAGATAACTTTTTTTTCAGCTAGCAATTTGGGTTGTAATTAATTGTTTACATATCATCTTTAAACCATGTTTTATTACATTATCACTGATTATGACTACTGTTGATCACTATATTTCAATACCTTGCAGCTCTGGATTCTGCAACAAAGGGGAATCTGTACATAAACTCGTGTCTCAGGTATGTAATCCATTTTTCATGGTTCTGAGTTCTGACATATTATTCACTAATGACTAACTTCATGAGCCATCATACTTGGTTTTGAACTGCAAACAAACAATGATTATTACAGAAAGGCCACAAAGAAAAAGAACAACATACTGTTGTAAGAATGCCTGATTTTGGATAAAAGTGGAAGTTCAAATCTTAAACATTTGACACTTCAGTCCTGGATGCCGTTCCTTGCAAAGTGTAACATTTACAAAGAAACAATAAGCTGTATGACAGTACAGCGATTTTAATGGTTAATCATTAGCTGCTAATTTTGCTGTTTACCGATGTGCTGCAGATTGAATGAGGAAATGAGAGGCATTGACACCCTAGCCATGCAACTGTATCCTTCATTTTCTTTATTTTTTGTCCATTTTATTTAAGTTCTTATGTATTGTCAATGCCAGTATGCCACACAATATTTTGAACTAGGTTTTCTTGACCCCTGTGAAGAAAAGTACTGCGCAGAAATGTCGATGCTTTGGATACTGCCGTGAATAGCCTCGTTCGTCTTCATTGAAGTTCACTTGGTTAATGAGTTCATTTTTTTTGTGATTCAAGTGATGGTCGTATTGATCTAGTCTTTTAAGACATTGACGATTTGGTAACAACTTTTTATGTTTCTTGTTTTGTGTTTATATTTAAAAAAAAGCTTTTAGTAATCAAAGCCTTGATATGTAAAGCAAGAAGGGAAAGATTATGATCATATAAAACAAAAGGGCAAACATAGAATGTCACAACATTCCCAATGACAAAATTCATGACCTGCATCAAAAACCTTTCTAATTTCACAAGGTTTGCCTAGATGTTGACTTTTGTGTAAAGTCAAGCATATGATACACTAAGAATCATTCCCATTCAATTGTCGATGGCGGCTTGGATGTGATGTCCAAGCAAACTCGGTTCACCCCACGAACACTGTTGCAGATTTTTCTTGATACATCATCCAAAAACTTATGCTCAAAATAGTACCTGAAAAATAAAAACATTGAAAACAGGTTATATACTTATATGTCAAAAGTCGGCACCAACATGTTTAACATGTGAAGCTTGTCACAGCTCATAACGATTCAAACGCTTTCACCAAAGAAGTTTTTAAATTTTTGAAGAGGCCATATTTTGATTTTGAAGTTTCAACTTCAAATCACTTTGAATAAAAAAGTCAAAAACATATCCTAAATCATGTATATATAATATTATCTAAATAAAAATTCACTACAGCCTAAATAGTTTATAGTCTTAACTACTGTCAAGGATGCAAGTAGGGGTTGTTCATCGCCATTGAAACCGTCCACTTCGAAACAAATTTGCCATGTCGCAAAAGTTCGGTTGATGGCTTAAACGTGTAGATGACAGTTTGAAATTTGGAACCAGCCATTTAACCTTTTTATTTATTTTATTTGTTTTCGTTTTTAAAACATGTAGGCACATGCTTATATCCATGAACCATCTTTTTATCATTTTAAAGCTTTAATGCAACCAAACAACTTTGACGCAAAAAATCTGTATAAAAACCCAGTTTAAACCATCAAGCTGACCGTCAAACCGCTAAAACCAGCCTGTCTCACTAACCCATCCAACCCTTTAGGGGTTCAGTTAGTCATATTCTGAAACTGTAGTTAGCGGTTCAATGGCTGAACCGAACAATAGAACTCAAAAGTGACTTGATTTAAAGGTTTTATATACATATAAGCTAAAAAACAGGGACAAAAACATGTGCTCACCAGTCTGCAGTCATGCCGTCTTGGCTGGTGACAGCTCTAAGTGCAACAGCATTAGAATGAGTCCTCTGATCTCCTTGAACACCCGTTGTTTTTATCGGTAAAAACACAGCAAACGCCTGCCATATTTCATCATATATCCCAGCATCCTTTATTGCTTGAATAAATATTTCATCCACCTACACCACAAATTCATTACAAAAAGATAAACATAAAAAATAAACTTAAAACCATGTCAAACGGGTCTCATACTCTACCTGACGAAGAACATCCAGCGCGTTTCCTTGAGTTACATCACCCGGAATTCTCACAGCAAGTCCGGGGCCTGGGAACGGATGCCGCTTCAAAAACGCCACCGGAACATCTAAAATCTTTCCAAGCTCACGAACCTTTACAATAATAAAAAAAAACGTTTGTTATATAACGGTTAAAAGTATAAACTATTTTTATAAAAAAATCCGTTTTTATATGAACCTCGTCCTTGAATAGAAGCTTAAGCGGTTCAATGAGCTTCAACTTCATGTCTTTCGGAAGCCCGCCGACATTATGATGGCTTTTGATTGTGTGGGAATGGGTTCTACCACTCCCGGGTGGCGGGCAAGATTCGATCACATCCGGATACAAAGTTCCTTGAACCAAATACGTTGGTTTCCTTCCCAACTTTTTCTCCAAATCATGAGAAAATGCATCAAAAACTGATATAAACTCCTTCCCGATAATCTTCCTCTTTTTCTCGGGATCTGTAACGCCTTTCAACTCGCTAAGAAACTGCACCGAAGCATCAACACAAGTAACGGGAAGATGAAGATCTTTTTCAAAGGTTCCCATCACTCGTTCTTGTTCTTTGTATCTGTAACAAAAACATTAATGATATTTATATAGTCACACGACGAAAACGTGGTGAAAAGTCAACTGAAATCTCACCTTAACAGACCGTTATCAACAAAGATACAGTGCAGCCTATCACCAATGGCTTTGTGAACAAGAGTGGCTGCGACGGTTGAATCTACACCACCGGATAACGCACATATAACATGATCGTCAGGGCCCACCATCGACTTGATCACTTTTATTTCTTCTTCCATTACATCTTCCATCTTCCATCCCGCTGTCACCCCACAGATATCGAAAAGAAAATGACGCAATAATTCCATTCCCTCCGGTGAATGTGTCACCTTTATTTGATTAAAAGATATACAAAGGGTTACATATAACTTAAACAATTAACAAGAAAGTTACCACTTATACAAAAACACAGGGGTGTGCAAAAAACCGAATTAACCAACAAAACCGAACCAAATAAAAAACCAGTGGGTCGGTTAATTGTTTTTTGAAAACCGAAAGTAGCGGGTTGGTTATGGTTACCAATGTTTCATACCCACCATAACCGAACCAAACCAACATGTCGTAAAATCTGTCATATTTTAGACTTTTCACCATTTTTCAATAGTTGATGTTTCTGGTTATACGTTTGTTAGAATTTATGGATTATATCATATCATTTTGGTTGAAATTTATATCATATTGTTTTGTTTGAATATTCCATAAAATCCATATGAATATTATAGATTATATGAATTTTTTAATATGTAATACATTAATATATACAAAGGTGTAATAACAAATTATTCCACGGTCAAAAGAAATTTGACTTATTTTTAGCTAGATGTAAATTCATGGTTAACAGCACATAACCGACCCGCTATAACCTTCAAAACCAATTAACCGAAACCGCCATAACCGATTGATTATGGTTATGACCCATGCAAAAACATATTCCTTTTTCTTATAAAAGGCCCCGAATTTCGAATCTGCTTTATGCTCAAGCAAACAATTGATACACATAGATATTCAATAAACAAGAATCAATACTGCAAAAACTATATACTAATCGAATATACCTCCGGGTGATACTGCAGCCCATAAAACTGCCTACCCGGATTCTCAACCGCAGCAATCCCACCCTGTTCGCTCCTCGCAACCACCTCGAACCCGACCGGCAACTTAACCGCCTCATCACCATGACTCATCCAAACAACCTGCTTATCCCCAACCTTCTTCCCCCCAAACAAACCACCACAATCCTTAACAACCTCAATCACCATCCTCCCATACTCCTGCTTCTCACCAACACCCACTTCCCCACCCAACTTCTGCACAATCAACTGCAACCCATAACATATCCCCAACACAAAGATTCCATTTTTCTCAACATATTCAACAAACCCATCTGGAAAAGAAGGCGCGTTGGACGCGTGGACGGAGTGGGGCCCACCGGAGAGGATGATTACAGATGGGTTTAAGTCGGTTATGGATTTGAGTGAAGATGTGCCGGAAATGCAGAGGGAGAAGATGGATAAGCTTCGGATTCGACGGGTGATTAAGTGGGTGTACTGGGAACCGTAATCGAGGATGAGGATGAGGTTTGATTTCACGGCTTGAGGCTCCATTGATGGGTAATTAGTGAAGAAAATGTGAGGGTGAGAAAATTGGGGGTTAGGGTTTATATGGAGGCTATGAGGGTTAGGGTTTTTGACAGTTGGCGGGAATGCGGCCCTAATAACAGGCTTTGGTATTGGGAGGCTTTGTTTGGATATTTGCAGAAAATTGCACTTTACACCCTTTTAAGTTTTAACTTCTACCTCTTTATTGCGAATTTTATGGACATGTGAAATGTTAAAATAAAGTGTGTCATGTGTTTTTATAATATAAATAGTATAAAAAATGGTTGTGAGTGAAGTAAGGAGAAAATGTTACTGTTCATCTGTATATATGGAGGGACACTGTTCAGTGTTCACCCCCTATAATTTTTTAATATATTTTGAAAGTGGTTGTGAGTGGAAGAGAGAGAAAAGGTAATGATAAAGGTATAAAAAATCTTATTTAATTGAAAAGGAGAGAGAAAATGTAATTTTTTTTAGTGTAATTTAGGGTGAAAATATGATGGAATGGATGTAAATGCTCTTAGGGTAGGGTGAAGCGGGTGCACAAGGGAAATTTTCACCTAACTAATCATGATATTCGTGTCAATTCTCATCTCATACATCACTCTTGTCAAAAGCTAAGGTAGGATCTAAGAGAGTAAGATGTAGACAACCTTACCTCTACCCCGTAGAAATAGAGATGCTGCTTCCAGTGAGACCCCCCAGCTCGATAGCAGTTTTGCATCAAGCCTTGGACACAAGGCACATAACACTCAACAATCGAGACAAAGGTCGATTAGTGTATGTACCAGTTTGTCTTTCGGCTATCAACGCCACCACATAATGCATGATTAACCGCTCGCCACTTTTAACGTTATTTTCATGATATTAGTAAAACAACGTTAAAATTAGTGCGATTTCACTTTTGCCTTCGAGGGCCCACACATATATACATTATATGTGCACACCGTAGTGGGGCGTTGGTTTCACCCAAACCTTTTTTTAAATGGTTTCACCCAAACCATTTTTATTAAAGAGGGATGATTGGTTGAAAGAGAGTGGGGCCCACCACTACCCCCTCTCCCTCATCTTCCCCGCATACGATGAGAAGTCCTCGCAAATCTCCTCTCCGTGCGGCAAAACTGGTGATGGCGGAACTCTCCCCTCGAGACAAATAGCCTCCCCGCATGCTTCCCGGCATGCACCCCCTTCACCCTTATGCCTAACACTCAAGAGAACCTATATCAACGGTGATATGACACTCATCCGTAGCATTCGGGCTAAGGAGCTTACGAGCTTCTTGATGTGAGTCTTGTCTGAGGGCAGCGTTCGGATGTGAGGTCCAGGATCCCAAACTTCGTTCGGACTTGAGGGTAATTAAAAACAAATCAAATTTGAAAATCAACTGCTATCCTCAATGGTAAATTAAAAAATAATTTACTTAATCTTCTCTCACACACACATGCACTCTCTCTCTCTATATATATATATATATATATATATATATATAGGGTCAGGATTTAGAGAAAACGCTCAAAAGTGTGAGAACGGTGAGAACGCTTATGGGTCGTCCGATCAAAACAATCCATGGACTAGATTGCGTTGTGGCGTTTTCGTAAATAAGATCAATTTTATTATATGGGACGCGCTTCATTAAGGGTAAAAGGGTCTTTTACCGCTCATATTCAAAACGCCATTCAACAAAATAAAACGCCATTAAAAAACAAAACGCCAAAAATTAGTGATAAAACGCGTTGGATATTACAGGAAGATGAAACAACACAGTAACTGAATTTCAGTTATTAACATTTATTAGAAGAAATTCCCTCCTAAATTACGCGCCAAAAACATCATTATATAAACAAGGTAAAATATAGCTTCCATAATCACTTCAATCTATCCATTTCTGCAAAAAAAAAAAAAAAAAAAAAAAAAAAACATCTTTAACCTAAACGCCAACTTAACCAAAATGCCAACAATCGTTTCATGGAGATACACTCTGGGAATCAGGCGATACGTCCTCCGTTTTGACAACAGAAGGAGGGTGTATGTTAAGACGGTCAGGGCAATTCTGAAGATGGAAGAAGAGATACAGAGACGAATCTTATCCATTGGCATCGCTCTAGACAACGAACGTCATGAAACACATATGCTTATGAAAGCATTAACCAGGAAATTTGGACCAATCAAAGCAGATGTGAAGCCGGACCCTGTCATGACATCATGACGTTTTGATGATGAAACAGACATGGTGATCGTTACATACGACAACGGAGAGCAGGAAGTCTACTGGCTAGAAAACATCATGACAAAGCAGCGTCTGGGTTTCATGGAAGAATTGCATAACGCCACTTGTAACAACACAGAAATAGACTCAAAATTGGAGTTAATGCACGACATGTTCAAGTGGAGGCTTCAGAACCTTCAGGAACAAGAAGCTGATGAAGGTGAAGGTGATGACATGGATGAAGATTCAGATGAAGACTCCGAGGAGGAAGAAGATGACGCAAGTGATGGATACTTTTCGGATAAAGTACCTTCTGACGAAGGCTTTTAATTTTTTTTCCTCTTTTTTTCTTCTGTGTAATCTTCTTTTTGTTTTTTTAAGATAATTAAAAGATATTGTTCTCTCTTTATTAACAAAACCCCGAAAAATACTAAAAATGGTTATTCCTTACAAAACGCCAAAAAGTAACAAAAAATATTTTTCCTGCTTAATATTTTATTTACTCTGTTATTGTATTTTGTCATCTTGGTCTACATAACGCCATTTAAAAAAAGCCAAACTTAGAAGATGGGACGTCTATCACCTGTAAAACTGATAAAAAGCTGATCAAAACAGTAAATACAAAAACAGTAACTGAAAAGACAGTTACTTTATTACTATCATTTATTACAATAAAAAAAGTCCCGCCTAAACTATGCGCCAAAAAACTCCTATAAGAGAAGGGTCTATACATAATGAAATTGATCACACACAGAAAACACAAACGTCATATCCTCTAGAAACAACTCACTTTAAAACGCCAAAAAATGTTAGTTAAAAAAACCACAGATGACAAAGCTTTCAGTGAAATGGATTCTTCTTCTGAAGGGGTTATCTCAATAATATTTTGCTGAATGAGATAGACAAATATTCTAGAAAAAGAGACTGATGACAGTGATATGCCATCATGTGAGCTTTGTTCTTGATGAATATCGGCATGAAATAAAGGGATCAACACAAGTGTAAAAATGCTATTTTGGACTCCATTATTATAAATAGCATCAAGCAAGAGTTGACCTTCAATGACATGCCACCAAACAAGAATATCACACCAAAACACAGGATGCCACTAAGCAGCTTATTTGAAAAAGACGGGGTTTATGTAGGAAAGTTGGCATCTAGCTAAAGTATTTAAAAAAAGTTCAAAACGCCAAAACAAATTCAAGAAGATAGAGGCTGATGACAGTGAAGATTCGGAAGAGAAATTTGATTACCATTTTTTATTATTTTTGTTTTCATTTTATATTATTTTGATATCAAGATATATGTTGTTTTGTTATCTAATTCTCTATAAATAAAATGCATTATTATATAAAACGCCAAAAACTTCAAACAGCAAAACACTAGAAGTATGAAAACTGGGAGAACGGGTGCTGGCAAAGCACCTTGTAAAATGTATTAAATACCAAAAAAAATCACTAAATGCCAAAAAAAAAATAGTCTTATTGTAATCTTATGCAAATATTAATGACTCGTAGTGAATTATTATACAAAACAACACAAAACGCCAAAAAATTGACCAGAAAACGCTATAACGCCAAAAAATTATCTATGTGACACATAAACAATTAATTCAATGCCAAAAAGTTTAATAAATACAATTAACGCCAAAAAAAACTTAGACGCTAGAAAATATTATACCGCGTTGGGAAAAAAAAAAGAAGATTGAAAAGACAAAAAAACCCCTGGGACCCTGATCATGTCCCGCGCCACGTGTTGTGCCCGGATGCGTTCTCGCCGTTCTCACACTTTTGAGCGTTTTCTCCTGATCCCGTTTCAATATATATATATATATATAGAGAGAGAGAGAGAGAGAAACATGATCAGGGGAAAACGGTTGGAAATGTGAAAACGGTGAGAACGGATCCTGGTCGAACACATGGCAGGAGCGCTAAATGATATGCAGGGGTACACTTGTCACTATCCACGTTCCCCTCCATAAATCGCGTTATAATTATGTTTCAAATAAAACTCCAAAAATTTCGTATTAGCAGTTACATCATTTCCAAGTTTTCGAGATCTATGGCGTCTAACGTGGATTCCATTCTACAAAGTAATATTTGATGACGTTTTCATATGTGTTCCAGCAAATCATGCAACACATATGCAACGGATATGACGTTTTGTTCTTTATGCTTGTTTCAATGTCGTTTTTTAAAGTAATATTTGACAACGCCTTTATGTTTCAATGGTGTTTTTCATATATCAAATATTTGGCGTTTTCATTATTAATGTTAATTGTTGTTTGGGATCTATTAATATATGCTTATTGTTTACAATAATGGCGTTTTACACCTGATTAGTTTTGAATGTTTTGGAGTACTATTTGTAAACATTAGTTCTTACTATTTGTTAATTTGTTAACATCAGTTTTGTTAATTATGGCGTTTTCATTAACACGTTTTATTTAATATTGTTAATTATTCATATTGTTAATTATTCAACTTATGGCTTTTCATTAACACGTTTTATTTAGTATTGTTAATTCTTCATGTTGTTAATTAATTAACTAATTATTATATAATAGTTACTAACAAGCTAAAGATTATAGAGAGATAGAAACATGGAGAATGGGAGTGTTTTATTCATTTTTAGATATATAAAACCAAATACATTGGCTACTATTTATAGGGCTCTAGAACATAAATGATATGGAGTTATGAACATGGATAGTCACAATATTCATAACACTAAATGATATGGAGTTAGGAACATGGATAGTCACAATATTCATAACACTCCCCCTTGACCATCCACGTAAAATAATATATTATTCTTATATTACGCTTGGTGATGCTGCCTCGTTAAAAACCTTGCCAGGAAAACCCAGTGGGATAAAACCATAGCTAAGGGAAAAAGAGTGCAGCGCACATTTTCTCCCCCTGATACTTTTGGATCATGTATGTTGCCTCATTAAAAACCTTACTAAGAAAACCCAATGGGACAAAACTTAGTCAAGGGAAAAAGAGTGCAACTTGAATAAGTCTCCCCCACATTTTAACATGTATCCTTTAAGTGACGTGTGTCCATCTTCCTTGAAAGTCGAATAAAGCCTTTGTAGGGAATGATTTATTGCTTGATCCCTTAATGTGCAATCCTTTATGTTATGGGCCATTTTCTGAGCGTATATATCCTGACTAATATCCTGCTTTTGATTGTTTACTTGTGATCAGGATACTGGATTAGGATATTAGTAACATCCTGGGCGATATCCTGGTGTTAACTAAATTGACCACGTGCAGGTTAGAGGCTGTGGGTTACTAACGCTCAGACGGACTTCTTCTCCTTAAGACTCGGGCAAATCTGTTATATGAGAGACGTTGAACCCGAAAGACCAGGTCTACAACGTTCAAGTGGGGAATATCCGCCGGATCCCTGTTTATTAGGGTAGTGTGTTGCATTTCTTTTACTATAAATAGATGGGGCGGATCAGATTAAGGCACGCAACTTTTACACACACTCTTTCGCACACTTTTGCTCTCTAGCTTCTAGCAAACACTACACACAAACACTTGTACTCGAATTACATTGTAACACCTAGTTGATCCGCATCACATCCTGCACTGTATCCTGATATTTGGAGCAATAGAAGAACAAGGCAGCTGCGGCTGTCAGCTCCCGAGGTTTTGTGCCGGCGATCTAGATTGATCAAGGGCTTTCCTCGTACATCACGTGTCAACCTTTACTTTTTTGCTCATTGTTTGATCATAGATACAGCTCTATATCCCGAGCCGTATCCTGAAACTGTTTTTGCAAATAATTTGATTAACATATTTTTCACACATATTTCTAGCATACTACCTCACTTAACTAATTTGATCACTTAATTGCTTCGATAATTTTTGACCAAAACAATTTGGCGCCCACCGTGGGGCAAGTGGTGCTATTTTTGCTAAAAACTTTAGTAAAATCATTACTCGGTTTCCTATTATCAAAACTTTTTGCTACATTGTTTTCAATGGCCTCGAGATCAAACATGAGCTCTTCCACCATGTTTGCTACAACCCCTGCAACAATTGGTTCGGTGCTTCCACCTCCTCCTCCACGAATGCAAACTTCTTCGCACAGAACTGAAAGTCATGTGGCTCGGGATGTTATCCCCGCTCCCAGTACCCAGGGATCTGCTCCTGTTTTGGCTTCTAATGATGAAATTCTGAATTTGTTTGGTAGTGTACAGGAACAGATGAGGCAACAGCAGGAAACTAATCGGATGCTGATGAGAGAGATACAACTCTTGAAATCCGGCCCAAGTAGACCTGCTGAAGAAACTGTCACTCCTTTGCAGCCTAGAGCTTTGAACTTCAGTTCTGCAGTTTACACTGAAGATAACCAGGGGAATATCGTGCCAAGCCATTCTCAGAATCATACTCCTGAGATACCCTCCTCGGTCAGGATCTCAACTGTGAGGAGCTCAGGATATGCTTCAGGATATGGACAGAATCCTCAGACCGGTAACGTGTCAAATAATAATATTCTTGCTACTAACAACAATGGGTCTTTGCAGGATGCAGGTATGACGTCAACATTTACTAGGGAGCTTTAGAAATTGAAGGACATGATATCCAGTGTACCTGGAGTGGTCCAGCCAATTCCGGAAGTATCCCAAGACAGCCACATGGTATCCCGCTTTTCATATCCTATCTGTGATGCTGAAATCCCAAAGAGATTTCAAACCCCCAACATGAAATTGTATGATAGGACTACGGATCCTGAAGAGCATATTGCCTAGTATAGGGAAAGGATGGAGATTAACCCTATCCCTCCGGAGCTCAAGGAAGCATGCTTGTGCAAGGGTTTCGGATCTACCCTGACAGGATCAGCCTTAAAATGGCTGTTGAATGTTCCTCCTCACTCAATTACTTCGTTTGCTCATTTGGTTAATTTATTTAATAGTCAGTTTTCTTGCAGCCGGAGTTTTGAGAAACTAACCAGTGATCTTTATAGGATAACTCAAGGACCTCAGGAATCCTTGAGGGATTATGTGAACAAGTTTAGTCGGGAATCCTTGGATATCCCACATCTTGATGTTGCAACAGTTGTGCAGGCTTTTAAGATGGGGTTACAAAAGGATTCTCAGTTTTATCAGGATCTTGTAATGAATCTTTGCAGGAATCTCGACGAAGCTCGTAACAGGGCCTTGAGATATATTCGCTTGGAAGATGACAGAAAGATGCAAGAGAGGATGAATTCTACCTCAACTTATGAATCAACCAACAGGAAATCAGAATCCTCGTATAAACCATATCGCTTTAAGCCATATGGCAGAAATGACAACAAGAAAGTGAATGATGTTGAAGACGAGGATCCTGAAGAATATCCTGAACTATCTGAATACTGCTTTTCTGTTAACATACCTGAGTTAATGTATGCTATGCAGGGTTTAGGAGACAAAGCTAGGTGGCCTCAAAAGAATCAACAAAAAGTTGATTGGAAGGTTAAATCCAAATGGTGTGCCTTCCATGAAGATTTCGGACATGTGACCGAGGATTGCATTGCTCTAAGGAAAGAAATAAGCTACCTATTGAGTAAGGGGTATCTGAAGGATTTGCTGGGAAGAAAGAAGAATAAAGGGCAGGATCCTGAGAAGGATCCTGAACGAGCAGCATCACCCCCAGCAGATGCCAAAATAATTAACTTTATTTCAGGAGGATCCGACTGTTTTGGTCAAAAATTACCGAAGCAATTTAGTGATCAAATTAGTTAAGTGAGGTAGTGTGCTAATATTATGTGTGAAAAATGTGTTAACCAAATTAGTTATGAAAACAGTTTCAGGATACGGCTCGGGATATCGAACTGTATCTACGATCAAACAATGAGCAAAAATGTAAAGGTTGACACGTGATGTACGAGGAAAGCCCTTGATCAATCTAGATCGCCGGCATAAAACCTCGGGAGCTGACAATCGCAGCTGCCTTGTTCTTCTATTGCTTCAAATATCAGGATACAGTGCAGGATGTGGTGCGGATCAACTAGGTGTTACAATGTAAATCGAATACAAGTGTTTGTGTATGGTGTTTGCGATGAGCTAGAGAGTAAAAGTGTTTGAGAGTGTAAGTGTAAAATTGCGTTGTGCATTAATCTGATCCGCCCCCATCTATTTATAGTAAAACAAATGTAACTAACTATCCTACATAACCGGGATCCAACGAATATTCCTTAGTCGAACGTTGTAGACCTGGTCTTTCGGGTTCAACGTCTCTCCTTTAACAAATACGCCCGAGTCTTGAGGAGATGAAGTTCATTTGACCGTTAGCAAGTCCCAGTCTTTAACCTGCACGTGATTAATTCGATATACCTCAGGATATCACCCAGGATGTTAGCAATACCCCCGTCTAGTATCCTGATCACAGATAAACAATTAAAAGCGGGATATTAGTCAGGATATGTATACTCAGAAAATGAGCCATAACAATTGTCCCCAAATATATCGGTTGGTATACCAATCCAACGGATATATTTTAAAAGTTTTATCTCATAACTTAAGGCAATCAATACGACTAGACCCTTGAAATGACAGTGGTGCAACTTCCAAAGCGTTATTTACTCTTTACCCCCTATATTCAGCCTATATTAACCGAGGGACTCCTCATTATGGTTACCCTTATCTTCAACCGGATATCAGGTACTTTCCTCTCTACCCTTTCTATTTTCCTTGTTTATTTCTCCTTTTCTCCGATTGTGTTCTTCCATGGCGACCCGTACCAGATCGCAAATGGCGGACTCTGTTTCCCCCTTCTACAAACAAAATTTGCTTCAGAATCCTTCAAAAGAGGTGTGTTCTTTCGATAATTCCGACATCGCGGCCCTACGAGCTTCCGGTGCCTTTCCCGCCGGGACAATCTTCCGTCCATTCGACCGAGAGGTCCGATCGGATTTTTGTTCCGACGAATGGGTTTGCTTTTTTGCATATCCTTTTTCATTAGGGCTTCAATATCCATTTTCTCCCTTCATATCTCGCTTCTTTGAGCTTACCGGTCTTAGTTTCGCCCAAATCATGCCTATGGTTTGGCGCGTGTTAGTCACCCTGGAGCAGATTAAGGCTCGTCATATGCCTGATCTATGCATCGAAGACCTTCCGATGGCCTACCGTCTAAGGTCACATGGTTCCAGCCGGTTTCTCCTTTTTTCTATTTCCAGCGATCCTCTCATTCTTAAGGCCACCAAGAATGAGGATAAATGGACAAGAAAATTCTTCTTTGTGAAAAGAGACTCCATTGATAAGGGTTTTGACCTCCCTAAAAGATGGTTGACTTCTGGTAGGACTTAGGGTTTTAGGAATATCCCCAATCATATCCCAAACCTCCATCCTGAACCAACATCCTGATATGTTTATTTCTTTTCTTGCAGCAAACTTTAAAGAACTAGCTCCTCCTAGTGCTGAATCGGAAGGGAGAATAAAAGAGATCTACAAGCTTCCAGAGGGTGAAAGAACCTTTAACCTGTTACTCACAAGCTCAAGTCAAAGATTAAGTTCCAACATGTCTGGTAAGCATAATTTCAGGAATTATTTTTATATTAAATTGATTATTATTTTTAGAGATATAATAAGCTTAAAACATCTTCCCATGGGCAGTGCCAGTTATTAACCTCGAAGGCTTCCAACTCGATGAGCTGGACAGTTATTCCAGCCTTGAACCTGTCAAGCAAGAATCTAACCCGAAGTCATCCGTTACACCAAAACTTACCAGTTCAAAGACCGCCACTGCTCCCAAAGCTCCCCCAGCATCCAGGACCCGAGCCTCCAGCTCCTGGAAAAGAAAGGAAGTTGAGCCCTCTGCTCCACCCCACGTGTTCTCATTCGAGAACCACGGGTTCACGGAATCCAGCACATTTATGACCGGCTTCCTTAACCAGGTTAGTATCCTGACCTATATCCTGCACCGTATGCTAAATAGAAATGTTCATTTAGAATAATGTCTGTTTCTTTACCTTGCAGGGCCTTGAACGCCTGGTTTTCCTTTATGAAGACGCATGTGGCTCCAACGTCATGCTTGAAAGCCAGCTAAAAAAGGCCAAGGCCACCATTGCAGATCAAGCAGCAATTGCCACCGCTAAATCGAAACACTACGAAGCTAAGTATAAGGCTATGACTCAAGATCACCAGTCCGTCATCCAGAAGATCACTCAGGAGGCTCAAGCTAAGTTTGACGCGGCCCAGGTTCAACACGAGCAGGCCATGGCTTCATACCGAGAGAGCCTCAAGAATTCCGTCGTGATCTCCCTTCTCCAGGCCAGGCTGAAAATGGCTTACGAGGCGATGGCTTTGGGTTTACAATGCCCTTCTTGGAACACCAAGGCCTGGGAGGCGAAGTTAAAAGATCTTGGGGGAAATCCTGTGGATCCTCCTGCCAAATCTGCTGTGGAAGAGTCCACCAAGATAATGGATTCTAGCGCTTCAAAGGATGTTTCCGAGAATGCTGGGGCAAATGCTGGAAAGAATGCTGGTGGAGAGGATGCTGCTGCAGATGCTGAGAAGAATCCCGAGGATGATGCTGGTATGGATGCCGGGAAAGAGGTTGCTGTTCAAGAAGGTGCTGCCCCTTAGGCAGTGGAGTGGGCGATGATGGATATACGTGCCAAGGCCGGAGTCCACTTTTTTAAATTTCATGGTTGTGGTTGTGTAAACAATTTACTTTTCCTGTCTTCAAACAATTTATATTTCCTGCATTAGAACAATATGATGACCAAAGGTGGATGGGTCCTAGGTTTTAGGATGAAGCCCTTGGTCATCGGTTAGTATAATCTGTTTTGAACTTCGTAGCGGTTGAAGGTGGACAGGTTTCGTTTTGAGATAAAACCTTCAACCGTTACGTAGGTATGGTAAAAACTAATCGTGCTTTTGGTGGATGGGCCTTGGTTTAAGGTGAAACCAAAAGCACAACTTTTGACTTGTTAATAATATAACTATCTTTTGACTTATTTGTTATTGCCTTGCATTACTTAATGTAACTCTTAGCTTTGTAAAAATTTTGTATTGTTATCTTATGAAAATATCCTGATCAATATACTCAGCGATATATTATAAAAACTTTTTATTAGATAGAACTTCTAAACATTCCTTCAACTTTATAGAAAGCTTTTTAAAGAGTGAAAAACAGTCCACTTTTCCAAAACCTGTTTTGATAATACCTAAATGATCAAAGTTTCAAACTAGTATTAGTTTCAAATATTTTAATCAAATATTCTGAGAAGTATTTTGAAAATAAATTTTGAGAATATATCAGGATATTTAACCTTTTACCAAACATAGTATTATCAAAAACTTAAACGATGTTTACAAAGGAAAGATCATACCAGGAATAGGGTATAACCCTATTATCAAACCTCAATCCATTTGCAACTTTTCCAATGAAGATGTCCCCTGTCTGAGACACTTAGTGCATTAGTTCCGAGCCTTATCCTTTTAGCTTTACACCATTGCTTTAGTAGGAATGTCCCCTGTGTACAATGTCTTCAAATACTTAGAAATCTTCTGGATATCAGTTCCCATTGTATAGACAATTTTTCATGTTACAGGGGTAAAACCCAAGAATGTACTGGAGATAAATTCCTTGTATCCTGGGGAAAATCCCAAATTTTCGTGCGCTACAGGCGGGAGTGTATAAACTCCAAGACTTAGAAAGGTGAAAACCTTTAAACCTTAGAGAGTATGAAAATACCCTTTCGTGAGAGAGGGTGATCAATCCTCATATACCTTTAGGATTCAGGATATAGCCAACAGTAACGAAATTGTTAGCCACTTTTACATGGACTGGTCCCGCCACCTTGAACTATCCCTGAATAACTTGCGCTCCAGGCGGAGTGTTTAAACCCAATTCGGAAGAAAGGTGAATACCTTTAAACCTGTGAAGGGATCAGGATCCCTTATACGTGAGAGAGGGGGCCAATCCTCTAATCTTCCGAAGTATCCTGAGTGAACATCCTGGAGCTATATCCTAGAGCATATACTGCAAAACATCCTTAAACTAAGGTGGGTGTTAGCTTGGCTAACACCCCTCCGATGCTTAAGTTAGTATTGGGTTTCAAAGAATAAATTAAACCAAACATATTTAAAAAAGATAGAATTCATACCATCCTGAGTTAGAAATTAAATTCTAAACTCACTTGAAATAAAGCTTAAGGTGTATAGCATTCCAAGATCTCGGTAGCATATCCCCTTCCATATTCTTGAGTCTATATGCTCCTTTCCCTGCTTCTGATCCAACTTCATATGGTCCTTCCCATTTTGGAGCTAGCTTGCCATCGGCAGGATTAGTAGTATTCTGAAAAGCCTTTCTTAACACCCAATCTCCGACCTTAAATCTTCTGGTCCTAATATTCTTGTTATATGCTCTGGATATTCTTTGTTGATATGCTGCCATCCTTAGCCTTGCTGCATCCCTTTTATCATCTATAGTATCCAAATCCAGGCTCAAGGCTTCAGGATTCTGTTCAGGATCCCGTAGGGTAGATCTTGCAGTAGGTATTGCCATTTCCGTTGGAATCATTGCTTCTGCTCCAAATACCAAGGAAAATGGGGTTTGGCCTGTTGCATTCTTTACCGTTGTCCTATCAGCCCACAAAACAAAGGGTAATTCTTCTGCCCATCTTCCTTTTTTGGCTCCAAGCCTCTTCTTTAAGTTATTGACAATTATCTTGTTTGAGGATTCTGCTTGTCCATTCGCTTGAGGATGTACCGGGGTAGATGTTATCATTTTGATTCCCCAACTTTTGCAAAAGTCAGTAGTTCTCTTGCTTATAAACTGAGAACCATTGTCACATATTATCTCGGCTGGTACTCCAAATCTGGTCAAGATATTTCTCTTTATGAAGGATACTACTTCTTGATCTCTAACTTGAACAAATGCTTCTGCTTCAACCCACTTGGAGAAATAATCCGTCATTGCCAACATGAAAACCTTTCCTCCTGGAGCTTTTGGAAGCTTTCCCACTATATCCATACCCCACTTCATAAACGGTCAAGGGGAAACAATAGGATACAGCGGTTCAGCAGGCTGATGTAATATGTTACTATGTCTTTGACATGCGTCACATCTTTGAGCATATTCTGCGGCATCTTTTCTCATTGTTGGCCAATAATATCCTGTCCTTAATACTTTTGAGAATAATGACCTGCCCCCAGTATGGTTACCACAATCCCCTTCATGTATATCCAGAAGTACTTCTTTGGCTTCAGGATCCTCCAAACACCTCAAATACGGTCCTGCAAGAGATTTCTTGTATAAAACATTATTTATAATAGTGAATCGTGATACCTTCATCCTAAATGCCTTAGGATTTTCATTTTTGGGGATGTGTCATTCCTTGAGATATCTCATGATTGGAGCCGTCCAAGATTTAGGATCCTCTTCAGGATACTCTGCTCCAGGATCCTGAATACCCGCTACTTCTTTATCCCGAGGATTCGTTGCAGGATACAAGACATGTAATATTGGTATTTGGGTTCCTTCTGGTATCCTGATCGATGATCCCAGATTTGCTAAGGCATCTGCTTCAGCATTATCCTCTCTTGGTACCTGTTCAAGTGTAAAAACATCGAAATATCCTGCTAATTTTTTGAGAATATTGAGGTATTCGATTAATTTCTCACCCTTAACTGCATAGGATCCATTAAAATGGTTAGTAATTAACAAGGAATCAACATATACTTGCAAACTCTTGATATTCATATTCTTAGCCAACTCTAACCCTGCAATTAAAGCTTCATATTCTGCCTCATTATTAGTAGCAGGAAATTCACACCTAATAGCCTGGGGTAATATGTCCCCCTGTGGCGATTTTAGTAGTATACCTAAACCTACACCTCTTATATTGGATGCACCATCAGTATACAACGTCCAGGATCCTGAAGATTCTCCTAACTGTTGAACTTCTAGGTCTACCTCGTCCTGAATGTCACTACTGAAATCAACCACAAAGTCAGCTAAAGCCTGAGACTTTATGGCATTTCTAGGTTCATATACTAAATCATAAGCACTTAACTTTACTAACCACTTGGCCATCCTGCCTGACATCTCTGGTTTCCTAAGCACATTTTTGACAGGATAATTCGTTTTAACATGGATCCTATGTGTCTCAAAATAATGTCTAAGCTTTGTCGATGCCATGACTAGAGCTAATATCAATTTTTCTAAACGAGAATACCTAGTTTCAGCATCTAACAAACTTTTACTAACATAATAAACAGGATATTGCTGACCTTCATGGTCTTTTATAAGAACGGCACTTACAGCATTCCCTGATACATCGAGGTATAGGGATAGTGGTTCACCATTTTCAGGCTTCATCAATAAAGGTGCAGTTGAGAGATATCGCTTCAAATCTTGCAAGGCTGCTTCATGCTTTGCTCCCCATTCAAATTTCTTATTCTTCTTGAGGATATCATAGAATTCCTTGCCTTTTTCCGAGGATCTCGAAATAAATCTGTTCAATGCTGCTACTCGTCCTGTTAACCGTTGAACATCCTTCATATTCGAGGGTGATTTTATATCCAAGATAGCTTTAATCTGCTCCGGGCTTGCCTCTATCCCCCTTTTCGTCACCATATATCCAAGAAACTTTCCTGCCCCCACTCCGAAATGGCACTTAGCAGGATTCAGCTTCATGTTATACTGATCCAGGATATCAAATGCTCCCTTGATATCCTGGAGGTGATCCTCAGCCTTTTTAGATTTCACCACCATATCGTCAATATATACCTCCATGGTATCCCCCAGCTTATCTTTGAACATCATGTTTACTAATCTCTGGTATGTTGCACCTGCATTTTTCAAACCGAAAGGCATGGCAGTATAGCAATATATACCTGTTGGTGTAATGAAAGCAGTATCCTCCTGGTCCGAAGGCTCCATTTGAATCTGCTGAAATCCTGAGGATGCGTCCATGAACGTTAAGATTTCATGTCCAGCAGTAGCATCCACCATTGCGTCGATATGAGGGAGAGGAAATGGGTCTTTAGGACAAGCCTTGTTCAAGTCCGTGTAGTCTACACAGACTCTCCATTTCCCGCTTTTCTTCTGTACCACAACTACGTTTGCTAGCCATCTTGGAAACTTGACTTCTTTGATCATCCTGGACTTCAACAATCTTTCAACTTCTTCTTGGATGATCGTATTCCGCTCAAGAGCAAATTTTCTTCTTTTTTGCTGAACAGGCTTGAATGATCTGTCAATTCCAAGCTTGTGAGTGATGATGTCTTTGGATATGCCTGTCATATCCTCATGCTTCCATGCAAACGTTGACATCCTGCATTTCAAAAAGTTAGTTAACTGCTCTTCAATATCTTGAGGGATATTGGTTCCTACGAGCACCGAAATATCAGGATTATCCTGATCCAGAATAATTTTCTTCACATCCTGCTCCGAAGCTTCCAAGGTATCCCGGGCCCGCATCTTTAATTGCTATGCTTGATTAGGCTTGGTTGAAGATTTCATCGAAGATGAGTAACACTCTTTCGCCTCCTGCTGATCACTTTCAACCTTGACAACTCCCCAAGGGGTTGGAATCTTGATGCATTGGTGATATGTTGATGGCACAGCCTTCATATCGTGAATCCATGGTCTTCCCAGTATGATGTTATAGTAGGATAAGGAGTCCATCACACAGAAGCGTTGTATCGAGTTGACCCCTTCAACGTATACTGGTAACTTTATCTCCCCTACAGTATTTCTAGCTTCTCCACTGAAACCAACGAGCACAGTGGACTTCGAAGTAATATCCATCGGAGATACATTCATCCTCTTCAATGTTTCCAGCTGAATTATATTGACAGAACTACCGTTGCCTACATGTATCCTGCGTACAAAATGGTTAGCCACATATAATGTTATTACCAAAGCATCATGGTGAGGATCCTGAACAGTATCCCTGTCATCACTATCGAAAGTGATCACTTTATCAGTTGTGAGGGTAGTCATCCTGACTGGTTTGTCTCCCCTTTCACTCTTAGCTTCCTTTGCATGTCTCTTAGCCGCCGAATACGAAGTTCCACAAATATCGGATCCTCCTGAAATAAAGTTAATTATCTTGGCATCTGCTGGGGGTGATGCTGCTCGTTCAGGATCCTTCTCGGGATCCTGACCTTTATTCTTCTTTTTTCCCAGCAAGTCCTTCAGATACCCCTTACTTAACAGGTAACTTATCTCTTTCCTTAAAGCAATGCAATCCTCGGTCATATGTCCGAAGTCTTCATGGAAGGCACACCATTTAGATTTATCCTTCCAATCAACTTTCTGCTGGTTATTTCGAGGCCACCTAGCTTTGTCCCCTAAACCCTGCATAGCATACATTAACTCAGGTATATTAACAGAAAAGCAGTATTCAGATAAGTCAGGATATTATTCAGGATCCTCGTCTTCAACAGCATTCACTTTCTTGTTATCATTTCTGCCATATGGCTTGGAGCGATATGGCTTATATGAGGATTCTGATTTCCTATTAGTTGATTCATAGGTTGAGGTAGAATTCATCGTCTCCTGCATCTTCTTGTCATCTTCCAAATGGATATATCTCAAAGCCCTGTTACGAGCTTCGTCGAGATTCCTGCAGGGATTCATTACAAGATCCTGATAAAACTGAGAATCCTCTTGTAACCCCATCTTAAAAGCTTGCACAGCTGTTGCAACATCAAGATGTGGGATATCCAAGGATTCTCGACTGAATTTGTTCACATAATCCCTCAAGGATTCCTGAGGCCCTTGAGTTATCGTTTAACAGCCATTTTAAGGCTGATCCTGTTAGGGTAGAACCAAATCCCTTGCATAAGCATGCTTCCTTGAGATCTGGAGGGATAGGATTGATTTCCATCCGTTCCCTATACTGGGCAATATGCTCTTCAGGATCCGTAGTCCCATCATACAGCTTCATGTTGGGAGTCTGAAATCTTTTTGGGATTTCAGCATCATAGATAGGATATGCAAAGCGGGATATCCTGTGGCTGTCTTGGGATACTTCCGGAATTGGCTGGACCACTCCAGGTACACTGGATATCATGTCCTTCAATTTCTGGAGCTCCCTGGTAAATGTTGACGTCATACCTGCATCCTGCAAAGAGCCATTGTTGTTAGTAGCAAGAATATTATTATTTGACACATTACCGGTCTGAGGATTTTGGCCATATCCTGAAGCATATCCTGTACTCCTCACAGTCGACATCCTGACCGAGGAGGGTATCTCAGGGGTATGATTCTGAGAATGGCTTGGGACGATATTCCCCCTGTTATCCTCAGTGTAAACTACGGAACTGAAGTTCAAAGCCCTGGGCTGTATGGGAATGACAATTTCTTCAGCAGGTCTACTCGAACTAGCTTTTAAGAGTTGTATTTCTCTTAACAGCATTTGGTTAGTTTCCTGTTGCTGCCTCATTTGTTCCTGCACACTTCCAAATAAAGTCAGAATTTCAGCATTAGAGGCTAAAATGGGAGCAGATCCCTGAACACTCCGAGTAGGGATAACATCTTGAGATTGTGAAGAAAATGGCATCCTTGGAGGAGGTGGTGGAAGCACCGAACCGGTAGTAGCAGAGGTTGCAGCAGACATAGTGGAAGAGCTCATGTTTGATCTTGAGGCCATTGTAAACAATGTGGCAAAAAGTTTTGAAAATAGAAAACCGATTAACGATTTTACAAAGATTATTAGTAAAAGTAGCACCACTTGCCCCACGGTGGGCGCCAAATTGTTTTGGTCAAAAATTACCGAAGCAATTTAGTGATCAAATTAGTTAAGTGAGGTAGTGTGCTAATATTATGTGTGAAAAATGTGTTAACCAAATTAGTTATGAAAACAGTTTCAGGATACGGCTCGGGATATCGAACTGTATCTACGATCAAACAATGAGCAAAAATGTAAAGGTTGACACGTGATGTACGAGGAAAGCCCTTGATCAATCTAGATCGCCGGCATAAAACCTCGGGAGCTGACAATCGCAGCTGCCTTGTTCTTCTATTGCTTCAAATATCAGGATACAGTGCAGGATGTGGTGCGGATCAACTAGGTGTTACAATGTAAATCGAATACAAGTGTTTGTGTATGGTGTTTGCGATGAGCTAGAGAGTAAAAGTGTTTGAGAGTGTAAGTGTAAAATTGCGTTGTGCCTTAATCTGATCCGCCCCCATCTATTTATAGTAAAACAAATGTAACTAACTATCCTACATAACCGGGATCCAACGAATATTCCTTAGTCGAACGTTGTAGACCTGGTCTTTTGGGTTCAACGTCTCTCCTTTAACAAATACGCCCGAGTCTTGAGGAGATGAAGTCCATTTGACCGTTAGCAAGTCCCAATCTTTAACCTGCACGTGATTAATTCGATATACCTCAGGATATCACCCAGGATGTTAGCAATACCCCCGTCCAGTATCCTGATCACAGATAAACAATTAAAAGCGGGATATTAGTCAGGATATGTATACTCAGAAAATGAGCCATAACACCGATATTTGTGGGACTTCGTATTCTGCGGCCAAGAGACATGCAAAGGAGGCTAAGACTAAAAGGGGAGACAGACCAGTCAGAATGACAACCCTCACAACTGACAAAGTGATCACTTTCGACAGTGATGACAGGGATACTGTCCAGGATCCTCACCATGATGCCCTTGTGATTACATTATATCTTGCTAACCATTTTGTACGCAGGATATTAGTGGATAATGGCAGCTCTGTCAACATAATTCAGCTGGAAACATTGAAGAGGATGAATGTATATCCGATGGAGATTACTTCGAAATCCACAGTGCTCGTTGGCTTCAGTGGGGAAGCTAGAAATACCGTAGGGGTGATAAAGTTGCCAGTATATGTTGAAGGGGTCAACTCGATACAACGTTTCTGTGTGATGGACTCCCTATCCTGCTATAACATCATATTAGGCAGGCCATGGATCCATGATATGAAGGTTGTGCCATCGACTTATCATCGGTGCATCAAGATCACTACCCCTTGGGGGGTTGTCAAGGTTGATAGTGATCAGCAGGAGGCGAAGGAATGCTACTCATCCTCAATGAAATCCTCAACCAAGCCTAATGCAGCATAGCAATTAAAGATGCGGGCCCAGGATATCATGGAGGCTTCGGAGCAGGATGTAAAGAAAGTTATCTTGGATCAGGATAATCCGGATATCTCGGTGCTCGTAGGGATAAAGTGAAATTGGGTTACTATACTTAATGTAAGTATGCTATATATTTTATTAAATAACCCAGGAGTGATACCCAAAATATAACCACCCTCCTAAAACACCCTTGACACCCTACACTTTCTAAAATACACCCCATATGTGAAAACCGAGCCCGAATTACAATATAGCATTAAAAATAAATTAAAATCTAGAAATAATAAGTTGAGGCGGGCCGCGTAGGACCCCACCCCAACCTTACGCGGGCGGTATGAAGGTGTAGATCTGAATTCGCTGATTCTTTAAGTTCAGGCGGGCCGCGTAAAGATCCCTATTAGTTTACGCGGGCCAGGAGGGACTAAAAAGGTGGCGCAGCCCAGTGCGGCCACGTGGCCCAACACCCGTCAAGCCTACACATCGACTCAGCATAGCTATACGTTGACTGGAGGTCAACGCGGGCCGCGTAAGCCCTGCTCTCATGTTACGCGGGCCGCGAGAGAGTCCAGTATCAGCACTATATAAAGGAGGCCTCGGGTTTCAATTCAGTTCGTTCATTTCTCAATTCTCAATCACAATTTCTGTAGTAGGCATATTATACTCGGGTATTATACCCCTAAATAGCGAAGTTCTGCTCCGTTGTAAGTATTATAACCCCAGTTTCGTAATAGATACGCTGCCCGATTGATTTAGGGTTCCGTAATAACTGTCGTGGTTCTGCCCGACGTAGTTATTGGAATACCGTCTCGGGGAAGGTATCATTAATATTATCAAAGGGTTATTATACTAACACGTGTACATTATTTATTTAACTAGATTATAACCAGGAAGTCACAAAGGAAAGACCTATAATAGCAATGTGAGTAATCTCCTTTTTATTAACAGTTTTTACAAAACCTTAAATGTTTTATAATGTAATTAAGCAGTGATTGAGTCTTTGTAGTCTTCAATTACTGTCCGGTATGTTGGGGTTTTGTATACAAAATTTGTACTACCTGCGAGTAGTAAGTCGAGTATGACAGTACGTTACCATTGGACAATGTGTTAGCCAATGTGTAATATGACCCACAAGTCAGTGGATTGCTAGTACCAAATGGAGTAATTGTGTAGACATAAACATTGTAATCGTCCTCGATACTGTCTTAATTAATAAAATGTTTCTTGACTAAACTAGGATTCACTCACCAGTATTTCCTGCTGATAAAATGTTTTAAACACGTGTTTCAGGTAACTTAGTGTGAAGCCAATAAAAGCCAGCTGGACAGCACTGAAGGCTTGGAAAAGTGGCAATAAAGTTACCTAAATTAAAATAGATGTTTTTAATAAATAAAATAGGATTTATTCCTATGGAAACATGTGTACTACGAATTTGGGTTTTTCCCATATATAATTGTATTTATAAAATACGGTGGTTTACTCTGATCAAATATTTCCTAACTACGGTCCTGATGAAAATTTTCCGCTGCCAAATTAATAAACACCGATACCACCGAAACTGGCTCACGGCCGCCCGTTCCCGGGAACTAGGGATCGGGGGTTGTGACAGAAGGTGGTATCAGAGCCTAGCCACTGGTTCAAGCCAAAGAAGTGTTCTGCTGACACTTAAGTTTTAATTCTGTGTTAGGAAATAACTTATGTGATTATGTGTTTTATATTATTTGACTATTTGTTAGTCTACAGTATGGGTAAACAAAGAATTTCGGATATCTATCGTCAACTAGATAGTTCACCAAAAGATAAGGGAACCTCATTTCAACCAAATCACTCAGGATATTCAGCAGATATTGAGGAAGGAATATTTATTCGTAAGGCACAGTCTAAGAAACCATTTACCACTAAGAAAAGAAATTGGATTATTAGCAAAAGTCGAGAGAAAATAAAGAAGTCACAACCGAAGGGAACAATAATCAATCAGGGAATAAATACACAAACTCAGGAAACAGGCAATAACTTACTAGGGAAAGATGAATTAGATGGACAATGGGTAAATCTCCATATGTTAGCCACTACAGCATTAAATGCTAACTTATATTAAATAGTTGAAGAGCCAAATCAGTACCAGTACCCATGCCACCTATGAGCTAGAAACTTTAAAAGGAACTTTGCCTATTAGATAACAACTTAGTAGAGACAGGAGATAGAATAAACTTTACATAAAGGCATGTTGAGCATAATACTCCTATAACATAGATAGATTAAAATAAGTTACGGATGCATAATCCCTAGTTTATTTTGAATTCCAGTTGTAGTTTGTAATAAATAAATATATAAATATATATATATATATATATATATATATATATATATGAGTCGCAATGTTTGCCGTTTTTAATCAATCTATTTTATGATTGTACCCAAATGTTTGTGCTAGACTAAACTGGGATTCACTCACCAGTATTTCCTGCTGATAAAATGTTTTAAACACGTGTTTCAGGTAACTTAGTGTGAAGCCAATAAAAGCCAGCTGGACAGCACTGAAGGCTTGGAAAAGTGGCAATAAAGTTACCTAAATTAAAATTGATGTTTTTAATAAATAAAATAGGATTTATTCCTATGGAAACATGTGTACTACGAATTTGGGTTTTCCCATATATAATTGTATTTATAAAATACGGTGGTTTACTCTGATCAAATATTTCCTAACTACGGTCCTGATGAAATTTTTCCGCTGCCAAATTAATAAACACCGATACCACCGAAACTGGCTCACGACCGCCCGTTCCCGGGAACTAGGGATCGGGGGTTGTGACACCTGGTTAAGGAAACCTGTCATAAACTTTCTAGAATCCGTGAACCCGTGATTCTCAAATGGGAATACATGGGGAGTAGTAGGATGATCTGCTTCCTTCCTCTTCCGGGAGCTGGAGGCCCGGGTCCTGGATGCTAGAGGAGCTTTGGGAGCCATAGTAGTCTTTGAGCTGCTGGGCTTTGGAGTATCAGCTGGCTTCGGGTTGGTCTCTTGTTTGATGGGTGGAAGGCTGGAATAAATATCCAACTCATCAAGTTGGAAGCCTTCGAGGTTAATGACCGGCACTGTGTCGAGGGGGAAGTGTTTAATCTATGTCATTTATACACTATTGTCAATTTTACTCACAAATACTTACCAGACATTTCTGAACTAGATTTCTGACTTGAGTTTGTGAGAGACATGGAGAAAGTTCTTTCAGCGGCAGGAAGTCGGTAAATCTCTTTGATCCTGGGTTGTGATTCTGCACTTGGGGATGCTAGGTCTCTGAAATTCGCTGCACAAATGTTAGGATATCAGTCAGAATACAGTTAAGGATATATTTGGGGATATTCCTAAAACCCTAAATCCTACCCTTGGTTAGCAATCTAACTGGCAGATCGAAACCCCGTCGATGGAGTCCCTTTTTACAAAAAAGAATTTCTGTTTCCATTTCTCCTCATTCTTCGTAGCTTTGAGAACAAGAGGATTTTTGGAAGTGGAGAACAAGAGAAAACGGCTATTGCCATGAGATCTCAACCGATATGCTATGGGAAGGTCTTCAATACACAGGTCAGGGCAATGACGAGATCTGATTTGATCTTGCACCATCAAAACTCGCCAGACCATTGGCATAGTTTGGGCATAACTAAGGCCGGTGAGTTCGAAGAAACGAGAGATGAAGGGTGGAAATGGGTACCGGAGTCCCAAAGAAAAAGGGTAGGCAAAAAAGCAGACCCACTCGTCTGATGATGCATCTGATCGAACCTCCCGATCAAAAGGGCGAATGACGGCTCCGGCGGGAAAGGCGCCGGAATCCTTCAGGGCAGCGATATCGGCATTATTGAAGGAGCATATTTCTTTTTCTGGTTCTCGTATGAGGTTTTGACTCACGAGGGTGGGGACTGGTTCATCCGAACGTGATCTTGTCTGTGATGCCATAAGGGGTATCAAGCAAACTATAAGAAATTCAAAGGAAAAAAACAGAGGATGAAGGAAAGGATGATTACCTGAAAATCGCTTGAAGAGTAATGATAACAAGATGAAATATCTCAGCTAATTATAGGCTGAATATAGGGGGCGAAGAGTAAAAGTAGCATGGGAAGTTGCACAATGTCATCTCAAACGTCACCTCGTTTTAATTGCCTCGGTCTACGAGTTAGAATTTTTAAAATATATCCGTTGGATTGGTATACCAACAGATATATTTGGGGACAATTGTTAGGGGCCATTTTCTGAGCGTATATATTCTGACTAATATCCTGCTTTTGATTGTTTACTTGTGATCAGGATACTGGATTAGGATATTGGTAACATCCTGGGCGATATCCTGGTGTTAACTAAATTGACCACGTGCAGGTTAGAGGTTGTGGGTTACTAACGGTCAGATGGACTTCTTCTCCTTAAGACTCGGGCAAATCTGTTATATGAGAGACGTTGAACCCGAAAGACCAGGTCTACAATGTTCAAGTGGGGAATATCCGCCGGATCCCGGTTTATTAGGGTAGTTTGTTGCATTTCTTTTACTATAAATAGATGGGGCGGATCAGATTAAGGCACGCAACTTTTACACACACTCTTTCGCACACTTTTGCTCTCTAGCTTCTAGCAAACACTATACACAAACACTTGTATTCGAATTACATTGTAACACCTAGTTGATCCGCATCACATCCTGCACTGTATCCTGATATTTGGAGCAATAGAAGAACAAGGCAGCTGCGATTGTCAGCTCCCGAGGTTTTGTGCCGGCGATCTAGATTGATCAAGGGCTTTCCTCGTACATCACGTGTCAACCTTTACTTTTTTGCTCATTGTTTGATCATAGATACAGCTCTATATCCTGAGCCGTATCCTGAAACTGTTTTTGCAAATAATTTGATTAACATATTTTTCACACATATTTCTAGCACACTACCTCACTTAACTAATTTGATCACTTAATTGCTTCGGTAATTTTTGACCAAAACACTTTATGTTGAGCAATGTTGTATAATCTTCTAACGAGACTTTAGGTGCCTCCTTCCAAAAATTTATGTCCACGACTGTGTTTCGTTACATTCCTGCATCTACAAGACTAATCAAACTTGTTTTGATGGGTTAGTAAAACATAATCAAATATCGTTTATACCTGAAACTGAAATATTTCTTTGAACTCATTCCAATGTCTTTTCGCTTGACAAAGATTATATCATGACAATAAGCTCAAGTGAAAGATATTATAACCATACATAGCTAGCAAAACATATTAATGCACTTTTGCATTTAACGATGGTACTGCTAGAATGAGAATCTCTACTTTGGTAGGAGATGATAATAGGCATTTCTTATAACAAATGACTTAACAACCTTTAACATACTTTAAGGTTCAACTATGTCCATACTAAAATATCCAAACATCATCTGCTAGATGTACTTGAGGGATTAGTAAAATATAATTACATATATACTCGAACTGTAGTTCGAGTAATACTTGGACCGTGCCAAGGACATTAAAAAATTCTCCCTCTAAAAGCTTGACAATTTCTCTCGATGATGCCTAGACATCATACTGTAAATTGCGATTATAGTGAACTTTTAAAAGTAGAATGTTCATAGAGCATGGCTAATTTAATCAAACTTATATCCCTCTTTATGCAAATATCTCGAGTTGTACAACACTCGACCCAACTATTTTAGCCCATACATATTTTGTCAACTTCATATAGTACGTTCTTGAGGTTTTTATATAAATGTTTCTGGCATTATCAATCCATGAGGGAATTATGCCCATCTTATCCAAATATACATGTGCATTCACTCTTCATGAGTTTTGCTACATAAACTTACCCATATAATATATAGATATCTATATCATATGCAAAAATGTCATGAACACTTGCTTTTATCTTCAAAATCCATATTGTACTATGCGTGTACACTATTTATTGAGATATCACAATCACTGGGTATAAGTTTCTATGTATGTTTATTGGTGCACAAGAATTACATCATTAAGATGTTTTGATTTACCTTTAGGGAACTCAATTGCTTTAGAAAACTCATCAAAGTTCAATCGTAAACAAACATGAATCTATATACAACGATCATATTGTTCTCGAGAACTTAACTTACATGATTTTGATCATTCAAATCCTTTAGGGACCTTCATGTACACTTTTAGTATCAAGTGATACATAACATTCATAGAAGCACATCAATTCTCTCTCTATATTACCAGACTAATAAAATATTGGAAATTCAATGCATCCACCACTGGAGAATACGTTTCCTCATAATCAATCATAGGTCTTTGTGAAAATTCCTGTGCCACCAATTTTGACTTATATCACTTAAGTTGATTTTCACATGATTTGCGTAAAATACACATTTGTATCCAACATATTTTACAACTTCAGTTGTATGGACTGTTGGTCCAGAAACTTTCTATTTCATTAGAGAACTAAACTCTGCCTTATTTGCGTCTTTCTATTTTGGCCAATCATTTCTTAATATTCATTCATAGGCTGTAACAACCCACGGTAAAACCAACACCCTTATAATATTTCCGACACTCTAATATATTATAAAATGTCTCAATATGTTTTATATTACACCTTGTATGTGAAAACCAAGCCCTAAATAGATTATAACATATAAAATAAATTAAAAATAAGAAATATAGGGCTGAGGCGGGCCGCGTAGACCCATCTCAACATCTTACGCGGGCGGTATCAAGGTTGGAATTGACTTCGCTGACTTCTTTAGTTGAAGCGGGCCGCGTAAGAGTGTACGTGTAGTTGACACGGGCCGCGACAGATCATGAAACGCGGAAGCATCCGGTGCTGACACGTGTCAACATCGTGGCGAGTCTAGTAGCTGACCCAACTAAGCTACAGCGTTGACCAATGTTGACGCGGGCCGCGTAAGTGACCCTTGTCTTTCACGCGGGCCGCGACAGGACTCAATATCACAACTATAAATAGATAGCATCAGTTTTCGTTTTCCGTCGTTCATTCACACTTCTCAATCTTGAATTCTGAAAGTATTAAGCATTATAGTCGGGTACTATACCCCTTATTAGTGAGGTTCTGCTCCATTGTAAGTATTATAACCCCAGTTTCGTAATAGTTACGCTGCCCGATTGATTTAGGGTTCCGTAACAAATAGTCGTGGTTCTGCCCGACGTAGTTGTTGGAATGTCGTCTCGGGGAGGGTATTATTAATATTTTCAAAGGGTTATGATACTAACCAATGTACATTTGTATAAATTATAGATTATATCCAGGAAACCCTTACGAAAAGCCTAAGACAGCAATGTGAGTTTATCCTCTTTTTGTTTACCTTTTTGGAATGTTTTACAAAACCTTAATATTTACAATGTGATTAAGCGGTGATTGAGTCTTTGTAGTTCTTCAATTACTGCCGGTATTATGGGGTTTTGTATACAAAATTTATTACTACGAGTAGTAGTAAGTCTGAATGACAGTGCATTACCATTGGACGACGAGTTAGCCAATGGGTAATTTGACCATAGCCATAGATCTGGTCGAGTGGCAAATACTGAATGAGTAATTGTGTAGAAATAAACAATGTGATCGCTCTCAATACTGTTTTAATTGATAAAATGTTTCTTGATTAAACTGGGATTCACTCACCAGTATTTCCGACTGACAAATGTTTTTAAAACGCGTTACAGGTAACACAATGTGAACAACCAATTAATGAAAGCCAGCTGGAGAGCACTGAAGGCTTGGGGATAACGTGGCTATAAAAGTTACATAATAAACGATGTTTTAAATTCAATAAAATAGGGTCTGTTCCTATAAATGAATTGTAATAAGAAACTTGGGTTTTGCCCATGTTATTATTAATATCAAAGAAGATGGTTTTACTCTGATAAACATTTCCTAACTACGGTCCTGATGTAAATTCCGCTGCAAGATTAAATAATCTGATACCACCGAAACTCTGTGATCACGTCCGCCCGTTCCCGGGGATCAGGGATCGGGGGTTGCGACAGAAGGTGGTATCAGAGCCTAGCCACTGGTCTGAGCCAAAGAAGTGTTCTGCTGACACTTAAATTTTAAATTTTGTTAGGAAATAAATTATGAAAGTATATGCATAACTGTATTTATTTGTTATGTGTTATTTGACTATCTGTTAGTTTACAGTATGAGTGATCAAGAACCATCAGATATGAATCGTCAGTTATCTGATTCACCTAGGAGTGAAGGTACATCATCACAGCCTGCCCTCTCTGGGTATACTGCTGATCAGGAAGACGGGATATTTGCCTTTAGAGCTAAGTCGGAGGAACCATTTCCTACTAAGAAACGAGGATGGTTCAGTAAAGAAGCTTTTGCTCGTAAGAAGAGAATGCGAAAATTGCAACAGCAAAGGGCCTTAGCAGCTATTAAGAGAGAGACAGATGCTCATACGCAAGATATGCTTAATAGAAGCCTAGCTAATTTCCATATCCTAGCTACAACTGCTGCTGACCCAAGTCTGGAACAATTAGTAGCCCCACAACCACAAAACCCAGAACAACCCATGGAAATAGAAAACCCAGAAAATCAGGTGGACTTTAACCCAGAATAAATTCCTAGGGTACCTGTGCCAAACCCCCTAGACCCAAATTACGACCCCTGGTGGGACGACAATAGGGACTTTGTGCAACGTTACCCTATCCATGAATATCCACCCATACAGAACATAGAAGCCTACCCAGGTATGGACCCTTTAGATCCCTATTACCAAGATGAATATATTAGGGAAATTTTGGAGGATCCTTACAATTTCAGGAACTGTCACCCCCATATCAGGAAACCGCACCCCAGATTCAAAACCCAGTCCTAGAATCTGCACCCCCAATGAGTGCAGAAAACATCCAAGAACTTAGGACTTTTGGGGAGGAAATTTTAGAAAGCAGTGAGAGGATGTGCCAGGTTGGAGAGCGTCTCGTATGGAAATACGATGAGCGCAATATGGATTTTTGGATAAATCCATATCCGTGAATGTTAGAATGAAGGAAGCAGTAGTAATAATATAATAAAATAAAATATGTGTGTATGGATGCATATTACTATTTTATTTCTGTTGGTATTGTAATCTTTATTTCTGTACTAGTGTGTAATAGACGCATAAGTATATGAAAAGAGTATAGTAGCAATGATCTACGTTTTTTGCTAGATTATGTGTTATGTGATTAGCTACATTAAAATATTAATTGTGATATTAATATGGGATAAATGTTTAAAATTCAGATGGCCGACGAAGAAAATCAAGGGAATCTGAATAACGATAACCAGAGTAACATTAACGTGGTTAATGATAATCCGAGTATCAATAACAATGGAAACCAAGTGGATAATAGTGCTATCCAACACATAGTAGCACAGGGAATTATAGATGCAATGCCATTTATTCTCCAAACTGTTAAAAATGCTGATAATAAAAGTAAGCATAGCAGTAAGCGACCAAGTGAACCAGAAAACAGCGTGAACAATGGACCTGTACTTCAAATGCCTATTCCCAAAAAGAGAAGAACCATGCCTTATGGTTGTTCTTATAAAGAATTCTGGTCTTGTAAACCAATGGAATTCTCGGGCAATGAAGGGGCCATTGCAACCTTACGCTGGATAGAAAAGACTGAGGCAGTCTTAAGGATAAGTAAGTGTGCTGAAGAAGATAAGATATTGTTTGCTTCTAATCTGTTTAAAAATGCAGCACTAGAATGGTGGAACACTATCCTCCAAACAAAAGGAAGTGATAAAACCTATAATATGGAATGAGAAGAGTTTAAGGACAAGGTAGAAAGAAAATTCTGCCCACTCAATGAAAAAGAACAGATAGCAAACAAATTCTTAAACCTTAGGATGACTGGTGTGGATAGCAAGGGGTACACTAAATTATTCTTCGAATATGCTAGGATAGTGCCAAATCTTGCTTCACCAGAACCAGTGTTAATCTCCCGTTATATTTGGGGATTAATTGGAGAGATAAGACACGTAGTCAAGGCAGCTAGACCTCAAA
Source organism: Helianthus tuberosus (assembly GCA_030545235.1). Classification (NCBI taxonomy): domain Eukaryota; kingdom Viridiplantae; phylum Streptophyta; class Magnoliopsida; order Asterales; family Asteraceae; genus Helianthus; species Helianthus tuberosus. The sequence continues at coordinate 1,487,405 of CM060390.1, forward strand.
CCATAGAAGAAGCTGTAGAACTAGCCAATACCTTGACTGATGAGTTAGTCCATACCCGAGAAGAAGATCAGAGGAGAAACCTAACCCAGAAATTGACTCAAGAATTTCGTTCTGGAAATTCTAACCGTGGGAAAAATATAGGTTCTACCTCTGCACCCTACTGTAGGTATTGCAAAAGAAAGCATTCAGGAAGATGCTCCATCTACTGTAACTTTTGCAAAATATCGGGACACAAGGAAGAAAACTGCAGGAAGAAAGCTAACAGCAAGGTATGTTACAATTGCGGAGAACAAGGTCATATCAAGCTGAATTGCCCAAAATTAGCTCCAGCTCCAGATAACAAGAATACTAAAAATGCTAGGGCATTTGTTCTGACTGCAGATGAGGCCAAAATGATTCCAGATGTCATAGCTGGTACGTTTTTAGTTAATGATGTTTTTACTAAAGTATTATTTGACTCTGGTGCAAACCAAAGTTTTATTAATACATCGTTTTGCAAATTTCTAAATCAATCATTAACTAAACTACCACAAGAATGCTTAGTAGAGACAACTAATGGAGAAACCGTTAGGATTTCTGAAATCTTGCAGGGAGCAAGCATAGAGATTGTAAATCAGAAATTTATAGCAAATCTATATCCCATGAATCTGGTAGGATTTGATGTTGTTTTAGGAATGGATTGGTTAATATCCAATAAAGCCAATATTTTATGTGATCAAAAGTTAATTCAAGTAAATTCACCAAAAGGTAAAAAGATCACAATTAAAGGAGATAAACCTTTTAGGTCTACTAAATTCATTTTTGTGTTGAAAACTGTAAGTTGTATGAGAAAAGGTTCTAAAGTGTATTTGATTTCTATAATCACTAACACTAAAGGAAAGGATTTAAAAGATATTCCAGTAGTATCTCAGTTTTCAGACTTATTTCCAGAAGAATTGCCAGGGCAACCTCCGGATAGAGAAGTTGAATTCAGGATTCATTTAATACCAGGAACATCACCGATTGCCAAAGCACCTTACCGATTGGCACCTGCAGAAATGCAAGAATTGAAGAAACAATTAGATGAATTATTAGAGAAAGGATTCATACAACCAAGTTCTTCACCGTGGGGAGCGCCGATATTATTTGTTAAGAAGGACGGATCAATGCGTATGTGCATTGACTACCGTGAATTAAACAAAGTCACAATTAAGAATCGGTACCCATTAACGAGAATCGATGATCTGTTTGATCAACTGCAAGGAGCCCGATTTTTCTCTAAAATCGATTTAAGGTCAGGATATCATCAATTAAAGGTACAGGAAAAGGACATTCCTAAGACCGCATTCAGAACGAGGTATGGTCATTATGAATTTAGTGTCACGCCATTTGGTTTAACCAATGCCCCAGCTGCATTTATGGACATGATGAATCGAATATGTAAGCCATATTTGGATAAATTCATAATTGTATTTATAGATGATATTCTAATTTACTCTAAGAGTAAAGAGGATCATGCAAGACATTTGCACGCACATTTAAGTTTATTAAGAAAGGAAAATCTTTATGCTAAGTTTTCAAAGTGCGAATTTTGGTTAGAACAGGTACAATTCCTTGGACACGTAGTCAATCATGAAGGAATTCATGTAGATCCAACAAAGATTGAGGCAATTACTAAATGGAAAACCCCTGAATCACCAACCGAGGTTAGAAGTTTCTTAGGATTAGCCGGTTATTACAGAAGATTTATTAAAGAATTTTCTAGAATAGCTATCCCCTTAACTAAGTTAACTTGTAAATCTGTTAAGTTTGAATGGGGAACAAAACAAGAAGAAGCATTTAGAATCCTTAAGCAAAGATTAACCCATACACCTATACTAGCATTACCAGAAGGAACTGAAGACTTTGTAGTCTATTGTGATGCTTCTAAGTTAGGTTATGCATGTGTGTTGATGCAACGCCATAAGGTTATAGCTTACGCATCTAGACAACTTTAGAATCATGAAGAAAATTATTCAACCCATGATCTAGAATTAGGAGCTATAATTTTTGCTCTTAAGATTTGGAGACATTACCTTTATGGTAGTAAGTTTACCATATTTACTGATCACAAAAGTTTAAGGTATGTTTTTGAGCAGAATGAGTTGAATATGAGACAAAGACGTTGGATGGAATTTCTTAGTGATTATGATTGTGATATTCAGTATCATAAAGGAAAAGCAAATATAGTGGCAGATGCTTTAAGCCGAAAGTATCATGAAAAGCCAACAAGGGTACGTTCTCTTAAATTAAATCTACAAGTAGATTTAAATGATCAGATAAGAGAAGCACATGAATCAGTAATCAAGGAAGATACTGAAAAGCTAAAAGGTATGCTAAAAGAATTAGAACAAGGAACAAATGGAATATGGAGATTTCATGGAAAGAGAATGTGGATACCTAAATTAGGAAATTTACGTAATCGTATATTAGAAGAAGCCCATAAATCTAAGTATACGATGCATCCAGGAAGTGATAAAATGTACCAGGATTTAAGGAAAAATTTCTGGTGGATAGGAATGAAAAAGGACATATCAGTTTATGTTTCTAAATGTTTGACCTGTTCACAAGTTAAAGCTGAACATCAGAAACCCTCAGGTTTGTTACAACAATTAGAAATGTCAGTTTGGAAATGTGAATTGATAACAATGGATTTTGTTACTAAATTACCCAAAACAAGAAAAGGAAATGATACAATCTGGGTGATTGTAGATAGACTAACTAAGTCAACTCATTTTCTACCAATGAAGGAAACAATTAGTATGGAACAATTATCTAAATTGTATGTAAATGAAATTGTTTCTTTACATGGTATTCCTTTATCAATTGTTTCTGATAGGGATAGCCGCTTTACATCTCATTTTTGGTCAAGTTTCCAAAAGGCAATGGGAACCAAGTTAAAACTAAGCACAGCTTATCATCCTCAAACGGATGGACAAAGCGAAAGGACAATTCAGACAATGGAGGACATGCTTAGAGCTTGTGTAATTGATTTCGGAGGTAATTGGGACGATCACTTACCTTTAATAGAATTCTCTTATAATAATAGTTATCACACAAGTATCAATGCTGCACCATTCGGAGCACTTTATGGACGAAAGTGTCGAACCCCAGTCTGTTGGGCAGAAATTGGGGAAAAGCAACTATCTGGACCTGAGATAGTACAGGAAACAACCGACAAAATTATTCAAGTCAAGGAACGACTGAAAGCAGCACGTGACAGACATAAAAGTTATGCTAATAACATGCGAAAACCATTGGAGTTTCAAGTAGGTGATAAAGTATTATTGAAAGTCTCTCCTTGGAAAGGAGTGGTAAGATTCATCAAACGAGGAAAGCTAAGTCCCAGATATATTGGACCTTTTAAGATTATTAGAAGAATAGGACCCGTAGCCTATCAGCTACAACTGCCAGAGGAAATGGCAGGAATACATAATGTGTTTCATGTATCAAACCTCAAAAAGTGTTTAGCGGATGAATCACTGATAGTACCTCTTAAGGATATAGAGGTAAATGAACAACTCAAGTTTGTAGAAAGACCTCTACAAATTGAAGACAGGAAAGTCAAGAATCTCAAACATAAGAGATTAGTTCTAGTTAAAGTGAAGTGGGACTCCAAAAGAGGACCTGAGTATACATGGGAGCTTGAATCTGAAATAAAAAGAAAATATCCGCACTTGTTTCAGTAGATCTCGAGGACGAGCTCTAAAACAAGGTGGGGAGAATGTAACAACCCTCGGTAAAACCAACACCCTTATAATATTTCCGACACTCTAATATATTATAAAATGTCTCAATATGTTTTATATTACACCTTGTATGTGAAAACCAAGCCCTAAATAGATTATAACATATAAAATAAATTAAAAATAAGAAATATAGGGCTGAGGCGGGCCGCGTAGACCCATCTCAACATCTTACGCGGGCGGTATCAAGGTTGGAATTGACTTCGCTGACTTCTTTAGTTGAAGCGGGCCGCGTAAGAGTGTACGTGTAGTTGACACGGGCCGCGACAGATCATGAAACGCGGAAGCATCCGGTGCTGACACGTGTCAACATCGTGGCGAGTCTAGTCGCTGACCCAGCTAAGCTACATCATTGACCAATGTTGACGCGGGCCGCGACAGGACTCAATATCACAACTATAAATAGATAACATCAGTTTTCGTTTTCCGTCGCTCATTCAGACTTCTCAATCTCGAATTCTGAAAGTATTAAGCATTATAGTTGGGTACTATACCCCTTATTAGCGAGGTTCTGCTCCATTGTAAGTATTATAACCCCATTTTCGTAATAGTTAAGCTGCCCGATTGATTTAGGGTTCCGTAACAACTGTCGTTGTTCTGCCCGACGTAGTTGTTGGAATGCCGTCTCGAGGAGGGTATTATTAATATTTTCAAAGGGTTACGATACTAACCAATGTACATTTGTATAAATTATAGATTATATCCAGGAAACCCTTACGAAAAGCCTAAGACAACAATGTGAGTTTATCCTCTTTTTGTTAACCTTTTTGGAATGTTTTACAAAACCTTAATTATTTACAATGTGATTAAGCGGTGATTGAGTCTTTGTAGTTCTTCAATTACTGCCGGTATTATGGGGTTTTGTATACAAAATTTATTACTACGAGTAGTAGTAAGTCTGAATGACAGTGCATTACCATTGGACGACGAGTTAGCCAATGGGTAATTTGACCATAGCCATAGATCCGGTTGAGTGGCAAATACTGAATGAGTAATTGTGTAGAAATAAACAATGTGATCGCTCTCAATACTGTTTTAATTGATAAAATGTTTCTTGATTAAACTGGGATTCACTCACCAGTATTTCCGACTGACAAATGTTTTTAAAACGCGTTACAGGTAACACAATGTGAACAACCAATTAATGAAAGCCAGCTGGAGAGCACTGAAGGCTTGGGGATAATGTGGCTATAAAAGTTACTTAATAAACTATGTTTTAAATTCAATAAAATAGGGTTTGTTCCAATAAATGAATTGTAATAAGAAACTTGGGTTTTGCCCATGTTATTATTAATATCAAAGAAGGTGGTTTTACTCTGATAAACATTTCCTAACTGCGGTCCTGATGTAAATTCTGCTGCAAGATTAAATAATCTGATACCAACGAAACTCTGTGATCGCGTCCGCCCGTTCCCGGGGATCAGGGATCGGGGGTTGCGACATAGGCAGATTCGCATCATTTAATCATTTTAAGAGCTACATTATATACAAAAGTATAACGACGTTGATTTTTATTTCGATTCCACACATATCTTAGACATGATACAACTAATCAAGATCTCTTTATTTTTAGGTACCCGAGGTTCTTCTTGAACCATCAGGTCTATTGTCTCTTCAGGAGATCTTATTACTATAACCTCGACTTGACCGTCTTAATTACTTGCTCCAATTTTCGAGGAATTTTATTATTGGAATCAACTAGTCTACGACATTTTAGGCGTGCAATAGACTCATTACAAAAATATGTGGTTGTCCTCTTGGGACACACATATAACTGGAGCATAAGCAGTTGATTATGTGACTTACTTAGTCACTCTATTTAGGTCAGTGAATTTGTCTGGTAAATTGTTCTTTAATATTGGTAAATGAATTATACTTTATCTGAGGATCAAGATGACATGATAATTCATTTCACTTTTCACTTTCCAACTGCTTGTTATCTCCCCCTAATGTTGGGAACATTCATTCACTAAAGTGAAAACCAATGAGCCATAAACGAATTTCTCACTAATGGATTTAAGTATTTAATCATAGACGATTATTTATACACAACATATTCTCAAACTTTTTAGAAGTCATCTTTGTGCGGTGTGGTGGATGAGTTTCAATATATGTCGCACAACCAACATATTTGATGAGACATCTTTGGTTCCTGACCAAAAACCAACTGTATGGGGAGAACTATAACTTATTGGGTTGATGTGAATTGATGGTACTATATATAAAATTACATGTACCTAAATGAACTTTTGCTCCTTTCATGATTATTGGCTTTGTAACCAACAGTAGACGTTTAATGATCCTCTCAACCATAACACTTATTCCAATGACCGTTAATAACTTGGGAATCAAATTCACTATTATCAAATAAATATACTAATCTGGATTAATATGCTTGCTATCACATTAGCTAAGCCACAATCACACAAGCTTCAGGCTGTGGATTTGATAACCATTTAGACGATGCATCGATTTAAAACACTAAATGGTATCATGTTGGGATATGCATATCCTTTAATCGCTTCCAGAATATTTAGGTATACACACCCTCGTTATTTTGCAAATATATAATTTCCCTTAAGAGCAAACATTACATGCTAATTATTATCTTGAAGAATCTTCCAGTTCCTTCCAGTTCTTCAATATGTTTCACATCATCAATGACTCGGGATGGTCTGACCGGTCATGCCATTGAATTAAATAATCACGATCCATAAACTTCTGGTTTATGATCGTATATGTTTTAGTTGCAATCGTGTTTGTTCAATACACGCTAGAAAGTATGAGAGAATAATGTAATATTATTTCAACATTCATGGTATAACATGTTTCCCATGTTTTATGTTCGTATAATCACTCCCTAAGTGTGCCACTTTTTGTGGTCGATTTCAATATTAAAATGGTTGTCAACATGAGGATTATTAGAATTTCCTCAGTTACCATGATCATGACCTTTATAACGATCATTGTATAGTCATTGCACTATTAACATGGTTGATCTTATTACATGATCATCATAACAATTTCCTCAATTACCATCATCACGAGCTTTACACCAATTATTATATCATCACATTCTATTCAAGGAATAAATTATACCCATACAACATTCATGGTGGCATCATTATAATTTTCTTAGTTATGTATATGATCATAACCTTTGAATTGATCATTATATCATCACATTCACATCAGGGAATGGATTAGTATTTTAGAACTTTCATGCTTGTTGTTTCAAAGTTTATATATATTCTTTAACAATCAATGATATTTGACGATGGAAATTGTTTTGCTCAATGGATTATGATATATATTTTTCTCATCACATGATATAAATCGAGATATATTTATATAATCGAGACATTTATACTTATCGGTTTAAGATCTTACAAGCTTCGATAAACTCATAATAAGCTTTGAGAAGTTAGACACTCCAGGTGTCTTTTTATATAAACCGTGACCATAATTCAGTCGACTTTATATCTTGTGATCATATACCACAACCCTTGTCACTTTGATGTCCCCTTCCAAATTTATAACATATGGAACATAATATATACATTAGATTATACAATGCATGACTACACAACATGTCACCAAATAAATAGGTTATGATACAGCCTTATAAAATAAGATTTTTTCATCACTTGTAAGAAATATATAATTTTTTTTGGCAAATTGGAAAATAATAATCCCATCTTTCTGAAATTGGCCAATAATAATCCCAAGTCAGTTATTAGCCAATAATAATCCGACCTCGTCCATTTTTTTGTAAAATAGTCCGCCGTTAAAATAGCTTAACGGAGTTAAGTTTTTTTCCGAATTACAAACCGATGTTTTAGGGCTTTTGATCAGAACGAGGATACGAGTCGATTGATGTAAAATTACCTCAAAATATTGCCCCCAACCCACGAAAACGGTGCTTCAATTCGGGTGTTTAACTTCCAATTAATAAAATCCAAGCCATTTCGAATACAATTTCGAGGTAAGTTTTACATCAATCGACTCGTATCCTTGTTCTGATCAAAAGCCCTAAAAGATCGGTTTGTAATTTGGAAAAAAACTTAACTCCATTAAGCTTATTTTAACGGCGGTTTATTTTACAAAAAAATTGGACGAGGTCGGATTATTATTGGCTAATAACTGACTTGGGATGATTATCAGCCAATTTCAGAAAGATGGGATTATTGTTTTCCAATTTGCCAATTCTCAATAAACTTTATAAACAAATCATCATATTTCATTTTGAATTGGGTTCTTTATGTTTCTTCTATTAGGCCCAATTTGATTTTCATATATAAATACTCTACTAATCTACATAGCATATTTAATTATATGTTTCATTTTTTTATAGAATGGTTTATATTCCTTTTGATATGCTACTGTTTGAGATTTTAACGAAGCTCAATGCTAAAGCCATTCATCGCTTCAAATGGGTATGTAGAGAATGGCGTCACGGGCTATCATCATTTGAATTTGGGTGGTATCATATTACCTATGCTGAAGATTATCTGGTAATATTATTGTTGTATTTTCTTTACATTTGAATTAAATTACTTTTTTATCAACATTGTTCTTATTACTTAATTTTTTTTCCATTTATGGATTAAGGAATTTATCACAGATGATAGCCCGTGGAAGTTAGGCGAAGTTTATGAAGAATTTTTCCTCGTGAACTGTTTCTGAAATATAAATCTGAAGATGAGTCAAGTATCCCGGATAACACAACTAACAATCAATCGAAGATCATTGAGGATGTGCAGAAGAATGAAAATGGCAAACGCACTGTTAGTGAAGTGTACGATGTTGATGTTTCATTGCCTACCTCTTCTTCAAAACGTATGTTGAACATAGGCAATCTTGGTGATAAAGACTCTTCTTGAAGTTTCAGGCTATCGTATTTTGACAATCCAGTCTTACTTTGATATGACAATTAGTCTTTTGGTACATTTAAGTTATGGCTTATTCGTTTGGAATAATAATTGGTTCTTTTATTTTCAATAATAATTTCAGTTTTTGTGTTTTGTTTGATTGAAAACATTTCATCATGTATTTTATTTATAATATCATATAAACATATTACTTACTTCGTTTTTCTTAACATGTATAAATGATATTGTTGTAAATATATTATGGTATTAATATGAAGATTAGGAATTTAGAGTGTTCTAAGAAAGTATAAAAAAATTAAACCGCCTTATAGTACTAGAGTTATGCATTATTAACAACAAACAAAATAACACAACCCGTGGGTACCACGGGTGATAATCTAGTTGTAAAATATGTGATGATGTAAAGTGTGAGATGGAGGTTTGTGAAGATTTGTTAACGTAGAAAAGTGGTTGTTTTTAAGAAAGTTTGAAATCTGATTTGCCAAATGAGTTTATTGATGTATAAGGTGTATAATGGTTATCTGAAATGAGGCGCTTGGGTTAAAGATCATGGAGCAACTATGAGGATTTTTTTCTAATATTAAATAATATACCCATCCAATTATACATACTCACCTCAACTCGACATCACATTAAAAAAAACCCTAATAAAACTTCACAACACCTACATTGGTTGTATGAAAAGTGAAAAAATACACCTATGTGAAACCATGTAACAACATTTTTTTTATTAAACTTCCTTCTTTCAAGATCACAAACACATAACCTTATATGAAATAAACAAACAATATGATATGAGTTTTGTTTATCACAACTTCAAACACGTATATAAGAAAATTTTAATATATAATGCTTTTTATTAAAATTGTTGATTGACATAGGTAATCTTCATAAATCCTTGCTTTGAGCGGAAAGTGAAAGCTTTTATGAATAAAAGGCTTTTTAAAAGAAAAAAAAAGAGAGGATTATATGGTATTGAAAACATTATTAACTACTTTAAAACAACATTAAAATAGTTAATTTTAAAATATATTTGGGATAAAAAAGTAAAAGGTTTTACTAATAAAGGGCTTTTTAAAAGAAACAAGAGAGGATTATATGGTGTAACAACTCGCACGTTCGTGCATTGTTACCACTCGCTATACTCGTTACGCCTAGCACCAGAGATTCGGATCATAATGTAGCCATATCAAATACATCGCTACTTCGTAGTATTTTCGCATATTACGCATACTTTATCGATATAACACATCGCATCACACGCACTAACGCTCACGATGACATTGAGTGAGGACCTATTCTACCCTCCTCGATGGCCGTGATGCGTCGCAGAGTAAATACTGTCGCAATTTAGTTGTTATGGATTCTCTTGAGCAATCTGATTCGCCTAGTGTCACGCCCCGATGATTCCGCCATCGGTTGGGCTGTGACAGATTGGTATCAGAGCCATAACTATAGGGAATTAGGAAAGACACGGCCTAGTCCAGGTTTGTTGTCTTAGAAATGACCTAGTCTATAGTCTAAGTACCAACGGGCCGACTCGTACGAATCCAGTAGGGTTTGCATGGGCCTACTTGATACTCTCGTTCGAATCCGTTAAAAACTACGACTTTGTGTGAACACCGCATACTACAACTTCACACGAAGAGCCTTTCCTAAGGATGGAATGATACTTAGCCTTTCCTAAGGCCAACACAATACACACGTTTTCAAAAATACTAGCATTAGACAACCGAGCGGTCTAGTCGAGATCAGGCGTGAAAACCAAGAACTCTCGATAAGATCGCTCATTCATCGCTTTTTTCTAGCACGAGAACTTTCCGTTGAGCTAGGAGTGACATCCTTATCTCAACGAAGGTCTCCATTTCCAAATCCAGTGGAACTCCCGAAGTTATTCGAAGAGCACAACCACATATATGAGCGAAGTCATTAAGTCAGGGGTGAAACCCGCACCTTAATAAACCGTTCCGCTCTCTATAAAATGGTTTTCAAAATCTCTCACCAAGGACTCGGCTATAACGATAACTCGAGCCACGCGATGACCAGGAAGACGAATGCCATGAGCTGCATCCCAGTGGAAGCATAAGCCTTCTAGGGCAACGCGCGTGCACGAACTGGTTGGGTATAGTTGGGTTACCTTGGGCCGTCGACGCCTAAACACCCGAGGCACTCTATCTACTTTTCTAGCTTACGACTCGCCGATTTTATGCTTTATGGAATCTATTTACACTTATGTGTTTACAATTTGAACTTTACGCTTTATCGATTTCTCGATTTTCGCTCCATACTTTTGTTAAACACACAACTTGCACAGCCATCACAATCTAAAATGAAAACCGAATGTTCGCAACAAAACTAATGTCTAATTACTCGCTTTCGCTCTCGCTCTCTCCCTCTTCATCGCTTCCTCGCGCATTCAACACCGACATGTGTGTGTGTAAGTATAAACTACAACTAACTATATGTACAAAACAAATCAATTGTGTGGGAATCTAGGAATTTCGTGTCTCCAATGTGGCTCCTATGTGAAATCTAATATATTACTCGCTACAAGTTTGATCGCGCTCAATCGCATCGCAAAACTCAAAAATCATTATGATCGAATCTCACTCCAAATCTCTCTCTGTCTAGATGCTTTCCAACGACTCTACCTCGAGACAAACAACTAGGAGAAGAGCCAAACGAAGCGCCGAAAAGAGGATTGCCTCGCTTGTGGCCAATAAAGTGGCCAAGGTCATTCCTCAAATTTTTGCTCAAGTGCACTCTCTCAGCAACTCTCGAACCCCGTTAGACATTAAGACGGAAGCGCCGCAATCCGCTTTCCTCTATAAACACTTCAAAGCCTGTGGCCCGATGGAGTTCACAGGTGAAGGAGGTGTGTCCCAACTACTCCAATGGTTCGATTCTATCGAAGTCACCCTTCATCAAAGTGGGTGTCCCGTTGGTTTCCATACTACTTGCGCTACTGGAGTATTTCAATCGCACGCACTCGACTGGTGGACAGCCGAACGTAACAAATGTGGGATCTCCGCAGCTTACGCTCTCTCTTGGGAAGAGCTGAAAGAGCCCATGAAGAAAGGGTACTGCCCTCCCCACGAAGTCCAGAAACTCGAAGATGAATTTTGGAAAATCAAGCAAGTCGAAGGTAACAATACTGGCTACACCGCAAGGTTCAAACAGCTTAGTATAATCTGCCCAAGTCAAGTCAACACTTCAGAAAAAGACATCATGAAGTATATTCGCGGCTTGCCTGAGTGTGTGGGCGATTTTGTTGAAGCTGCAAGACCTGCTATCATCGAAGAAACCTACCGCTTAGCCACAGAAATCAACGACAAACGAGTCTTAGACGGATCCTTCTCCAAGAATCCTGTCAAACAAGCTCAGCAAGAAATCGTCATCGATTCTTCTGAAGATTCCTCCGACGATTCTACTGATGATTCTTCAAGTGAGTCCTCGGACGAATCCTCCGACGACAACGCACCGTTTCAGGAAGCTCAGCCCAGCCGCAAACGGAAGACCACGAGTCCAAACTCTTCAACAACTGAACTATCGCAACCAGAACCTCTTCAAGCAATTCCGGTTCACTCGAAGCGCGACTACAACAGAACTCATCCCCTGTGTCACATGTGTACGTATCATCACCCGCCAGAAGCTAACTGTCACTTTTGCGCAAATTGTAACTGGTATGGTCATCTTACCCAGCACTGCCGCACGGGACCGCAGACGTGAGGAATTTCAGCAACAATCTCAGTCTCCGTAGAAATCCTCCCCAACAACATTAGTTATGCTTCCAATGTTGTTGTAATGATACGAACTTCGCTGATTAGTTTCTTTTGAATGATGAACTTGTTCTATTTCTCGACGCAATGTGGACTCTATGTCTCACTCTCTCGCACTCGCGCACGGACTATATGCTAGCACTATGTACTATTAACGCGTTTTACCCATACTATGCGTTGTTGAGATAAAGTATAATAAACGTGCAAGGATCAAATTAATCACAGGTGCACACGGGATTACTGTGATCAGTGCACAGAGATCGTAGTGAGTTTCAATGATGCCATAACGTTAAAAGCATGGTTAAGCGTGGTGGATACGCCGCCGGTACTTCCTATATATATAAGCGTCTTAACCATGTCGACACAGTGTGACACCTATTCACGGGGCAGAGGCGTGTGGTTGAAGCATGGTGGATACGCCGCTGATACTTCCTATATATAAGTGCTTCGCCATGCCAATCAATGTCTTGTGAAGAAAGTGCCATACAAGTTGAACGTTATTAGACCAAGTAAACTATTTAATTCTATTTTCAACACACTACACTACATCGCAAGGCGTAACAATCTCAATCGCAACTCAAAGCGTGTAATCGCTAGACTTTTCGTAAGTCAACACGCTCGCAATCGCATTATCGCTGGAATCTATCTCGCAATCTCAATTGATTATAGTGTGTTCGCTCAATCGCTTATTATGTGCATCGTGCTATCGCATATCGGGGGTATCGCTCTATCGCTTGTGTATCACTTTATCGCTTGTGTATTGCTCCATCGCTCATTGTGTATCGCTTAACGTCTATCGCCATCGCTATCGCTTACCGTTATTTATGTTATCTGTGTTATGTTAGCAAACATGACCTCGCTTCACGAGACGAAACTGATAGGGATAAAACATGATGGATACGCCGCTGGTACTTCCTATATATAAGTGTTTTAGCCATATCAGCAGACTTTCGTGGAAAAAGGCCATGTGGGGCTTAATGTTAGTTAAAAATTTTGTGGTTTTGTCTAATCTAATCAAATCGCATATTCCCATCACTCGCAACGCATAGATCGTCGCCTATCGCTCGATGGTTGTCGCTATCGCTCGTCGCGTATCGCTTATCGCTATCGCCGATGTCTTCGCTTAATATGTTTGTTTTGTGTTGTCAATTACCGCTTATCACTTATCGCACTCGCCCGTATCACTAAACTGAGTTCGAAAACGACTTCATCGCTCAGTTTGCTCAAATCCCTCTCTTACACTTGGTCTGACCATCTTTCGCTGGGACCAAGGGAATCGAAATCTATCAGTACTATGTCGACACACACGAAACCGCCTCACGGGACGGAAGCCATATGGCTAAAACATGGTGGATACGTCTCTGGTACTTCCTATATATAAGTGTTTTAGCCATATTGTCGAACTTTCGTGAGAAAGTGCCATGCGGGGCCGACTTTAAATTTAAAACTTTTTGATACTATTAAAACCTTTGTGTAAACAAAGCTTTTCTTACAAAACTTTTTCTAAAATTTGATCAAAATCTTTGTACAAAACGAGATTTTCTTGTAACAATAGTGTGAAAATCGACTCAAGTGACTACCGCGTGACGAGAAAATTTCGTAAAACGAGTTTTAAACACCCTAAAATATTTTAGTAATTTAATGATAAAACCCCTCTCATTGGGCTGGTGTGAACATCGAGACAGTTTAACACTGCACTGTGGGAAGGTTTTCATAAACAAGTTTCGCCAAACCTTTTCGAATTAATCAACTTTTCAAAAAAAAACACAAAACACTTTTTGGATCGTTTTTCGTGTGTTGCCATCTTTTGTTATACGAATCGCCTTACTCGCTGCCATCGTTGGTCATCGCAACACTCTCGCTCGTCGAATTTCAATCGATCGCTCGCTTGTTTTGACGCTGTTAATCGCTACTCTCACTCGCATCAACTCTCGCAACCCTTTTTATGGATTAATTTCGGGACGCAATTTCCTAAAGCAGGGGAGACTGTAACAACCCGCACGTTCGTGCATTGTTACCACTCGCTATACTCGTTACGCCTAGCACCAGAGATTCGGATCATAATGTAGCCATATCAAATACATCGTTACTTCACAGTATTTTCGCATATTACGCATACTTTATCGATATAACACATCACATCACTCACACTAAAGCTCACGATGACATTGAGTGAGGACCTATTCTACCCTCCTCGATGGTCGTGATGCGTCGCAGAGTAACGCATATTCGAAACGAAACCCGGTTATTGTATCGCAACTTTGAAATGTGGATATTTATACGACCCTATGTGACTAATTATATTAAATATATGAATGTGGGTATGAAAAGGTGTGACCAAACTATCGCAATGCTTAACGATCAAAACGAAACATCGAAACGCAATTCATCGGAGACCACCGATCGAGTGATTGGTCGATCAGATGGCCACCCGATTGGATTGCCACCCGATAGGACAGCCACCCGATCGGACAACCACCCTATCCATGGCACTCCCCCACCTTTCTCCCCTTCACCTATAAATAGCACTTGTCACATCACTTGAACAGTTATGTGACAGCTCTCACTCGACCAGCACGCTTTGGGGCTATTTTCTCTCGATTTTTCACGATTCTTGTAAGTTTCTACCTCAAATTTTGTACTTCTATGATCTACACGCACTTCTTCATCATTTTCTCTTTTGAATCTTAACTTTTAACCGTGAAATCAATGGATTTGAGTGTTCTAGGATGATGTCATCATGGAGTTCTTATAAACTTCAAGTGTTGGCCTTATTCCACCAAGAACCACTCAGATGTGAAGGATTTCCACAAGATCAAACAACAATTTTGTACTTCTATGATCTACACGCACTTCTTCATCATTTTCTCTTTTGAATCTTAACTTTTAACCGTGAAATCAATGGATTTGAGTGTTCTAGGATGATGTCATCATGGAGTTCTTATAAACTTCAAGTGTTGGCCTTATTCCACCAAGAACCACTCAGATGTGAAGGATTTCCACAAGATCAAACAACATTTCGCATGGATCTACACATATTCACGGATAAAAGGATTGAAGGATGGTTTTCTAACCTTCTTTCACCTCCTTTACACTCAATGCACTCAAAACCGATAGAATCATAGCTCGTTCTGACCCTCTACTCTTCCTTAGTGATATGTCAGCTCAAGATCTGGATTCTATCTACGAGACATCCGATCTCGGTTTAAACACGAACCGTCGTCTCGAACAGCTGACCGACCGAACTAGGATGATTCCTGCCCGATCGGGTCACCTGGGTGTTGATAGGGTTCTGTTATTTGGCACGTTGTCATACCGTCTCGAGAAAACCGTAAAACTTTCAAGACAGTCAAGTGTCAAAGACAATCAGGTAGTTGGGACGAATTGCCACCCGATCGGACAGCCGTCCGATCGGCTTGCACTTGGTTCCACACTTAAACTATATTTCAACTCTTCAAAAGTTTTGAACGTCGAACGGATTGCCGTCTGATCGGATTGCCGCCCGATCGAACGACCATCCGACCATGTGATGTTTTAAACTTCAACACTTAAACAATTTTCAACATGTTCAATGCATAGTTAGTTCCAAACGGATTTCCACCCGATCGGATTGCAATCCGATCGAGTGGAAAACTTCGGTGAACTTGTTCTCACTAAGTGTCCTACCAATCGGATCGTCACCCGAACAAGCCGCCGTTCGATCCATCGACCTGAAGGGTAGAGATGCTTCTCTATTTTCAGAATGCTACAACGAAAACTTCAAAAGGCAAACCATCATACACAAACATGTCCATACCAAACGACGTGACAATCCAATCGAATGGTCATCCGATCGGATGACTATCCGAACGGATTACCACCCGATCGACTGGCCATCCGATCGGATTGCCATCCAATCGGGTTGCCATTTGACACTCAGTCGCATCTCATCGTTTAACGCACTGTTCGACGCTTACGCTATCAATCTGTAATCAGGCTAATCTCAGACACGCTCCCTTCAATCCAACCAAGTTGTGTTTACTTGCTGAACACCGACTGTGAGTATACTCGAACCCTTTTTATCTCATTTTGGGTGTAACATATGTACCTATTAAACAAAGTTATCAAAACGAGTTATTCAATCAAACTATTTATCAACTATTTATCACTTGCGAATAATTGTTATGCATATTTACACGTGATGCTAGTTACATATGTGTTAGGAATTATACTCGCGAGGTCCCTCCTTAACTAGTATAGTACTATAGCACCCGACGGGGTCTAGTTAGGATGAATAGCAATCGCAATTGCAGCTCGAGTGACTTAGCTGGTAGTATCTGTCTTATATGCATGTGTGATAAGGTATCTCGTTTATGTATTTGGTGATTCGCAACACTTTTAACTATTTTACGCTACTCTATCAAAACTTGTATACTCGCCAATACTTTTGTATTGACGTTGTTTTAATGTATGTTGCAGGTTTAGTCGCAATCAACATCAAATCAAGCTAGGAAGTCTAGAAACACACCTAAAATCTAGGTTGTCGGATTTGTATTGTTTGAGAGAACATGAAAATTCATGACAGCTTATGTGATTGTACTTGTTTATTAGTATGGGATAATGAACGCATTAAATACTATCGCAATTTAGTTGTTATGGATTCTCTTGAGCAATCTGATTCGCCTAGTGCCGCGCCTCGATGATTCCGCCATCGGTTGGGGTGTGACATAGGGTATTGGAAATATTATTACTTACTTTAAAAACAACATTAAAATATTTCATTTTAAAATATATTTGGGATAAGAAAATCTATATCTATATCTATATATATTAATAAATGAGATGATTCGGGCTATGTGTCATTGAGTAGAGTGGGGAGTGTGAATTTAGGAGGGAATCCATCTCATTCTCTATACACAAAACAAATTTCGCAAAACACAAACCACAAACGATGTTGGACGCGGGATCCGCCACATTTCGGGTCGGATGTTTAGGTCACCCATCTCTCAAATTTGGATCGTATATATTATCTTTCTCATACCACACAACGTATTAGATACCCACTTTCCTGAAACCCTAAATCCCAAAATATCGATTCTCCTTCAATTGTTCTTCGCCGATTCATCATTCTCAATGGCCAGGTATGAGTACTTATATGATTATTTATTGTAATGTTTAATCTATTGTATCTTCTTCAGACCTAATTATCCCGATTCACTGATTTGTTATCGTTGGAGACTGAAACGTGGGTGCTAGGGTTACGCCGTGATCCCTTGATGACGACAGAATTGCATACTACAGAAACAGACAATCTGTAACTTGAGTTCATATTTACGGCTAGACACTTCCTATTCAATGAACTCTATATTTAATGGTGTTAGGATTGTGCTCCAATGAAGTAAACGGCATACGGCTGATGACTAGGTTCGTTTGATTTGCTGAGTTTCAAATCACTTTCGTTCTCTTCTTCGTCATCGTGATCATTGTCATCAAAGATTTGGTTTGTTTTCTGTTTCAGTTCTACTTCTTATCCTCAATTTTTGATGCTGAACAGTTTTTAGCTTTTTTGTTTGTTTGTTGAAGTTGACGCTCTGAAGCATAAATCCATTCTTAATATTGTTGAAATTTGTTTTCACAATATAGAGAGAACTGGTAAAAATAGACAATTTTTTTTGTTATTCGTTTGATTGTGTTGTATTATTTATGTAATTTATTTTATAATTTAAGGTTGAAGGTGGGTGTTCCACCAGGCTCTCATTTCGTAGCGGACATGTTTGGCAACCAATGTGGTGATCGAGGAAGCAATGATCTTTATTTATGGCATGAACATCATTGAGCCTGGTAGCTACACCATCTAATTATATTGTTTGAGATAGTATTCTGATGGCGTGTTTGCTTAAATCACTTTGTGAAAGTAAATAAGAAAGTTACACGAGTAACATAGTTTTCTTGGTGTTGGGAATGCAAATAGCTTCTTTAGTGATGTGAGACGTGGATTGATCTGTTATTCAATATCTCTTATAAAGTGAAGTTAATTTAAAAAGTGTCGATGTTAATCGTTTTAATTGATGTGTTAATGTGAGACCACTATCAGCACCTGTTTTTAAATAACTTAAACTCATTGTTTAGAAGCAGATTCGAAATCAGTCTTTGTTTTGGAAAAGTGAAGTTAATTTTATAATTTTAAACGTTAATGGCTTTACTTTAATTATAAAGTGGTTGGTAACCCCTTCTTATTCTTTAAAGGGTAGATGTGTTAATTTGTTTATGAGAGGCATATCGTTCACGATTATTTTTTGTTGGAAGTATTATAATAATTTCTTATATAGATCATCCAAACAAAAACTATAGGCCATAATAATCTGTAAATTGGTGAAAGTTGGTTAATTAAACTCAACATAAATCCTTTTTTTCTAAAATTATGGAATGTTTGTTTGATGTATGTGCAGGGGCCAGATCTTCTTATACAACTGGTCTATAAGAAGAAGCAACAGAGTCAACATAAACTCTATTATGCTCAAGTCCATAACTGTAAGAAACTATGCATTTTTGTGCATACATGGGAACGGGTCAATGGCCGAATGAATGAAATGGGTCAAAAGATGCCCAAACTATTGTACAAAACATTCTTAATCATTTTATTCAAAATATAGAATACAACTAAATATATAAACTTTAACTATGTAATTATTATAAAACATTGACCGGACCCATGTGCTAGACTTATGAAGGTTTACAAAAAAACACCATTCTCTGGTCAGATACACTACAAGTCTCTTCTAACATAGGCGGGTCAGATGGGTCGTTAGCAGGGTGCTAGAGTCAACGGTAGGTTAGGTTGGGTTGACATTATTTTATATGAATTATTAGAGTGTTATAATACGGTTACAATACATATGTCTTTACTTCTATTTACTTTTTAATCATTGTTAACTTTTAAACTGTTCACATACTTCACAATTTTATTTCTGATATATTGTTGAATCTGTTCTGTGATTCAGTGAAGGTTTCCAGCTTTTGGCCAGGTAAGGTTTATTGTCCAGACTCGGTTTATTGTGATTGGCAATCTGTTTTGTTTGGAGTAACGTATCCATAGAAGATTTGATCTTAAAGGATCATCACATCGGCGTACGGCTGATAAACCCGAAGAAGAAATTGATGAAACCACCACACTTAAAGATCTTGACCTCAACTATGTGTTTCGCCTTCAAGAAAACTGGTTCAAAGAACTAATCAAGATAGTAAAAATGTCATCATATAGGGCATTTCTAACGTTTATCCTCTTATCACTTTGCTTATTCACTATGTAGGTTTTATATATTTTCAAACAAATCAACAGAGATTGTGAGTTTCTAGAAGGCGTTAGAATAATGGATTATAGTCTTTTAGTTAGCATGCACTTCCGTGATGATAATACATGCGACAAAATGGGATCATCTCCGTTTCTGTTGCAAAATGGTAGTTTTTTTTCTTGGGGTGATTAAACTTGGTACAATACCATATTTACCCAACAAAATATCATAAGTTCAAATTACTTATTTATAAATTTATGGCGTTTATACCCTTCCCGTTAAACTTGCATTAGGTTATTAGGATATGAGAGTTTGAAGTTTAATGAGAAAGTGAAGGGTAAAATGGTCACATGTTAATTATTATAAGTATGCAAGGAAAGTGCATATGACTTTAATTTTTGTAACCTCAATATCCTGTTTCAGGAAAGAATTATTCATACCAAACTGAAAAGTTTATGCGCGGGTGTCGGTTTCTTGAAGCTGAGTTACAAGACATGGACCGTGTTCTGGCTGGCCGGTATGTTCCTTCCTTATACCCTTTTGTGTCTAAAACAACAATCATTGTCCATTGGGTTGATTTTATGGTTTTACGTAGACCTAGCAATATTAACCCAACTTGGAAAGTTTGGGTTGATTTGGGTGCTAAAAATAAATTAATGGGTTAATTTGGATCAAGTTTATAGTCAACGGGGTCAGGATGGGTAAACTTGAAATTAAAACAAAAACCTAATGGGTCAGGATGGGCCAAGGTAAAAAACGGGTCGGGTCAGGATGGGTTGCAGTTGGATGTCCAAACTTCTCCTGCGAATTACTTGAAAGTTGAAACCCTAATTCTAATCGATCCAGCCAACTTCATCATCGTTCCCACAAAGGTAACGAATTGTGGTTTATCATGTAATTTTGCTTGATTTGCATTCAATTTGAAGTAAAATAACCAAAGATTCTGGTTGAATCGTGCTTATAGTATAGTGTATTACGTAAGTTTGTTTGATTGATTTTTGTTCGATTTGAAGTAAAATTAACCGAAGATTCTGGTTGCGTGCTTATTGCATAGGGTATTATGTAAGTTTGCTTAATATGAATTTAACATAACTTGAAATTAACTCGATACATAATATAACGATGCCATGTGCTAGTATAATTAAAAATCAATGGTGTTAACTGGCAATTAGGAATGGGTATGACAAAATTTATGGACTGTTTGGTTTCAGAGGATAGTATTTGATAACTAAGCAATCTTAATCAAATAACTAATTTTATATTTATTCAAATCAATATTTTGTAGCTGAAATTTGGGCTTGGTAGTGTAGTTCACCTACCTATGTTGAGTGATTGTTGTTTGTTGAAATTGAAATCATATTATATTTCATATGGTGTGTAATTTTCTTCTTTAGATTCGAAGTCGGTGTCATTTGGAATTGGGAGTTTGGAGTGGAAGAACGAGGATCTACCAGCACCACCTATGATATATGGATTAAAACCTGGCCAAGCTTATTTTTTGGTCATTATAGTTGAGCCTTTTCGATTGTAACAATAAAAAGACTTAAATTACCCATTTGATTCGTTTATACTAACGAATATATTAAGATCTTCAGTGTAGGCATTACTGATTTGCTGAGCTTTGACCCGCTGCAAAACCAAAGTTGCTATTCTATCCGAGAAGACGCCCCCGCTCCTAGGTAATAATTTGCAACAACTGGCAATATTAGATCCCTCTGTTTTAAAAGTTAAATGCATGACTCTGAGTTTAGTTGAAAAATACCAAGTAGATTTTAGGATTAACATGCCATAAAAGTTGGTTAAGTTTAACACCTCAACTTCCTGAAACATATTTAGGATTAAATGAAATAGTTGTGTAGGTATCGTGTTGCTTTAGTTTTGTTAATTTTGTGTAGGTATGTCGTTTTTCCTTATTAATTTGGAGAATTATTTTGCTTTTGTTCCCACTCTTATTTTGTCTTCCTATTTTAGTTTTGGTATTTGTCTAATGTTTGTGCTATGTATATGACCCATTTATTAATATTTTTCCTAATGGAAAAGTGAGTGAGTCGAATGAGGTGGGTAAGAGGTCAAAATGGTTATTTTGTTGTTTGACTATATATATGTGAAACAACTTTTTTTTTTCTATTTTTATTGTTTTTCATGAAATTATGTTATTTTAAAAAAGTCAACTTTATTTTAAAATCGGATATGGATGTAAAAAAATAAATTAATAGGATATACCCATACAAACACAAACATAGGCACACTTACAAAACTATTTTTATGGTTTAGATTAGTTACTAGGCCATTAACATTAGGTTTAGATCTTTAGTGAGCCCAATACCCAACTTCGTTAAGGCCTGAAGGCACGTTTTTTCAAGCTTGAATAGGGTACACGAATTCTCAGGGCCGGCCCTGCCTATCAGACCCGTTTATAAGTAAATGAGTCAAAATCACCACCTTTTTTTTTACTTTCCGTTATTGAACTTAATAATCTTCCAAATATACAACTAAATTGGTCCATTGGCAGTAGAAAATGGTTAGATTTTTGATGAACATGGTTGTTACTTTTAATCTTTTAATGTTTGGTGGATTATGCAATTTATTTATTTATTTTTATTTATATATGTGTGTGACTTATAGGTATTAAATACCTGAACCCGTGAGGTACACGGGTCTTATTTCCCCTTTTCTTTCATCATTCATTCATATTCAGAAACCCTAATAATCATCAACGACACCGTGAATCAAGACAGGGTGAATCTTTTTGTTTGAATTATCAACGACACTGTGTATCAATACGAGGCGAATCCTTTTGTTTTAGTTTGCAAAGATCCGTGTATCTAAAGCCTCAATGGTGCAATGCAATTAGGGGGAAGGCAAAGCCAAAACTAATAGAAAAGGCTCAGTCTTTACTAATATGCTACATATTGAAATATTTGCCATTTTAACTTGAACCGATTCACAAATTCTAAATGTTTGTTTAAGTTAATTTTTTTAATTTTGTGTACATAATTTCATATTTAAAGAGTCAAAACTTTGCAGACGAGTAGTAGAAAAGTTAAATATTGATTTCTTTTCGAGTAACCATGAGTTCATGATGGTGCGGTCGGTCTTATAAAACTTAAAAGCATATACAGTTGTAACTATTATTTGACACTAAACACTTTTCGTTATCATGTGTAATACTTAATTTCAGTTACAATATACTTCTTTTATTTTTGGTAGAATATAAATTTAGGCGAATACCTGGCTGCTCATCATGCATGGATTGATATTATTATTTTTTTTACTAATATTGATGATGCATGGATGTATGTGGCGTTGTCAAGAGTTAAGAGCAGAGATAAAGTTAAACTACTAATGTTAGATAGAGATAGCAGTGTGACAAATGAAATAGCAATGTTTGAAATTGAATTTAATTATTATTGTTATTTTTTTTATTTAGTATCGTATATAATTTCAACCAAATTTATAATTTATAAATTAAAATATAATATGATGTAATATAAAAGATATTATAAAATTAAATGGTTACCATTGTTTACATCATTTAAATTTTCCAACCCGCGAAGTTCGCGGGTGATAACCTAGTTATTTATACATAATACATATATTAAGATAACCAGCTTCTAGACTCGCATACTACATGAGATTGTGTGCCAAAAATGATACAACAAAATACATTTATAATAAATAATTATTGCATGTTACATTACATGTAATAATAAACATTACAAATTAATATTACATTACAAATCTAGTAATACAAATACAAATTACAAATCTCTAAAAAATTCTTTTTAAACAACAACAATTAACGGTTTAAGTTTGTCTCTACTTTTGACTTTGGAAAAAGCGAAGTAAAGACCTTGTGAAAAACATTGGTTATTTTAAAAGCAAATCAACTATAGGGATAACGATTGTCATTAAATTTTATTTATGGTTGTCAATGAGAAAAAAATGTCTTTTTTAATTATATATCATTATTAATGAGAAAAAAATGTCTTTTTTCAATCTCGCGTATTACACTAGGGCTGAATAAATGATACAATATAAAATGAAAAGGTATATGTGTTTATTGAATTTCTTAATTTATTTTTATTAAGTTATAAGTTTTCTTATATAATCTAAACATATCATTATTCCATATATAAATAAACAACTTTTTTTGTGCATAACCACTTGTACCTTGTGCTTTGTGAGTTTTTAAAAAAAAACTTGATTTTTTACTTTTAACCCAAAGGTTTTTGGCTTTTGTACTTTTAACCCTACATAATTTGTTTTTTTAACTTTAACCCAAAACTAAACTTGATTTTTTTTACTTTTAACCCAAAGGTTTTTAGCTTTTGCAATTTTAACCTTACATAATTTGTTTTTTAACTTTAACCCAAAACTATTCATTATTTGCAATTTAACTTTACAACTTTTGTCACTTATGCTTTTCATCTTTGGCAAATTTTCATTTTACGTATAGTTCTAAATTTTTCGACTTAATACAACGCAACGTACGAGTGTGGTTCAACTTTTTTATGTTTTGTTTCAAATTTTGCAAGTTAACACGGCGCAACGTGCATGTGTGGTTCAACACTTTTACCTCTATTTTTTCATGTTTGACAGGTTCGTCCCAATACGCAGATCCTAGGTCGAGTCAGTGTTGGTGGTCGATGACGGTTGTGTGACATTAGTACTATTTGACACCGTTTTACACCCCGCCACAACGAGGGGTGTGCTTTGGGGGTTTTCTAAAGAAAAAATGGTTATGCATATGGTTGTTGTGACCTTGGCTTTGAGGGTTTTTAAAAAAAAATTGATTTTTTTTACTTTTCACCAAAAAGTATTTCATAAATTACTTTTAACCCAAAACTATTTGTTTTTTTTTACTTTTAACCCAAAACTTTTTATCTTTTGCAATCTATCCTCGCAACTTTTTTTACTTTCAACTTTGGTCCTTTATAGTTTTCATTTTCCGCAAATTTTTCGTTTTATGCTTGGTTCTAAATTTTGTGACTTTAACACATCGCAACGTGCGTCTTTGGTTTAACGTTTTTATGTTCCGTTCTAAATTTTGCGAGTTAACACAACGCAACGTGCGTGTGTGGGTGAACGTTTTTACATCGTCTGTTTTTTTCTCATTTGACAGGTTTAACGTAACGTACGGGTCCTAAATCGACTTTATTATAACTAAAGAATCCCTGCCGCATTGCGGCGGGTCTTAATTGTAGTTATTAATTAAATTTAATAGTAAATTTGTTATTAAAAGAAAATTATATTGGAGGATTTTAAATCATATAATTAAAGTTATAGATAGTAACTGGAAATTAGTTTGGAGATAACTTAAGTATGAATTTTAGAATTGAAATTATATCAATTATCATAAAATACGATATAAAATATTTGACTTATATAAATTTTTGGTATTCATTATTATAAATCAAAAAAATAATTATTTTTAAATTTATAGTAAGTGATATCTATGTATTAATTGTTAGGAAAAAACTTATAATAAAATATAGAGTTAATTACACCGTTAGTTCTTGTGGTTTATGCAGAGTAACAAGGTCAGGTACTAGTATTTTAAAGTAACAATATGAGGTATTAACTTTTCATTTCGTAATAATATGGGGTACTAAAACTAACAAATGTTAGTTTTTTTTGTTAAGTTTCTTTGAAATGACCAAAACACTATTTATAACATCAAGGACTATTTATGTAATTCTTTGCATTAATTAAAGGGACGATTTGTGTAAAATACAAATGTATATTTATATGTATATAGAAATACAAAATCTACGTAATATATTTAGATAGATAGCTTTATATGTATATAGAAATACAAGATCTACGTAATATATTTAAATAGATAGCTTTTAAAGATCTAAATAATTTTATCCATTATTTTGTTATATAGTTAATTTTTTTTAATATAACAAAATAATTCAGCATGTGGTATTTTGGGAGTGTGACATTGATGTTGTTGATAGTTCGGGTTAGGCTACGGTGGTTTTATTAGGTGATTCGGGGTGGCGGCGGTGGTTGTGTTAGGGGCGACGGTGGTGGTAACAGTGGTTGTATATGATGATGGTTGTGGTGGCGATAGTGAAGGGTGGTGGCGGCGGTGGATGAAGTCAAGAGAAAGAGAGTTGATGGTGGTGGTAGTGCTAGAGAGAGAGAGAGTTGGAGAGAGAGAAAGTTATAATAATAATAATTATAATGGTAATAATTATAAGAGTAAACTGCAATTTTACCCCCTGAGGTTAGGGGTCATTGGCATGTCTACCCCCCTAAAGAAGTAATTGCATTTTTACCCCCCACTGTTTGGGGTTATGTCGCATGTTTACCCCCTGACCATTTCAACGTTAGATGTTAGGGATTTCTGTTAATGGTCAAAGGGCAATTAGGTAATTTCGCTTTCCTGTTGACCTGCAACCTCATTTAATCACCAATTCATCACATTGAAACCCTGAACTTAACCTAACTCGAAATTGAAGAGCTCCGCACCGGCGATCAGGCATTCTTCAACAATTACAGCAGATTAGAAGTCTGTTACGAGCATGGATCTTCGATTGTGGAAGATACGAGCTGAAGATCAGTATTTCGAACCGGGTGAAATGTACCGTAAGTGACATGCAAGTTCAAAGGGTCTGAATTAGGTAAAAATTTAACTTTTTTCTGTCTTAATTTGTTGTTGATGTGTGTTTACAGGAGAAACCCAATCTCAATTTACCATTAAATTTCACCATGGAGGTAATTTTGTAGAAAACCCAAATAGAAAATACTTTGGTGGGAAGATGAGCTACATTGATCATGTAGATTTTAAAGTGTTGAATACTGATGTTTTAGAGGAGATGGTTAAGAAATTAGGATACAATGATGGTTTGTTTTTCTGCATTCATTACAAGGAACCGTATTGTTCATTGGATTTTGGTCTTAGGACATTAAAATGTGATGTTGACTTAGAGCCTATCTTTGATCATGTGCGTCAAGGAGTCCACATCATAGACATGTATGTTGAACACCGGATGTCAACAATATTGGAAAATACAAGTGAAGGTCCTGTAGGGGCATGTAAAGCAATTGTTCCAGCATCATTTACAATAAATAATCAGAATTATAGTATGTGGGAATATGGGTCACAATGTCAGGAGCTGCAAAGGACAAGGGGCTGAACAATCCATTGCTTCACAGGAATCACACACTGCCACTCAAGGTGCACCAGTTTACAATCTTGATGAGTGATGGATGGGTTGTAAGTTTAGACTATGTTTGTTAGGTTTGTCAAATTTGTTCAAGACAATGTTTGGTTGGTTTGTACCTTTATGTTTGGTTTGGTCAAGACAATGTTAGGTTTGTCAAATTTGTTCAAGACAATGTTTGGTTGGTTTGTACCTTTATGTTTGGTTTGGTCAAGACAATGTTAGGTTTGTCAACTTTGTTCAAGACAATGTTTGGTTGGTTTGTACCTTTATGTTTGGTTTGGTCAAGACAATGTTATGTTTATATTAAAATGACCATATGATCCATTTGCAGCAGTTAGGACTTAATTATAAGGTCAAAATGACCATTTTGGTCATTTGCAGCAGGTTTGACTTGTTTATAAGGTCAAAATGTCCATATGATCCATTTGCAGCAGGTTTTGACTTGTTTATAACTGGCATGCATGTTTGATTGTGTTTATATGATCACAGGCAGGTTAGTTTTTGTCATTTGCAGCAGGTTAAGGTCAAAATTATTATGTGTAGGTTTGTTTATATCAATTTGCAGCCTATATGAATTAGCAGCCTATATAAATTTGCAGCATGTTTGGATAATTGGTTTGCAACATGTTTGGATAATTGGTACAAGTACCATGACCATTTATAAGGTCAAAATGACCATTTTGGTACAAATAAGAGGCGGAAAGTGATTCGATTAGACTACATTGCAACATTTAGTACAAATAAGATGTCCAACATACAAACTTAAAACCAAACAAAATCTAGCCTATTTCCAGTGACAATCATCCAAACAAGACCAATCCGAATCAGAACCATGCTCCCCTTCATATGGGTCATAGTACCAATCATCATCTTCATCCCAATATGTGTAATCCCATGCATGTTCCAACACTTCAGGGTCATAATCCTTTGTCGGATCTCCGAATATCTTTTCATAATTAGTTTCTTGCTCCATGTAAGGTCTGAGTATCTCAGACTCTTGATCCTCAAAGTAGACATAACTGTCTGGTTCTTCGGCTGCAAAGACGTCTTCATCCTTACCAACATCTTTGTCTTCATCCTTACCAACATCTTTCTCATTCTCAACATCCTTACCTACAGAATTACAAGAAGGCTACCAACACAAACATATAATAAGAACTTGAAAAAGACCATTGCATGAAAATGTATAATTACAAGCAGTCAAAATACACATCCAAATCCAATTTGTCCACATTATACTACTTAACCAAAAACAGTAGAACAATCAACACCCAAGTAATCACAAAGTACATCTTCAGTTTCAACACATCTCCAT
Source organism: Helianthus tuberosus (assembly GCA_030545235.1). Lineage (NCBI taxonomy): Eukaryota > Viridiplantae > Streptophyta > Magnoliopsida > Asterales > Asteraceae > Helianthus > Helianthus tuberosus. The sequence goes on from CM060390.1 coordinate 1,515,607, forward strand.
TCTTGTACCGACCCAACTGTTCTTTGCAGTTAGCCAACTCATCAATTAAACCAGGCATTACCTCTCCGCAAACCAGACATCCCTGTTCTTCACCTTTGTCAGCCCATCTTAGGAATCCACATCCTCCAACCTATTATCGGACATTATAAGCAACACTTTCCAACAAAGTTAAGATTCAATAAGCATAAAACAGAAGAAACTTACACATCGAATATACCAAAGACCAGGATTAGCTGTCGATTCTGATTGTTTCACCACTGTTTTCGCACCACATGGACATATGATGTCTGAATGTTGAGTTTTGCCCTTGAATCGAAGCACAGACGACGAAGATGAAGACATGTTCAGGGCAGCGATTGAAGAACGATTGAAGAACGAGAGCATTTAGGGCAGGATTCAAGCTATTAATGGGGAGATGAAGGGTAGTTTGGACTTTTCACTACAAACTAACGGTAACAATAAAGTTGAAATGGTCAGGGGGTAAACAAGCGACAAAACCCCAAACATTGGGGGGTAAAAATGCAATTACTTCCTTAGGGGGGGTAGACATGCCAATGACCCCTAACCTCAGGGGGTAAAATTGCAGTTTACTCTAATAATAATAATCATAAGGGTAAATTACACTTTTCGTCCTTTATATTTGTAGCAGGTTGCAATGGATAACCTTTAACTTCAATAATTACAGTCACAATTCTTTATTTGGAAAACGCATTACACCTTTCATCCTTTAGCACTAACCAAGTTAAAATTTTCATTAATAAATAAACACCATCTTCACCAATTCCCCAACCCTAACCCTAGAATATTTCCTCTTCATCTCTCTCCAACCAACCTCTACCACCACCACTCCCACAGTGCCCGTTGGTCCATTTCGATGGTACCTAATATCTGTAACTGGATGGACAACCAAACTTTTCCAATTTGCTTGTGTGAAACTGCTTACACTGATACCATATGCAAAAGATTATGTTCAATAATTATTGTTCAGTATATCTTGTATGTACCTCTTACAGCTTATATAATTACAGAAATAGGTACTTAATGTCACCTGGCTTTACCTGATCCATTAACCAACCAGTGACATTGTGAAATTTTCAACATTAGTAAGGTATCGTAGTTACGGATCCAAGATTCCACGCTAATAATGCTGGAAGTAATACCAATAAGTTAATAACACAATCTTTGAGTCTTTAGTTGTTTAGAATGTAAGTTTAGAGTCTCGGATTTAAGAAAAAAAATGTTTATCTCTTCTAGGTGATGACGGTGTATACTCATACAAATACGCGCATACAACCATTTGACCTCGACATCCTCAGGGAAGCCTTTCAGTTAAGGGAATCTGCTCCAGTTGACCTTCCATCTGTAAGTAGTTGACCATTTGACCTACGGCATACGTGTACATAACTACGTATGTATTTATGCATTGTGGACTTTTCTAGCCAGAGAAGGAATTCCTACTGAAGCCGGAAAATCTAAAAGTGAATCGAACTACAACTGTGGGAGTGGCGTGGTAGAGGTTGGTTGGAGAGAGATGAAGAGGAGAGATTTTAGGGTTATGGTTGGGGAATTAGGGAAGATGTGTTTACTTGATAATGAACATTTTAAACAAAAGAATGAAATGACAAGAATACCCTTAAGTGGATAAACATAACTGCATTTTTAACTTGGTTAGTGTTAAAGGACAAAATGTGTGATGCGTTTTCAAATAAAGGATTGTGACTGTAATTATTGAAGTTAAAGGCTATCCTTGCAACCCGCTACAAACATAAAGGACGAAAAGTTTAATTTACCCTAATAATAATAAGAGTTAATTGCTCGGATGGTCCCTGTGGTTTCAAGTTTTTTCACGTTTAGTACCCACATTTTGAAAATAACATGTATGCTCCCTATGGTTTGTCATTTTGTTACTCGGATATGGTCCATCAACAACTACCAACTAATTATATAACAGGTATAATATATTTTGATCTATATAATATAAATTATTATAATGGCTACACAATTAAATATAACACAATAATTATATTTAATCTTAGATTCTCCCACTTAGCTGAGTAATCATTTATCATGAGTATTAGATAAGCCTGATCAGGAGTTAACACTCATTTTAGCTTTAAACCAAAAACCATAGCATATAAATACAGCCGTTGAATCATCATTCGATGCAGGACCCCCATTAGTCATACTACAACCTCAATTTAAAACCTAACAGTTATGATCAAAATATGCAAATAAGCCCTTTAACGTTTGATTTGTATTTATATTTGTCTATATGTCATTATACCGGCAGAATATATGTTAGAGACATACAAAATCAAAATTGAGGAAATTTCATTAATTAAAACGTAAGTAAGTATAATATGCTCTTAAATAAGGTCTTTAGTAAATCTCATATTCGAAACATGTTCTTCGAAAACGTTAGGTGGGAGACCTTTAGTCACCGGATCCGCAAGCATATTTTTAGTACTAATATACTCAATACAAAGATTATCTTCCTTAATTCGTTCACGTACGAACAAATACTTTGTATCGAGATATAAACCAGCTCCAGACAAACTTTTATTGTTCGAGAAACTAACGACAGCTGGTTCTCACATTAAAGCTTCAATGGTCTAGAAATGGAATTAACTATTTTGAGTCCAGTGATCAGGTTCTTAAGCAACATTCCATGACAGGTTGCGTTATTAACAATAATGTATTCAACCATCATTGTGGAAGTTGCGATTAACTGTTGTTTATAACTCTTCCATGAGATAGGTCTGCCTGCTAAAATAAAGATATAGCCCGAAGTGGATTTCTTGTCATATTTGCATTTGGCAAAATCAGAATAGCCTACCACTTCTAAATGATCACTTCTTATATAAGTCAGTTTATAGTCTTTCGTCCCTTGCAGATATCGAAGCACTTTCATAGCTGCTTTTCAGTGATATAGGCCATGATTAGTCTGATAACGGCCTAGCATTCCAGTAATATAAGCGATATATGGGCGAGTACAGACTTGAGTATACATCAGGCTCCCGACTACTGACACGTAAGGTATCTAGCTCATTTGCTCCTTTTCAACCTTTGTTGTCGGACATTGGAATGGACCGACATTGGAATGGACCGAAATATCCCTTAACCACGGGAGCGACTGGGGGTTTGCAGTTTTACATGTTGTAACGTGTAAGGACACAATCTATGTAGGCCTTTTGAGATAATCCTACAATCCCTCTGTGTCTATCTCGGTGAATTTCGATACCAATGACGTAAGAAGCATGTCCAAGATCCTTCATGTCGAAGCTATGCGAGAGTAAGGGCTTCGACTCATGCAACATGTCTAAACTATTACTTGCCAATAGAGTATCATCTACGTAAAGCACAAGTGTAGTAAATTTGCTCCCACTCATCTTGAGGTAGGTGCATTGATCCACTTGATTCTTTGCAAAACCTTATTTTCTCATGACTTCATCAAACTTGAGGTACTATTGACGTGATGCTTGTTTTAACCCGTATATGGATCTCTTCAACTTACAGACTAGATGTTCTTGACCTTTAGGTTTAAAGCCTTCAGGTTGTTTCATGTAAACTGTAACGCCTCGCTTTTTGTAACATTCCTTATTTAGCAAGTTTGATTGTATTTCTATTTATAGAAACTTGTATTCTCCTTGTAATTGTCTTTCATTTTAATCATTGTAATCCGAGACTTGAATCATAATGAAAACTCGATCTTTTTATACATTTTGTTATACGTAATTCGTAAATACTTGTCAAACCTTCCTTATACGTGCATACTTGATACAATTTATATGAAAATTCACACTTATTCATACATGCAAATTCATTTCATACAAGCATTTGTTTATACATTACACTTATGCATTGCACTTATACATTTAAAACGCTTAAAACCGACAAAACTCGTGAAAACGACAAACTTGAACATTCGGACAAAAGGGATTATCCCTTTCATGAGAAAGGCCCTTTGTTTATACATTACACTTATGCATTGCCCCTTATACATTTAAAACGCTTAAAATCGACAAAACTCGCGAAAACGACAAACTTGAACATTCCGAAAAAAAGGGATTATCCCTTTCGTGCGAAAGGCCCTTTCACACGAGAGGCCCATGTCGCCCGAATTCCTATCGTCCCAAATCCCATTCCAGCCTATAAATACCAGGCCACTTCTTCATTTCACACCTTCCACAACTCTGGAATTCTCTCTAGAATTCTGATTTCACACACTCAAGCTCAGCCACTTCCAGTAACATTCTAAGTGAGTTTGCAACTTACTAACACCCTAATTTCTTCTATTTTCATCTACTTTTCTAAACTTTTATACACTTCTTCAATCATTTGAACTTGGTTTCTCAGACTTGCAGTGGCAATCTAATATCAACTCTCATCTTATTAAGGACCATCTCAAAGATTGTAGATTGTTCTTTCAAACTTTTTACAAACAAACTTTCTATTATCAACTTGGCCAAATCGGGAACCCACACAAGCAAAGTCAGTAGCTGTGGGTTAGTGTTAGGGTCGATTCCAGCCATGAAGATGAACAGTTAAACCAAAACCGAGTTGTTTTCATCTCGAACAGGAGCCTCTCGTACGAAAGGCAGTCATGTCGTACAAAAGGCAGTCCTGTCGCACGAAAGGCTAACCCTTTCGCGTGACAGGGACGCTCTCTCGCACGAAAGGTTTTGGTTCATCTCATTCTGACATTTTCTAAGTGTTGAAAGTTAGTTAGATCCTCATTTTTGATATGAATGATTCTGATATAAACAGTGTGTGAACTGTGGGAGCCTTGGCTTCCAATCTAGTTCTACCACCTCACCTGAACTTGTAAAACGAACACCCAAACAATCACCTAGACCTAGAATAATTTAACCCTGCCCAGCCTCCAACACTTGGAATCACTTCCTTCCATGTTGAGATGGCACACCTGGGTTGTTCTTATTCGGTTGTTTGGCTATTTACCTTATGTCTTTTATATTTTGTATTCATGACCAACCGGTTAGTTAACTAAGTTAACTAACTTGTGCTTTGGTGAACTATAACAAGGTTACCTCCATACATGACTTCTATGAATTCTATGATACTCTAGACTATTATCTATAACATATAACTTAACTGGACTCACAAGCGTAACTGATTAATAGTTAAAATGTTCAAACGAAGTTCGGTTTGCCAAACAGAACCTGTGGCACGAAAGGGTGATTTCTTTCACGTGAAAGGCTTCTTGTCGTGAGAACTGTCCTTTCGCCCGAACAGTTTGTGTCGTTTCAGTTTCCATTCATTCTGTTTCCGCATTCCTCGTTACTAATTCTGACGAGCAAATCAAGACCCGTGAAATCACAGAAACTCAGTATCTTAACGAGTGCATGGATAGAATGTAGTTTCTGTTTATATCTTATTTTCATACTATGTATTTATGTACTTTAATTCTAATCCAAATCCTCTGTTCAACTCCAACACTCACACCTTCGTTTACCCCTGTAGGGTAACCTTGGTGTTCTTGTGCTCGTCAACAACTCAACTCTTCACTCGCGGGATTAACTTAGAAGACTTAGCAAAACCGTGAGTATACTCGAACACCCCTTTTCCATTTTACACTTTGGGTGCAATATGTTTATCTATAAACCTACATAGTTACACTTAGACTTTTATTCAAATGCGCAAACAATCCAATACATGCATGCTAATATGTTATCAGTGTGAGTTCGGTGCGATATGATTTTATTAATATTTTAAGCCCATTTTACGCATTAGTCAAGTTTTAAATTTATAAAACACGATATTGTACTAACACTAAACACACACTTGGGCAACTGCACCCATCGTGAGCGTAGTATAGTGTTGGTAAGATACCGAGGTCGTCCAAGGACACAAGAGCTTTTAATACCGGTTTATCCTCAACGTCTAATCGATCTAATTTTTTTTTGAGAAAAGTTTTGAAACATGAAAATAAAACTAAAAATGAAAAGATAAATATAAAGGAAAAAACAAATAGACAAGATAGAATCACTTGGATCCAACTCGTCTTTAATGTATCCTTTGATGATTTTCGCACTTTTGGACTTTTTTAAGAGATTCTCTTAGTTATAGTAGTAGGCCCCTCTTTTGAAGGTGACATTACCTTCAACCCAGTGGTTTGAGTCGGCAGGGATACAATCCCAAAGGGTCGGAATATTGAAAGATAATTAAGTAAGTTATTAATGCGAAAAGTGGTAGGCCTTTCTTTTGAAGGTGACGTTACCCTCGGCTAAGTGGTTTAAGTCAGCAAGGATACAATCCCAAGAAGCCGGTTTAAAATATTAATAGTAGTTTACATATGAGGGGTTCAAGCTATTCGTACCCGCACCATCCAATACCGTTGGGCATTGAAGGAGGTCCTAGTAAGCTTGAACCAGGTCCTTGCAGGATCTATACGTTGAACGAGACAAGAACTTTACCAAACCATCCCCCTAACCCCCTTCCAGGTAGTTACGCGCTTTATATAGACCGTAAAGAAACGAATGATGACATCATTTACTTTATATAGACAGTAAAGCAACCTTAAGACATCATGAAGAAATTGTAAAGAAAATTCACCTTCAACATAAGAAACTAGTTTTTAAAGTCATTAATACAAACCCAAATAAAAAGTGCCGAAAGATTAAAAATCAAAAGTAATACATAAAAGACTTGTCTTCACCAAATGATGTAAGAGGCTTAGCCAAACATGGCCTTTGATTAGCAAGAACTCTTACAATCAATCTTGGATCCCGAGACTACTACACACTCTAAAAATGGATGATGGATGATGGTGGTGGGTGTTGGTGTTGTAGTGGTGGCAAAGTGGGAGAGTAGTGGTTTGCCAAAGGATGCCTTTGATGAGAACCAAGCACCCCTATTTATAGCCAGAACAGAGCCCTGGCCATGGCCACGTGTCCAGCCAACACGGCCCGTGGCCATCATATTCTCTTCCTTCATTAATTGCAATTGTCATCAGAGGGCCCCACACGACCCTGTGGTCAACTCTTTGCCGTACTATCAAGATTATGCAAATCTTAGCGTTGACCACGCCCCGTGTAGAGCTGGGCATGACCCCGTGGTGGGCGTAGAAGCTTCTGCAGGTTTGTCCTTTTGTGTAGGGTCCTGACCACGCCCATGCCCAGCTGGGCACAGCCCCGTGGTTAGAGTCTGTTTCCTTGTTTTTGCTTGGGAGATGCTGCCGAGGAGTCGGGCATGTCACGTTTATTCCTTCTTTTTGTATTTATGTTGTTTTTGGCTGCTTATTTGCTCCTTTTGTTCTTTTAAGCTCGTTTGGTCCTGTAAATTCAAAAGGAAGAAAGAAACACACTTTTTCCAACATTAGTACTAAAAAGGGTTAGTTTTATGCCTCATTTGATGTAATTTATGTGTTACATTTTGCACACATCAGTTATACTTGATTCGTTTATCTGGATGACTCTTTTGTGTAATAAACTTGTCATTAACTTTGTACGAGCCTCCATTTAACATGTATAGCGCTATAGGAGTAACGCACCGCCCGTAATCTTGTGGTCATGTTAAATTTAATACTTGCGGTAATTGACTTGAATATTAGCATGCCAGTTTATACCTTAATATTGATAACTAAGTTTTCCATGTGAATTCGTTTAAATCTTTTATACTTATGCTATGTATTAAATTTGTATACTCACCAATACCTTTCAATTAAACCATGTATTTTCAAACATATTGCAAGTTGAGGATGATTGGGATGATGAAACTTAGTAGGGATACTTTAGATACACGTTGTGTTATACTAGAATAGGATGTTGTATTTGTTGTATCATTTTGAAACGATGTTATCTGTGATTATTGTATCGTTGTTGTATTTGAAACAATCGTTGTAATTTGAATTTCCATGTTGTACCCGACAAATGTTATTTTGAAATGAAATCAGTTACTTTAAATTATTATCGCAAATAGTGTTATGAAGTCTCGAGATATTTCGTTCGTCTCACTCCGATGTTTCCGCCATCGCTTGGGGTCTGACAGATTGGTATCAGAGCCATAACTATAGGGAATTAGGTAGAATTGCCATGTTCGACCTAGTCTATAGTAGGTACCAAACTTTGACCATTCTTGCTTCTTGTTAACGTGTTAATTCTTCCTACCTTGCTTCTTTCTACTTCATTTGTCTTAATATTAAAATATGTCTTTCCTAAGATGCTTTACACAATATACACGTTGAAGACTCGAAGACACTCATATTTTACAAACGAGATGACTTCACCAAAATAGGCGTGAAACCCATACTTTGGTGAACAAATCTCAATCCGCTTATTCGGTTTTTGCACGAAATTACGCCATCAAGTAAGGAGTGAAATTCAAATCTTGATGGTAAATTTCCAATTCGAACTCTAGTGCAACCTCGTCAAAGTGTCGGAATTAACTTTCTTGACCCAACAAGTACCAACCACACTTAGGGTACATTTTCAATCCCGCTAAAGTTTTGAATTTTCAATCGATTAGGGACGTGTAGTAACTAGAAGGGTAAAATACCGTTAATCGCTGCTCGACGAGAGTATTTTACCTATAGGCCAAAGCACGTTTCCCTAATTAGAAAGGATCTTCGATTTACTTTGGAAAAGTCTTAGTTACGTTTTGTGACATTCCATATTTTACATTACCCTATTTTATGTTTGATGTGCGTAAAATGCAACATATAAATTACATCAAACAAGGCATAAAATCAACCCCTTTTCGATACTAATGTTGGAAAAAGCATGTTTCTTTGATTACTTTTAATTTACAGGATCAAAAGAGCTTAAACGATAAAAAGGAACAAATTAACAACAGAAACCAACACAAATACAAGCAAGAAGGATTGATACGGCCTGCCGAAACCCCATCCAGATCCAAAACAACAAAAATAACAAAAACAGAAGCTTAGGCACGGGGCCGTGCCCAGTCAAGATTCCCTGCAGAAAAAGACAAACAAACACGGGGTTGTGCCAAGTCAACATGGGTCGTGGTCAACTCTAGGATTCGCAAAATCTGAGATAGTACAGCAAGTAAAATCACCACGGGGTCGTGCTTTGTCAACATGGGGCGTGTTAGTACAGAGACCTGACATCTGCAGTTAATGAAGGGAGAGAAATTGAAGACCACGGGGTCGTGCCAGGTGGGCACGGGGCCGTGTGAAGGTTCTGTATCCAGCTATAAATAGGGGTGCTTGGTTTAATTCTAACTCATTCCTTGGCAAACCATATCTCTCACACTTTCCATCAGTCCACCACCACTACAACACCAACACACACCACCATCATCCATCTTTCATCTTTTAGAGTGTGTAGTAGTCTCGGGATCCAAGATCGATCGTAAGAGTTTTTGTCAATCAAAGTCCATGCTTGGCTAATTTCTTACATCACTTGGTGAAGACAAATCTTTTATGTATTAATTTTGATTTCCAACCTTTGGCAAACTTTTTATTTGGGTATGTATTAATGATTTTAATAACTAGTTTTTTATATTGAAGGTGAACTGTACTTAATCATTTCTTCATGTTTTATTGATTCACTCATTTGTGTCTTTACTGTCTAAATAAAATGTGTTAACTGCCTAAAAGGGGGTTAGAAGGGTGTTTGGGTAAAGCGCTTGCCTCGTTCAGTGTATAGATCCTATGAGGACCTAATTCATGCTTATTAGGACTTCCCTTGAGGCAGATAGCATTAAATCGGGGGAAGTAAGAACGACTTGTAATCCCTTATTTATAAACTACTATTAATTTAATAACCCAAACTTGCGGGACTGTATCCCTACTGACTCAGACCAATAGGTTGAGACGTCGCCTTCACAGGAGGGGCCTACCACTTTTCGCATTAATAACATATTTAATTATCTTTCAATAATCCGACCTTGCAGGACTGTATCCCAGTTGACTCAGACCAATAGTTTGAGGGTAACGTCGCCTTCACAAGAGGGGCCTACCACTATAACTAAGATAATCTCTTAAAAAGCATAAAGTGCGTAAATCATCAAAGGATACATAAATGAGGAGTTGGAACCAAGTGATTCCTTCTTGTCTATTTGTTTTTCCTTACATTTACATGTTTATTTTCTACTTTATCTTTTAAAACTTTCAAAACTTTTATCAAAATTTGGTTAGATTAGACGTTAACAACAAGCCGATATTAAAAGCTCTTGTGTCCTTGGATGACCTCGGTATCTTACCATCACTATACTACGTCTACGATGGGTGCACTTGCCCTAATGTGTGTAGAGTGATAGTATTGTATTGTATTGTATTGTGTTTTATAAATTTAAAGCTTGATTCAAGAGTAAAAAGTGCTTAAAATATATCTAAAATTTATACACACCTGCACATAAATCAATGTTATCTCAATTTCTATGTGTTTTAATACTTGTTACCTCGGTCATTTCAAAACCGATGCACGACTCGCACGTCTCTCGCAATAAAAAAACATTAATAATTCTCGTGAACAAACTAAATTTATATTCCTTTACGCATTCATACGTGTTTATGCTTTTCGAATACTTGTTATACTCATTGCAAACTATGTGAATCATACGTGATATGTGATACTTACATGCTTATACATGCAAAAACGTGATTTTTATGTTATGATCAAGTCTCATCCTCTATTCCTCTTTCGATTCCTTAGATGTCTTCCAACAGCCTCTCTAAGAACCAAAAGAAGTCCAAGCCTGGATCCAATTCAGGTTCGAAGAAGGGTTCCAACAGCAACAACGAAGAGTCAATGTTGAAGAAGGATCTCATGAAATTCATGGCAAAGCAGATGGCTAAGGTCATTCCCGATATCGTCAGCAAGATCCAAGCCCCACCCAACACCGATTCACCCAATGGCTCCGTTGACTCCAAGGTGGAAACACCTAAGTCGACCTTTACCTTCAAACAGTTTATCGCTTGTAAACTCTTAAACTTCACTAGGGAAGAGGGTGCCACCACGTTACTTCAGTGGTTTAATGCCATCGAATTGACATTTCTTCAGAGTGATTGCCCCAATAACCTTCGAACCCTCAATGCAACATGATTTTTCTGATCAAGAGCCCTTGATTGGTGGACCTCCAAGCGTAACACTCGGGGGAACGAAGTCACCCATGCCCTAACCTGTTCTGACCTTAAAAAGCTAATAAAGGACAAGTTTTGTCCTCCACACGAACTTCAGAAGCTAGAGAATGAATTCTGGAATCTGAAGCAAGTGGGGAGCGGCAACGTTGGCCTCACAGCTCGTTTCAACCAGCTTAGTGCGTTGTGCCCTGGCCAAGTTGACACCGTTGACAAGGCTATCGCAAAGTACATCCGATGCCTTCCCCCATCGATCATGAACATCGTTGAGTCAGCCTCACCCAAAACCCTTGAAGACACTTATCGTTTAGCCGCCAAACTTAACAACAATTGTATTCTTCGTGGAACCTCCGACAAGGTTTCATCAAAGAATGCTCATCAAGCCACCACCGACACCACCGTCATTGAACCCACTCCATCCAAGCCATCCTCTTCCAAGAATAAAGGCAAGAAGTGGAATGCTTCAAGCCAAAACTGTGCGATAATCACTCCGCAAAACTCACAACCCATCCAACAAGTCGCTCCAGTTCAAAACCTTGCTCCACCCAAGAAATCCTACACTGGGACCCATCCCCAGTGTAACACCTGCTTATACCATCACCCAGCTCACACACCATGCCGCCTATGCATGAACTGCAATAGGTCTGGGCATTTTGCCAATCAGTGTCGCAGTGGTCTAAAGCCACTCGTCAATCAAAACCAAACAGTTGTGGTAGCCCAAAACCCCGCACCTAACCATACCCAACCCCAAGCATCCACTGTCCGAGCCTGCTTCAAGTGCGGCGATCTTAATCATCTTGCAAACGGCTGTCAGCAGCGCAACACCAACAACAACCAACAAAAGCAGCAGCCTTAGCAAGAGCGTGGCAGAGCGTTCATTATCACCGCAGCTCAAGCTCAGGATGCCAACGACTTCATCAATGGTATGTTTCTCGTTAACAATGTCTATGCTTCGTGTTTAGTTCATACTAGCACGGATAAAAGTTTTGTATCCATTGAATTTGAACCTTTGCTTAAGTGTAGACGTTCTAAGTTGCACAAATCATTCACTGTCGAAGTCGCTAATGGTGAATCCGTCACTTTCGATTCTGTTATTTCTAAGTGTTCTTTGAAATTTAACGATCATATGTTTTCAATTGACCTCATACCTATGCAAATGGGTAGCTTCGATATCATAGTAGGCATGGATTGGCTTAGGCGAGTTCTTGCTGAAGTCGTTCGTTATGAGAAATTCATTCGCCTTCCTCTTCCTAACAGTGATTCTCTACACGTCTATGGCAAGAAATGTCGCAACCCCCCGATCCCTAATCCCTGGGAATGAGCGGCCGCGAGCCAATTTCGGTGGTATCGCGTATTGTCTAATTTGGCAGCGGAATTTCTTTTCATCAGGACCGTAGTTAGGAAATATTTGATCAGAGTAAAATACCACATTTTCATAATATTAAACACATGGGATAAAACCCAAGTTCGTAGTACACACGTTTTCATAGGAATAAATCCTATTTTATTTAATAAAAACATCTATTTCATTTTAGGTAACTTTATTGCTACTTTTCCAAGCCTTCAGTGCTGTCCAGCTGGCTTCTATTTAGCTTTCACAGTTTGTTACCTGAAACGCGTTTTAAAAACATTTGTCAGTGGGAAATACTGGTGAGTGAATCCCAGTTTAATCAAGTTTAAATAAAAACCATTTCACAGTATTGAGGGCGATCTCGCAATTACATTTGTTTCCAAGTTATATCAATTAACATCCATGGTACTGTCAGACCCGACTTGTGGAAATGTTACTCCTTGACCAGGTGGTAACAAATTTTGTATACAAAACCCCAACATACTCATGATAATTGTATTCTTACAAATACTCAATAACTGCTTAATATACATTTAATTGTATGAGGTTTTGTAAAAACAGTTAACAAAAAGTTTACAAAAAGTGGATCAACTCACATTGTTGTCTTAGATTTTCTGTAAGGGTTTCCTGGTGACAATCTATAATTTACACAAATGCACATGCGTTAGTATAATAACCAATTTTAACATTAGTAATACCCTCCCCGAGAAGGCATTCCAACGACTACGTCGGGCAGAACCACGACAGCCGTTACGGAACCCTAGATCAATCGAGCAGCGTATCTAATACGTATCCAGGGGTTATAATACTTACAACGGAGCAGAACTTCGCTATTTAGGGGGGGTATTAGACCCGAGTATAATGCACACTATGAGAGAATTACGTTTAGAAAGAAAGATTTGAACGATTTCTGCTGAAACCCGATGCCACCTTTGTATAGGGCCTGATTTAAGCTTTTACGCGGCCTGCGTAAGAGTAGGCAAGGGCCTACGCGGCCCGTGTCAAACCTGGTCAACGGCGTAGCTTGGCTGGGTCAGCTTATAGGGTTGCCGTGTGTTGGGCCACGTGGCGGCCCAGGGTCGTGCCAGGTTTTAAGTTGTCGCGGCCCGCGTAAGAGTTGGGGTGGGGTTTACGCGGCCCGTCTCAACTAAAAAAATCAGATTTTTAATTAAATTTAATATTATTTAAGGTACTCGGGGCCCGTTTTCACGTATGGGGTGTATCTTGGGACATATTGGGATATTTTAAAATATATTAGGGTGTTGGAAATAATTCGAGGGTGTCGGTTTTCTTGAGGATTGTTATAAGAAACCTTCTACGGGTCTCAAGCTTATGTCGTCCACTCAAGCAAACAAATACTTGCACAAGGGTTCCTTCGCCTTTCTTGCCCATGTTGTGGAAAAAAGGACAAGGGTCCAAGCATGAGTGACATTCCTATTGTTTGTGACTTCCCTGATGTTTTCCCAGAGGATCTTCTTGGTCCTCCTCCTCCTCGTTCTGTTGATTTTCGAATCGATTTAGTGCCTGGCGCTATGCCTGTCGCTAAGTCTCTTTATCATTTAGCACCCTCGGAAATGCAAGAGCTATCTAGCCAACTTCAAGAGCTTCTTGACAAAGGCTTTATATGCCCTATTACTTCTCCTTGGGGGCGCTCTCGTTCTGTTTGTCAAGAAGAAGGATGGATCTTTTCGGATGTGCATTGACTATCTTGAGCTCAACAAACTCACAGTAAAAAAAAACCTGATATCCTCTTCCTCGTATTGATGATCTCTTTGATCAATTACAAGGCGCGACATGCTTTTCCAAGATTGATCACCATTCTGGTTATCATCAACTTCGAGTCCTCGAAGAAGATATACTCAAAACCGCGTTTCATACACGTTATGGTCATTACGAGTTCGTGGTCATGCCTTTTGGTTTGACCAACGCATCTATGGTCTTCATGGACTTGATGAACCGTGTGTGCAAACCATATCTTGACCGTTTCGTGATCGTCTTCATCGACGATATCCTCATATATTCCAAGACACAAGAAGATCATGAGTGACACTTGCGTCTTATCCTTCAGCTTTTACGTACTGAACAACTTTACGCCAAATTCTCCAAGTGTTCCAAGTGTGAATTTTGGTTGAAAGAAGTTCAATTCCTGCGTCGCACCGTCAACAAGCTTGGTATTCACGTTAACTCTACAAAGATCGAAGCAGTGAAGAATTGGATTTCTCCTAAGTCTTCGTCCGAAATTCATTCGTTCCTTGGTCAAGCTGGTTACTATCGTCGTTTCATTTCGAACTTCTCAACAATCATCGTTCCTCTCACTTCCTTGACCTAAAAAGATAAACATTTTGTTTGGGGTCCTGAACAAGAGGAGTCTTTCTAAACACTCAAGGACATGCTTTGTAATGCTCCCATCCTTGCTCTTCCAGATGGTAACGATGATTTTGTCATGTATTGCGATGCATCAAACCAAGGTCTTGGTTACGTTCTTATGCAGCGGGATAAGGTTATCGCTTACGCGTCGAGATAACTCAAGATCCATGAGAAAAACTACACTACGCACGCTCTTGAACTTGGTACTGTTGTTTTTGCATTAAAGATATGGTGACACTACCTTTATGGTACTAAGTGTGTGGTCTTCACCGACCATAAGAGCCTTCAACACATCTTCAATCAGAATGAACTCAACATGCGTCAGCGTCGCTGGGTAGAGTTGTTAAACGACTACGACTATGAAATTCGCTACCATCCATGTAAAGCGAATGTCATGGCCGACGCTCTTAATCGTAAAACTCATGTCAAGAATGTTTGTTACTTCCAACTCATCGACGATCTTCGAAACCGCATTCGAGAAGCTCAATACTCATATATTAACGAGGGCAACCTCTATAACGAGATGAAATGTGGTGTATAAGAAAGTCTTGTAATGAAATCCGGTGGTATCTTATATACTATCTCAATCGCTTTTGGGTTCCTACTCGTGATAACATTCAAGAACTTCTGATGAAGGAGGCACACAAGTCTAGGTATTCTATTCATCCTGGAGCTGATAAGATGTACCACAATATGCGTACGTCCTATTGGTGGCCTGGCATGAAGAAAGATATCGCCACCTTTGTTTTGAAGTGTCTCACTTGCTCCAAGGTTAAAGATGAACATCAACGTCCCTCTGGCTTGCTCGAACAACCAGAAATTCCTGTCTGGAAATGGGAGAGTATTGCAATGGACTTTATTACTAAGCTTCCTCGTACTTCTTCAGGTCATGATAGTATTTGGGTGATCATTGATCAATTGACCAAATTTGCTCATTTTCTCCCCATTCGTGAAGATTACAAAGTCGAGAGATTGGCTCGTATTTACACGGATGAATTCATTTGTCATCATGGTATCCCCATTGACATCATCTCTGACCGTGATGGTCGTTTCACCTCTCGTCTTTGGCAAACGTTTTAATCCGCTCTTGGTACTCATCTTAATCTTAGTACCGCCTTCCGTCCTCAATCTGACGGTCAAACCGAGCGTACTATCCAAACTCTAGAAGATATGCTTCATTCTTGCGTAATCGATTTTGGTGGCAATTGGGATTTGCACTTTCTTTTTATCAAAATCTCGTACAACAACAGTTATCACGCGAGTATTCAAATGGCACATTTCGAGTCATTGTATGGTCGTAAGTGTCGTTCGCCTATTTATTGGCACGGGATTGGAGATGCACAAATCACCGGTCCTGAGCTTATACAAGAGACGACAGACAAGATTTTACAGATTCGAGACAACTTGCTTAAAGCCAGGAGCCAACAAAAGAGTTACGCTAACAAGCGTCACAAACCTTTGGAATTCAACGTTGGTGACTTTATACTTCTCAATGTATCCCCTTAGAAGGGTGTAGTTCGATTTGGTAAGTAAGGGAAACTCGTTCCTCGCTACATAGGTCCTTTCAAAATTCTCGAAAGGATTGGCAAGGTAACGTATCGGCTGGACCTACCTCAAGAGCTCAACAATGTCCATCCTACCTTCCACGTCTCAAATATTAAGAAGTGTCTAGCTGAAGAAGGACTTCAAGTTCCACTCGAGGATCTTCTAATCAATTAGACTCTACACTTTCTTGAGAAACCTGTTGACGGGTGGTCCATAGGACAACCCTTAAGTGATATAAATGGTATTTTAATCCTACATTTAGTCTAGTAATTGTCTAGAATTAGATGACTACGTTTGCTTGTGTTTCAGGTACATTTAGAGCCTAAAAGTGTGGAAAAGAAGCTTTGGAATAGGAGCGACTGGATTGGAGATTGAAAGATGGAGCATAAATGAAGAAAATAATTTATTGGAATTGAAGAATTAAGAAGATAGCATGATAGAGGACGAAATTACGAGAACGTAGACGAAAATGGTGAAGAAAACGAAGTTGAAACGAAAAAGTTATGCTGAAAACAAAATTTCATGCTGAAGCCTACCGTAGCTTACGGTAGAGGGCGTAGCTTATGGTAGACCCTGACAAAAATTGATGCCGTAAGACAGTTTCTTGCCACCGTAGGCCATTTCAAGCCACCGTAAGCTACGGTGGCCACCGTAGCTTACGATGGAACCTGGCGTTAAAAGTGTAACTCCCACTTTTAAGGAGTTTTATGGTTTCTTTTCATTGACAATCATTGTTGGACGTTTTGGAGCAGTTCCTAGGGCGAATTTGGCTTGTTCTTCTTGGTTCTAAACAATTCCAAACAATTGGTTTGTGTTTTGATTCATATGAACATTAATCCTTGTGTGATGATGATGTACCAAGTCATGAGTGGTTAAACTTGTGGTGATCATCCTAGATGTACGGTTTGTCTTTGAAACACTATGTTTGTGCTTGAATTTCTAGAATAATGACTTTGCAATGTTTGTTTAAGTTATTATGGTGTTTGAATGTTTGTTTGTAAAGTGTTGATTCTTGTTTGATGTTAGTCTAAACCATACGTTCTTGGTGTTGTTGGCAATCGAGATATCATGGGAGGGATTAGGGTTGGATACTTGTCAATTGATCATTGGGTAACAACCTCGCGTTTTCATAATCCGAGTACTTAGTTCCCTTTTATCACAAACAAATAATCAAACATGAGCCATGTCTATGTGGTTCTTTCTAGTTGGGCATAAACATTAGTGTGGATTAAAACCAAAAATCTAGGATGGTCGCTTTTTCCTAATATGTTTCACAACCTACCTTTGATTTGCAATTTAATTAGTTAATCTTAGTTCTTAAAACCAAACAACCAAAATTCTGAATTTACATTTCTTGCAATTTAGTTAACTTTAGTCATTTAGATAAACCACTTAGATAACACATATTCCACAAACTCCTTGTGTTCGATACCTAGTTACCGCTAGCTATTAGTAGTAATTGGATTAAATTTGATTGAGACTTCAACCTCATGTCAAATTTTGGTACCGTTGGCCGGGGAGTAGTGCGCAACATGTGTTATCCTTGATTGTTTAGTTTGTTATTTTTTGGGTTTATGCTGGTTGTGTTTAGTGTGTAAGTATTTACAGGTGCATGCATATTAGAGGCTCTCACAAGATATCATCATTAGCATTCGATCCAGAGATTGAACGAACTTTGAGAAGAAACAGAGTTTTACTACGAGAAAATAAAATTAGTGGTTCACCAACAACACCAGTTAGGGGCTGTTTGTTTACCTCTTAATGAGGCTCTTAATGGTTCAGACCTCTTATTGGTTCAGCACTTAATGATTCAGACTGTTTGTTTCACGAGCAGATATCTAAATGGTTCAGACATTTGCCTCTGAATGGTTAAGATTTATACAAAGTCTGAATGGTTAAGACCTCTAATCTGAATTGGTCAGACATTTGCCTCTAAACGGTTAAGCATTATACAGGCTCTTAATGGTTCAGACCTCTTACTGGTTCAGCACTTAACCATTCAGATGTTGCCAAATAGCCCCTTACACCGATTAACACAATGGATCCACCACCACCACCACCACCACCCACTACGGGTCAACCAACACCATCCACACCTCCACCAAATTCTACCATTCCTACATCAACACCTGAAATTAAACCAACCAACACCACCTTACCCATTAATACCCAAACCGAATACACTTTTAGCTATAATCCTACATCATCAGCCGTTCCAGCCTTTTCATCTTTCTTCTTAACATCCGGACAATCATCTTCATCACAACAAATACCACCACCCGGTCTATTTCAACCAGGCCCATCTATAGTCCATGCTACCCCTTCATTTCAACCACCTTTACAACCGGGGGTACAATATCAAACATAACAATTTCTACAAACTCCCGGAGTGAGAAGAGATGGGTATGATGAAGAGTTTGGGGGATATGAGGAAGAAGGGTACATGTATGGAGGTGATGGAGATCAATGGGAATATACTTATGTGCAAGGTCAAGGTCAAAGTCAAGGGATACAAGGTTTTGATAGACCTCAACAACAATAAGTGATACAACAAATTGTTCCTCAACAATTGCCACAACAAGGTCCACCAATTCAAAGGCAAATTCCGCAATAACAACATGGGGGACAAATGTTTCAACCACCGCCTCAACAATTCGCGCCACCAAGACCACAAGTTCAAAGACCAATGGGTCCAGCACGTCCAAGGGTTCGATTGGGCGTGCCACGAAGACATAACTGAGATGCCGTGAGGGGCATTGAAGCACATTTTCGGCAGGCAATTACCAACAATCCTTCACCGGTAGTTATTCCTCAAAACAATCAAGGGAGGACCTTTGAAGTTAGAACGAATTCCCTCTAAAGTTTACCGAAGTATAAGGGTCTAGCAACAGAGGAACCTTATTTTCATTTGGAGGCATATGATTCGATATGCAATACTATCAGTGGGCAAGGGTTTTCTTCGGATGAGGTCAAATTGGTGCTATTTCTGTTTTTGTTGGAGGATAGAGCGAAGAGATGGTTTTATACTTTACCATCGGCTTCGATTTATACATGGGCGGAGATGCAACAAAGATTTTTAGAAGAATTTTTCACGGCCCAAAAGACCAACGATGCGAGGAGAAGCTTTCAACAATAACAAGGTGAAATGTTTCATGAAGCTTTTGAGGGATTAAATTTGATGATAAAGAATTGCCGTCATAATGGGATAGAGTTGTGGGAATTGTTGAATGCGTTTCATGAGGGGTTGAACTCCGAAGATGCTCGTGACTTAATGTCTATCACGAATGGTACATTCGGTACCAATTACGAGCAAGACGATTGGGCATTTTTGGAGCAAATGGCTGTCACATCAAAAAGAAAAGCTCAATCATCTAGGAGAGCGAGATCGGCTATTACTAGGCCACAAGTGCATGCTGTGGATGATGGTGGAGTTCAGACTACAAACCAGGTATATGATGTTTATTCAATTTGTAATGAGTTGGGTCATGCGGCAGAAAATTGTTTTGGAGACCAAGAACAATTTGAAGGGGTCAATGCGGTTCAAGGCCAAGGGGAAGGTGGTAGGAATTATAATATGAATTCGAACACCTACCACCCCGGATTGAGAAATCACCCAAAATTTCGTTATGGAAATCCGTCCAATCAATCCAATCCTAATTTCCAAGGAAATTTTCTTCTGCGCCAACAATTTAACAATCAAGGGTATCAAACGCAATATCAACCACCCACCAATGAACAAACCGGGTGGTCGGGGCCATCCAACTCGGGTGGAAATGAAGTCATGGAGATGTTGAAGGTGATGCAACTAGAAATGCAACGAAGAGATCAAATGGACGATGTTCGTAGTAAAAAAGATAAAATCCACGATAAAGCTATTCAATATTTGACCACCCAAATGGGTCAACTTGCAAGTGAGGTGGCACTCTTGAAGAAAGAAAAAGGTCAACTACCAAGCGACACGGTGACAAATCCCAAACACATCAAAAGCATTAACATTAATGTGGTAAGCACCGTTCCTAGTACTGAATTTAATGAAACATTTCTAACCTCTTCGTGTCAAGTGAATGCAGGTATAAGAAAATATGCCGAGGTTGAAAATGACAAAGAGCATGGAGCACCACGCGTGCCTATCCGAGTGCTAAAACTAAAAATTCCTTATGCATTGTTGGACTATGGGGCGGGCATGAGTGTGCTACCAGGCGAGTTGTATGACATGTATGACTTTGGCCTGCTGCAAGATGTAGACACCATGGTGAGCTTGGCGGATGAAAGTTGGTGGCGTCCACGGGGAATGGTTAGGAATGTTAAGATTAAGTTGGGAGAGTTTGAATACCCAGTGGATTTTCTGGTCCTAGACTATGCTTCTACCAAAATGGCAGCACAATAAATAGTAATCTTAGGTCGACCGTTTCTATACACAGCAAATGCTCAAATCAATTATAGAGACGGGATCATTACTATGACCAAAAAGAACCGTAAGTTGTCCTTTGATATTCAAACTAGAGTGATTAGTTATGAGTCCATTGAGGGGAAGGGTGGTGAGTCTAGTGATTTTATGAAAAAAGTGTGTCAAAGAATGAAAATAAATCACCCACCGGATCGTGAAGAAAAGCACACAGGATTAAGTAGGAGTGTATTTGATTATCCACCGAATCGAAACGGGACGGATGTATTTTACTCAATGGCATGATGTAGTGATGGAGATGGCAGGAATCGTTTCTTTGAGCCACCATAAACGGGGGTGGCACGGTCTGGCTGAAGACCCGAAAACTTAGCGCTGCTCGGGAGGCAACTCGGGGTTTTTCACTAACCTTGTTATTTCTTTATTTTTCTATGTTTCAGGGCTATGGCAACACTCAAGTGTGGGGAAGATGTGCGGATAGTTGTGTGAAGGTAGTGATAGGAAATCAGATCATTTACAACATCTGTTGTGTCAAACTTCATCAGGTCCATGTACTATTTCCTTAGACTTGTCATGTTCTTTAGCCTTGAAATATTGGTAGTTAGTTTGTTTGCTTTTGTTAAAAAAAATGTGGGGTGTGTTTTGAATGATCTTTCCCTTCAAAGCCATACATTGGGGACAATATATTCCAAGTGTGGGGATGGGGGAAATTTTTGACACTTTTGAAAAATCCTGAAATCAAGCGAAAAAATGGTCCAAATTTGAACACTTAAGTATTGAAACCGCATGACACACCGGCATCCACGTATACCCCTTTTCTTGGTGAGAGTTTGAGCCACTTAGTTGAATTGTTAGAAATATTTTCTTTGATAAGTGTGGAAATGGGTGGGGTGCATTAGAACTTGTGATTGAATTCGGTTTGAGGCCTTAGCTTGATATGTATGTGAAAAGGATAAGGGCATTTAGGTAGCCTCGTCATGGTGTGTGCGAGTGTGGGATTTTGGGGGTTGGACCTCATAAGTTATATATATGAGCTTGGTAGCTAGAGGGGCGGGGGTTTGGACTTTAGTAGCCCATTTGAGCTTAAAGTCGATCGTTTGTTAACCCAAGCCTAGTTCTCTAAAAAAATTCACTTGTATTTAACCCGGTTAGCATTTTGTATTAGTATGTTTGTTATGTTATGTTTATGTTGAAAAAAAATAAAAATACAAAAAGAAAAAGAAAAATACAAAAAGAATGAGAATAAACGTTTGTAGTTGTAGTAAAAAAATCAACGAAAAAAAAATGTTGGAATGTATTGTATATAGATGTTTATGTTATGTCTAGATAGAAATAAAAGACCGGGTTGAATCATTAGCTACTATTTGTATATATTTCCATTTCCTACCCATATGCCTAGCCACGTTCCAACCTATAAGTCCCTTTGATTCACATGCATGTTTAGCAAATTA
Source organism: Helianthus tuberosus (assembly GCA_030545235.1). Lineage (NCBI taxonomy): Eukaryota > Viridiplantae > Streptophyta > Magnoliopsida > Asterales > Asteraceae > Helianthus > Helianthus tuberosus. The sequence continues at coordinate 1,537,785 of CM060390.1, forward strand.
TTTAGGCGAAGGACTGATTTAAGTACAAGCTTATTATTGTGAAACCACCCATTTGCCGTAAGTGTGTTCTAGCTCATCTTTGCTAGTTATTATTGGTCACCGAGAGGAGTGTCATTGTGAGGGGTGTGTTGTGCGGGTTTTTAGAAAAAGTTAGTATCTGGACATTTTCTTGCTTGATTTATGTTGATCGTTTGAGGAGTTACGAGTTGTTTTTGATGAGTTGCTTGGGGGCAAGCAACGGTTAAGTGTGGGGATGTGACGGGTGGTCTGTAGGACGACCCTTAACTGCTATAAATGGTATTTTAATCCTACATTTAATCGAGTAATTGTCTAGAATTAGATGACTACGTTTGCTTGTGTTTCAGGTACATTCGGAGCCTAAAAGTGTGGAAATGAAGCTTCGTAATAGGTGCGACTGGATTGGAGATTGAAAGATGGAGCATAAATGAATAAAATAATTTATTAGAATTGAAGAATTAATAAGATATCATGATAGAGGACGAAATTACGAAAACGTAGGCGAAAACGGTGAAGAAAACGAAGTTGAAATGAAAACATTATGCTGAAAACAAAATTTCATGCTGAAGCCTACCGTAGCTTATGGTAGAGGGCGTAGCTTACGGTAGACCCTGACAAAAATTGATGCCGTAAGATAGTTTCTTGCCACCGTAGGCCATTTCAAGCCACTGTAAGCTACGGTGGCCAACGTAGCTTACGGTGGAGCATGGCGTGAAAAGTGTAACTCCCACTTTTAAGGAGTTTTATGGTGTCTTTTCATTGGCAATCATTGTTGGACATTTTGGAGCAATTCCTAGGGTGAATTTGGCTTGTTCTTCTTGGTTCTAAACAATTTGTTTGTGTTTTTTATTCATATGAACATTAATCCTTGTGTGATGATGATGTACCAAGTCATGAGTGGGTAAACTTGTGGTGATCATCCTAGATGTAAGGTTTGTCTTTGAAACACTATGTTTGTACTTGAATTTCTAGAATAATGACTTTGCAATGTTTGTTTAAGTTATTATGGTGTTTGAATGTTTGTTTGTAAAGTGTTGATTCTTGTTTGATGTTAGTCTAAACCATACTTTCTTGGTGTCGTTGGCAATCGAGATATCATGGGAGGGATTAGGGTTGGATAATTGTCAATTGATCATCGGGTAACAACCTCGCGTTTTCATAATCTGAGTACTTAGTTCCCTTTTATCACAAACAAATAATCAAACACGAGCCATGTCTATGTGGTTCTTTCTAATTGGGTATAAACATTAGTGTGGATTAAAACCAGAAATCTAGGATGATTGCTTTTTCCTAATCTGTTTCACAACCTATCTTTGATTTGCAATTTAATTAGTTAATCTTAGTTCTTAAAACCAAACAACCAAAAATATGAATTTACATTTCTTGCAATTTAGTTAACTTTAGTCATTTAGATAAACCATTTAGATAACGCATATTCCACAAACTCCCTGTGTTCGATACCCACTTACCGCTAGCTATTAGTAGTAATTGGATTGGCAAGGTAACGTATCGACTGGACCTACCTCAAGAGCTTAACAATGTCCATCCTACCTTCCACGTCTCAAATTTGAAGAAGTGGCTAGTTGAAGAAGGACTTCAAGTTCCACTCGAGGATCTTCTAATCAATTAGACTCTGCACTTTCTGGAGAAACCTGTCGAGATCATGGATCGAGGTGTCAAGCAATTAAGGTGCAGTCGAATTCCTATTGTTAAAGTACGATGGGAAGGAAAACACGGCGCTGAGTTTACTTGGGAACTCAAAAGTGAGATGAAGGTTAAGTATCCACATATATTCATTTCATCTTCCTCTTAAATTTCGGAACAAAATTTCCTAAAGGAGAGGAGATTGTAACGCCTTGTTTTTTTGTAACATTCCTTATTTAGCAAGTTTGATTATATTTCTATTTATAGAAACTTGTATTCTCCTTGTAATTGTCTTTCATTTCAATCAATGTAATCCAAGACTTGAATCACAATGAAAACTCGATCTTTTTATACATTTTGTTATACATAATTCATAATTACTTGTCATACATTCATTATACGTGCATACTTGATACAATTATTACGCAAATTCACACTTATTCATAAATGCAAATTCATAAAACCGACAAACTCGCGAAATGACGAACTTGAATATTCGGACAAAAGGGATTATCCCTTTCGTGTGAAAGGCCCTTTCGGACGAGAGGCCCCTGTCATCCCAAATCCCATTCCAGCCTATAAATACCAACCCACTTCTTCATTTCACACCTTCCACAACTCTGAAATTCTCTCTAGAATTCGGACTTCGCACACTTAAGCTTAGCTACTTCCAGCAACATTCTAAGTGAGTTTGTAACTCACTAACACCCTAATTTCTTCTATTGTCTTCTACTTTTCTAAACTTTTATACACTTCTTCAATCATTTGAACTTGGTTTCCCAGATTTGCAGTGGCAATCTGATATCAACGCTCAACTTATTGAGGACCAACTCAAAGATTGTAGATTGTTCTTTCAAACTTTTTACAAACAAACTTTGTGTTATCAACTTGGCCAAATCGGGAACCCACAGCTCACAAGCTATGTCAGTAGTTATGAGTTAGTGTTAGGGCCGATTCCAGCCAAGAAGCTGAAGAGTTCAACCAAAACCGAGTTGTTTTCATCTCGAACGGGGGCCTCCCGCACGAAAGGCAGTCCCATCGCACGAAAGGTTCTGGTTCATCCCGTTCTGACATTTTCTAAGTGTTGAATGTTAGTCGGATCCTCATTTTTTATATGAATGATTCTGATATAAAGAGTGTGTGAACTGTGGGAGCCTTGGCTTCCAATCTAGTTCCACCACCTCACTTGAACTTGTAAAATGAACACCCAAACAATCTCCTAGACCTAGAATAAGTTAACCCCGCCCAGCCTCCTACACTTGGATTCACTTCCTTCCATGTTGAGATGGCGCACCTGGTTGTTCTTATTCGGTTGTTTGGCTATTTACCTTCTGTCTTTTATATTATGTATTCTTGACAAACCGGTTAGTTAACTAAGTTAACTAACTTGTGCTTTGGTGAACTATAACGAGGTTATTACCTCCACGCATGACTTCTATGACTTCTATGATACTCTAGACTATTATATATAACATATAACTTAACAGGACTCACAAACATAACTGATTAATAGTTAAAACGTTCAAACGAAGTTCGGTTTGCCAAACAGAACCTGTCGCACGAAAGGGTAATTTCTTTCATGCGAAAGGCTTTCTGTCATGCAAACTGTCCTTTCACCCGAATAGTTTGTGTCGTTTAAGTTTCTGTTCATTCTGTTTTCGTGTTCCTCGTTACTGATTCTGACGGGGAAATCAGGACCCGTGAAATCACAGAAACTCAGTATCTTAACGAGTGCATGGACAGAATGTAGTTTCTGTTTATATCTTATTTTCATACTATGTATTTACGTACTTTAACTCCTAATCCAAATCCTTTGTTCAACTCAAACACTCACACCTTGTTTACTCCTGTAGGGTAACCATGGTGTTCATGTACTCGTCAACAACTCAACTCTTCACTCGTGAGATTAACTAAGAAGACATAGCAAAACCGTGAGTATACTCGAACACCCTCTTTCCATTTTACACTTTGGGTGCAATATGTTTATCTATAAACCTACATAGTTACACTTAGACTTTTATTCAAACGCGCAAACAATCCAATACATGCATGCTAATATGTTATACTTGATTCGTTTATCTGGATGATCCTTTTATGTGATAAACTTGTCATTAACTTCATACGGGCCTCCATTTAACATGTATAGCGCTATAGGAGTAACGCACCGCCCGTAATCTTGTGGTTGTAACGCTCTCGCACTTTTTGTACTTTCCATGTTTAGAAAGTTGTATTCACATTTTTATTTTTAGAAACTTGTATTCTTGCTTCATTTCAATCCTTGTAATCTCGAGACTTTGATCATAATGGAAATCGTATTTTTATATCAACCTTGTTTAATCATACATGCATAAGATGTAATCAGTCGCGAAATACACGTTTTAATTTAAAACCGAGACATACATCGAGATTATATTTTCTCGGGATCACATTCATACATGTATCATACTTATAATATACCTGCATACACCTTTATAGCATAAAATAACCAACAATACAAGTGCAAGGACTAAAAATGAAAATTTTCATCTCCATGACCACTTTCTTTAATGTCTTAACCTCCAACCAACTCATTTAATACCCCAAACCCACCTTCTAACCTCCAACGAATTCATTTAATACACATCCTAACTCCCAACTACCTTCATTTAAACCCTAACCACCTTCATTTAAACCACAACCACTTAACGCTCTTATAAATACCAACTATAACACCTTCCAAACACTTGCACCACCTCCAAATTACTTCCAAACTCTCTCAAATCTCCAAGATTTTCAACTTTGGGCAAATAGTTCAAGAACCAAAATTGGTAACTTCGGTGTTCCAACAACTCAAAACTCATCAAACTCACTAAGTGGAAATTTCTTCAAAAACCGTGAGTATACTCGAACACCCCTTTTCATTTTACACTTTTGGGTGCCATATGTTTACTTATTCAACTTACACAATCACTTATACTTTTATGCAATCACACAAATAATCCAATACATGCATACTAATACGTTATACTTGATTTGTGTTTCTGGGTGATTCTTATGTGATAAACTTGCCATTAACTTCATAAGAGCCTCCCCTTAACATATATAGCGCTATAGGAGTAACGCACTGCCCGTGAACGTGAGGTCATGTTAAGTTATTCATTCATTTATACTTGCGGTAATCAGAGGGTTGACTTGTTATTCACATGCCAGTTTTACTTTAATCTTGATAACTAGGTGTGCCATGTGGATTTGTTTCAATCATTTTTATACGTATGCTATGTATCAAACTTGTATACTCGCCAATACTTTGTATTGAACTATGCTTTTAAACATGTTGCAGGTTGTTGATGTTGATGCAAATGGAATCTAGTAGGATATGCTTAGATACACACTTAGACTATTAATGAAGTCATTGTATTTTGATTCTTTAAATTTGTTGTATTTCGTTCATCAAATGTTGTACTTTGAATTTTTCATGTATTGTATTAGACAACTGTTATCAATGAAATGAAACTTGTTTATTAAATACTTGTCACAATTAGTGTTAAGAAGTCTCGAGCAATCTCGTTCATCTCACTCCGATGTTTCCGCCATCGGTTGGGGTGTCACAGATTGGTATCCGAGCCATAACTATAAGGAATTAGGAAAATTGTCGTGCTTTTGACCTAGTCTATAGTTAAGCACCATAGTTCACTATACTTGATTTATGTGTTAAATTCTCGAAACGTCTTTTATGTGCTCATATTTTTTTTACTATTTCAAAACATATGCCTTTCCTAAGGTAACTTACATGATTATGTTAAAACATTAAAACACTTATATTATACAAACGAGAACACTTCACCAAAATAGGCGTGAAACCCACAATTTGGTGAACGACTCTCAATCCGTTTATTCGTTTTTGCATGAAATTTCTCCATCAAGTTAGGAGTGAAATCCTCACCTTGATAGAAAATTTCTAATTCAAACTCTAGTGGACCCTCATCAATATGTCGGAATTAACTTTCTTGACCCGATGAGTACTAACCACACTTAGGGTACGAGGTTGTCAAGTTAGGGGTGAAACCTGCATCTTGTCAAACTAGTCACACTTCTCGATTTTCAACTCCTGCCAAAGTCTCGAACTTTCGATTGACTAAGGACATGTAGTAATCGGAAGGGTAAATACCGCTAACCGAAATTTCGACGAGAGTATTCTACCAATTAGGCCAAAGCATGCTTCCCAAACTCAAAAGAACTTTCGACCACTTTGGTTTAGTCAAAGTTCCGTTTCGGAACAATCCAAGTTTTAATCAGACCTCCATTTTACTAGTATCAATTTTATGCATAACACGATCCAAACTTTTCCTTTTCAAAAATCAAATTATTTTCACAATGGTTACACATACAACCTACTAATCCTTTTCATATACATATACGTTATTTATATGCATGATTTCAAAACGTCACCAACAAGGAATACACTACTCACATTCCCAAAATTGGGAGCATATCATCAAGATAGGAGTGATTCCCTTACCTTGACGATTAGCACCGCTCCCTTTTCTTCTCACAACGACTTCACCAACTAGATAGAGGTGATTTCCTTACCTCGGTGATCGTTACCAACTTTCTTTTTCCAAAGAAACTTTATCATGCCAACCACACGATCACTTAACTCTTTCATCATTTTGTCAAAATTTCTACTTATGCAAAATCTCAAACCTCATTATTTTATCAAACTTATTTCTTACCCTACATTCTATTTTACGAAAATCACATGCACAAAATTCCTAATCATACCTTAAATGCTTTATTACCCGATTTTCAAAATCTTATGAAATGCTACCTATCAACCTAGTCGGTCTAATAAGTCTCTTACCCACGATTTTCATATTTTTTCCAATCACTAAAACACGCTCACATTATACTATTATACTAAAAACGTTTTGTTCCCAATAGGGAACCAATGAAACTTTCATTCATATACGTACAAAACTTATAGATGTCGCTTCGTAAACCTCGATTAATTGATAAACATGATCGATCTGTAGTCAACCTAACCAACAAATGCAAATAGCCTATCCATACACCCTCGAGACTTCAATTTTCAACAACATATCCTAACTTAGAACTAGCACTCCTACCAGAAAATCCCTTGATACCGTAGAACAAGGATGAACTGTTACAACCCTCGTTTATACTCAGAACCCAAGAAACTCGATACGAACCATACCTAGAGAAAGCTTCCAAGACCCATGACCGGTAACCACTCGTACACTATACCGTTAAACACCAAGCATCATACATATAGGTATTTAGACGGAACCCGAAACTTTACTATCAACCTACCGTTCGATCAACCTATCACAATGTGACAACTCGAAATCTAGAACCTTTCGTTGTATGCTTGAACGTTAAGTGACTAACTGATTTGATGATTTGATGATTTGATGAATGATATATGTGAACTTATATGATTATGTGTGTGCTTGTATGTATGCGTATATTTATATATGAACCGAGACACAAGAACCCGACTCGAGACCATGCGGTCTTGAGTGAATAGCGTAACTGATGGGCCGGTTGGGCCGTGTCTCTCTCCACCCCACGCGAAAGCCCATTAGGGTGCATCAACATAGAAGCTAGTATATAACCCTTGTAGTGAGCCAACATCACCACTTTTGAGCAACCTACACTCACCCACACACACACTCCACCCTCTTCACTAAAACCCTAAGCCACAACACCCTCCTCCCTCACTCTCGGATCAAACCGGTGACCACTAAGGAGCTCTCGGATCAACTCGTACACACCCACTTGGAGGCTTCACTCACACCTTTGAACCTATACTTGAACCGGTTAGTGATTCCTTTGCAAACACATGTATTTTCATGATTAAAGGTGTTGATGTGTGATGTTATAGGTTAATGGTGCATGTTATGCGTTTGTTTCGGGTTGATGATGATGTATGATGAAGACTATGTGATAATATGTTTAATTGTTAAGTTTTATGCATGATGATGATTAATAAGATAACATGACTTGATTTCGGACATATTGTATGATGGGTTAATGATATCTTGTGTTTAAATATGGTCTAAACCATTAGTTGTTAATGTTCATAAAATCGGATTGCATACTCTTATGTTACAAATCAAATGCTTGTTAAATGGCTGCATATATGTGGAAATCGGATTAGTTGTTGAGTGTTATGATTGTGTTCATGTTATGATCATGTTAAAGCCCATAGAGATTGATGCTAAAAACCCTAAAATGAAGAACATGATGAACATGTGAAGAACTTGTTGATTGCTATATGGGTATTTGAAATGGATATGTTTGATCCATTTTAGTTAATTGTTAGACAACCAGACATGTTTGTAGAACCTCATTGATAGTACATAAAATCACAACAGTGAAATCCCATTGGTCTAGTACAATGATGGAATTCAGCAAATGTCCCCAGCCGAGGACTTCAGTCTCGACTCGAGACCGGAAACATGACAACTCGAGACCCCGATTGTGACACTAGTTGCGAGTCAAGAACCTATAGTCTCGACTCGAGACCATACTTCATCAACACACACATATCATGACTCGAGAACGGGATTGCGAGTCCGGTTGCGACTCGAGACATGACCCGAGACCTTCACGTTTGCGACTCGAGAACACATAAGCACAACTCGAGACCGCACAGTCTCGACTAGAGACCGCACAGTCTCGACTCGAGACCAACTACATGTATACGCCGAATTGGACTTGCATGATCACGGGTTTGGGTGTTTGGGCCGGACTTTTGGGCCTAATGCATGGACCTTATGTGTAACTGTTGAATGTGAATGTTGTTGGGCTGCCATGAATGATACTTGCATACAATGTGCTAGCATACGTGTAGAAACATACGTGTACTACTTGATTACGAACCTGATTTGTATGATACAACTATGATAGGACGTGAGTGACCACAATATTGCTTGATTGACCTTTCTGTGTATCTGTCGAGCAAACCAAGGTGAGTTCACACCCTCTACAAAGCATGGGATTCCCAGGGGTCGGGAATTGGGGTTAAGGGACATGGGTTCCTCGTCCTCCTTGGGTAGGACAGCAATGGTTCAGGAATGTAATTCCTCGTCCTCACGGACAGATAACTCGTACTAGACCAAAACTCTATCACGAAGTCCCTCCTTTTTATATCGACTTAATCGCCGGGCCAATGGCGAGCGGGTCATTAGTTAGATAGCGCTATTTAGGTCTGACAAACCTCACACCGTGCCGCAGAGGACGGGCGTGAACTAATGGATCTGGGGCACGTCAATGATGATAGACATTGACAGTTTCAGGGCACATAAACATGACTACAGTCAGCAGTCGATATGGTAACGAGTCTAGTATATACATGGGGTAGCCCCCACGGCCGAAATGCCGGATAACTAACACGGGGTAGCCCCCACGGCTGGATTGCCAGAATAACCGGGAATAAACAAGTCACGTTTTTAACTATGGGGTAACCCCCACGGCAGGATGCCAGATAAAGGAAACTGTTTTCGAAACAACTTAAAACGAACACCCAACCGTGAACTCACTCAACTTGTTGTTGACCCGTTACTACATGCTTTGCAGGTCAATAGGTGCTTAGCTGGAGCTTGCATGGAAGAGAGTCGTTGTGGGACATGGACGACTGTGTACCATGTTAAACTTTGAAACAATTAAACTTACGTTTTGGTTTTAAGACTTATGCTTCCGCTTGCAACTTAACTATGTTTTGTTTAAACCCCAATTGTATTGGTCGGATTTTATAACTACTTATATGCTTGTTCAATATGATTGGTGGCTGGATCCTGGTCAGTCACGCCTCCAAGCGGTGGTATTCCGCAGGTGGATTTTGGGGGTGTGACACACAATCATCTTACTAGCCAAACTAACTCCCAATACATACGTTAGACATAGTAACTCTACACCTAGACAACTATACCAATGAAGTTCGACTATCTATAAGTTCATTTTGCTAAATTCTTTTCAAAGACCAAAGTGTCAAAAAAATTTCTGAAATACAACTCTTCGTATTTTAATACAAAATACTTTAAATGAAGCAAACCCACTATTTTCAAAAATCTTTTTAGACACCATTAATACACAATTCTAAATCCAAATACATGGGAAAGGAAACTTCATAGGAGCAGACAATCTCCGACACACGTAAATCCATTTCTTTTTTGAAACAAAAGTAGCATTTCTTCTTACAAAACATATCTCGCATAACAAATGGATACTTTATATTCTTTTGACATTTACAAATCTAACTCTCCACTCCCAACAAACTCAATCTTTTTTTATTCAATAAACTCAACGAATTGCTCAAACAATTACACATGCATATCGCCGTACACGTTTTAATCAATGTTTCATGAAAATCTCACGCATATTATCATTACACTTCGTTTTTGCACACTCAAAAATTTCAAGATCATGTTATATGCTTAAACTCATTATTCTTCAATTTATACCATATACGAAAATTGTCATCATTCATACTCATACTCATACATTCGAACCTCTACGTGAGCATAACCTGAGTGGTTATCTAATGTTGGTCACATACATACTTAAATAAAATCATACTTACATGCTTAATTTTCATACGCTATCACATGCCCACATACTCACTTTTAATGTTACTGCTAAACCTGACTCATACACTACTAGTACAAACTATGTGGATCATGCAATTACCAATATAATTGTGGGTGCACACGGAATTATAGTGGTAGGCACATGAAAACCATAAGGTGTTCTACTGTGTATCGTAAGACACGGAACGTAACATGACACCAAATAACGAAACGGACGTAACATGGTCAGAACATGGTGGATACGCTGCTGGTACATCCTATATATAAGTGTTTTTACCATATTACCAAACTTTCGTGAAACGTGCCATAAGAAATTCAGTGTTTTTCCCAGACCTTATTTAAACGCGATTAAACAAACTTTAGTAACTCACAAAGGCACTACTAAATGTGCGATATCCGATTATCCATGATGAAACCTCATCCTCATAATCGTTAGCCGCAACAGCTACAACTATCACTAGCATTTATCAACACTTCATATTCGCATTATATCCGATAATCATACCATTTCTACCCTTGTATTCATCTACCGAATTGTTCATTCACTCTCGTACCATGATTATTCCCAATTATTCTTTAGACATTTTATCTAACCCTTATTTACAATAAATCGGCCTAATGTTCCATCCCTTAAAACATTTCTCTACTTTTAAGACTACCCTCCATACTTTATTACGCATAAACTTTACGTAGTCGACCCATTACCACCAAAGCCTTTTTGAAAACATAAATCATACCATTCCAGATTTTCCACAAATAAGCAATTTTCTACAAACATGTGATTCTACTAATACGCCTTAAAATCGATAAAACTTTTTCTTACAACCTACGGTGCGGGCCGCACTTTTCATCAAAATATATTCTATTTTATACGAAAACTTTTCTTATTAGGTAACATCCTTTTAAAATACTTCTCCCATTGAGTTATTCAACTTGGTCAAACTCACTTTCCTACACACACATGCACGTTTTACTTACGATGGGTGCCTCAAATCACCTTAGTCAAACGAACTACTTTTACAAACCTATCCCTTTTCATCCCTCAAAATTTCCATGCATTTTTAACACACTTATACATGAACTTCATGTAGACTTTAAACTCCAAAATTGCGATTTTATCCAACCGTTTTAACCAAAATTCCTTTTTCCAAAGTCTTCATTTTGAATAAATTTTGGGACGAAATTTCCTAAAGTATGGGAGACTGTAACGCTCCGCATTTTCTGTATTTTCCATATTCAGAAAGTTGTATTCACATTTTTATTTTTAGAAACTTGTATTCTTGCTTCATTTCAATCCTTGTAATCTCGAGACTTTCATGATAATGGAAATCGTATTTTTATATAAACCTTGTTTAATCATACATGCATAATATGTAATCAGTCACGAAATGCACGTTTTAATTTAAAATCGAGACATACATCAAGATTATATTTTCTCGGGATCACATTCATACATGTATCATACTTATAATATACATGCATACACCTTTATAGCATAAAATAACCAACAATACAAGTGCAAGGACCAAAATTGGTAACTTCGGTGTTCCAACAACTCAAGACTCGTCAAACTCACTAAGTGGAAATTTCTTTGCAAACCGTGAGTATACTCGAACACCCTTTTTAATTTTACACTTTTGGGTGCAATATGTTTACTTATTCAACTTACACAATCACATATACTTTTAGGCAATCACACAAACAATCCAATACATGCATACTAATACGTTATACTCAATTTGTGTTTACGGGTGATTCTTATGTGATAAACTTGTCATTAACTTCTCCCTTTAACATGTATAGCGTTATAGGAGTAACGCACCGCCCGTAAACGTGAGGTCATGTTAAGTTATTCATTCATTTATACTTGCGGTAATCATAGGGTTGACTTGTTATTCGCATGCCAGTTTTATGTTAATCATGATAACTAGGTGTGCCATGTGGATTTTTTTCAATCATTTTTTATACGTATGCTATGTGTCAAACTTGTATACTCGTCAATACTTTGTATTGAACTATGCTTTTAAACATGTTGCAGGTTATTGATATTGATGCAAATGGAATCTAGTAGGATATGCTTAGATACACACTTAGACTATTAATGAAGTCATTGTAATTTGATTCTTTAAATTTGTTGTATTTCGTTCATCAAATGTTGTACTTTGAATTTTCCATGTATTTTATTAGACAACTATTATCAATGAAATGAAACTTGTTTATTAAATACTTGTCACAATTAGTGTTATGAAGTCTCGAGCAATCTCGTTCGCCTCACTCCAATGTTTCCACCATCGGTTGGGGTGTGGCAGTGGTCATGTTAAATTTAATACTTGCGGTAATCAGAGGATTGACTTGAATATTTGCATGCTAGTTTATACAATAATCTTGATAACTAAGTTTGCCATGTGGATTCGTTTAAATCTTTTATACTTATGCTATGGAGTAAATTACAACCGGTGTCCTTTATGTTTATATCAAATTATAATCGGTGTCCTTTAACTAAAGAAATTACATGCTCTGTCCTTTATGTTACCAGTTTTTAGCACATTATGTCCTTTAGCGCTAACCTAGTTAAATTTTTTGGTTCAGTCTTACCATGTACCTCTCACATGAGAGGGCAATATGGTCTTTTCATCTCAATTTAACATGAATTTTGATTTCCCCTTGCGTCTCAAAAAAATGGAGGGGTACAAGAGATTTATTTATTTCGTTTGGATTAACTGGAAAAAACGAGTGATTTGACTGAAAAAATGAAGGGGACAAAAGAGGTTTATTTATTTCGTTTTTTAATGTAAAATTGAGATGAAAAGGCCATGTTGCCCTCATGTGAGTGGCACATGGTAAAACTTAACCAAAAAAACTTAACTAGGTTAGGTATAAAGGACATAACGTGTTAGAAACCGGCAACATAAAGGACAGAGCCTGTAATTTCTTTAGTTAAAGGGCATCGGTTGTAATTTGATGCAAACGTAAAGGTCACTGGTTGTAATTTACTCTATGCTTTGTATTAAACTTGTATACTCGCCAATACCTTTGATTGAACCATGTATTTTCAAACATATTGCAGGTTGAGGATGATTGAGATGATGAAACTTAGTAGGGATACTTTAGATACAAGCCTTGTTATACTAGAATAGGATGTTGTATTTGTTATATCATTTTGAAACAGTGTTGTCTTTGATTATTGTATCGTTGTTGTATTTGAAACAGTTGTTGTAATTTGAATTTCCATGTTGTACTTGACAATTGTTATTTTGAAATGAAATCCGTTTTACTTTAAATTATTGTCGCAAATATTGTTATGAAGTCTCGAGCAATCTCGTTCGTCTCACCCCGATGTTTTCGTCATCGGTTGGGGTGTGACACAAACATCTTCGTCTAAGTCTTCGTTAAGGAAATCGGTTTTAATGTCCATCTGATGCAGCTTTAAATCAAAATGAGCTACTAGGGCCATAATGATCCTTAATGAATCTTTATGAGAGACAGGTGAAAACGTCTCTTGATAATCAATTCCCTCGTTCTGAGTGTAGCCCTTTTCAACCAGTCTCGCTATGTAGCATTCAACGTTCCCATTCGGATCTAGTTTTCCTTTGAATACCCATTACATCCTATGGGTTTGATACCGTTGGGTAATTCTACCAAATCACAAACGTCATTTTTCTTCATGGATTCAAGCTCATCAATCATTGCTTTATTCCATTCAGAAGACTGATCACTGCTAATGGTTTCATTATAAGAGATAGGATCATTGAGCTTTCTGACATCCATTTCAGTCAGGTAGGTAACATAATCATCCCAATTAGTAGGCCTTCTAGGCCTAGATGACCTCCTGAGTTGATTATCGGGTTCAATGTTGTCTTGGTTTTGAGCGTTTGATGTGCCTTTGTTATGAGGTATAATGGGTTCTGATTGTGACGTAAATTTGGAGTTTGTGCAGTAGCTTCAGGTGCAGTTGTTATATCGGGTACAAGAGGAGTAAACAGAGTAGTGCTAAGCGGCGAGTTATGCATACTTGTTATTCATACAATCAATCAACTAAATACGTGTTTACTAGCAAACCAACACTTGTTATACGTGCAATTATTCATAAATACATTCACCTTGATCCGCAGCAAGTTGTTTCTTGAGCACGGGTTGGTCACCTTTTTCCCACTTTTTTCCTCTCCAATCACCTTTAAACCTCATTAAACTCAAAACCCTACTAACCCATTATTTAAACAAGCCCCCTACACCTCTCTTGCACTTTTCCAAACCCTCAGACACTCTCAAATCACTCCATAATATGCTGGAATTGCAAGAAGAGGCAGAATTGTTTTAAGTCTCAAAGTGAGTTCAAACTCATTTTTCTTCATCATTTCTTCATCTTTTCTTCCACTACAAAGCTTGGAACACCTCTAGGAGTGTTTCCACAAGTTTACCATGGTAAACTATGGTGGAACATCACCATTTTGAGGTCCAAACTTTCTGTTTTGGAAGAACTTTATGTAAATCTTTATAAACTTTACTTTTTCATGTGAATCTTGTGCCTAACTTGTCTCTAATCTCATCTATGATTATGGGACTTGTTTAAGGTTGATTCGCATAAGTTTAGAGGTCCAAAAACCTCATAAACTTTCTGTTTTGATAGGGTTTAGACAACCCACAAGTGATGAAACCATCCAAGTCTACCATAGTTCATGTGGCAAGACTTGTGTTTTGGTAAAGGTGTGAAACATGGAAGCCTTGGCTATCCAAACTCGTTCCACCACCTCACTTGATGTTTTATCATGATATTCCAAGTATTTTCCTAGTCCTAAAGTAACACAACCCCGCCGCATCTCCAACATTTTCCATGATGGGTATGAAACCCCCGGGTTGATCTTACTTGGCTACTTGATGAACTAGTTAGTCTTATTTTATTCTCATTCATGACCAACGGGTTTACCAACTATGTTGGTAAACTTTGTGCTTTGGTGAATCATACAATGAGGTATATCATACCTCCATGCTTAACTTAGATGAATTCTATGATAGACAAATATTAACTTATACTATATAATATATAATGTATATATAATTAACCAAATTTGTGATGTTAACCAGATTATGGTTATATGTCATAAACATAGGTTACTTTTTCTTTGTTCTAAACTCCTCGGTTTTGATTCTAATGAGCAAATTAGGACCCATGAAATCACATATGAACTTAGTGTCAAAACGAGTATTTAGACAAGATATACTTTCGTGTACTTATACCTTTATATACTTAAATTCCGAATCCGGATCTTCTACAAACTTTGAATACTCATACACCTTTGTTTCCCCATGTAGGGTAGCTTCGGTGTTCTAATCTCAACAACTTATCAACTTCGCGGTTTAACTCGAAAAGCTTGCAAAACCGTGAGTGTACATGACCCTTTTTAAAATTTTCATTACTTTGGGTGCAATAAGTATACATTATGAAAATCACTCAATTACATACTTTATGCTTAGATCACAAAACAAACAATCCGATATACATGCTTAATACGTTATGCTAGGAATTCATACATGCTAGAACTTATTTGCACTATGCTTTGTCATTAACTTCGATCAAGCCTCCCTTAACATGTATCACACTATAGGATTAACACACCGCCCGTATTCTTGAGGTCATGTTAAGTAAACAAAACGGTCTTATCGTTACTACGATAAGATTACACTAGCGGGAATGGGTTGACAAGTAGGAGTTGCATGCTAGTATTGCCATGATATATTCTAGATTTCGTTTATGCCATGTGGATTCGTTTAACCATTTTTATACTTTTGCTAGTAGTTAAACTTGTATGCTCGCCAATACTTTATGTGTTGACATGTACTTTAATATGTATTGCAGGAAATTGATGATGATGACGACGATGAATGGAATCTAGTAGGATGAACTAGAAACCCATATTTAATTTAGAACTTATGTTGTATTTTGTTTCTTTGCTTATGTTGTTGTACTTTGTTTCTAAATGGTGTATTTGATTTTAGAAATGAAATTACATATTATTTATTAAATACTTGTCGCAAAATAGTGTTATGAAGTATTTTGCAATCTCGTTTTCGTCTCACTCTGATGTTTCCGCCATCGATTGGGGTGTGACATAACTGTAGGAAGCCGATCCAAACTCGCCTGCCATGCGATGGATACACTTTGTTCTATAAGTCGCCTGCCATGCAAGGTAAGTGAAACTTACACCTTTTGTAGAATACGTGTTTATTCTATAAGTCATAAATACAATAGTGATAACATTTGAAATATGGTTCCCGACGCAAAATGATACGGGTCGGAAAAAAAATGATGAATGTTAAAAACCATGGTTAATGGTAAAAAGGGGTGAATGGTAAATTAGTAGTGAAAAGACTAAGATAAAATGAGCTACTTAACGAAATGGTAAATAAATACCATTCAAACATAAGCACATGATGTTGGGTCGTTTAGACCAAGCGGGTCAAATGGTAATGTTGATACCATTTGACAGTTGACGACTAATAAATGTTTGTCGAGTCTTATGCTCACAGGATAAAACGGCTTGTGAATTAGCGATGCTATGAATTAACAATTCAATTGAGACAAGGTATTAAAACGGGTCAATATGTTGACCCGAGACAGGTACGCATAAATAAGTTTTTAGTTAAACATGCGATTTTGGTCAAATAATTAGCATAAGTCATTCGTCGTAAAAGGAGGGACTAAAGTTGACCAAAACACCCTTGAAGGGTAAATTGGGCAAACAACCCATTTGGGTTGTTTAAGAATTGGTAGTATGATTATGGAATCCTTAGTTGCGTATAAAGGTTATAGGCTTAAACATTCGTGGGTCAAATGCCTTAAAATGGGTCTTACGCGTAAAATGACTAACCGGCGGGTAAAAATTTGGGATAATTGGTTCATTATGTAAAATCCGCCACAAAAATAGTTGTGGTGGAATATAAGTAGTTGATTAATATGGGAATGCGAAGTGTGAAAAGAAAAGAGCGTGTTTGATGTTTAAATGCTTAAAAGTTCCCCAAACGGGTCAAAATAGATTAAGAAGTTAAATGTGGTTGAAATGTTTAGAAAGATAGAAATAAATTGGTGAAGGTAAACGCGTACGTAAACCCTGTAATGGGAGCGAAAACGCCAATGGTTGATGAGCCC
Source organism: Helianthus tuberosus (assembly GCA_030545235.1). NCBI lineage: Eukaryota > Viridiplantae > Streptophyta > Magnoliopsida > Asterales > Asteraceae > Helianthus > Helianthus tuberosus. The sequence goes on from CM060390.1 coordinate 1,555,182, forward strand.
GGGAATGGGTAAAAATGTTTAGAAACAATTATTGATAGCAAACATGTAGTTAACTTAGAAACTAAATGGGTCAAATAATGGCACGAAGGATTTGTAAGTCGTTAGCTCATAAATCAGACTTCGGTGCGAACAAAGATGATAAATGGATCCATAATTTAATTACAATCGTATAGGAAAAAGAATCACGTAATTCGAATAAGTAGATCGAAAGTTATGAAGCTTTTAAGTTGGAATTTTGGATGAAAATATGGCTGGGCAAATATGCAGCTGAAAGAAAGAACCCTTTTGTCGAAATGGGGTACTAGCGTCGCGCGACAGCTGTGGGGGTATACCCGTCGCGGCACGCGACAAGAAGATGCCCAACCCGTCGAGGCACGCGACGGGTGAAAAAGTTGCTGAATTTTGTTCTTTGGTTTGTTTGACTCATGGGTCTTGTTGTAACTTGTTATAAAACTATCAAAACTAACTTTTATGTTGGTTTTGATTCTAGGTAATTGTTATAGGCTTCCGGATGAAGATCGAGCGACGGACGAGAACCGAACACATATCTTAATGAAGCTTCTGCGTTGAATCTTGTCTGTTTTGTTATAAGTGAATTATGTAAACACTTATAACTATGTTTTTTGAATGTTTCAAACATGACAGAATACCTTTGATGTAAAAATTTTGTTGGATGGCATTTTCAACATAAAATGCTTACCTTAATGATATAGAAATGTTAAATATTACTAAGGGTCTTATAGAGAGTAGAGAGAGGGTACGATCGTGAGAGTGGGGGTGGCTCTAGGGTTTGGTGTAACACCTCGCAAAATCATGTCCAATACAATGATGACACGTGTCATAAACCCTGATCATGTTAAAAGTTAACTTGAGGGACTGAAGTTGTCAAACAATGTAAAGATGTATGAGGAAGGACCAAAAGTGTCAACATGCCAAACTTGTGCCTCTGATTGACCTCATATGATGTTCATATTCTTTATTGAATAAATTGTCGGACACAAGAAGGCGTTTGTGCTTAAAACAAATTTTTTTTACAAAACACAGGGGTTAAAAGTGTCAACATGTTAATTCTTACCTCTGAGTGACCTTTTAACGATCCTGAGGCATTGTAATATTTTATTATACTCTCACGATTGTCGGATAAAGATTTCGTGGAGTTTCGATGCAAATAAATGATTAAAGTTATAAATTCCAAGAATAAAGGTTAAAAGCGTCAACGAGCAGAAACCAGTGTTTTCGGTGACCAATTAACGAAACCGGACCTAACGGTGTTTGGTTATACTCCCTAGATCATCTTCAAACTAACTAGGAGGGTTAAAAGTGTCTAAAAGAAAGATATTATGCATTAAAAGGTTCAGGGACTAAAAGTGAGAAGTTTAAAACTTGTTTGCTGAGATAGGGGTGGTAGCGCGACGCCACAGCCCTCCCCTTTTGCTGTGGCGCGACGCGATGGGTGAGTTTGGACAGAAACTCACTTACAGCTGCAGGTATCTTCTTCCTTGTGCTCAAAACCAATCTAATTCGAAATCTATGGCTGTTTGATGGTTTTAAAAACCACTTGGGACACCTGGAGCTATCTTACAACACCCCTAGACACCTGTATTGATCCAAAGGAGGCTCCATGCACTATATAAAGGCCCTTTGGGCAGCCATAATCCTTGCACCTTCACTCTAAACTCTCCTATCTCACTTGCTCAAGCTTTTGGAGCATTCTCTGGAGCATCTTGATCTAAAAGGAAGCTCTCTAAGTTCAAATCTTCGTGCTAAGGACCCTTGTAAGTGTTCTTGACTCCTGTAGTTTAGTTTTGATTAGTCTAAGGACCGAAAGTCAAAGATAGCGTAATTCTGCTTTGACTAATAGTTTAATCTTAAACGGTCCAGCCATAATTCTAAACGAATGTGGCTATGTGTTGGTAATTATGTAGGTGTTAATACCTCAAAAAGGCACCTCCTAATTATCACATTTGCTTAGTCAATTGTCGGGTCAAAGTAATACACCGAAAAGTCAAACAAGTTAGTTTTTACAAAAGAATTCATAACTGATAATGTAGAAGCTATAAAATACGTTTTATCACTTTAATAACTTGGTAAATATTATAAGAACATGTTTAGGCATGTTCAACTCGACAATTCTGAGTTTAGGCTCGGTTCGCAACCGAAAGTCGCAAAAGTAGACTTTTGCTTTGACTTTCAGTTCTGACCCGAATTAGCTTAGTTTAGTTATGCCTTAGGGTTCCTTTGTGACCATAGAAATCTGAGTTATTTGCATGATTCCGTTAATATGCTTAAATTTGACTATTATGCCCTTATGTTATAAAAACGAGATTTTTGAAAATGTAAAAGGGTAAAAAGCTTTATTACTGATTTATAAGTATGTCCAATAAATTTGACATCAGTCTCTGTCTCAAACAAAAGTTATGCAAGATATCGTAAAACGAAAACTTTTTGTTAATTAAATTACATTTTTAACATAAATAATATTTAAACCCAAATTTTGGCACCAAAATCATTACCTACTGTTTTGATATTATTTTTAGGGATTTTTGGAGTTTTTGGTCAGATTTTATACTGACCATAACATAGAGTTCTTGTATGAATTCGGTAATTGACGATAATGCCCTTTTCATTAATAAAATGAGATTAACATATGATTAGCATGTCAAACATTTTCCTACTGATGTTATATATTAAATAAAATATTTTAAACAGTTAAGGCTGATCAAAATCTCAGAATTTCATAAACATCTTGAATATCGTCAATTATCGACTTTTACGATAATTAGGTGCATAGTATGGTTTAAAACCATATTTAACACCTAAGACTTGTTACCTACTGATTTTATAAATAAATTTTAATACTTTCACAGTAAGTATAAGTCTTAAACTCAGACTTCCAATTTTGTCCCTAAAAGCATATGTGAAATGACTAAAATGCCCCTACGGTGCATAGTTTGGCCATAAATGGTATACCACACACATTTATGATATCCTACTGTTATAAATTTATAAAATAAATATTTTTACTGAATGTTTTAGACCAGAACCTCATTTTACTATTAAACCTCTTTTATAAACTTTAAAATGACCAAATAACCCTTTCGGGAATTAATTTGGTTTTAAATTCTTTCGGGGCATAATTGTTGATATCCTACTGATATCATAACATAATTAAAGCATAATAACATATGGAACTTGTACATGACTCATCCGGCTTCCCGTTATGCATATATGCATTCGGTACGGTTTATGTAACTAGTTTGCATAAATTAGCCGAAACGGGTCAAACCTTATCATTTTTATTTCAAAATCCAGAATGTATTTAGTTTACCCATTTTATACAAGTCTTCATACTTGTCGGGTCTAAATTACATTCCAATCCGGTCACCGCTTAATCAGGCGTTTTGTGCTGTAAACCTTTCTTTAAACTAACCGGTCTAAGTTTACAACTTAATTAAGACCCGTTAGGAATCTAATAGGTTAATAAAACCTTCGTTCCAGATTAAGAGCCCCGGTAGAAGTTATTTGCACTTGTTTGAGTAGACTGTACGGCTGAGTATACAAAACTTTCATATTAAGCTCAGGTAAATACTTTTAACTTATTTTCCCTTATACGGGCTTGGGATACGGTAAATTATTACCGCTTGGTCGGGTGTAGAAACCTTTTAATCGGATATGGTTAAATTGTGTAATCCCGTTTTAATCAGTATTGCTTGATAACATATAACATTGGGGGTTAACAACCGTGTCCTGGATATCCTTGGCTCATTTAAAAAGCGTAAATGGCCACGGCTTAAGCACGGGGTGTAGGCATACACCTGTCTGTTGCGTATGTAAAAGATATGCTCATTTGCTGGGGTGACCTGCCGTGAGTTTATATTCGTGGTGTGTTGTTTAATCTTGTTTGGTTTATTTATACCGGCCCTAAATGTTGGACAAACATGTAAATATGATACAAGATTGTTGTTAATATAATTGTCCCAAGTTATAAAATGTTTGTGCCTTGTGCATTCAAATCAATTTTCATAAATGTTTTCAAAAGAGTCGGTTAATTGTATTTACCAGTGTAAACTGACGTATTTTCAAAAAGACTAAATGACGGGTATTGTACGTAATTGGCTGGGAGCTCTGGGCGTTAGTAAAGAATCTTGCAAGTTTTGAACGCTTAAAGTATGTTGAACAATATTTTATATTTCTGTTTTTGAGATCCGCCTGTGGATCCTCTTACAACTGTTGTATAATATTTATTTATACTTTGCATTTCATTTTGTAATATTATTTTCTACCAAGACTTCCGCTGTGCATTGAACTGTGAATATTTGACTATGATGATATAAACTACATCACGATACTCCCCACCGGGCCCACCGGTAATACGTGGAAATATCGGGTGTGACAGGTTGGTATCAGAGCCAACATTGAGGGAATTAAACACTAGCCTTTTGTGTTTAATCTCAATGACACAGTTGCACATTCCTTGACTTCCGAGTCTAGACATGAACTAGGAATGATCCCATCCCTGTTATATATACATTGTTTCCTATATTTGTGTATTTCAGGAACATGTTGCCGAGTAAAGCTTCCATTGGTGGAAGCTCTCCAAACTTGAAGTCTAAGAATGTTAAGCTTCGTACCACAGCTCGAATAAGCGTACGACCAGTATGGATAAAGGACCTTTTTGGACCCATTCCTAAAATCAAACAAGTTGAAACCATTAACCATATTTCATGTTCTGTACCTAAGACTTTTGAAACTTCAAATGAGAAGCCTACATCGGAGGAGTCCATACCAACAGTCCCTGAGGCTCCCACTTCAAAGATAATACCTATGGACCCAAATGATCCATATTTCTTACCTCCAAGTCTTGGAATCCCAAACTTGGATTACACCAGTCCTGACTCTATTCGTGATCCATATTATTCATTAACCATAAAATCCTTGGAATCCACTTTTGCAAAGGTTCCTAATATGGAAGATTTCGCCTACCCACCAAAACTTTCAGTATCCGTACCGCACACAGTGAACCAAGGAGAAGACTTTCAGAAATAAAATGAAGAAGTAACTTCTTTTGTTGTATTTCATTTCTCTAGTAGTCCCTATAAGGACATATTTATCTTTTTAGTCCCTGCATGGATGAATTTATTTGTTTAAGACCCGTTTAGGGCAATTATTGTAATTCTTATGACTTATTATGAAAAGTTTCCTTTTTGAAATTACATTGGCATTAAACATATACATAAGTATTTGTAACACCCGTCTCATTTTTATAAGATTTTAATACAAAATAAGCATTTTAAAACCAAAACCTTCGATTAATATTAAATACCAAACGGAAGTTTTCATAAAGTTAGCCTTCTAGTTAACAACTACTAGTTTAAACAAACCCAAAACGAATATTTAAGTGTCTACAATATAAACATTGTCTTTAACAAAGTTAACTAATCACGGAAGCTTCAAAAGATTGTGTTCGGTTCTTGTAAAGATGCTTGATCGCCATCCGGATTAATTTCATCATCACCTAAGGTCAAAACCACACCAATTCGTTAGTTTTGACAACATAAAATCAAGTGTACATAAGTTCTAGTGCCGTACAATGAAAACAATCAACAATTTCAACTATTTAGATCTGTCGCGCCGCGCGACAGATCCAGTCAAAGCCTTCGCGGCCCGCGACGGTTGTCGCGTGACGCGACGACGACGGTGATTAGGCGTGGCATAGCGCGAGGCCACCATTTTGGCATAAAGCTCATTAAATGGAGCTGCATATCTGCCCAGCATTACTATTTTCATATATCAATCTTTAAACTATCATAACTTTGGACTTAAGCGTCCGTTTTAGCCGATTCTTTTTCCTATGCGTCCGTAATAAAATTACCGACGCGTCTATCACGACATTGAGTCAAAAATGGAATGTACGGGCTGGAAGTTTATAAATGCACAATGTATTATTCGACCCGTATAACTTTTACCACTAACAACTTTATAACTACAAGGCATATTTACCCCAACATCCGGGGCTTATGATCACCGGCGTTTCATTACCAACTCTATGGTTTCGTGCTCTTGTGATCCATCCTTGCCAAAAGCAATTCAAACATACTTTTACTACAAATTAAACAGTTATTTGACCTGTTTGGCTCATCTATGGAATTCCACCATTTGTAATGACTACCAAACGTTTCTCTATGCTTATTGGATTCATTCAATTTGGTGATGATCATTATCACTTCGACTAATACAATTCCTTACTCTAGAACACGACTATGAACAATTTCATTATCAAATTTACTTAATGTAACGAAACAAGTTACATACCTTCAAAGCACACCCTTCAAACGTGCGTCACCACCGGCTTGTCCGCTCGACGCTCTGGTTTCCTTTCCTATAGAGTTCAATCACGACACATTTAGAACTCTTTTACTTTCATATATCGCATAATTCGCCAACTAGTACAAATATGCGGTTTTGTTCAAATTTCAACATTTAGCCTTTACTTAGGCATTTCTACAAACACTTTAAGGGCAGAATTTTACATGATTTATAATCAAGTTCATAACTTGTTATATAGCCAGAATTAACATCAATCGGACTATCTCATATAAATGTTAACATCAATAAATCAGAAATCACTTCATAAATATCAGATTACACTAGAACAACAACCAAAATCCTAGTGTTTATCAAGTTCCATAAAAACCCACTAATCGCCTTCAATGGTGTTCATGGAATTTACTAGAATTAAGCATGATTTCAACATATAATTGTCTAGGGTTTACTCCTAGACACTATATTGTTCCTATTCCATCCATATAACAATCATGCAACAATAAATTTTGAATTCTCTAAGTTCATCAGAAATTCAAATAGAGATTTCCTATCAAATTTCACATACCTTCTGACCCCCTTACAATGGAGATTACCAATCCAAGCTCGGATTTCGTTTTGGAACTGATTTGAGCCTTCAATTGGTGAGATTTATGAAAGTTAGGGTTTTGGAGAAACCTGGTTGCCCCCTCTGTGTTTTGATCGAACTCAGCACACACACAAGTGTGTGTTTTGGGTTTAAATTATGTTTTATTATAATTAATTTCAATTTAAACACTTTTGGTCCCTCAACTATCGTTTAGTTCATATTTTTAGTGTTTTAACCCACTTATAAGTCACTACAAGACTTTTATCTAACTAGGTTAGTTTTAATCCTAGTTAGTTCACTTGTTTATTTACCGACATCACATTTAAAATAAATGATTTACATTTTCGGGGTGTTACAGTATTAAATCACAAATCAAAAATATCATTTCGATTTATAATTGATCTGCCATGAAATCTCAAATTAAAAATCTTAAATGTATAACCTAGCCTATGTGTCATTTTAAGACATGGCCATCATGGTAAATCCTTTTTAAGATAATAAATCTTGTTAACATCCAAGAACATGTTAACACTCCTGGCAGTGTGACTTGAGCAACCACACTAGCCGTCTGGGTATTTGGACTATGTCCAAGCCTTAAAACCTAAATGGTCAGAGACGATCATGATTGGTATCATCAATGAGATGATCACATTATAAACATCCATTAGTGATGAAGTGCCTACGGGCTATATATATTGTCCAAAAAGGCAAACGACAGTTGTAGTCTATGACTCCCTGTCAAGAAAGGTAATGAACTATGTTCAAACCTTAATGCCTCGATCCTATAAGATCATGGCTTATAAATGAAAACTGTCCTTGTGACTAGGCCTTTTGTGCCACCATAAAATATCCTTAATAGTTTATAACTGATTAATCATAATGAAAAATCTAAATAAATCTTATTAACAAATTAACCAATATGGTCTATATTTACCATGGTCAATGAATCATCGAAAATGATGATTCCATAATGGACTTCTGAAAAATTGTTGTCAATTGTTTTATAGCAATCAAGCTCCAAAATGGCTGAATCAGAAGAGGTTAATAGTCATCCCAATACGCGGAATGACAGCACCAGAATAAACGTAACAGGTGCGGTTCTACAAGCATTGATAGACAATGTTGTCACTAAAGCCGTTAGCAGAATGTACAAAGAACCAAGTGATATTCGCACCAAGACACAGTCAGTGGCTCATTCAAAGCCCCCTTCCAAAACTCATACATCAAAGAAAGACGATTCTCGGCATTCGTCGAATCAGAGAAGTCTGTCGTCTAAGCAAATTGTGCTTAATCAAGAACCGTGTTCAAAGACCTGTTCTTACAAATAATTTGTCTCTTGCAAGCCAAGGGACTTTACAGGTGAAAAGGGTGCCATAGACTGTATGACATGGCTTGATGAAATGGATACCGTTGTGGATATCAGTGGTTGCGCTAAGCAGGATATTGTGAAGTTTGTATCACAATCGTTTAAAGGCGAGGCATTGGCTTGGTGGAGATCGTTAATTCAAGCCACGGGGAAAATCCCACTCTATAACTTGTCGTGGGAACAATTTGTGGCACTGATCAAAGAAAACTTTTGTCCTCAGCATGAGGTAGAGAAAATTGAAACAGACTTCTTGACTCTGGTCATGAAGAATTTGGATTGCCAAGCTTATGTCACGAGTTTCAACACTATGTCCCGACTTGTACCTTATTTGGTTACCCCCGAACCTAAGCGCATAGCGCGCTTCATTGGAGGTCTGGCCCCGGAAATAAAAGGAAATGTTAAAGCTTCCAGGCCTACCACTTATAGGTCCGTGGTGGATTTTTCCTTATCCCTCACTCTTGATACAATAAGGAATAAGTCTGTTAAGACTTCTGATGAGGGAAAGAGGAAAAGGGAATATGAGAGCTCACATCGCTCCGACAAGAAAAGGAAAGGCAATTTCGAGCAAAAGAAAGGTTCTGAGTTTCAGAAAAACTCAAATCAGTCAGATAACAGGCCTAAGTGTAAGAACTGTAGGAAGCGCCATTCGGGAAAGTGCACGATTGATCCGCAGGCTAAACCCTGTGGAATTTGCAAGACAAAAGGGCATAAGACATTGGAATGTAGGGAGGTGAAGAATGCAACCTGTTACAACTGTAACGAGAAAGGGCATATCAAAACCAGCTGCCCCAAACTTGCAAAGAAGCCTGAAGAGGCCAAGAAAACCAATGCTCGAGTTTTCCAGATGAATGCCCAAGAGGCAGTACAGAATGATAATGTTATAACATATACTTTCCTCATAAATGATGTTTATACTAGAGTTTTATTTGATTCTGGCGTAGATAAGTCCTTTGTAGACAATAAATTTTGTAAACTGTTAAATCTGCCTGTTAAAACTCTAGACATAAAATATGAGGTAGAATTGGCCGATGGTACCATAGAGACTGCTTCAACATTGTTAGATGGATGTTTTATATCCATTAGGAATCACTCTTTTCCGTTGTCTTTGTTGCCAATGAAATTGGCAGGATTCGATATAGTTATAGGCATGGATTGGTTATCTCTTAACCAAGCCCAAATTGCATGTGATAAGAAGCAAGTGGTTATCAAAACTCCTTATGGTGAATCACTTACAATTCAAGGAGATACTCAGTATGGATTGCCTGAACAAGTATCTATGCTTAAGGCATCTAAGTGTTTGAAGAAAGGTTTTGTCATTTACATGGCCCAGGTGACGATAGTTGAGCCAAAGCCCAAGATAGAAGATATTCCTGTTATTTCTGAATATTCAGACGTTTTTCCTGAAGAATTACATGGTTTACCTCCCGACAGACAAGTGGAATTCAGAATTGATATTATTCCAGGAGCAGCACCAGTCGCACGAGCTCCTTATCGTTTGGCACCGACTGAAATGAAAGAACTAAGGACCCAGTTGGATGATTTATTGGAGAAGGGTTTTATCCAACCAAGCTCGTCCCCTTGGGGAGCGCTAATTCTATTTATGAAGAAGAAGGATGGCTCAATGCATACATGCATCGATTATCGCGAGCTGAACAAAGTTACAATCAAGAATAGATATCCATTGCCCAGGATCGACGATCTGTTCGATCAGCTTCAAGGGGAAAGTTTCTTCTCGAAGATCGATCTGAGGTCGGGATAGCATCAGTTGAAGGTCAGAACCGAAGATGTACACAAGACTGCATTCAGAACGAGATTTGGCCATTACGAGTTCTTAGTGATGCCTTTCAGGCTCACTAACGCACCTGCAGCATTCATGGATCTCATGAATCATGTCTGCAAACCGTATCTGGACAAGTTCGTCATAGTTTTTATTGATGGCACACTCATTTACTCCAAGAACCAAGCTGATCATGAAGAGCATCTCCGATGCATCCTTAAACTTCTGCAGCAATAGAAGCTCTACGCAAAATTCTCTAAATGTGAATTCTGGTTACGAGAAGTCCAATTTCTTGGACATGTGGTAAGTGAGCGTGGTATCCAGGTGGATCCCGCTAAGACTGAAGCGATTATGAATTGGCAAGCACCAAAAACACCTACAGAGATTCGCAGCTTCTTGGGTCTAGCAGGATACTACAGGCATTTCATCGAAAATTTTTCAAGAATTGCTGCACCTTTAACTTCGTTAACACGCAAGTATATTAAGTTTGATTGGGGACCCAAACAACAAGAATCTTTTGAGATTCTTAAGCAGAAATTAAGCAATGCTCCTGTGTTGACATTGCCAGAAGGGATAGAAGAGTTTGTTGAGTACTGCGTCGCATCGCACACTGGTATGGGCTGTGTGCTTATGCAAAAATGTAAGGTTATTGCCTATGCATCACGTCAACTGAAGGTGCACGGGAAGAATTACACCACCCATGATTTGGAACTGGGTGCCGTTGTATTTGCACTAAAATTATGGAGGCATTACCTATATGGAACCAAGTGTGTAATCTATTCAGATCATAAAAGCCTTCAACCTCTGTTTAACCAGAAAGATCTCAATATGAGGCAACGTCGTTGGATGGAAGCATTGAACGACTATGATTGTGAAATTCGCTATCACCCGGGCAAAGCGAATGTTGTTGCTGATGCTCTAAGCAGGAAGGAAAGGGTCAAACCTATTAGGATCAATGCCAAAAGCATTGAACTAAAGAATAGTTTAAACGAGAAATTATTGTCAGTTCAAAGGGAAGCCGTTATGGAAGAAAACTTTCCAGCAGAAAGATTGGGTACGACTGTTAATCAGTTGTCACCTGGGAATGATGGAATCCTTAGACTGAATGGTAGGATCTGGGTTCCAATCCATGGAGGACTTAGAGATGAGATCCTCCGAGAAGCTCATAGTTCTAAATATTCGGTACATCCGGGCAGTGATAAAATGTACCAAGATCTAAAGGCAAATTACTGGTGGGTGAGTTTGAAGAAATCCATAGCCACTTATGTGGCTAAATGTCTGACGTGCGCTCAGGTTAAAGCCGAGCATCAAAAGCCGTCAGGATTACTACAACAGCCTGAACTTCCCACTTGGAAGTGGGAAATGGTAACAATGGATTTCATCACTAAGTTACCAAAGACGAAACATGGGAATGGTACAATTTGGGTTATAGTCGACAGACTGAAGAAGTCAGCTCATTTTATACCCATCAAGCAGACGCATAGCTCTGTTAAACTAGCCCAGCTTTATGTGGATGAGATTGTATATCTCCATGAAGTGCCCGTATCTATTATCTCTGATAGGGATACAAGATACACATCTCATTTTTGGAAAAGCTTTCAGCAATCTCTATGCACTCATTTGAATTTCAGTACTGCTTATAATCCCCAGACGGATGGGCAAAGTGAGCGTACGATTCAAAAATTAGAAGACATGCTCAGGGATTGTGTTATTGATTTGGGTGGAAGTTGGGATGACCATCTTCCTCTGATGAATTTTCATACAATAATAGTTATCATTCGAATATCCAAGCCACGCCTTTTGAGACCTTGTATGGAAGAAAGTGCAGAACGCCAGTTTGTTGGGCGAAAGTTGGAGAAACCTAACTATCAGGACCTTAGATAGTCCTTGAGATGATGGATAAGATTGTTTAAATCTGTGATCGTCTCAAAGCTGCCAGGGATAGGCAGAAAAGCTACGCAGATAAGAGGCGTAAACCTCTGAAATTCGAGGTAGGTGATAAAGTATTATTAAAAGTGTCGCCTTGGAAAGGGGTGATGCGATTTGGCAAAAAGGGCAAGCTGAGCCCAAGATATATTGGATCATTCGAGATCATCGAATGTGTCAGAAGTGTGGCCTATAAGCTGAATCTTCCTGAAGAACTTAGCGGAATACACAATGTGTTCCACATCTGCAATTTAAAGAAATGTCTAGCCGATGAGTCGCTAGCAATGTCTCATAAGGACGTGCAGATTGATGAGAGCTTGAAGTTTGTTGAAAAACCTTTGTTGATCGAGGATCGACAGGTTAAAAAGCTTCAAAGAAAGAGTGTGCCAATTGTAAAAGTTAAATGGGATGCCCGTAGAGGCCTAGAATATACGTGGGAAGATGAATCCACGATGAAACAAAAATACCCTCATTTATTTCAGTAAATCTCGAGGTCGAGATTTCTTTTAAGAGGGTGAGGATGTAACACCTCGCAAAATCATGTCCAATACAATGATGACACGTGTCATAAACCCTGATCATGTTAAAAGTTAACTTGAGGGACTGAAGTTGTCAAACAGTGTAAAGATGTATGAGGTGCTGACCCCAGGATCTGGTGAGTTCGACGGAGCTTCGGTCCCGAAACGATGTGTTCGGTGCGTTTATTACGACTAAGAAAGGAGTAGAAGATAGATACGACACCGACCAGTCAATTTCAATCTGGTCTCTATTGATTATTCAACGTTTAGAGCACCACGAGACCAGTTGGACATCATTTCCCCTCTGGGAACTAAAAGCTTATCCAAATGGGAGCCCCAACCCCCTATTTATAGACAACTCACACTATGTGCTATCCAATCGGATTGCCATCCGATCGGATTGGCTTTGACAATTACACAACCTGTCCAACTTTCTCCTATTCTATACAATATTCAACACATGCTCTATCTAACTATTCGCACAGTGACAGACGTACGAAATATGCACCAACATGAGGAAGGACCAAAAGTGTCAACATGCCAAACTTGTGCCTCTGATTGACCTCATATGATGTTTGTATTCTTTATTGAATAAATTGTCAGACACAAGAAGGCGTTTGTGCTTAAAACCAAAAAAAATTTACAAAACACAGGGGTTAAAAGTGTCAACATGTTAATTCTTACCTCTGCGTGACCTTTTAACTATCCCGAGGCTTTGTAGTATTTTATTATACTCTCACGATTTTCGGATAAAGATTTCGTGGAGTTTCAATGCAAATAAATGATTAAAGTTATAAATTCCAAGAATAAGGGTTAAAAGCGTCAACGAGCAGAAACTAGTGTTTTCGGTGACCAATTAACGAAACCGGACCTAACGGTGTTTGGTTATACTCCCTAGATCATCTTTAAACTAACTAGAAGGGTTAAAAGTGCCTAAAACGAAAGATATTATGCATTAAAAGGTTCAGGGACTAAAAGTGAGAAGTTTAAAACTTGTTTGCTGAGATAGGGGGTGGTAACGCGACGCCACAACCCTCCCCTTTTGCTGTGGCGCAACGCGATGGGTGAGTTTGGACAGAAACTCACTTACAGCTGCAGGTATCTTCTTCCTTGTGCTCCAAACCAATCTAATTCGAAATCTATGGCTGTTTGATGGTTTTAAAAACCACTTGGGACACCTGGAGCTATCTTACAACACCCCTAGACACATGTAATGATCCAAAGGACATAATTCTAAACGAATGTTGCTATGTGTTGGTAATTATGTAGGTGTTAATCCCTCAAAAGGGCACATCCTAATTATCACATTTGCTTAGTCAATTGTCGGGTCAAATGAATACACCGAAAAGTCAAACAAGTCAGTTTTTACAAAAGAATTCATAACGGATAATGTAGAAGCTATAAAATACGTTTTATCACTTTAATAACTTGGTAAATATTATAAGAACATGTATAGGCATGTTCAACCCGACAATTCTGAGTTTAGTCTCGGTTCGCAACCGAAAGTCGCAAAAGTAGACTTTTGCTTTGACTTTCAGTTCTGACCCGAATTAGCTTAGTTTAGTTATGCCTTAGGGTTCCTTTGTGACCATATTATATGTTAGTATAACTCTCTGAGTTTATACTACATGGTCCCATAGAAATCTGAGTTATTTGCATGATTCCGTTAATATGCTTAAATTTGACTATTATGCTCTTATGTTATAAAAACGAGATTTTTGAAAATGTGAAAGGAGAAAAAGCTTTTTACTAATTTATAAGCATGTCCAATAAATTTGACATCATTTTCTGGTCTCAAACAAAAGTTATGCAAGATATCGTAAAAAGAAAACTTTTTGTTAATTAAATTACATTTTTAACATAAATCATATTTAAACCCAAATTTTGGCACCAAAATCATTACCTACTGTTTTGATATTATTTTTAGGGATTTTTGGAGTTTTTGGTCAGATTTTATACTGACCATAACATAGAGTTCTTGTATGAATTCGGTAATTGACGATAATGCTCTTTTCATTAATAAAATGAGATTAACATATGATTAGCATGCCAAACCTTTTCCTACTGATGTTATATATTAAATAAAATATTTTAAACAACTAAGGCTGATCAAAATCTCAAAATTTCATAAACATCTTGAATATCGTCAATTGTCGACTTTTACGATAATTAGGTGCATAGTATGGTTTAAAACCATATTTAACACCTAAGACTTGTTACCTACTGATTTTATAAATAAATTTTAATAGTTTCACAGTAAGTATAAGTCTTGAACTCAGACTTCCAATTTTGTCCCTAAAAGCATATGTGAAATGACCAAAATGCCCCTACGGTGCATAGTTTGGCCATAAATGGTAAACCACACATATGTATGATATCCTACTGTTATAACTTTATAAAATAATTATTTTTACTGAATGTTTTAGACCAGAACCTCATTTTACTATTAAACCTCTTTTATAAACTTTAAAATGACCAAATTACCCTTTCGGGACTTAATTTGGTTTTAAATTCTTTTGGGGCATAATTGTTGATATCCTACTGATATCACAATATAATTAAAGCATAATAACATATGGAACTTGTACATGACTCATCCGGCTACCCGTTATGAATATACACATTCGGTACGGTTTATGTAACTAATTTGCATAAATTAGCCGAAACGGGTCAAACCTTATCATTTTTATTTCAAAATCCAGAATGTATTTAGTTTACCCATTTTATACAAGTCTTCATACTTGTCGGGCCTAAATTACATTCCAATCCGGTCACCGCTTAATCTAGCGTTTTCTGCCGTAAACATTTCTTTAAACTAACCGGTCTAAGTTTACAACTTAATTAAGACCCGTTAGGAATCTAATAGGTTAACAAAATCTTCGTTCCAGATTAAGAGCCCTGGTAGAGTTATTTGCACTTGTTTGAGTAGACTGTACGGCTGAGTATACAAAACTTTCATATTAAGCTCAGGTAAATACTTTTAACTTATTTTCCCTTATACGGGCTTGGGATATGGTAAATTATTACCACTTGGTCGGGTGTAGAAACCTTTTAATCGGATATGGTTAAATTGTATAATCCCATTTTAATCAGTATTGCTTGATAACATATAACATTGGGGGTTAACGACCGTGTCCTGAAGCACGGGGTGTAGGCATACACCTGTCTGTTGCGTATGTAAAAGATATGCTCATTTCCTGGGGTGACCTGCCGTGAGTTTATATTCGTGGTGTGTTGTTTAATCATGTTCGGTTTATTTATATCGGCCCTAAATGCTGGACAAACATGTAAATCTGATACAAGATTGTTATTAATATAATTTTCCCAAGTTATAAAATGTTTGTGCCTTGTACATTCAAATCAATTTTCATAAATGTTTTCAAAAGAGTCGGTTAATTGTATTTACCAGTGTAAACTGACGTATTTTCAAAAAGACTAAATGACAGGTATTGTACGTAATTGGCTGGGAGCTCTGGGCGTTAGTAAAGAATCTTGCAAGTTCTGAACGCTTAAAGTCTGTTGAACAATATTTTATGTTTCTGTTTTAGATCCGCCTGTGGATCCTCTTAGGCTCTTACAGCCGTTGTATAATATTTATTTATACTTTGCATTTCGGTTTGTAATATTATTTTCTACCAAGACTTCCGCTGTGCATTGAACTGTGAATATTTGACTATGATGATATCAACTACGTCACGATACTCCCCACCCGGGCTCACCGGTAATACGTGGAAATATCGGGGTGTGACATTTGGGGTTTGTTTATATTAAAAAATCTTTTTGTTAGATAGTCACTTCTAGTCCCTAAAGTTTTATTATAACAAATCTTGGGCAACAAGTTACACTCATTGACTTGGGTTTAATAACAACCAAGTCCCTCGAGTTTCGAATTGTGAAATCTTGTACAGAAAGTTACTCTAAATAACTTTGCGTTATGACAAGATAAATCTCTCGTGTGTCCAAACTTCACTGTTTGTATAGAAAGTTAATAACATTAACTTTCTATGTATGTAGGAACTAAATTGTGTGTTATAACTAGCATGTATAATATAATCGTATTTATGAGTATAAATCGTAAAGATTTAACACAGAGAGTTAACGACGTTAACCTGAAAGTACGGGATGTCACATGGGCTAAAACTTTTGCTTAGAAATATATGAAATGGAGATATAAAATATGAAATATATAAGAACCGGAGGTATGAAAGCAAGAAATATATGAAAATATGAATGATTCGGTTCGGTTCAGCTAATTTTGGTTAAACAAGAGTACAAAAAAATTGATACCCGGTTTTTAGTTAATTCGGTTTCATTTAATTTAGTTTTTGGTTGATTTCGGTCTGGTTTCGTCTGTTTACCGTTTGGTTAGGTTAACGATTTAGTTATTGCTCACCGATAACCGGTTTGGGTTAAAGACCGATAGGTGTGCCCGCGATGTGATGGGAAACATAGACATTGCCACGGTGTGCATTGTTCGGTTGATTAGATTATTATCCTCAACCGAAATCGAGGTCATCTATTAGTCTATTTTATTAACCAATCCGTTTTCAGTTAATCGGTTTGGTTTATTCAGTTAGATTGACATTTTTTGGTTTGATTCATTTAATTTCGGTTAATAGCCAAAACCAAACTTGGGCTAAAACTTTGATTAGAAATACATGAAATTTAGGTATAAATATATGAAATTGATGTATAGGTACATGAAATGGAGGTATAAATACATAAAATGGGGGTATAAATATGAATTACATGAATTGAAGGTGTAAAAGCTAAAAGTATATGAAAAGATGAATGGTTCATTTTAATTAATTTTGGTTATATGAGGGTACAAAAAAATTGATAACCATTTTTGGTTAATTCGGGTTTCGGTTAATCAGTTTTCAGTTAACTCAATTTTTGGTTGATTTCGATTCGGTTTCGATTAACGATTCAGTTATTACTCACCCTTAGACACTGTTAATTACGTAACATATCAATTTTTTAATTAAAAATTGTAGCAATACTATACTTAAATTTAAAAAAATAAAATACTTGTATGGTGTAATTTAAAAAAAAAATATTAACGTACCAAAAAGTTATGACTGTTTAAAAATCGGGGGAGGGGGGAGTTAGTTTTTTTATAAGGGGATAAAGTGTAACCGCTGATTAGTTATCTATAATGTTGTTAAACATGAGTGTTTAATAATATATTTATTAGATTTCTCAAAATAATATGTTTGTCTCATGCCTCCTCAAGGTTTCAAGTGTGAACGATTGAGTCGGTTCAATTTAAAATTTTCCAAATAATTGATGCATAATGCATGTGGAGGTTTCGTGTAGTTTTCAATCATTTCATTACCGTGTATAACTGTATACGCAAGCAATCGTTTTTATAGACATTTGTAAATATAAAATTAATATGTAAATGTTTCTATAACATAAATTCATATATGATAAAATTAAAACTCAATGAATAGTTAATTTCATTTTCATATATGATAAAATAGTTAATTTAGTTATTAATAAAATTAAATACAGTTCCAATTTAAAGAATATTACGAGTTTGCCACCCTATAATCTCATTTACACACCCTATCATCTCATTTACACAAACAGGCCTTATGTAGTTATATTATATCCCACAAAAAAATGACCAAAACACTACAATAACTACAACCTCTATCTATAATACTAACACATAAACAACTAATCGATGTGGGGTTCGCGGGTTCGGCTCAGCGGCACCCGCCTGAGAACCTGAACCATGAGGTCCATGAGCCTCGAGCCGATCAACTGGTCAAACCAAAAGTCAACACGGCTTCCATGATCAGTTCTTGTAGAGTTTCATCTACAACTTCAAACACTATATCATTCTCACCTGATGCAATGTCTATCCATTGTCCACATTTCATTATATCCCGCTTGACAACATGATCTAGCGTTCGTGGACCCGCGGGTTGACCGTTATGCCAGTCAACTCGTTCAATAACCTCGTTGACCACATCTTTTTCCAATGAGAACGGTTGAATCTTCGAGCTGATAAATGTCGTCCGCGAATGTACACTAACCAACACTTCCTTTACACAATCATGGAGGAGTTTGTTATGGTCACACGATGGTTCCAACGGATAATCGTTTGCTAAAAAGTCATCCCAGTTTGACTGAGAAACTTGGTAGATATCATTAACATATGAAGAAATGAAATCTCGATCGTATGCAAATGAAACTAAACCGGTGTGTCGTGGTGGAGATGAAGTTTGTGACGAGTGTTCTTCGAAATCCAGACGATGCGGTTGCATTTGAAGCTCAGCTGGTGATGATTGGATAGTAAATGTTAATGATTTGCTTACAAAAGGTTTAGAAAAAGTTTTATGATTTGAAATCAATGCATACCGGATTCAACGGTGCTTGTTGGACTGCAAGTATTGTCTGAGAAAAATGAATCAAGAACAGAAACAGGGCTCGGATTCTCTCTGAATCGATCGTTATCCATGTTTTCTGATTTACCATCGGCTTTCGGTGAAGAAACATCTAAAGAAAATTTCTGTAGCAAAAAATGTTCACAAAAGATTAATGACAATCACTATAACAGATAACAAACTCACGTAACAAGAAAAGTTAATGTTAAACTTACCAGTTGAGATCTTTCAATGGACCCGTTTTGTGGGTCCGAGTCTAGGTTCAACCGGCTTGAGCCACTCAACGTCTTCTGCAAGCTTCTTGCACTATGGGTTCCTTCCGGTTCACGCCCAAAACTAGCCATTGAGTCGTGTTTAGGAGACGATAGTAGTACCCTCTCCAAGGTTCTCGAGACTCGTTTACTTGAAGATCCCGAAGGCTCACCTAGGCCCGCACCCTGAGCCATTAGCCTTAACCGTTCGGCTAGGTGTCTTCTTGCTTCAACAAAGACTTCCGGTTCGCGTTGCTTCAAGATTTGAGAACCATTTCCATCAAGTTCACCACTAGATTTCATCTTTTGTATGCTCTTCAACTTCTTTGAGTTTTTTAATTTTTTCCTAACATCGTTGAACGAGACTTGGGGCGCGCTTTTAACGATCTGCTGCTTGCTTGTTGAGCCGTGACGCGAGTGCAAATACGAGCAATGACATCCTAAATCAACCGCGGATTCTACAACACGTCGAGTAGGCCTCAAAACAACAATTGTATCTACAATCTTAGTGTTTTCCTTTTTCTTATTCGGGTTTTCGTATCGGGATGTTATCTTTTTCCAAAAAGATTTCTCCATGGTGTTCTTAAAGTCCTCATCATCCTCTCCTGAGTGATCTACTCGGTTCACACTTGAGGTTTTCTTCTTCGATTCAATCTAAGCAACAAGAACACTATTTTCAGATTCTGATTCAGTTTTTAAATATCAAAACTACAATATTGTACTCACATTGATGTTTTTAAGTTGTTCATCAAAGGTCAGCATTTGTACTTGGCTCCTTTCAGGTCCTGCAGGTGAATCACTAACTCAGTATCCCAACATTCAGTTTGACTTTTTAGGTCAACACATGAACTTTCCAAATTCAAAATTGTATATCAACTCCTTCACAGATTGTGTAAATGTTTTTCCATATTGAAGCATTAAAATAGTACTCAACTGGGTCATCAAGATTTTATCAAAAAATCCTCATAATCTAAAAAATGTAAGCTTTTACAAAGATCAGTTTGACTTCAATAGTCAAACCAACTAACAAAGTGCAACTTCACCAATAGCATATAGATAACATCTCAATTTTGAATTAAAGATTATACACACAAAGTGAATAACCTCACCTGAAACACTTTTGCTCCTGTGACTCTCATCTGACATAAGTTTCCGGCGAGACCGGCCATGGCGGTGGTGGTGGTGGTGGTCAAAGTCAAACATACCACTAAATTTCCATACACAACCAATTTGATTCTGTTCAACTATAGGAGGAGCTTTTCTTTCCATAGTAAAAAAAAAACTATCTTTAGAATCAAGAAACTCAAATTATACACAATTCTTGATATGTAACAGTGAAATGAGTTGACTTTTGAACAGTTTCATACAAAACTATATGAACCCAGAAAATGAAGTTAATAAGTTGATGAAATAAATGATGCAGGTGAAGATATAGAATTCATTGATGAGGTTTTGGGAACAATTGGGGTGGTGATAAATGGTAATGATGAGGATGATGATGGTGATGAAGAGGACCCTGTTGCTCAGGGTAAGCCTCAGAAGATGGAAGAAATTTATGACAAGAGAGAGAGAGAAGGAGAAGAAACAAAGAGGAAAAGTCCAAATTTTAATGCTCAATATTCTTGGCTTTGGTTTACTTTTATGTTATGGACTCTAATGAAATCAGAATTCAGAAGCATGGGTGTTCTTTCCATTAATATATTTTTTTTAACTCTAAATTAAATTTGTATCATTAACGGACCACTATAAGTAACGTTGTATAACGTTGTATATACTGTTAATAAGGTTGTTTGGAGATTACATATGTCGTTAGTAAGGTTTTAAACTTTTTTTGGAAACGTAATAACGAAGAAGTGTCTTAATTGCTATTAAATTTATTCTTATTTATCTACGGAGAACTAGTTCGAAAGGGTTTTGACTTAATGTGGTTCGTTCATACATGGTCTACATGGATTGGGTTGGTGTCACGGTGATCGTTGCCCTACCACTAGATATTGTGTGTTTCTTATTCTTAGTCAAGCATCGAGGTTGAATTGCGTTTCTTAGACAATACGCAACACTTCGTTGGATTATAGTTATGTTTTTGTCCACCTATGAAGCTTAGAGTCGCATAAAATTTTGAAATTAGTTGTATTTCTTTGAGGTATTTCCTGCAACAATATGAATTGTCGATATTCTAACCAATTAGAGGACCGGTTTTGTTAGTTCTTTTCGATTTACCACTCATTGGTCCAAGCTTTTTATCATTACAATTATCTCAGCATGAGGGAGGATGGTAAAGCAACTCAGGTGGTGTTTGTTTTTCTAAAAAAGATCTGCGCAACTTCTTCTGTTTATGCTGCGCAGACCACGCGAAGACATTTCCATCTGCAGACTGTTTGTTTTTCCGAAGACGTTTCATTAAAAAACGTTTGCGCGTGCTTTTCTTAGTGCAGATTTGGCTCAGCCACTTCTAAGATCTTCAAAGGTCTGTAGAGGGTTAAGCACCACCACCCACCACTACCGTCCATCAGCACCACCACCGTCCACCACCCACCACTACTGTCCATCAGCACCACCACCGTCCACCACCCACCACCACCGTCTACCACAACCACCGTCCACCACCCCCACCATCCACCACCACCCACCACTACCGTGCGCAGTGGCGGAGCTTGACCAAAAGTTTTGAGGGGGCGTAAAGTGATAGGACCCAATTTTTTTTTCCTATCGTTATGTTTTGGGTCGGGTCAGGTTAGCTATTCGATTCAAGTAGGGTCAAATAATAATATTTCCAAATAAAACAAAGTGTATGTTTACCAAACTAACCATCATTTATATACAAAGTTTATAAATATTTAGGATATACAATTTAGGAAAATTAATCGGGGGGCGATCCTATATAATTTTAAAATTTTCAGACGAAAACTCGAAACTTATACACTTCTAACCGAAACATTGGGGTGGGCGGGTGCACCCCCGGGCACCCACAATACTTCGCCACTGACCGTGCGTACACCATCAGTTTATTTTAGAAGTCTACATAAGTTAAAAAACAGACAGACTTCTTTTTGCAGACTTCAGAGGTTTGGTCCACCTCTTCTTCTACAGATGTGGCCCGTAGACTCTAGACATTTTAACTCTTAAAAAACAAAAAGCACCTTAGTCAATAATTACTTTTACACTTTACGGTATCATTTTTATTCAAACTAAAGTATCGTTGTCTCACAACATTAAATCATGTTCACCCTAACCGACAAACATCAGCCTGCTTCAAACCCATCTTGTGAGAGTTAAATCGAACTCATACAACAACAAACTCGGATGATAATCTAACCAAACTGATCCAAGATTGCATGTCGAGATTGGGGATTAAACCACGTTACTTCTCAACTGATAAACATTTTATTTACAATTCAAATGTAAGAAAACAATGCATCAAAATGTATATTAACATTAGAACCATTCAAACTCATTTTAACTTTAGGATCTTTTTACACAAGTCTTATCTTAGTAAAAGAAAAAGATATTTTGTTGCTTGTGTTAAAGTTGTAAATAATGTGAGTAAGTGGAAACAGTCAATCAATGACTTATTGACTTATAAGCCAAGATACAAACAAGAGGTTTAGCTTTCACCACAAAAACACTAGATAGTTCATCCAAATTGATAGAAGGGGACAAATTCATGTCCTTTTTTGCAAAACTATTTTTATTTTATACTCTGTATTTTTCCCTGAAATTAGTATTCTCAAATCTTTTTATAAAATAATAATTAAGTTATATTATTAATTTAATAAATATGGACCCGTGACTATGATATCATCGATCAACCAGACATTTTATATTCCCATTTTTTAATGCCCATAGTATAACAGGTGGTTTAATTTGGAGAGACCTGAAACACATTAATAATGCATTTAGATTATATTAATATTAATATTTAATAAATTAAAGAAGTTGAATTGGTCATCTTAACGTCTTTGACTGTTCTTAGCTGAATTATAGGTTTTCTCTTCTTTCTTTTAGAAAACGAAAGAGATATTGTAGTTAGATTAGATCTTGTACACACTTGTATCTAAAATTAACACACAAACAAATGTCAAAAATTACGTTTATCCCAACTTTTGTGTACTACTTACATCTCTCTCGAGCGAGTAGTACTAACGAGGGACAAACACAAACATGTTAGAAAAAAAAGCGTTGGCTTGAGTTCAGATGATATAATTGTCGTGACCAATGTGTTGGTCAAGAGATATGAAGAATGAATACGATATAACCATACAAGTCTTAAATGTAGCCTGGCATTGGAATGGCGACTCGTATGAGAATTGTACCAAATCCACGGTATATCTGGAGAACCATATCTCGAATAAAAATGACCGTATGAAAGAAAAGAGAATGTGACGAGGCACCACCTCATCACTACAACAAATACAATAAAAGGTGAATAAAGCATGTAAAAGTGACCAAATCATTTGCCTATAAATATTCGGCTTCAAAGGAAATGTAAGCACTCGATGTACACCTGCACTCTCTCTCTCTCCTACTTATTCTAATGTCGGAACTTGGTTATAAAGTTTAATCATTGTGAGGACGCTAACATTGTTACTCTTGTCTCAGTTTAAGCAACCCTAACTTCAAGCTTGAACAAATTACATCGATCCTTTTATTGCAAGATAATACAAAAAACACAAATGTGATACATTTGATTTTAGTGAAATATATAGGTGATTATAGTCGTCTCACACCAAAATTTCAAGTCCTTATTGCTGAATTTGCAGAGTTGATGATGGAATAAGTTTTGATGGCGAGATGTCAAAATGATACGATAGCTAAAACTAAAATCAAGTTAACTTGGTGAGGCCAAATCGATTAACCGAATCTTCAATTCACGATTTGATGGCGTGATGTCAAAATGATACGATAGCTTAAACTAAAATCAAGTTAACTTGGTGAGGCCAAATCGATTAACCGAATCTTCAATTCACGATGTCTATGCTTAGACCTCTAATCACTTATAAACTCTTTTTTAGCACATGAATTATAGTTTATGCCAAATTAATTAGAGCGGAGGACAATTCCTTTAAACCCTTCCCTATATATATATAGGTGAGAGTTGGCTACAAAGTCCATTTTTCCTACAAAGTGTACAAAGTCATAAAACACTATAATTTCAGCCATAAAACACACTCAACCCCCACAAATGACAAATTAAAGATTACTAAAACGTCATATTTGTGGGTTTTGTGTTGTGTTTTGGATTATAAGGCTTTGATTTTCGAATGACTAACATTGGTGTGTTTTATGATGATCATCATGTTGTGTTTTATATTCATAGTTCTACGATACTGTGTTTGAAGTTTTTATGGAATGCTAGGGTTTGAATATTGTGTTTTAGTGATATTCACTCTGTTATTTGTGGGTTTTGAGTGTGTTTTATGGTTGAAATTGTGGTGTTTTATGACTTTGTACACTTTGTAGGAAAAATGGACTTGTAGCCGAACCCTACCCATATATATATAAATTTGAGAGAGAATTACAGGTTGTGGCATGGCTCTCTCTCTCTATATATGCATTTCTTTTCACAGCAACTTGGTCCTTGATTATATAGGCTGGCTAGTGATATGTATGCCCAACCTCCCCTCTATCACATATTGTCATCTGGCATTGACATTTTGTTAGTTACTTATATTAGTAGTTGAGAATGGCTATAGTCACAATGGTGACATTTGTTTTGTATTAACTTTTTAAACTCACTATAGTTTCTATGCTTTATAGATATGTATAAACTTACATCAATATTTAGTTAACTAGTAAAACCTTTTGAAATATAGCCATCAAACGTCTTTATCCCTTTCAATCAAATAAAAACAAACAACATACGGATACATACATACAGGAAAAACAAAATAAAAATCCAATATTTATAAAGTTTGTAAATTAGGTTTGAAATTATTCTAGTAGGTTGAGTGACAATGTCTCAAATGATAGACCACATAGCTGGGCGATAAGATACAACAACATTTAAGTTTTTTATTCATATTTTTAATAATCTTCTTTGTTAGATATGAAATTAATCCATAATTAAATATGAAAGTTTCTTATATAATTTAACAAATACCTAATCTTTCACAAGGGACAAAGAGGTAGGCAAATTGAGTAAATTAAATAATAGTAATAGTAATAATAAAAAAAATAATAATAGAAATAATGATAATAATAATAATAATATATTTCCTCAAGGACAAGTTTTGTCTCAATACGCATCTATACTTCATCTCCACAAGAATCTACTTGGATTGTTTATTACTCTTTTATTTAATTTATTTATAAAATTATATAATTTTATAGATAGATGATAGACGATAGTTCATAGTTTATTAAATATTATTTACCATATCTGTACTTTGTTTCTTTAATATGCAAGATTATTTTCTGAAAAAATACAACGTAAAACTCACATCAGAAAATGGGATTAAACGAGACGTAATTTCATTAATAATTCAAAACTACGCATCCTTGCTCAGGTTGAACATGCAACATCTCATCTAAGAAGCTTATGTCTCTAATAAGACTAAAGGGTATGGGGGCCGGCTAGGACCGGCGCCGGTCCCCCACACCGCCCCCCTTAGCCCCGGCTCGGCTCAATCGTCCCACATGCGCCGAAGGCGCCGGACTCACTTTCAAACAACTAGCCGTTTGAACGGCTATTTTCTTAAAAAAAAAAAAAAAAAAAAATTCATTTTTCAATTTAAATAACCCTCTATCTCACCATTTTTTCCCACTTTCAACCCACAACCCTCTCATTTTTATACCATTTTCTCTCCACTTTTATAAAAAAAATTTACGTTTTAATCCACAATGCCATCTAATTCTTGGTGGTCCTCGTCTTCGGATGAGGAAGAGGAGATGTTTATCGCGAACGTTGTGCTACGGGCGGCGGAGATTCTTATCGAGGAGGAAGAGGAAGACGAAGAGGAAGACGTCTCGTCTGAAAGCGTTATTACCACACGAATACGGGTTAACAGAGACCGCCAAGGTTTATCATTAATAAATTTTATTATCCTTATTTCCTCGTATTTATATATTTTTTACGACAGGAGCGCACGAGAAATTGGTGAACGATTATTTTTCGGATGCACCCCTTTACAATGCCGAGATATTCAGACGCAGATTCCGAATGAGTCGTCGGTTATTCACACGGATTGCTGATGATTTGGCGGGGCTAGACCCGTTTTTCACGCAACGACCCGATGCTCGCGGTTATGAAGGGTTCACCACGTTACAAAAGTGTACTGCGGCCATTCACCAACTGGCGTACGGGACAGTGGCCGACGCTTTGGACGAATACTTACAAATGTCGGCAAGAACTACGCGGGAATGTTTGTATCGGTTTTGCCGTAATGTGGTGAAACTGTATAGCAAAAAATATTTGCGTAAACCAAACGTGTATGATGTTCAGCAGTTGTACCAAGCTCATGAAGCACGGCACGGGTTTCCGGGAATGCTCGGTAGTATTGATTGTATGCATTGGGCGTGGCATAGATGCCCGACTGCGTGGCGAGGCCAATATACTCGCGGTGATCACGGCTATCCAACCGTGATACTTGAAGCCGTGGCATCACAAGATTTGTGGATCTGACATTCTTTCTTTGGTCTCCCTGGTTCACTCAACGACCTCAATGTGTTATACCAATCGGCGATCTTTACCGATGTCGTTAATGGAACCGGTCCGGACACCCGTTTTACAGTTTCTGGGGTTGAGTATAGACGTGGGTATTATCTTGCTGACGGGATATATCCGTCTTGGTCTACAATTGTGAAGACTATTCGACATCCCGATGACGAAAAAAGAAAAAAATTTGCCAAGCGTCAAGAAGCTGCAAGAAAAGACATCGAACGTGCTTTTGGTGTCTTACGAAAAAAATGGGCCATCCTTGAACAACCGGCACGTGCGTTTACACCGAAGAGGTTGCACCTTTGTATGTACGCTTGCATTTTGCTCCATAACATGATAATTGAAGACGAAGGTCGGGCAATTTGTGAGTATGATGAGAATGCGTCATACGGGAATACTGTCCCGGTAGATCCGCCACAACAGGATTTAAACTCGTTCTCGCTAACCAACGACTTCACGTATGCAAACCTTCAACAGGATTTGGTAGAACATATTTGGAACAACTTTAACGTAGCGGACGGTGTCGAGGACGAAGACGAAGACGAGTAGTTATTTTTAGGTTATGTAATTTTTTATTTTTATTTTTCGGTAATTTTTTTTTTTTAGGAAATGTAATTTTTTTTTATGTTATGAAATGAAATTATTTATGTTGTTTTATGTTGTATTTTTTAATTTTTATAAAGTTTTTATTAAGTTAATAAATTAAAACTTAGAAAATTATAAAATAATGAGGTGGGGCCCTATCCCCCACGAGCCTCCATCCCCCTCAAATATGATGGAGGCTCATCCCCCACGAGCCGCCTACGTGGCGCCTACGTGGAGGCTCATCCCACTCAAGCCCATCCTAACCATACCCTTTAGTCTAAGTGAGCTAGCCCCACATTATTTCAGTTTTAATGCGAACTTTTTGTTCATGTCAAAGTTCTTTAACTTATACTTTTTAGTCATCTTTTTATGCCAATACTCATTTTTTTATTGTGTTTTGATGTTTGAATATTCTAGAAGATGATTGAATGCTTTCGACGACCCCATACACCATCGTCAATACCCTTTCTCATCTTTGTTTATCGCCTTCCACTACCAACCCCAATAAACACACACAAATACACAAACTAACCCGATATAGAAACCAAAATCGATTACAAACCCTAAATAAAATCATGCTTTTGAAGCCCTAACACCACCTAGATCGAATCCTACATTTTAAACTTCAAAAGGAGGTTAAGTCAAGATTGAAAGATAGTCATCAAACACATGCAAACCTAAATTAAGATTCTATCAATCAAATTGAAATTACACAAAACACTAAACCAAGATTCAAACCCAAGTATAAGGGAGGTAGTACTAAAATCCCAACACTCGACTAAGGGAGAATCGACACCCTCACTCATGATTTAAACAAATATAAACAAACATGCACATATATAGCCCAACCTAAATCGAGATTCGAGTACTTGTGACTATGATAGTTGTGTCACAACCAATAACAGTGTATCTAGCTCTAGCAAGCGGTGGTGTGAATGATATGGATTCAAACAAATACAAACAATTACCCAAACCTAAATTGAAATCCAAGTCATTAAGATTGTGCCGCAAGGAATTTAAACGTATACTACTAGAAGTGCCTTACTCATTAAGCATGAGAAATGATGAGATGTTAATGTGTGTTTTTTTAATGTATGTGTATGTTCAATTGTTTGTTTGTTTAAAGTAATAATAATAGTAATAATATAATAAAGATAAATTAAATAATATATGCATTGTAATAAAAATAAAAAATAAAATATATTTTCAGACAACTATTGTTGCAACAAATAGGTCTTAAAAAAACTCATAATAATTAAAAATGGATAAAAACTAATTTTAATTATCAAAATCATCCAAAGAACTAAATTTGTCATTATCTATGAGACAAATACAAGAGATTCTCAAATTAGTAATTACCAACTTTTTCTTATAATTAATGAAATGCGTCGAGCTTATGAAGTGATCGTAGATGAATATCGGTTATTGGGTAATACACGATTTAAATTTATCAAAGAGATTCTCACCCATAGGTTTTTTCCGTCACGTGTTATCCTAGTCAGCAAAAGGGTGTTTTTCACAAATGAGTGTAGTAGGGATGTGGGTATTATGTTAAAAGGGTGTAAAGAATTAAATAAATAAAAAAACCATGAAAAAAAGTGATTGGGCAATGAAAAAGATGGTTACATGTGATTGGGCCAACAATATCTTCAAAATGGGGCTTCGGCGTTGTTTATACAACGCTTTTCGATTTTCTGGTTAAAAAACGCCGCAGGAGGCGGTGGCTCTGGCGTGGTTTTGCCCAAAAACACCCAAATACATAACGACTGCGTGTGGTCTTACCTAATTTCTCACCAAGTTTGCGTATAGATTAAGATTACTTATGCGATTTTTCCAAATCAATTGCACAGTTTTACACCATTATTATAAAATCATAGTGTATAAGTTGACTTTTATAGAACACTTATTTCATTGCACACGTAAGCATTAGTTCTTCGATCAAGACTATCTACATCATTGCGTATAAGTTAATTTTTATAAAACAATATTTATTTTGATACACAACATCTATTATGAATCTTGAGGTTTAACTTCATTGCATACCTAAACATTAGTTCTTCGGTCTAGGTTTCTAACTTTTTAATTTATTTAGATATGCATATAAATAAATTATACATAATTTTAAGTAATTTTATTATGCCTATTTACATATATAAATTCATGTAAGGATTCTATTCTAATTATATAACTTATAAATGCATCTTTATAATAATGTCATTTTTCATATATAACTTTACTTACATACATTATACATAATGTTAAGTAATATTCTTCTGATACTAATAATTTCAATTATGTGACAGTAACATTATAACAGGTATTATTTCATTTAAATATAGGCAGATTTGTAAACTTGTTTCACATAGAACCATATTAGAAAAATAAATAGTTAGACAAATAAAACAATAGTAAGATAACATGTTGCCAAAAATGAAGATTCAAGGCTACTCCCATACTTTGACCATATAACAAATCTCATCTCATTAATTAATATATAACTAGATCACGTTGTGAAATCAATTTTGAAAATTCAAATGTAGCTTATTATCAAATTGTGAGTTAATTACATAATTAGTCCATGTGGTTTGCATAAAATAACATACTTAGTTACTAATAGTTTATAAAATCACCTTCTACGGTATTAACTTTTCATTTTGTAACGTTTGGAGGTATTAACTTCTAGGGTATTAACATAGTTAGTCCCTGTGGGTTGCACAAAATAACATGCTTAGGTACTAACAGAATGTGATTTTAAACCTACAAATAACGTTAATAACTCCAAACGTTACAAAATGAAAAGTTAATACCCTATAATGTGATTTTAAACTATTAGTACCTAAGTATGTTACCTTGTGCAAACCACAGGGACTAACTATGTAATTAACTCTATCAAATTTGTGAAACGTCAATGGGGTGGTGGTCCATTGGTAAAGGTAAAGCCTTTAAACACTTTGGGAGATGAAGAGATCTTTGGTTCAAGTCCCACAAACAGCAGGGAATAAAAGAAATTTGCCGTTAAAAAAAAATCAAATTTGTGAAACAAGTTCTAATATATGTTATAAAGAAAAGAAAAGAAAAGAAAATCTAAGTTTTACACACGAAACTTTAGTTTTATACAAAGTGTAAAACTAAAAGGAAAATAAAATCGTTACATCAAGAAAGAGAAATTGAGACATTATATTCGTCCCATGTGAGAACGTACGTATTTAAATTTAAAGATTTAATGATATGCAAGTTGAACCCAAGAATTTAAAGCTTGACAATAATATGAGAGAAAAAAAAAAGATGACTACAATTTTATGTTATATATATTTATATGGTTCACATAGTGGGAAATGTCATTTTACTAAATTTCTAAATTTCAATAATAATTTAATACGTAAACATTTTTTTTATAGCCATCATCTCTTGTATATTCAAACCTATGAATTAAATAATAAATTGTAACTTCTATTCATAGTTTTAAAAATCTCCACAAACGTAAATTATAAATTAAAGTTATTAATTTAATGATACGATGTGTTTTCATAGCTTCTTGTTTGAGATATTTTGCACACATGTGTGTAAGTATGTGTATGTATGTATATATGTGGGCGTGCATGTTGAAACACATGCTTGTTCTGTATAAAAGCAGATGAGGCATAGTTGACAACATGCCCACATTAGGGTGAGAGGGGCACTCCCCTAAGAGGGAGTCCCTTCTCTTACGCACACCCAATCAGTTTATGCCACGTCAACTCCCTTCACACCCTAATTTGATGGCGGCACTCCCCTCTTAGGTGACTTTTTATTTTTTTTTATTTTTTTATTTGTTGTAATTATGCATGTTTATAAATTAAAAAAATATTAATAAAAATTAAATAAAATTTAACAAAAGACATTTCAAAGTAGAAAATAAAAATAAAAATTACATTCAAACTAGAAAATAAAAATTACATTCAAACTAGAAAATAAAAATATTAGAAATTGCACGGCCACCCGTATTTGTTTAAAAATTGATTTTTTTTTTAAATTTGACCGTTTAAAAAAATGACCGTTCCTCAATCTTTGTGCCATTTCAACGCGGTGAACCAACCCCGAAACCCCTCCCCGATTAGGGTCCCCGCGGTGATGGCGGCGGTGTTCCCGATCGGGGAATGGGGTCACCGATCCCCCTCCCCGCGAGTGCCCCGATCACAGGGGCGGATTTAGAGGGAAACACCGGGTTCCCAGGAACCCAGTCTTTTTGGAAAAAAAAAACGTTTTTTTGTAGTGTAAATCTTGTATGATTTGGAAAAAAACGTTTTTTTTGTAGTGTAAACCTTGTATGATTTGGAAAAAGGAACCCAGTGATTTCTCCGGCTGGATCCGCCACTGCCCTTAGGGATAGTCGGCCATAGGAGGTTGTTTTGGGAAACTGACACTATACTAGTTTTGCTATACTGCAACCACCTTAGTATCTTGTTATTTTAGGTGGTAAGATCAATTGACAATTTTTTTATCGACATCCTCCAAAAATAAATATATCCATAATGTAATTGCAATTTTCACCACCACGTAAATAATATTGAGTTGTCTAGCGCGGACTGTGGACATATGATTTTTTTTACTGAACCACATATATCTCGTCTCTGTTACTTTCTTATTTGTTTTCCCAGAGAAGGGGGGGGGGGGGGGGGGGGGGGGATATATGGTATATTGTTTATGTTGTGTGTTAAGAATTAACAACCCATCATCACCATTGAGATCCAACACTAGGTCAGCGGTTGATTATTAAAGTCGATCATAGCAGTAGCAACAACAGATTCAATCACAAGCGCGACTCATATCAGGTTCGAGGATTAACAGAAGCAACAATTAGAATCGACAAACATGTTAACAACATGATTGTCATCAGCTGTTCATCAATCGGGATTTGTTGTGCATCAAGCCGTTAGCAACCGAATGCCGTTGTTGTGTCGTGTGCTAAGCCTTCAACATAAGTTCAACGACATTGAGCAGTTCAAGTGGTGTTTTACGCAAGTATTCATTCTCATACCAACAATCGTGATATTGTTAATAAGGCTTAGCTAGTTTTTTTTTTTAATTCACCTGTGATTACAACTCAATGTAAGCTTAATTGAACTAAACAGTACTCGACATATGAATTTATATAGTGAATTTAGTTATGTATTTTTTGTATTATAATTTGATTTTATTGTGAATTTACATTAATTTGAATTATAATATTTAATTTCCATATAAATTGTATAAACATAGTAATATAACAATAGGTAAAGGTTCCTCTACAAAGGACCCTAATGTTGGACCTACAAAAGAACATATGATATCCAAAAGCCAAACATGACAATAAGCAATTCTTCTCTCAAAGATAGTGAATCTTGAACACACAAATCAAAGCATTTGTTGAAGACAAACAAACATCTGATCAAAGCCTTAGAACCGATGTTCATGAAGAAACAAGGTTTGTTGAAGCCTAAAGTCTGTTGAGAAAATATCTTATGAAGAAGACCAAACAAATGTTTAGATCAAAGCAACAGAGGATAGTCCAAACACATGTTTCCTTGTTAGTGCATATTATGTATGTCTGCCACTGTGCGAAGAGGCTAGATAGAGCGTGTGTTGAATACTGTATAGGTTGGATACGAACACATGACTTTGTAGAGGACAAGACAAGTTCGTACGAATGAAACACATTCGTGCGGATGAGACTCATCCGCACAGATGAGCTCATCCGCCCAGAAGAGCCAGTCCGCTCCAAACCCACATGTATATATATAGGGTCATGTGTTCATTAGTTGTTAAGTTTTGGACTTTGGAGGGGAAATGCTGGAGAAATTTTCTCTCCAACTTGTAAATGATGTATACTCTTTCGGTATGAAATGGAACCTTCTACTTATGATTATTATGACGAGATTTCTACCGAATTAGTTCTATCCTATCCAAACTTCCTTCTAAACCCTCCGGATCCGGAACTTTCAATTGGAATAAGAGCTACGGTACCGATTCAATCGATCTAACAGTTGATTGAATCACCTACGCCCATGATTTAGGAGTTTTAGATGTAAATCATAAAATTAGCAGTCAATTCACGGATAAAAAGTAAAATTGAAACCATAGAATTGATCAATAATGAATTTCAACCTAGTCTGTGAAAAAATCATCATGAAATTCAAAGAAATAAAGATTTTGGATCAAAAAATTGAATCAGCAATGTTCGAACGGACGAGACAGTTTCGTGCGCAGGAGTGCTTATTCGTGCAAATGAGTGTCATTCATCCGCACGAATGAACCCTGATCCGTTTGAAAAATTGTGTTCATCCGCACGAACCAGACTTACATTCTCATGAACCAACCTTCATACGCACGGAATGCATTCATCCGTACGAACCAGATCTCATTCGCACGAATAAACCTAATTCGTTCCAAAATCATTTCATCCGCGCAAAGGAGATATTCACACGAATGAACATTTCTCATCCGCGTGAATGAGTCAAAATTTGGTGATAGAAAATTTGGTGATGAGAAATTTTTTTCGTGATTTTAACGTTAAATACAGGTTGTTCGGGGACACCATCGGAGGCTTCAGAGAATAGATATGATGATGAGATCACATAATGTTGAAGTTAGCGGGGTAGTCATGGACACCAATGCAAAACATTTATCATTTGGGTAAAGTAACTATTAATGGGCCAACAAGAAAAATCTGTATTGATGAAAAACGCACTTTTGTGGAGCAAAACGTCACATTTTCCGCATAGTTGAGTTTTTCAGTGAAAAGATTGGACTGAATTTGCTTATTTTGAGGGGGAAATTTAGGGATAAGTTTAGAGAGGTCAGAATTTGCAAAAACGAGGGGAATAAAAATTTCATTCGAATATATTGAAATTCCGGCATTTTTGAAATTTAGACAAGCAACAGTATTCGGGTGGTTCCGACTTCAGATTGCCCGGGGATGCATAGGATCTTGATTCGTTAGTTCGTGATCATAAGAAGTTCAGATTCTTCAGATCGTGACCAGATTGATGTCTTAGGGTTTGAGACCCGCGTCTTCGTAAAATCCAGATATCAGGATTAGCGTTAGGAGAAGCATTAGTATTGTCAATACTTAAAGGATATCATAGCTTTGTGATAATCTAAAGTGTCAGAATGGTTAATCTTCGAGTAGATGAGTTGTTTTCTGGACTAACAACCGGGAATGAGGATTTTTGTAGATTAAGTTGCTACCGAGACTAACGGGGACGAGTATACTTCTGTTATCGTGACTGAAGAGGAAGAATGTGAATTTGATCATTGGAAGAATGTTTCTCAGATCAGAGTGTGTTACCAGATGATTTGATCCGATAGAGATTTGCTTATTATGGAGATTACCGTTTACACTGACCAGTATATGAAGATTGGTTGTGCATAACGATGGTTATGGAAAATGGGATTTCAGATTTTCATAGGTATTTACAAACTTGAAGTTTACCAGTGTGGTGGTTCGAAGTTTCTATCAATTGTCGGTTGGGTCTTTGAAGATTAAGAGATTAAGCTAAAGTGGTAGATTAAAAACCAAACATGGATGTGATTAACATTGAAACAGAGATGCTGCATTGACTAGTTTCAAGTTGGTGATTATTTGTGAAGATTATAGTTAAGTAAATCAGAGGACGCTAGATCGTGCAAACAAAGACCTGAAGATTCATTTCAGGGGAACTTATTGAAGATAATGCAAACCCGAATCATCAATCAAGGGGGAATTATCTTATTAACAGATGCGTGATTGAAGTTACAGAATATTCAAACACGACTCTTATATTTGAAGTTCAAGATTCGACATTGACGGCCAATGGGGAATTTGTTAGTGCATATTATGTATGTCCTCCACTGTGCGAATAAGCTAGATAGAGCGTGTGTTGAATATTGTATAGGTTAGATACAGACACATGACTTTGGAGAGGAAAAGACAAGTTCGTACGAATGAAACACATTCGTTCGGATGAGGCTCATCCACATGGACGAGCTCATCCGCACGGAAGAGCTAGTCCGCTCCAAACCCACATGTATCTATGTATGTATGTATGTATGTATATAGGGTCATGTGTTCATTAGTTGTTAAGTTTTGGACTTTAGAGGGGAAATGCTGGAGAAATTGTGTCTCCAGCTTGTAAATGATGTATACTCTTTCGGCATGAAATGAAACCTTCTACTTATGACTATTATGACAAGATTTCTACCGAATTAGTTCTATCCTATCCAAACTTTCGTCTAAACCCACCGGATCCGGAATTTTCATCCCAATGTAATAGTACTTCTTTTGTATCAGTGTTTAGCATAGTCAGATCAGATGTTAGATTTGTACTGATGTTTGCAACATCCATAGAATCTTTTCTGTTAGGAATGTTAGATGTCACCATTAGGGTGATGTCAACCTATCACGAACAGAGCTTCAATACTTAGTACAAATAGATCTTACTTGTTAGAGATCTATCTTATCACTTTACACATTCTCTTTTGTACGAATAGGTTTGTGAGTGATCAGGCTGAGGGGGAGATTCTAGAATCATTCTGTAAAACATTTGAATATTTTGATTAATGAAGAATAATTGCTGATAATATCTTCCTGCTTGTGAATTTTATTGCTTTTCTATCAGTATTTATTTACAAGTATCAAACTCAGATCCTAGCATCTAAGTTGTATAAAAAAATATTAACATAACAATAGGTAAAGGTTCCTGTACAAAGGACCCTTTATCTAAGAAGTGTAAGAAGTGTTGTACACCCTTAGATTTAATTTATGATGATAGAGATCACAATGACAAAATTGTAAATTGTATTTTAATTTTTATGACTTATTTGACTTGATAGGGGTATAAGTATTAATGAACATCATTTAAATTAAGAAATTGTATCAATGTAATCCTATATCCATGATATTCAAACACAAAATCAAGGATTCTCTCTTCCCCACATTAAATTGTCACTAACTACCACTTCCAGCCATCGAAAAAAAATCCGTAGACCTCCTTCTAACAACATTCAAGGTGTGGTGTTTAATTTCTTGAAACATTGGTATTGTATTTCAAGTCATGGTGTTTTAACATCTGAAATCGGGAAACAATGTATTTGTGATTCAAGACATGGTGTTTTAACAATTGGAATGATTGCATTTGCTATTCGAGTCATGGTGTTTTACATCATAAAGAACTGTATTAAGATTCAAGGAGTGGTATTTTAAACATCAGAAAACATTGTATTGCTGTTCATGTCATGGTGTTTAACGCGGTTATAAAACACCATGAGTTGAACAGCTATACAATCATTCCAAGTGGTAAAACACCATGTCTTGAATCACAATACAATGTTTCCTGATGTGTAAAACACCACCAAGACGATTAGAACACCATATGCGATTTAAACACCATACGTGATTAAAATATCATAACAGTTATCAAACCATGAAAGGGATTCTCTCTCTCCATATTTGAATTGTTGGCATTTATATTTTATACCCTCAAGTCTTAATTTTTATCAGTGTCACATGTCCTCACCATATTGCTTCTTACACTTCTCGCACAAAACATCGTTTGTACAATAACCCACCCTATAACAATAACGATATTTAGGAAAGAACTTTAAAAAAAAAAAAAAAACTTATAAACGATTATTATATACAGTGGGCTAAATATATTATTATTTTGCAAAATCACGGTTTTTATAACCTAAAACTTTAACCATTGGCCCAAATAAAACAATAGTTCCTCTCCAATTTTTGGGCCTTTCGGCTCGCTACTGACAAACAGCCTGCCGAGGAAGGTCCATCTCGAATTCTTGACCAGTTCTTGGCCGATTTTCACAATATAAAAACTGAATCATCTTAACATGTAATTTTCATAGATAAAATAAGCTATAATGTTTCATTTTCATGGATTATGGTCAGGGCTGGTCCTAAAAATTTAAGTGCCTTGTACGAGTCGAAAAAAAAGACCCTTAGGCGCTAGCAAATTGTATAAATTATTTTTTTTTAAACGACGATTAACGTTATAGCAATAAACTTAACACATTCATAGTATTAAAATGAAATAAAGTAATAGCTAACCTATAATTCAAAAGTAAAAAATCATTTACAATTACTCAATTCAAACAATTAACAATTACGTTTAACAAAACACCCAGTTTAGGGCTAAAAAAGACACACAATTCTAACAATTAACCAATTAGTGCTCAAAAGTTATAGTCGTAATACACAAAAAAGGCCTCAAGACGTGTTCCGTTCTTTGGTTTTTCTTATTAAATAGTAGTTAGATAATAAAAAGAATAAACATTTTTTAAAATCATTTAGTAAAATGAGTATACAAATAATAATCCAACCTAAAGTAAATTTAAGAATCATTTATACAAGTAGAAAAAAATATCAAACCCAAAGAAAAGACTTAATACATATGAAAGGATGGAAAAACATATGTTAAAAGAATATATTTTTAGTACTGGGCCATTAAGAGGAGCAGGAGCAGCAGGAAAAAGAAAAAGAAGCAAAAATAAGGGAAGCAAGAATCGAACCCACACCTTCCCTGTAAAAGATGCAAACCAAAACCACCACAGTACTAGCCATTATGCCTTATTGGTTACAAACTGAAAACACACACACATATATAGGGGCAGGATTTAGGGAAAACGTCTAAAAGTGTGAAAACGGTGAGAACGCCCCTCATCTGTTGGATCAAAACAATCTATGGATTATAATGGCGCGGTGGTGTTTTCGTAAATAACATCAACTTTATTATTTGGGTGTGCTTCATTAAGGGTAAATGGGTCTTTTTACTGCTCTAATACAAAACACCAAACTAATGAGCAAAACAT
Organism: Helianthus tuberosus; assembly: GCA_030545235.1. NCBI lineage: Eukaryota > Viridiplantae > Streptophyta > Magnoliopsida > Asterales > Asteraceae > Helianthus > Helianthus tuberosus. The sequence goes on from CM060390.1 coordinate 1,593,391, forward strand.
CATTCAAAATTCCGCCTTAACATACAAGCCATACACACCAGTCACTTCCAGATGAAACACCATATTTATCTAAAACACCATTAATACAAAACGCCAAAACTTAATGATGAAACGCGTTGCAGATTTAACAGATAGAGGTGAACAAACAGTAACTGAAAGTTTATTTTAACATTTATTATTAAAAATTCCCTCCTAAACTACGCACCAACAACATCATTATTTCTCTAAGTACTTATAAAACGCCAAAATGCCATAGACGCCAAACACCAAAACTATAATTTGTGGCGTGGCTTAGCTTGGCGTAGCCAGTCATGTGGATTTTTTTATTTATTATTTTTTGTTTAAACTATTTAAAATTTCACCTAGCCAACCAAAGCCAGCATGTCACCCAGCCCCCCGCCCCACGCCAGGCTCAATTCCCACGCCAAAAGGGCAACGCTATACCCAACGTTAACCCAGGGTGAAGCAACTAGCATTAAAGGGCTAAAACGCCAAAAACCCACACCCACTGTTCTAAGCCACAAACATATGAGGTAGGTTTCATTTAATTTCTTTAGTTAATTTAAGCCATTTTTATTAGTGTAGAAAGTGATGCCCAATTAAAAAAAATGTAGTGATAAATGACAGGAGAAATTTGTTGCTGGGGTTTGGGTCAGCTTGGTGGATTCATGAGTTTATCTGTTTAACTTGTTATCTTCATGAATCTACAAAATATATTATATGTAACTTAATTGGATATATTATTCTAAATTGAAAAGATTAAAAGAGAATTAACATCAAATTTTGCAGTTTAATCTTTACGCTATATACGTTTGTATTGTTTGTTGTAAAATTATAGATTTGGGAGTCTTAATATGCAATAAAATAAAATTCTAAGTCAAACTAGCCGAGTTTGTGTCAACCCTCGAAAAATCATGTTATTTTTGAGTTTATGTGTTTGACACAAGTTTTGCTTCTTGTCAGTTAGGGTTCGACCACTTGGACCTACTCACACAAATACAGCCCATTTGACGACCCTTTATGTAAACAACTTTTAATTTGGTGAGAATAAAACTTAATGGTCATTATAGCCTTTCTTCATAAAACATCTTGGATTTGAGAGTGAGGCAGTCTTAACTCTTATGATCATAAAATAGTACAATAATACATAGGGGTGTTCATGAGCCGAACCGAACCGAACGGAGGTCTGCTCGTGCTCGGTTCGGTTTGAAACCGAGCCGCTCGGTTCGGTTCGGATTTAGGAAATCGAGCAGAAATCTTATGCTCGTGCTCGGTTCGGTTTAGAACCGAGCCGCTCGGTTCGGTTCGCTTTTGCTCAGTTTTATTTAGCATTCCTACGCAGCCATTCATTCACCAAAATTCACAAACTTATATGTCTCACACACACTTTAACAATTTAACAAAATACAAACATAAAAAGTCCCACAAAAATAAACACAAAATGTCATCCAAATGTTTAATGTTTAAGAACATCTAAAATGCAAAATAACTTCCAAAACACGCGTTGAACTGAAGATATGAAAACGTGATGATTATTGGGGCTGGATATGCTACATGTTTATTATATTTAATAAAATAATATATATATATATATATGTATTTAATAATAATAATAAATTCGATCGAAACCGAACGAGCGACGAGCGAGCGTACCTATGCTCGTGCTCGGTTCGTTTTTAAACCGAACCGAGCTGCTCGGCTCGGTTTTAACCGAGCAAGGAATCGAACGAGCAAATTTCCGAGCTTTTTCGAACGATCGTCGAACGATCTTCGAGCGCCGAGCAGTTTGGACACCCCTAATAATACATAAAGAGTGAGGGCCTAAAACAAGGCCTAACTGGCCCAAACCGACAATGCTTATAAGTTATAAATTGCTCAACTTATCCAAGGAATTATCTAGTATATGGTAAATTAGTAAATGTAGTTCTGAAAATAAGTATGGACATTTCTTACCTATTTCGCAACTACATTTTCAACCTAGATTCAGTCTTGTGCACCTAGTAGCGTAACGAGGGCCTCTAACCCCATGTTCATGTTCGTGTCAACATAACCATGCTCCGTAACCCTGGGTGCATTGTGGACTTGTGGTGACACTTCATTTGAATTCATCATCTCTCCACCTCTTTATCATAAATAATCATATTCTCTTACTACATATTATCTTTTTATAGCATTATGCCTTGTATATATTTCTTTAGTAGCATTATGGCTCTAGACCGTTTTATTCTCTTACTACATATTATCTTTTTATAGCATTATGCCTTGTATATATTTCTTTAGTAGCATTATGCCTCTAGACCGTTTTATTTGTTGTAATATTTGCCTACATCGCACACTTTATAGACCCTGTAAACAGCTTTTGTTATTTATAGGATTTACTGGGTACAGTTGTTGTCATTTATGCTGAGATGATAATATGGATATGTAATCACTCAATCTATACATATAATAAAAGAAACCAATTAATTGACACGTGTCAATACGAGAGACATCTATTTTTTAGTTTTCTTGCCATATATTTATATTTATTTTTATCTTAAAAATTACAAGTTTTAAAATAATTTATCAAGTTATCCCATATTTTAAGTCGACGTTTATCTATAACTATATCTCTATTTATATTTATTTTCTAATATAATCTTTATACTTATCTTTAGTTTATTATTTTGCGAGTAAACTGCACAAAACTTCCTTTATGTTTACTCAAACTTGCAGGTTTCAGTCTTAATGTTTAAAATTTGCTAAAAACATCCTTTAAGTTTATTTTTGTTGCTGGTTTAATCCTTTATGACTAACCAAGTTAATTATCTCAGTTTATTTCCCTCACATGCCTAACATGTGTGGATCCCACGATCATTTGATGACCGACATCAACTGACTCGCAAAATGGAATGGAAATGTGGTGCAATTGCAAAACAGCCTGAAACCCAAGCAGAATTGCCTCTGTTTTCACCGGAGATGTAGTCCAAACACAATTGGATCTCTTAAATTTATGGGGCCATTCACATGGAGCAAGCCTCTTTTCATTCCTAGCTATCAAATCCACTCGGAGGAGAGATCCAGCCCGCGTTTCGCCGACTAAATGCCAAACAAGCCATATTTGCAGGTTGATAGCCTCATGTTAGTTATGTATGTGAATTCAAATTGAAAAGTACATATCATTTTTTGTAGTTGTTTTCCTCTTTAGTTTTGATTACTTGATTGAGATAACATGTATTAAGTAGGGAAGAATAAAAACTAATATTTAGGTACAAAGCAATGGGTCATGAATGGGGAAAGAAGAAATAAGTGAATTTAATGGACTTTTGTAATACACAAGTTTGTAACATAATAATAGAAAAATAAAAAAACAGAGTAGAATGTTCTAATATGTAATTGTATATCAAAGTTCTTTTTACCAAAAACGTATTTTGACGACTGTGTGTGTTAACTGGTTACATTATATTTATTCAATTCGTGTAGTACACGTGCTTATTCAACTCATGTTATACACGGGTAATTAAAGATGTAACTTTTTTATTATATAAAAATATATTTAATCAACCCGTGTAATACACGGGGTTCTAAACTAGTTCTCCTATATATTAATTCTATTTTGAACAGTAACAAAAAAAAATAGCATTATCCCAAAAAAATAGCATTATCCAAATAAAAACAGTAAAAAAATAGCATTATCCTATTATCCTAATAATTGAAGGAAAAAAAACCACCTGAACAATAGAAGTAGGGGTGTCCAAACTGCTCGGCGCTCGAAGATCGTTCGATGATCGTTCGAAAAAGCTCGGAAATTTGCTCGTTCGATTCCTTGCTCGGTTAAAACCGAGCCGAGCAGCTCGGTTCGGTTTAAAAACGAACCGAGCACGAGCATAGGTACGCTCGCTCGTCGCTCGTTCGGTTTCGATCGAATTTATTATTATTATTAAATACATATATATATATATATATTATTTTATTAAATATAATAAACATGTAGCATATCCAGCCCCAATAATCATCACGTTTTCATATCTTCAGTTCAACGCGTGTTTTGGAAGTTATTTTGCATTTTAGATGTTCTTAAACATTAAACATTTGGATGACATTTTGTGTTTATTTTTGTGGGACTTTTTATGTTTGTATTTTGTTAAATTGTTAAAGTGTGTGTGAGACATATAAGTTTGTGAATTTTGGTGAATGAATGGCTGCGTAGGAATGCTAAATAAAACTGAGCAAAAGCGAACCGAACCGAGCGGCTCGGTTCTAAACCGAACCGAGCACGAGCATAAGATTTCTGCTCGATTTCCTAAATCCGAACCGAACCGAGCGGCTCGGTTTCAAACCGAACCGAGCACGAGCAGACCTCCGTTCGGTTCGGTTCGGCTCATGAACACCCCTATGTATTATTGTACTATTTTATGATCATAAGAGTTAAGACTGCCTCACTCTCAAATCCAAGATGTTTTATGAAGAAAGGCTATAATGACCATTAAGTTTTATTCTCACCAAATTAAAAGTTGTTTACATAAAGGGTCGTCAAATGGGCTGTATTTGTGTGAGTAGGTCCAAGTGGTCGAACCCTAACTGACAAGAAGCAAAACTTGTGTCAAACACATAAACTCAAAAATAACATGATTTTTCGAGGGTTGACACAAACTCGGCTAGTTTGACTTAGAATTTTATTTTATTGCATATTAAGACTCCCAAATCTATAATTTTACAACAAACAATACAAACGTATATAGCGTAAAGATTAAACTGCAAAATTTGATGTTAATTCTCTTTTAATCTTTTCAATTTAGAATAATATATCCAATTAAGTTACATATAATATATTTTGTAGATTCATGAAGATAACAAGTTAAACAGATAAACTCATGAATCCACCAAGCTGACCCAAACCCCAGCAACAAATTTCTCCTGTCATTTATCACTACATTTTTTTTAATTGGGCATCACTTTCTACACTAATAAAAATGGCTTAAATTAACTAAAGAAATTAAATGAAACCTACCTCATATGTTTGTGGCTTAGAACAGTGGGTGTGGGTTTTTGGCGTTTTAGCCCTTTAATCCGATTTTTGACCGCCTAGGACCGATTTTGACCGCCTAGGACCGATTTTGACCGATTTTTGACCATGACCGATTAATTGACCGCCTAGCTCAAAATTAGGCAGTAGATGACCGCCTAGCGCCTAGGCGCCGATTAATCGGCCGCCTAGGCCGATTTCTGCAACCATGTTAATTTCTTTGGAATTGTAAATGAATGCAAATTAAAAAGCTAACATTAGGTTCGTTCTTACTTCTTAGGCTTACCTTACTAGCCACCGTTTGTTTTGTTTTCTAAACGGGCCATTTTGAATGCTTCTATTGGGCTTATTGTTGGTTCAAGAGCCTTTGTTTCTTTTCTTTAAACAGGTCGAAGCCTAATACTTATAACCGTGAAACTAGTTGGGTGGGCACAATCACAATTTATGACGTGCTACAGATTTATTTATTTACCCAGGAAAATCTTTTTTATGTATATGAATATCTAATTGATTATACAATTTATTATTGAGCCAAATTAATAATTTAACTAAATAAATATTACACTAACACTATGTTCCCGAGTGTCATTTAACAAGGGAAGAGAAAGGAATTGAAAGGAAGAGAGGAAATTAATAATTTAACTAAAATAAATACTAAACTAAGTTAAAATCTAGTAACTATTCTATGTGTAGAAGGGATGGGTTGAGGGCACAACACATTTTGGATGCTCTTTGTGGAGAAGGGTCGGTGATCGCTTGCGGGCTGCTTAGGGCTATTTCTGAGGTGGTCAACTTGTGCTTGGGTGGGAGGTGCCCTAGGGTCTTGGCGGAGTTTGTTGCTTCTGCGCCCCTCACGCCCTTACTTAAACCGGACAACGGGATTAGGCCTATTGCCGTGGGCGCAATTTGGAGGAGGTTAGTCTCCAAGGCGGCTATGAGGGGGGTCGGGAAGGAGATGGCTAAATATCTTGGTGATTTTCAATTTGGGGTGGGTATTCCTAGCGGGGCTGAGGCTGTGCTCCATAGTCCGAACAGGTTTTTAAACGTGTTCCACTCGGATGGGTCGCTGGCCATGATTACTGTTGATTTCTCTAATGCTTTTAACCTGGTGGATAGAACCACTCTTTTGTCAGAAGTTCGGACTCGATGCCTGTCCATTTCCTTATGGGTGGATTTTCTATATGGACAACCGGCTAGATTATATGTTGGAGATGATCATATTTGGTCCACCACCGGGGTTCAGCAGGGAGACCCCTTAGGGCCTCTTCTCTTTGCCTTAGTTTTGCATCCCCTTATTCATCAGATACGAGATAGATGCAAGTTACTCTTCCATGCTTGGTACTTGGATGATGGTACGATTATAGGAGATGCTAAAGAGGTGGCTAAAGCTTTAGAAATCATCAGGACTAAGGGGCCTTGTTTGGGGCTTCAACTTAACGTCAAGAAAACAGAAGTTTTTTGGCCATCGTGCAATGGAGTTAAGTCGCAAAAGGGTTTGTTTCCTAGTGGGATTGGAAGGCCGGTGTCGGGTGTCAAACTCCTCGGGGGGGCCGTTAGTCGGGATGCAGGTTTTATCAGTAGGTTGGCCGTGAAAAGGGCATCTTGTGCAGTGGATCTGATGACCTATCTTCCACATCTGCGGGACCCTCAATGCGAGCTCCTCTTGCTGCGCTCTTGCATGGGTGTTGCTAAGTTGTTGTTCAGCCTCAGAACGTGCCAACCCACGTTTGTTGGGGAGGCTGTTTCGGTTTTTGACAAAGGCCTTCGGAGAGCTATCGAGGATATTGTGGTTTGCGGGGGTCCGTTTTTTGGGGATCTTCAATGGAGGCTTGCATCCCTTCCGACCCGTTTTGGGGGTTTGGGTTTATGTTCGGCTGCGGATGTATCTACGTATGCTTTCGTGGCCTAGAGGGCCCAATCTTGGGGTTTGCAGGACCATATTCTTCGGGACTGTGGTATTGTCGGGTTAGATTCTGATTATGTGTGTGCGTTGGATTGCATGCACATGTCCCTTCCGGATTTCGATCTTGGCGGTTTTTCTAATAAGGACACCGCCCCCCCCTAAAGCCCAGAATGCTTTGGCGAGTGCCCTATTTAGTAGAACTGCCCAGAGTTTGGGAGAGAAGTTTAGTCTATCCCCTCGTCAGAAAGCCGTGTTCGATTGTCTCCGGGCTCCTCATGCTCAGGATTTCCTGACAGTTATCCCCGTTGAAGGACTTGGCCAACACATGTCGGCAGTGGAATACCGGGCAATTCTTAAGTACCGGCTAATGATCCCTCTGTTTCCGGTTGATGAGCCTTGCCCAGTTTGCCGCAAGGTTTGTTTAGATACCTTTGGCGAGCATGCGGTTCACTGTAAGGAGTTACCTGGTTTTAAATACAGACATGATTTGGTAAGGGATATTTTGTTTGATGTTCTAAAGCGGGCAGGGATTTCGGCCAAAAAAGAGGCTCCGGTGAACTTCCTGACGGATCCGCTCGAAGGGAGGTCTACTCTTCGACCAGCTGATATTCTTGTGTTTGGGTGGGCCAGGGGAAAACACGCTTGTGTGGACCTTACAGGAGTGTCCCCTCTTGTTGGGCTCAGGGATAATGGGTTTGTTGCTGGTCAGGCTGCGTTGAAGGCGGAATCAAGCAAGGTCGCTAAACACGAGAAGGCTTGTTTAGAGAATCAACATGTGTTTATCCCATTCGCTTTTGATACATTTGGTTCCCTAGCCCCAGAGGCCGTGGAATTCCTAAACAGGGTCCAACGAGTTGTGAATAGTAATCTCTCAACCTTTAAGGGTCGTTTCGTATTTAGTAGGATTGGTTTTGCAATTCAAAAGGGGGTTGCGGCGCAGCTTGTTGCCCGTTTACCTGCCACTTGTTTGTAATTTATTACTTTGCCATTGGGCATTTAAAATTCTTAAAAAAATCAGCATACGAGAATTGAAGTTGAAAAAAAAAATTGATTAGACAACTTAGTATTGAGCCAAATTAATAATTTAACTAAATAAATACTAAACTAAGTTAAAATCTTATAGCTATTCTATGTGTAGAAGAGATTTTCGAATAAAGAAATATAAATGATTTGAAAAAACGAACTAGAAATAATGTAACGCTAAGTAAACACCTATATAATAGTATAAATCTTGTGGGTAGAATCTACGAGGAGATTGAAGATCCTGTACATTAATTCAAAAGTGTGAGAAGTGTGAGAAATATTGTGGAGATGACATGTGTCCTCAGTCTAAATTAATTCAAAAGGGTAACAAGTAATTTTCTTATTGATAACCTTCCATAACCGCCACCCTTAATTATAGGAATACGAATTAAGAATTAATCTACGAATTTGTGTCATCTCGTTCATCAGTTATTAATTCTGAAGATCACATAATGAAAATTTATATAGTGTTACATAGTGTTATATAGTGTTTTTTGGTGTTATATAGTGTTATAAGATGGATGTATAGTGTTATATAATGTTATATGGTGTTATATGGTATTATATGGTGTTATACAGGGGGTGTTTGGCTAAGCTTATGAAACTCCTTATTGACTTTTTGGAAAAGTCAGGATGGAGTGACTTTTTGGAAAAGTCACTTTTCCCCTCACATACATCCTTATTGCCAAACATCTTTTTGGAGCTTATGACTTTTCAAAAAGCCAATAAGTCAATAAGTTGTTTAAAAAAGCTTAGCCAAACATGCCCATAGTGTTATTTAGAGTTATATAATGTTATATAGCGTTATAGTGTTATATTTTTCTGATAGCATGTCTATGATAAATTTATGGTGTTATATAGTGTTATATGGTATTATATAGTGTTATATGATGGATGTATAGTGTTATATATTTCTTGTAGCAGTTACATATTTCTGGATTTTTTAGAATGTCCGGATTTTAGAATAAGTTTAAAATTGAATCACTGGAATTTAGGAGTGAATCGCTAAATTTATGAGAGGTTACCTAATTTGAAATATATACAAAGACACTATTACCCCTACAATTTTCAAATCAGTCCAAATAATTAAAACACAATTTATAATTTGGTCCCTATTGATCTCAACCATTAGATCAAAGATCTAATGGTTTAAACACTTCTTACTCTTCTCACACTTTAGACACTTTGTACACTATCCCTACCTCTACGAGAAATCAACAAGTAAACACTTATGGATTTTTAGAAATACTCTGTTTAATTCTCTTTTTATAATTTTTGGTTAAAAATACATGCCTAAGTTAAGTGGTTTTTATTCTTTATAATTCATTTTGTACCTGTGCCATGAAATGCCACGTTGGTCGACCACATGAGATTATATTTTGGGTAAAGGGTTACCCCGGTGATTTTATATATTCACAAAACAATCAAAACAAGTAGTAAGGTAACATCCTTACTAGTTCAAACGTGAGACATACCCTCATGTAAGTAGAACAAAACTAGAAACAACCAACAAAAGAAACCAAATAAACAACCACTAGACAACTATCTAGGCTAAACGACACCAGACTTATGAGAACTCAGCCATTATCCATGACTAAATCTGTGCCATGGATATCCCACTTCTCTAGAAACTCCCGCACTCTAGCTGTGTTCTTGAATCTGAGCCCCATCAATTTATACCTCACATTTTCTAAAACAGCCTTACATATGGTATCCGGGGGTCTAACCACATGAGATTATAAAGATTAGTTTAGCTGTATTATGATGATTGTTCTTTTTATAGAAATTTAATTGACATGATATTTGATGTAACCTTGAATTATAAATTATAAAGTACCCTTTGTAAGTTGGCTCGTTTTATCATGTATTTCTGGAGATTATATGGCCAAGGCAAGAGAGAGAGAGAGAGAGAGAGAGAGAGAGAGAGAGAGAGAGAGAGAGTGCGCGCGTTAGAGGTATCTGTGGGTTATTCTGACGAAGGAAATTCTTGGTTTAGTTAATAATTTAGTTCGAACTTCACCACATGCATGCAACAATGTAAAGTGGCTGATTTATGTTAAGTAATTGTTAAAAGTTACATTTAACATATTTATACTTTCAGTTTAATATCAAATAATGTGTTTAATATGTTGTGTTTATATTTTGCATATTATTGGAATTTGGGCTTGGAGTGTTACATACTATGTTGATTGGGCTGTTGCTTATTGGACTTTGCTGACTTGGGTTGTGCTGACTTGGGCTTAAATCTGTTGATATCGTTAAAAGTTAAAGGATGGTTTGAGGTTGTTTGGGGTTTGGTCAGGACCTTAATAAAACGAAAAATGTATTTTCTGAAGTCTAGATTTATGTATTATGAAATACGGTTCTAATGGCACTGGAATCATAATTTTTGGACTTCGTTTACTATTTTTAAAGTGTCGTTTTGTAACAGCAGCTAGAGCTGCATTTTTACTGCTGAAAATATGCGTTTTGTTTTCCGTCATAACTTGAATTATGTGTAGAGTTAGATCATGAAATTTGTACTGTAGATGACCACCGATGTATTTGTAATTCTCTCACTGGAATTTCGTAAATCGGACTCTCGATGAATTTTAAATAAATTATTCCGTGGACTGCAGTCAGAAAAAGATAAATCTGATTTCAGTCCGGAAAATGATTTTTTTATAAAATATTGGTGATGAATTGGATCCCGAGATTTTTACACAATAATATTTGGATCGTTTAAGACCTTCCGTAAAAAGTTGGGAATTTTTGGAACAAGTTAACTATTTTATTAAAATCCCCAAAAAACAGCCCAGTTTTGAATATAAAAGCTGAAATGACATAGATTGCGTGTCTAAATGTCGAGTATGTTAGCTGAGGATGATCTAACATGTTATATGTCAATGAAAGTATTATTGTGCAATATCGTATGCTTGTTCTTGAGTAGCTATAGGTGGAATGTTTATATGAACGTGAACTATTGAAGTGAATGCATGTCATGTAGTAGATACGTGTAGGAACTTTGTGCTCTATTTGAAACCACTAAATGACTAACTGGTAATCATATTAGGACGTGATTGACCGACCTTGACTGTTAGCTATTTTTGAGAGTCAAACCGAGCAACCAAAGGTGAGTTCACACCCTTACTAAGGCATGGGATTCCCGGTGGTTGGGAATGGGATTAAATAGCTGAGACATAACTTATACCTTCACCACTACTAGACTACTTACCTCCGTCCTCGGATTGGGAAGGGCGCCAACGCTAAACCTACGTACTCACTACGTACCACTGTCCTCGGATTGGGAAGGGCACCACCGCTAAACCTACGTATTCTCATACGTACCTATGTCCTCGGATTGGGAAGGGCACCGACGCTAAACCTATGTATTCACTACGTACCACTGTCCTCGGATTGGGAAAACTCACATTTAATACATCAGTGATCACTGTGTAAAAATAGCTGTGTTCTTGAATCTGAGCCCCATCAATTTACACCTCACATTTTCTAAAACAGCCTTACATATGGTATCCGGGGGTCTGACCACATGAGATTATAAAGATCAGTTTAGCTGTATTATGATGATTGTTCTTTTTATATAAATTTAATTGACATGATATTTGATGTAACCTTGAATTATAAATTATAAAGTACCCTTTGTAAGTTGGCTCGTTTTATCATGTATTTCTGGAGATTATATGGCCAAGGCAAGAGAGAGAGAGAGAGAGAGAGAGAGAGAGAGAGAGAGTTAGAGGTATCTGTGGGTTATTCTGAAGGAAGAAAATTCTTGGTTTAGTTAATAATTTAGTTCGAACTTCACCACATGCATGCAACAATGTAAAGTGGCTGATTGATGTTAAGTAATTGTTAAAAGTTACATTTAACATATTTATACTTTCAGTTTAATATCAAATAATGTGTTTAATATGTTGTGTTTATATTTTGCATATTATTGGAACCTGGGCTTGGAGTGTTACAGACTATGCTGATTGGGCTGCTGCTTATTGGACTTTGCTGACTTGGGCTTAAATCTGTTGATATCGTTAAAAGTTAAAGGATGGTTTAAGGTTGTTTGGGGTTTGGTCAGATAAGATCTGGTCCGGTGGTCAGTTTGGTCTGATTGTGTTCAGATCTGGTTATCTTGGTCTCCTTGGTTTGCGTGCTCGGTGAAAGAAGAAATCCCTAATCCTAGGGTTTCTGTTCTTGGGATAATCGAAAGAGGCGTTGTGTTGATCTAGTTGGTCTTTTAATCCAAGAAGATTACACGGAAAACCAACAGATCTTGCTGTTGCTGGTCTTCTATCAGAGTCTTGTAGCCCTAAGTGAAGGCTACAAGCCTGATTTTGCTTGGAGTTATACGCATCAGGTGATATCTTTCCTTTCCTGAGTTCTTTTATTATTTCTTTTGTTCATCTGCATTAGTCATCTGAGTTCTTTTATTATTTCTTTTGTTCATCTGCATTAGTCACAAGTCTTGGTGCCGGACTTGTTGGGCCGGTTTTTGTTGAGACACAGAGTAGGCCATCCCCTGTTGCATCATCTTTGTTGCTTATCCGTGATATTGTTTTTATAGCTGTATTGTTTTATCTGTGTTGTTGTTTGGTTTGTTTTTCCTGTGTTTTTTGCTTTGTAGATCTAGGAGGCTTCCTTGACACGGTTTACAGTGGCACCTTGAGTGATGAACCACTGATCTGACCCTCGGTCTTGTGTTAGCTTGGTGTGTATTGTTTGGTTCTTTTGTTAGTAATTGTTTGTGAGTTGAATTCTTACTGATCAAATATGGTTAATGGTGTGGTTACATCCGGAGGTGGATCTGGTCCTAGTGATCCACCTCCCTTTGGTAAGTAAGCTGGATGCTAGTGATCCTTTGTACTTGCATCCTTCTGACTCTAGTAATTTGACAATTGTGTTTGTGAAACTGATAGGATCTGAAAACTACACTGTTTGGTCTAATGCAATGCAATTAGCTTTACATGTTAAAAATAAATGGGGTTTTATAGATAAAACGTGTATAAAATCTGAGAATAATGATATATTAGCCAGACAATGTGACAGATGCAATTCTATAGTGCTTACTTGGATTTTAAATTCTATTAGTGAGGAATTATATATGGGTCAAGTTTTTTCTAAACTTGCTAGTGATGTGTGGACATACTTAAAAGAAACTTATAACAAAATAGATGGGGCTGTTGTGTTTGATTTATATCAGAAATTAATGGTTTTACTCAAAATGGTTTAAGTGCTTCCGACTATTATCATAAATTGAATGTTATGTGGAGACAATTAGATCAAATCTTGCAACTGCCTACTTGTTCTTGTGATGCTGCAAAGGATTTTAATAATTTTAATCATATGATTAAACTAATGCAGTTTTTAATGGGTCTTGATGGGGTATATCAAAATGTTAGAACAACTTTATTAATGTAAGAAACTTTGCCTACTGTAAAGGAGGCATTTGCTATTGTTTCTAGGGAAGAATCCCATAGAAATTCTAGCAATGGTGCTAAAAAAAGGACAGACTATGGCTTTTGTTTCTAAAGTAACTCAACCTACCGAGTTTAAGAAAATTAATAAGGTTTCAAATCAGAATCTGAAATGTTCTCACTGTCATAAAACAGGTCATTCTGTGGATAAATGTTTTGAAATTATTGGTTATCCATCTTGGATGAAACCTCCAAGAAACAATCAAGGCAAGAAAGGAGTTGCAAGTAATAGTAGTTCTGTTGAGTCATCTAATATTTCTATTAATTCTCTAACTAGTGATCAAATAACAAGACTTCTTAGTTTGTTAGGAGATAAGCCTAGTGGATCTCCTTAGAATTGTAGTGTTTCAGGTAGTCTGTTTTGTGCTAGTTTGTTCTCTAGACATGTGTTCTATTTTAATAGTAAGTCTAAGTGTGAACTGAATATGGGTTGGATTATTGATTCAGGTTCAAACCAACATATGATTGAAGATGAAAATTGTTTAATTAATTTTAGGGTTATTAGATTTTAATAATCCTAAGTTTCACATGTTGGCTGATAATAATCCCAACTTTAAAAATTCTCTCCAACGATCCCAACTTGTAAAAACTTGCCCCCCATTGATCCTTTTCTAACATAGGTGCACTTAAATCATTTAAGGAGTTTGCAGATGCACTTGAATCTATTGAGGAGACCAAATTCTTATATGTTAGAAAAGGATTAATTTGGGCCAAATTCTTACAAGTTGGGATCGTTGGAGGGAATTTTTAAAGTTGGGATTATTATCGGCCAACAGGTGAAACTTAAGATTATTAAAATCCAATAACCCTTGATTTTATTGATGTTTCTGAGTTCAAAATAACTGTAAAACATCCTAATGGCACAAACGCTTTAGTGAATAAAATTGGTTATGTAAAGCTTGTTAATGATGTTGTTTTAAAGGATGTTTTTGTTGTTCCTGAGTATAACATAAATTTCTTATTTCAGTTCACAAATTGGCTAGAGATAACAAAATGTTAGTTATGTTTGATGAAAACAAATGTTATATTCAAGATTTGTCAACCAAGAGAGTCCTGGTGACTGGTAGCCAGTTAGATGGATTGTATTTTTGCGGAAATTCTTTCATGTTTGATAAGGTGTGATGTAGTTATACTAGTTACACTAGTTTGTGGCATGCTAGGTTAGGACATCCGTCTGATCATGCTATTAAAGTGTTTAAAAACAAACTGAATTTAGGAAGTTCTGATCCTACTCTTCCTTGTGAAGTTTTCCAAAGGGCAAAACAACACAGGGAACCTTTTCCTTTGAGTAATCATAGAACTAGTGAGTTAGGAGATCTTGTACACTTGGATGTATGGGGTCCCTATAAGGTTGCTAGTCGAGAAAGACATAAGTTCTTCTTGACTATTGTTGATGATTACTCAAGGGCTGTGTGGGTGTGTTTAATGAAAACTAAACATGAAGTTTATGAAAATATTGACTTTGTAAGTTTGATTAAAACTTAGTTTAAAAGAAATATAAAGTGTTTCAGGAGTGATAATGGAACTGAATTTGTTAATAATCGAATAAATTTGTTTTGTAAACAAAATGGTATACTTCATCAAACGTCTTGTACATACACCCCACAGCAGAATGGGATAGTTGAGAGGAAGCATAGACATTTATTGAATGTTGCTAGGGCTTTGTTATTTCAAAGTTGTTTACCTGTTCGTTTTTGGTCAGAATGTGTATTAACTGCTGCTTATTTGATTAACAGGACTCCTTCTTCAGTGTTAGGTTGTAGAACTCCTTATGAGTTGGTTTATGGATTTGAACCTTTCCTTAATCACTTAAAGTTGTTTGGGTGTTTGTGTTTTTCTACTGTGTTAAGTGAAACTGATAAACTCAGCAGTCGTGCTGAGAAATGTGTTTTTATTGGGTATTCGAATGAAAAGAAAGGCTATAAAATGTACAGTTTAGATAGTAAAACTATATATTTTTTTCTAGAGATGTTAAGTTTTTTGAAACTGTATTTTCTTTTAAAGATAAAACCAGTTTACAACAAGTTGATGATAACTTGTTTTGTGATGTAAATAATTTGAATTTTTTGACACATATGAAAACACAGAAACACAAAAACTTAATAAACCCGATGATGAAGGAAAGGAACTAAGAGATGTAGTGAAGGGGTATGGCCCCAAAAACCTTGCGCAGACGTATAGGACCATACCACAACTTCATCACATAAGCATCCTTAACGGAACCCCGCGCGGCCGCGCATCGGTTCTAAACAAAGACACGAAGAAAACAATCCTCGATAACCATGCGCCGGAGAAAGGGCAAAACTAACATCCCTGCGCGGGCTCGCGCAATGGTACAGTTAGACTTGAAGTCAGAGAACCTAAATATCTCCGTGCGCCTGGAACCAAGACTTAAAACAAAGTGTTTTTTTTTTGTAACAGAATTGACATATGGCAAGGGCCTAAAGGGTTACAACTGTAAACCTTCTAGAAGACCTCATCATGCACAACCATTCGGTTATAACCGAATGGTGACGTGGCTTCATCCTGAACACTCATCTAAGTCACGATGATAGCACTAACTTGGAGAAGGATCCACACAAACCCACTTTCCACGTGGCATCTCCCTAGCCGTCGATCACACTCACGATCCGTGTGCATGGATGTGACGTTAGTGATTGACGAAAAAGGGCGTAACCGCGTACGGAAAATACTTTCCGTTACTATCTCCATCAACAGATTTTCCCGCCCAAAATCCAGCTATAAATAAGTCATGCCAGGTATAATCTCACAAGTTACACTCACTTCACTTTTACTACTACTTCTTCTTCTTCTTCATCGAGATCTGTACTTATTCTCACGTCGGAGGGTGGTCACGGAGAAAACCCCCATTCTTCCCGTGGCGACTCTAACGGCTTTCGGTTTTGCAGAGATTACCGGAGAAGAAGCTCAGTTTAACCCCGAATAAAGCGAGAGGACTTGCTCCATTTATGCAGAACTAAACCCCTGGTCCGATTGATTCCGGTCATTCGAACCACTGTTTCTTCATTGGTGCCCACCGATTCTTCAATTTTCACTCTCGTCTTCTCGTTTCGATTTATTTCTTTTCATTTTCTGTTTTCCATGGCAGAAACTCCGTCAAATCGTCTATCAGGTCCTCGATCTGAAAACAGGGGTGATTCAACTCGTGTTTCTCAGATCGACGAAATTATGGAAAAAACATTTATTAGCAGCGAGATTCGTCATGAGGTACACAGCCCTGTTGCCTCAAAAGTGCAATCTAGAACTAAGATCATTTCAGATCTACTTTCGGAAGAAACTCCAGTTTATTGGTTCACCAAATTCCAAAATACCATAAACGAAAGTTTTGCACAAAAACCTGCCACTCAAGTGCACATGGTAAACACGTCCAGAGGATCTCGTGATGACTCCTCAAACCTGTCGGTTAAAATAACAGAGGTATACCCTCAAATAAACACCAGATCTAAATCTATCCGTATCAGATCTGGTTATCAGGAGTCTCAGGCAGAGTACACGCTTCAGAAGACATCCGATAATATAGGGCTGGACCCACGATCACCACGTCAGTAGGACATCCAACCCAGTAGCAAAGGATATCTAGAAACATTCAGATGTATGAAACAAAATATGGAAGACAACAACCAAAAAAACCAGTACGGAACAAACATACATGGTGCAAGGGGGACCCTCGTGTAAGCCACACAAACGAAGCCACAGTCAGCACTGACGAGAACAACAAGTAGTCTTCCCCGTTGTTCCAGGAGGTCCTCAAGAAGAGCGTCCGGTCATCATAACTGGTATCTGCGGTCATTATCGTACTGATTACATGTTTATTGATCCGGGTAGTTCCATGGATATAATTTACGAGCAATGCTTTAAACAACTAGACCCAGAGGACAAGGCACGCTTGAAACCACTCGATTTTCCCCTAATTGGTTTCTGTAATGAAGCCGTCTTCCCGCTGGGTCAAATCGCCTTTCCTGTAACACTCTCAGATGGAGAGCATTTGCGCACCGTTACAGTCAATTTCATGGTTATGCCAGCTACATCACGCCATGATGTACTGCTGGGAAGACGTTCACAGAGGGAGTTTAGCATGATTACCTCCATACCACACCCTGCTTGTGGTTTTCTAACAGAAACCGGAGTAGCAATCTAATATTCCAGCAAAGAGGAGATGTATGTAGACGCGCCACCAGTAAAGATCGCGAAGCCATCACCATCAAATGAACCAGAAAAGTGGGTCCTCAACAATGAATACCCTGAGCAAACCATTCTCTTTGGGCACGCCATCTCACCAGTAATTCGCGCAAGACTGAAAGAGCTCTTATCTGAGAATATGGATATCTTTGCATGGTCCCCAGCGGACATGACTGGTGTACCAAGAGAGGTAACAGAACATCGCTTAAATGTACGACCTTCCGCAGAACCAGTTGCACAAGGAAAACGCAATCTTAGTATAGAAAAAGCTCGTGCGTTGAATGAACAAGTAGACGAATTACTTAAAGTTGGGATTCTGCGCGAAGTACAATATCAAACCTGGGTAGCTAACCCAATAATGGTGCAGAAGCACAACGGTGGGTGGCGCATGTGCGTTGATTTCAAGGATCTCAACAAAGCCTGCCCAAAAGACATTTACGCCCTTCCAGAGATAGACAAGAAGGTGGATTCCTTAGCATCCTTCGGCTAGAAATGTTTCTTAGATTGTTATAAATGATATCACCAAGTACAAATGAAGGAAGAGGACGAAGACAAGATAGCTTTCCACACAGACAAAGGTATATTTTGTTATACAAAAAATGTCTTTCGGCCTCCGCAACGCGGGAGCCACTTATCAACGTCTAATGGATAAAGTCTTTGGAGATGATATCGGTGTAACAATAGAAGTTTATATGGATGACCTCGTCATCATGAGTCGTGAAGAAGAATCCATGCTCGCAAACATCCAGCGCACTTTCGACTCCCTTCGCAGAGTCAACCTAAAGCGGAATCCGATAAAATGTTCATTCGGAATGGAAGAAGGCAAATTCCTAGGGTTTATTGTAACCAAAGACGGTTTCAAGGTTAACCTAGAGAAAGTAGAAGCCATTCAACTCATGCCATCATCAGCATCCATCAAAGAGATGCAACGCCTAGCCGGTCGATTAGCGGCGCTCAACTAGTTTCTGGCAAACCGTGCTGCCAAATCATATCCATTCATCAGCACGTTACGTAACTGCGTTAAAAAGAGCCAGTTTCAATGGACCCCAGAAGCGGAAAAAGCTTTCCAACAAATGAAAGAATGTCTAATTCAACTACCGACCTTAACAGCTCCGCGAAAAGACGAACCATTGATCTTATACCTCTCCGCAGCAGAAGTCGCAGTCGGCGCAGTGTTAATGGTCGACAGGGACGGAGTTCAAACTCTTATATACTACATCAGCAAATGCTAACTAGTTCAGAAACGCGTAATTCTATCATGGAGAAACTTGTCCTCGCACTGGTCCATGCATCACGCAGGTTGCGATGATATTTTTCTGGTCATGTTATCACTGTCCTTACCAACTATCATCTAGGACAAATCTTGTCCAAACTAGATGTCACGGGCAGATTAGCTAAATGGGCTATCGAGCTAGGCGGATATAACTTTTTTTACAAACCGCACCCAACTATCAAGGGACAAGTCCTAGTGGACTTTGTTACTGAAGTTTCCATCGACAAAATACAAGAATGCGAAGCCATACAAAATCCCACCCCAGTCTTCGATGATAGGGTTTGGACCTTACATATAGATGGCGCTTCAAATGATGACGGCGCAGGAGCAGGTCTCCGCTTGGTTAGCCCCGATAACCACGAACTCACATACACCATTCGGCTAGATTTCAAGAGTACGAATAACGAAGCGGAGTACGGAGCATTCCTCGCAGGCCTCCGTCTAGCACTCAAAATGGGAGCAAAGAATCTTGAAGCACATGTCGATTCCAAGTTAGTAGCGGAGCAAGTCAATGGTCATTATGACTCAAAAGGCGAAGCAATGGACTTATATCTCGAACATGCAAGAATTCTGATCAACCAGTTTTAGACCTTCAAGATAATCCACATCAACAGAAGCGAGAACAAACAAGCGGATGCGCTAAGCAAGTTAGCTGCTACAAGCTTCAAGCACCTCGCAAAGGAAGTCCGCATTGAGGTTCTCTCAAATCCATCCGTTCCCCTAAGGCAAGTAAACATAATAGAAGTTGGGAATCTATCTTGGATGTCCCCAATCATCATGTATTTACAACATGGAACTCTCCCAGAAGGGAAAACGGAAGCAAGAAAAATTTAACACAAGGCGTTAAATTATGAGATGGCAGATGGTATTTTGTATCGCAAGTCTCACATGTGTCCTCTCTTAAGGTGTGTAGACTAGCACGACGCACAATATTTGGTCCGAGAAATTCACGAAGGACTATGTGGAATCCACGCGGGCCAACGCATGGTGGTAGCAAAAATCATGAGTGCAGGCTATTACTGGCCCGACATGCGTATAGATGTTGTAGAACTCTTGCGCAAATGCACGTCATAATCCAAAGACAATCCGCCCAAAGAACCCTCTGGTCCCAGTAACAGCAGCATGGCCCTTCCAGCAATGGGGCATCGACCTAGTAGGTCCCTTCCCCGACGCGCCTGGCGCAGTAAAATTCATAGTGGTAGCAGGAGGCTACTTTACTAAATGGGTAGAAGCCAAGGCCCTCGCATCAACTACCGCAATGGCAATCCGAAAATTCATCTGGGAGTACATCATATGCCGTTTCGGATTACCACTGCGCATCATTACGGACAATGGTACCAATTTCGCATCAGAAGATCTGCAAAAATGGTTGAAAGAGATGCACATCGAACATAGTTTCGCCTCCGTGGCGCACCCACAGGCGAACGGACAAGTTGAAAGTGTTAACAAGCAGATCGTAGACGGAATAAAAGCAAGACTGGGGACCGCAAGAAGGGGGTGGGTTGACGAACTCCCAAGCATTTTATGGGCTCACCGCACTATGCCAAAAACTAGCACAGGGGAAACGACATTCAACCTCGTTTACGGTTCAGAAGCAGTAATTCCGGCGGAAATTGGCCTCCCGTCACCAAAAATGCTAGCCATGGAAATGCGGAACATCGAGCTTGAGCGCAGACTCGACCTGGATCTCCTAGAAGAAAGGCGCGAAAACGCAGCCATCAACGAAGCCAGGTACATATCAAAGCTAGAGAAATATTATAATGCTCGAGTGCGCATTTGCACTTTTGTCCCAGGAGATTTCGTTCTACGAGACAACGAGGCCTCAAACGTTGAAAAGCCGGGGAAACTCACGCCCAAATGGGAAGGACCATACGTCATTAACGAAGTCCTAGGAAAAGGCGCATATACCCTACGACGGCTTGATGGAACAGACGTTCCACGCACTTGGAACGCACAACAGCTGCGCAGATGCTATATGTAGCTGAAGCATCCATACTTAACCAACCTACAATGCTAGCGGAGTACAACAATCATTGCACGCATAGGTATCATAACTATCATATTTATTTACTTTGTATCTACTGGCCCCTGCGCCCTATCCAAAATCAATACAAAGTGTTACATTCATTATGCTACTATGTTTATTACAAAATGCACACAATTCCTTTTGGTAAGCGCAAAAACACTATGGTAACCAAATAAAACTCATGAACGGTCCGCGGTCACAAACACCGCACAGAGGTCTAGACCTACGTTCACACATGAGCTTTTTACCATCTTTATTCGCCTTACCTAAACAAAGTAATTGTACTCATGCAAAACTTTGTTATAACAACCCTCCTAAAATATTTCCGACACTCCTAAAAATAGTTACAACATCCCTATACGTCGTAAAATACACCCCGTATACGAAAACCGGTCCCGAATACCTTAAATTTTACAAAAATAAAATAAAAACAAAATTCAGTGGTTCCTGGCGGGGCGCGACAGACTGCTCCTTAGCTATCGCGGGGCGCGAGCGCATGGACAACAGGCCGCCCCCTGAGCTGCCACGTGTCCCCACTCGTGTCAAAGCTAGTCACCAAATCAGCAAGGCTAAGGCCTACGGTATCTTGTGGGGCATGATGGCCCCTTGTGTGTCCGTCGCGGGGCGCCAGGGACTCCCTGGACAGCCCTATATATAGCCGAGATCGGCATTTCATTTTCGTCGTTCAATTCTCGTGATTCTCTCTCAATTTCTGAAGTAGTAGAAGTAATACTCGGGCATTATACCCACTAAAATATTGAACCTCTACCTCGTTGTAAGTATTATAACCCCCGGTTACGTATTAGATACGTTGCCCGATTGATCTAGTGCTCCGTAACGGCTGTCGAGGCTCTGCCCGACGTAGTCGTTGGAGTTCTGTCTCGGGGAGGGTATAACTAATGTAAATATTGGGTTATTATACTAACGCATGTGCATTGTTTAATTTATTAGATAATGACCAGGAAATCACAGGGAAAAACCTAAAGTAGCAATGTGAGTAATCTCCTTTTTGTAAACCTTTGTGCAAACTATTTTTACAAAACCTAAATTGTTTTAATTTATAATTAACAGTGATTGGGTATTTGTATTATACAATTATCGTCGGTATGTTGGGGTTTTGTATACAAAATTTGTTACTACACTGTGAGTAGTAACATGACCACAAATCGGGTTGACAGTACCGTGGGTGGTAATTAAAGTAGATGTAAACAAATGTAATTGCTGGATTACCCTTAATACTGTACAATGATAAAACTGGTCTTGATTAAATTGAGATTCACTCATCAGTATTTCCCACTGACAAATGTTTTTAAACGCGTTTCAGGTAACAAAATGTGAAAGCCAATTTAGAAGCCAGCTGCACAGCACTGAAGGCTTAGAAAAGTGGCTATAAAAGTTACCTAAATAAAGAGGATTTTTAATTAAATAAATTAGGGTTTATCCCTATAAACAAGTTTGTAATGGAAACTTGGGAATTTCCCATGTATTTACTATTATAAAAATGTGGTATTTTACTCTCATAAAATATTTCCTAACTAGGGTACTGATGTAAATTCCGCTGCCAAACTGATAAACACCGATACCACTGATACTGGCTTGCGGTCGCCCGTTCCCAGGTGACTACGGGCCGGGGGTTGCGACAGAGAGTGGTATCAGAGCTACAACCATTGATTTCAGCCACAGAAGTGTTCTGCTGACATTGAAATTTTCAATGCTGTTAGGAAATAACCTATGAGACTATGTTCATACGTGTATATTATTATTTTGTGTTATTTGACAATTTGTTAGTTTATAGTATGAGTGATCAAGGTCCGTCAGACGCTTATCGTCAACTATCTAGTTCTCCTAAGGATGAAGGAACTTCTTCCCAGCCTACCCCCTCGGGGTATTCAGCTGACACAGAGGAAGGGATTTTCATATTCAGAGCACAATCTGAAGGGCCATTCCCTACCAAAAAGAGAGGATGGTTCAGTCGGTGAGCTCACGAGCGTAGGAAAAGAATGAGAAAGTTACAGCAACAGCGAGCTTTAGCAGCTGTGAATAGGGAGATGAACTCTCAAACTCAAGATATACTCAATAGGAGACTAGCCAACTTTCATATCTTAGCTACCATTGCTGCAGACCAGAATTTAGAACAAATCATAGCACCACAGCCACTACCCTTGTTCCCAACACAACCCATGGAAATAGAACTAAACCCAGGAGACCAGATTCCAGCACTTGCCTTCGACCCAACCGAAATCCCTAGAGTTCAAGCACCCCATCCTCCAAACTATGACCCATGGTTTGACGACCATAGAGATTATTAGGAACTCTACCCACTAGAGGAGCCCATGCAAAACCCAGTAGCCCCTTACCTTAACCTTGACCCTCTAGATCCATACTGGGATAATGACCAGTATATTCGGGAAATCCTAAAGAACCCATACCCACATGAGGAACCAATGCCTCAATACCCTGACCTGATACCAGCACCCGCACCACCCCTGAATACCAAAAACATACAGGAACTCCGCACTTTCAGTGAGGAGTTGTTAGATGGAAGTGAAAGGATAAGGAAAATAGGGCATAGACTCCTCTGGAAATATGACGAGCGTAATATGCAATATTGGATGGACCCCCACTAGTAATAGTAAATAATAATAATAAAATAAATATATATGTGTGTAGGTTGAAAAAAATCCACTAAACTAGATAATCCAATAACTAATGCATACTAGTATTGTATTTTAAATTACAGTTATGATTTGTAATAGATATAGATATCTATAAAATAGAGTAAAGGTCGCAATGCACGACGATTTTGATCAATATGTTTCTTGTGTGATTGGTTGCATCAAATATTTTTTTATGATATTAATACCTGATAATTGTTTGTAAATCCAGATGGACAACGAAGCAAATCAGGAAAACCAGAATAATGTTAATCAAATAAATAACAGTGCCATTCGACACATAGTAACCCAAGGAATTAGAGATGTTATGCCATATATCATCCAAAATGTCAAAGAAGCGGAACATAATAACAGTAATGGTGGAAGTAAGCGAACACATACTGAACCTAGTCACAACGTGAACAATAGACCATTACTTCAATTGCCAATTCCAAAAAGAAGAAGAACCATGTCTTATGGTTGTTCTTATAAAGAATTCTGGTCCTACAAACCAATAGAATTCTCGGGCAATGAAGGAGCCATTGCAGCTCTACGCTGGATAGAAAAGACTGAGGCAGTCTTAAAAATAAGCAAATGTGCAGAGGAAGACAAAATCATGTTTGCTTCCAATCTGTTTAAGAATGCAGCTCTAGAATGGTGGAACACTATTCTCCAGTCTAGGGGAAGTGACAGAGTCTATAATATGGAATTGACTGAGTTTAAGAATATGGTTGAAAGGAAGTTCTGTCCTCCCAATGAAAAAGAACAAATAGCTAATAAGTTCTTAAACCTTAGAATGGCTGGAGTAGACTATAAGGGTTACACTACCGTATTCTTCGAATATGCTAGAATAGTGCCAACCCTAGCTTCACCAGAACCAATATTAATCTCCGGTTACATATGAGGATTAATCAGTGAGATTAGACATATAGTCAATGCAGCTAGATCACCAACCATAGAAGATGTTGTAGAACTAGCAAATACCTTGACCGATGAACTAGTATGTACACAAGAAGAAAAAAAGAGGAAGAACCTCATTCAAAAGCTTACCCAGGAATTTCACTATGGTAATTCCAACCGTGGGAAGAACGTAGGTTCTACTTCTGCACCTTATTGTAAGGCCTGCAAGAAAAAACATTCAGGAAGATGCTCCACCTTCTGCAATTTCTGCAAGATACCAGGACACAAGGAGGAAGACCGTAGGAAGAAACCCAGTAATGGAGTATGCTTCAACTGTGGAGAAAAAAGGGCATATCAAACCGAATTGTCCGAAACTAGCTCTAGCCATGAACAACAAGACTACTAAAAATGCTAGGGCATTTTTTCTGACAGTCGAAGAAGCAAAAATGATTCCGGACGTGATTGCCGATATGTTTTTAGTTAATGTTGTTTTTGCTAAAGTGTTATTTGACTCTGGTGCGAACCAAAGTTTTATTAATACTTCATTTTGCAAACTTCTCAATCAATCATTAACTAAACTCCAACAAGAAACGGCAAATGGAGAAACCATTAAGATTACCGAAATCTTGCAGGGAGCAAGAATAGAAATTTTAAACCAAGATTTTATTGCTAACCTTTACCCAATGAATCTGGCTGGATTTGATATTGTAGTAGGAATGGATTGGTTAGTAGCCAATAAAGCCAGTATTCTATGTGATCAAAAGTCAATACAAGTAAATTCACCAAAGGGTGAAAAGATCACAATTAAAGGAGATAAGCCATCTAGATCCACGAAATTCATCTGTGTGATGAAAACAACCAGTTATGTAAGAAAAAGGGTCACTAGTGTATATGATTTCCGTAATCATTAACACTAAAGGAAAAGAATTGAAAGATATTCCCGTAGTATCTCAATTCTCAGATGTTATCCAGAAGAGCTAGCAGGACTACCACCGGACAGGGAAGTTGAATTCAGAATTCATCTGCTACCAGGAACAACACCAATTGCCAAAGCACTTTACCGTTTAGCACCAGCAGAGATGCAAGAACTAAAGAAACAACTGGACGAACTTTTGGAGAAAGGATTCATACAGCCAAGTTCATCCCCATGGGGAGCACCGATCTTGTTTGTCAAAAAGAAAGATGGATTAATGCGTGTGTGCATTGATTACCGAGAATTGAATAAGGTCATGATTAAAAATCGGTACCCATTACCGCGAATCGATGATCTGTTTGATCAATTGCAAGGAGCTCGATTCTTTTCTAAGATCGACTTACGCTCAGGATATCATCAATTAAAGGTACAGGAAGAGGACATTCCTAAGACTACTTTCAGAACAAGGTATGGCCATTATGAATTTACTGTCATGCCATTTGGTTTAACCAATGCCCCAGCCGCATTTATGGACATGATGAACCGAATATGTCAGCCATATTTGGATAAATTCATAATTGTCTTTATAGATGATATTCTCATTTACTCTAAGAGTAAAGAAGAACATGCAGCACATCTGCATGCATTCCTAAATTTGGTGAGAAAAGAAAAGCTTTAGGCTAAATTTTCGAAATGCGAATTTTGGTTAGAAGAAGTGCAATTTCTTGGACATTTATTTAATCATGAAGGAATCCATGTAGATCCCATAAAGATTGAGGTGATTACTAAGTGGAAAGCCCCTGAGTCACCAACGGAAGTTAGAAGTTTCCTAGGATTGGCCGGTTATTATAGACGGTTTATCTGAGATTTTTCTAGAATAGCCATTCCCAACAAAATTAACCTATAAGTCTGTTAAGTTTGAATAGGGATGTCACACCCTGAAAATATCAGAGCTGGCGTGACTGGACAGGTATCTTCATTGCACAGCGGAACCAAATAAGCTAAGATTTCTAGAAAACGAACGCCACTAAGTACTCGAATCCACATGGTTCTCCTATTCCAACCGTTCCATAGTTTGAAAAATGCAACCTGAGAAAGAAATATGCGAAAAATCAACATAAAGTTAAGCGAGTTCATAGTCTGTTTTGGAAAAGTTTTGAAATAAATCTTTTTGAATAACCGGTTTGTGAAATATTATTGAGAAAACGGATTTAAAATCATTTTCTTGTCAAGTTATATGGAAACTTTGTATTTGTAACGCATTATGTTCGTAGAACCATGTATTTGTAAACTCTTGTATTTGTAAAGTTTGTATAACCGTCAATGCCCACCCTGACGTTGACTTCATGCCTACATAATCCTATGCTTTGAATTTGTATAAAACATGGTATGTAATTTTTGAAACCCCGGTATGAAAGCAAACAAGGAAACAGATCAATTAATGTGTAGCTAATACATTAATATACGTGACATGGTGCAGGAAGACTCAAACCTAGCAGACTTTACACCGGGCTTCCGGCTGTAAGACATAGTCACCACATGGTCCATTCGACGGACTCATGGGTGGGGCTCACTACACCCAAATAGATCTATCACTCATGTCCCTCGGTCCTACAATGAGGATTGATGGCCTTAAGCGTTATACCCACCACTCACATGATCTAGGTGTACCCTTCCTTAGCTAACCATACCAATTAATATGTTTGTAAACAGTTGTAACATGTACTTCACCCCCGAAGTTATAAAACTGAAAATAGAAAAAGAAAAGGGGGAACACGAAACTCACTGGGTGTCCCGTTCCACAAACGCGGACCAACCCAGTCCCAATATTATCACTAGACGATCCCATCCCTAGTCATGAAAATCATTCACATTTCGATAATACGCATTTGTTTTGTAAAAACTGGTATATTTAGTATGAATCATTCGTAAACCATTTGAGTTCCTTGAAATCCATTCGTGACATGATTTAGAAAAGGGTCACTAGTGTATATGATTTCCGTAATCATTAACACTAAAGGAAAAGAATTGAAAGATATTCCCGTAGTATCTCAATTCTCAGATGTTTTCCCAGAAGAGCTACCAGGACTACCACCGGACAGGGAAGTTGAATTCAGAATTCATCTGCTACCAGGAACAACACCAATTGCCAAAGCACCTTACCGTTTAGCACCAGCAGAGATGCAAGAACTAAAGAAACAACTGGACGAACTTTTGGAGAAAGGATTCATACAGCCAAGTTCATCCCCATGGGGAGCACCGATCTTGTTTGTAAAAAAGAAAGATGGATTAATGCGTATGTGCATTGATTGCCGAGAATTGAATAAGGTCATGATTAAAAATCTGTACCCATTACCGCGAATCGATGATCTGTTTGATCAATTGCAAGGAGCTCGATTCTTTTCTAAGATCGACTTACGTTCAGGATATCATCAATTAAAGGTACAGGAAGAGGACATTCCTAAGACTACTTTCAGAACAAGGTATGGCCATTATGAATTTACTGTCATGCCATTTGGTTTAACCAATGCCCCAGCCGCATTTATGGACATGATGAACCGAATATGTCAGCCATATTTGGATAAATTCATAATTGTCTTTATAGATGATATTCTCATTTACTCTAAGAGTAAAGAAGAACATGCAGCGCATCTGCATGCACTCCTAAATTTGCTGAGAAAAGAAAAGCTTTACGCTAAATTTTCGAAATGCGAATTTTGGTTAGAAGAAGTGCAATTTCTTGGACATTTATTTAATCATGAAGGAATCCATGTAGATCCCATAAAGATTGAGGCGATTACTAAGTGGAATGCCCCTGAGTCACCAACGGAAGTTAGAAGTTTCCTAGGATTGGCCGGTTATTATAGACGGTTTATGTGAGATTTTTCTAGAATAGCCATTCCCTTAACAAAATTAACCTGTAAGTCTGTTAAGTTTGAATAGGGATGTCACACCCCGAAAATATCAGAGCTGGCGTGACTAGACCGGTATCTTCATTGCACAGCGGAAGTGTAACACCTCGTAAAAATCGTGTCCAATGATGTGTTGACACGTGTAATAAATCCTAATAAAGTCAAGCGTTGACTATGAAGGACTAATTTCATCAAAATCAAAAACTTTGAATGTGGAAGGACTGAAATTGTCAACATGCCTAAACCAAGCCTCTGAGTGACCTTATACGGTGTCTGTATTCTCAAATGAGCCACTTGTTGGACGAGAGGAGCCGTTTGCGTAATTATTTGAAAGTTTGCGCGACGAAGGTCTAAAAGTGTCAACATGTTAATTCTTAACTCTGAGTGACCTTTAAACAAACCAAGAGCTTCGTAATGTTCGATTTTACTCTCAAGAATAAGTGATAACAATTTCACGAGGTTTCGATACCGTTATGTGTTGTTTACACAAATTCCTAAGAATAAGGGTTAAAAGCGTCAACGAGATGAAACTAGTGTTTTCGGGGATCGTTTAACGAATCTGGACCTAACGGTGTTTGGTGATACTCTCAAGATCATCTACATACTGACTAGAGGGGTTAAAAGTGCCTAAAAGGCAAGTTAAATACATTTAAAAGTGCAGGGACTGAACTTGCAATGTTTGAAAGATTAAATGCTGATTTCATGAGTCTAGGCGGGCCGCGTAAGAGACTTCTCAATCTTACGCGGGGCGCGTAAAAGTCCCCAACGAGCAAAACAGCTTTCAGCTGCTGTTTTGTTTATTGCAGCCATGATTTTCTTCCTTGATCACCAAGTTATGTACTCACCAAGGCTTTTGCTCTGAATACAACATTTGTCACAATCTTATCAAGCATTGGAGGACACACTATACACTTGTCTTGATCCTATGATTTCCCAAAACCTATATAAAGGATGAAAGTTCATCCATTTTAATTGCCATTTTCATTCCTTCTCTACATCTCTCAATCTGGAGCTTTTCTAATCTGAGTGGAACTTATTTTCTTGTAGAAAAGATAGCTAGGACTCTTTGTAAGTGTCTTAGCCCTCTCTTTAGTTCAGTTTTATAGTTTATAAACCGAAAAGTCAAGTTATCATAATTAAGCTTTGACTTTCGGTTTAATCTTAAATGGTCCAGCCACTGACCGAAACTAAAGTGGTTATGGAACCATATTAGGATAGGTGGTTAATCCTTAAAAGGGCACCTCATAATTATTCCGTTTGACTAGTTAATTGTCGGGTCAAACTAGTAAGTCAAAAAGTCAAACTGGACAGAAAGTTTAAAAATGATTTAAATAAATAAAACAGAGGTTCTAAATTATATTTTAACATTCTAATGACTTAGTAATTAATATTAGTACATGTCTAATCAGTCCTAACCCGACAATTATCAGTCTAAGGTCAGTTTATAACCGAAAGTCGCAAAAGCTTGACTTTTGCTTTGACTTTCAGTTCTGACCCGTTCAAGCTTAATTCTCCCATGTTTTAAACTTCCATTAGGACCACATTATTCAGTAGTATAACCCTCTGGAGTTATATTGCTTGGTCCTTAGTAGTTTGAATTATATGCACTTGCTTGTTATTATGCTTATAAATGCCGTAAATGCCCTTTTTACACATAAATGAGATTTTTAGAAATATGAGAAGATAAAAACCTTTGCTACTGATATTTAGACTTGTCCCGAAAATTTGACATCAGTTCTTGGTCCCAAATAGAAGTTATGCTCGATATTGTAATTAGAAGCTTTTTAGTTATTAATTTGCGATATCTTGCATAATGCATGTTTAAACTTGGATTTTGAACCAAAACTCATTACCTACTGTTAAGATATTATTTTTAAGGAATTTTAAGATTTTTGGTCAGATTATTATCTGTTTAAAACATAGAGTTCTTGTATAATTCGGTTAATGACGATAATACCCTTTTTAAGCATAAAATGAGATTAACAAATGATTTGAATGCCAAACCTTTTCCTACTGATTTCATACATCAAATAAATTATTTTGAGCATTTAAAACTGATCAAAATCTCAGATTTACATAAACATCTTGATTATTGTCAATTAGCGAGTTTTACACTAATTAGGTGTATAGTATGGTTTAAAACCATATTTAACATCTAAGACTTGTTACCTACGGAATTGTTAAAAAATTTTAAATATAATTACAGTAGGTATAAGTTATGAACTCAGGTTTCCAAAAATGTCCTTAAAAGCCTATGTGAAATGACCAAAATGCCTTTCGGGGCATAGTTTGGTCATAAATAATAAATTTCACATATGTATAATATCTTACTGATGTAATGTGATAAATTAAATATTTTTATTTATTTCAAAAGACCATAACTTCAGTTTGTTATAAAATCTCTTTTATAAGCATTAAAATTACCAAAATGCCCTTATGGGACTTAATTTGGTTTTAAATACTTTTTGGGCATATATGTTAACATCCTACTGATGTATTAACATATTCTAAGCATAATAACATATGGTACTTGTATATGGTTCATTTGGTTGCCCGTTACGCATCTACGCGTTCGGATCGGTTTATGTAACTAGTTTACGTAAGTTTGCCGAAACGGGTTTAACCTTATCGTTTTTATCTCAAAATCCAGAATGTGTTTAGTTTACCCATATTATACAAGTCTCCGTACTTGTTGGGTCTAATTAACATTCTATTCCGGTCATCGCTTAATCTAGCGTATCGTACCGTTTTAGATACTTTAAGCTAGCCGGTCTAAGTCTACGACTTAAATAAGACCATTAGCATTCTGAATTGGTTATATATTACGATCACTCCAGACTAGAGCCACCCGGTAAAAGATACCTGCATTTAGATAGATTGGATACGACTGAGTTATTTTGCTGTGAATCAAGTATTAGCTCAGGTAAATACTTTTAACTTATTTTCCCTTATACGGGCTTGGGATACGGTATCATAAAGATACCGCTTGGTCGGGTATGAGATCATTTAGTCGGATTGTGATTTAATAAATCTGCATAACCCGTTTTAATCTGTATTGTTTGATAACATAAACATTGGGGGTTAACGACCGTGTCCTGGATATCCTCGGCTCATTAAAGTTAAAAATGGCCACGACCTATGCACGGGGTGTAGGCATACACCCGACAGATGCAAATGCTAAAATATAAATAACCCACATGTTGGGGATAACTCCGTCATGGGTTTTGTAAGTGGTGAGTCGGTTAATCAAGACCGGCTTCCAAATCGGCCCATATGTATGACAAACATGTGAAACAGCATACAAGATTTTATTAAAGATTGTCCCAAGTTATAAATGGTTTGTGCCTTGTGCACTTAAATCAATTTTCATAAACTCTTTTCAAAAGAGTCGGTTAATTGTATTTACAAGTGAAAACTGACGTATTTTCCAAAGGCTAAGTGGCAGGTACTACTCGTAATAGGCTGGGGGATTGCTCGGTGTCGAAATAGAGGATCTTGCAAATCCTTAAAGATGCCATAAAGTCTGCTAAGCTTCATTTTATACTTTCCGTAATGATCCTCCTGTGGATTTGATATTACATGCTCGTCTATAATAAATACTTTGATATTTTCAGACATTTAAGTTTGTAATAATATTTTATATTCCAAGACTTCCACTGTGCTATTTTGTGTATGTTTGACCATGATGATATCAACTACGTCACGATACTCCCCACTGGTAATATGTGGAAATATCGGGGTGTGACAGGAAGCAAATAAGCTAAGATTTCTAGAAAACGAACGCCACTAAGTACTCGACTCCACATGGTTCTCCTATTCTAACCGTTCCATAGTTTGAAAAATGCAACCTGAGAAAGAAACATGCGAAAAATCAACGTAAAGTTGAGCGAGTTCATAGTCTGTTTTGGTAAAGATTTGAAATAAATCTTTTTGAATAACCGGTTTGTGAAATATTATTGAGAAAACGGATTTAAAAATCATTTTCTTGTTAAGTTATATGGAAACTTTGTATTTGTAACGCATTATGTTCGTAGAACCATGTATTTGTAAACTCTTGTATTTGTAAAGTTTGTATAACCGTCAATGCCCACCCTGACGTTGACTTCATGCCTGCATAATCCTATGCTTTGAATTTGTATAAAACATGGTATGTAATTTGTAAAACCCCGGTATGAAAGCAAACAAGGAAACAAATCAATTAATGTGTAGCTAATACATTAATATACGTGACATGGTGCAGGAAGACTCAAACCTAGCAGACTTTACACCGGGCTTCCGGCTGTAAGACATAGTCACCACATGGTCCACTCGACGGACTCATGGGTGGGGCTCGCTACACCCAAATAGATCTATCACTCATGTCCCTCAGTCCTACAACGGGGATTGATGGCCTTAAGCGTTATACCCACCACTCACATGATCTAGGCGTACCCTTCCTTAGCTAACCATACCAATTAATAGTGTTTGTAAACAGTTGTAACATGTACTTCACCCCCGAAGTTATAAAACTGAAAATAGAAAAATAAAAGGGGGAACACGAAACTCACTGGGTGTCCCGTTCCTCAAACGCAGACCAACCCAGTCCCAATATTATCACTAGACGATCCCATCCCTAGTCATGAAAATCATTCACATTTCCATAATACGCATTTGTTTTGTAAAAACCGGTATATTTAGTATGAATCATTCGTAAACCATTTGAGTTCCTTGAAATCCATTCGTGACATGATTTAGAAATATGAGTTTTCGTTCATTCAAAAACCTTGTATGTTCTTGCAAAACGTGATTTGTCTAAAATATGTAATCTTTGTTCATAGCAAACTTTGTGTGTTTCTGCAAAACGTGCATGTCTTTCCACCCC
Source organism: Helianthus tuberosus (assembly GCA_030545235.1). Classification (NCBI taxonomy): domain Eukaryota; kingdom Viridiplantae; phylum Streptophyta; class Magnoliopsida; order Asterales; family Asteraceae; genus Helianthus; species Helianthus tuberosus. Next base: position 1,626,526 of record CM060390.1, read on the forward strand.
GAAAACCTTTATAAAAATGTAAAACCGTAAAAAAAAGTGGGGTTATGAACTCACCTGAATTGCCTTGTGCAAAGCTAGCTAACTACGACTTCGTGATGTCGTTTCCAAGACTTGACTTGCTAGCGTGCATTCTACAATATTCCTAACACGGAATATCTTATAAGTTTCTAAATAAACACGGTAACTAAACTACGTGTCACCGAGCTCTACCGAATCGTTAACCGAACGATTCAACGGTAAGTTATTATCTTGAAGGAAACGAGGAAGTTATACTCGTTAAGTTATATTTATTTGTCATCGAGTTGTTGTGTTCGTAAATAAATATAAAAAGTTATATTTATTTTATAAAATTTGTCATCGAGTTGTTGTGTTCGTAAATAAATATATAACTATATTTATTTTTATACAAGAATTCGTGTTGTACGAAATTTTGAAATAAATATAAACTATATTTATTTTATAAAACGAATCCGAGTCGTTTGGTATTTGAAATAAATATGCAACTTTATTTATCTTATAACAAGAAACGTCGTGTAGTTCGATATTCGAAATAAATATATATACTATATTTATTTTTTATAAAAGAATTGTTGAAATCTCGATGTTTAAAATAACTATATTTATAGTTGTAAATTGTTTCCGATTCGCCGTTTTCGCAAGTTGTAACATGCCGTAGAAAGTGATTATGTAATTGTATTTGTTTTTCATAAAAGTTTAATTGAATCCAATAGCTTGTTTGATAATAAAACGCGTTTTGGTTTTACGGATTTTCTCGAAAAACGGGCAGAGTTTCCTCTGTTTTTGGACGCCCCCGACAACACAAGTTGTCGTTATTTTATCAATATTCAATCAAAATTCAAACAATGTATATGTGTAATCAATTTATATAGACAATACGGTAAATAAGATCAAGTAACTTTAACTAATATTTTCACCATTTTATTCGGTTCGAGCTCGTTTTGCACGCTAATAAAAAAAACTATAAAGATATTGAAATAAACACGCCGTAAAATCTTTACCAAATCCTTATGTCGAAACGTTGACTGAGTTGACCGGGTCAACTGAGTTGACTGAGTCAACTCATGTGGGCTGAGTCGAGCCGAGTTGGACTGAGTCGAGCCGAGTTGGACTGAGTCGAGCCGAGTTGGACTGAGTCAAGCCGAGTTGGACTGAGTCGAAACAATTTTAACCTGAGCCGAAGCTGAAACACGGCTGAAACAAGACTCGAATCCGACCCGAGCCGTGAACAATCTGTCGTGTGTGAACCTGTCGTGCCTGTGCCAGAACTGAACTTGGATCAGAACATACTCACCACCACCGTTGTGTCTTGCCGGCGATCACCCGAAACCTGAGATGAGATGAGACCCGAACCGAGACTGACCTCCACTGTCATCATCAGCATCAGTAATCCGTCGGTCAAAAACAAGGACCGCCGGATAAATGAACCGACCGCCGGTCCAAGTCTCCGACCACCGGTCCGAGTTTACGATCTCTCTCTCTCTCTCTTCTCGATCTCTTTTTCTTTAACGGTCTCTCTCTCTCTCTTCTCTCTGTCTCGTCGGGAGCACCATCGTGTGCTGCCACAACAGTGGTGGTCGGCCGTCAATCGAAGGGGAGGAAGAGAGGTGGGTGTGTAGGAGATGCAGGGGAGTTGAAGGGGGGGGGGGTGTTTGTAGGCAGCTGTGTTTGCCGGTAGTCCGACGCCAGTGGAGCCGCCGGAAAACTCGCCGGAGATCGGCGATGAGAGAGAGAAGGCAGGGGTGTCTCGTATTGTATAGAGTTTTGAGAGAGTAAGAGACCGTGTGTTGTGTGTGATGACCTGATAAAAAAATGAGATGGGGTTTCCACTAATAAGACCCCTTTATACTTAGATTTAGTTTTAATGGGCTTGGGTTTGGGCCCACAAGCGCCCACTTCCCGTATTTTAGTGACCCGTTATATTCCTACGAACCCGTCTTCGGAACCCGAAATCACCGTAACCTAGTAAAATAAAATTTTGGATTTAAAAACGTGTAAAATAGTGCCGGTAGATGTGTTTTGCGCGTTCGTTCGTCGATAACGGTAAAAGTCGCGTAAAATACGACGTTGATCATTCTAATCCGTTTTTCGATCCGGTTTCGACTACAGTAGTTAAAATTTAATTACAAAACAAAATACATCGAAAAATTTAAGTTTTAAAAATAATACGCACATCCGATGCTTCTGTTTCGTTACCGGTGCGTTTCCAGCAGTCGCGTTTCTCGTTCTTGTTTGCGTTTTGCGATGTACAGAAGCGAAATAAATTCACAACATTAAATTTATAAATATCAAATATTCGTAGAAAATCCGTATTTGTCGGCATTGTCAGTATTTTGTACAGCATCAGTTCGTTGTCGCTTGATATTCAGCAGAGTTTTCCGTAAACCACCGTTCACGCCCTGTAAAGCCGGTTAGCCGTTTCTAGGCACTCCAAAGGCCTAATTAAGTTAATTTGCATCTTAAACACTATTTATTATCGTCCTAATGTTTGTTAATCGTGTAATTAGGAGCTGTAAATCACCGGTTGTCACATTGTCCCCCTATTAATGAAATTTGGTCCTCGAAATTTAGACTATGTTAACTCCTTAGAGTTACGTTATGTGTAGGTAAATACGAATAGTATCAAAGTTGATGACCACGAAATCGGATCAAGACTTATTCGAATCATGTGAATTCAAGGACATTCCTCAACAATAAGAACCCAACGGTTTAAAAAAAATGTGTTTCAGAAATTGATGTCAAAGGAAACAAGACGTATAGATACAGTCACTAGTGTGACTAAGTTAACAGGGGTCCAACAAAGAGCAGGAACTTCAACCAACCAAATTCCAAATGAGCGTTCACAATATGCAATTGAATTCTAGAAGCAATAATATCCACTAAACGAAACTTAGAATCAACAAGCTCAAAAGTAATAGTTTGCATGAAACGCTTGATCGTGATCAGCACAAGCTGCAAGTTACAGCGACGCCACAAGGTGTCGTAGAGAATGAAACAATTCAAATATAGCGGTGATCGAACAAGTATCACCTGTGTTTTGCATGAAATGCTCGATCAGGATTAGCCCAAGCTACAAGTTTATACCGACGCCACAAGGTGTCGTATTTGAATGAAACAATTCAAATATAGCGGTGATCGAACAAGTATCACCTGTGTTTTGCATGAAACGCTCGATCGTGATTAGCACAAGCTACAAGTTTATACCGACACCACAAGGTATCATAGTGATTTAAATGATTCAATAATAGCGGTGATCAACAACTTCACCGTATTTGAAATCAAATGGAAGCGCAATAAAGTGAATCTGAAAGTTTGTTTCAAATGACATCATAGGATTTTCAATTGAAAATGGAACATCAAAGAAATAATGTTTTCGATCGAAGACAAAGAAGCAATGAATATCGCAAAACATTCGATCGATGTTGAAAGGACCGTTAGGAGGTACACCGGAATATGAAATGAATTTTTGTACCATTGTCTTATCACACGATTATCTTAAGACTGTTGTAATGTGATAAATCAAAGCGGATTTAATCTAAATCAATAAATAAATAATTAAATCCGTGCATGAATTATGTGAACGAGTTTAGCGCAAGCTTCAAATAAGTGAAAATACCACCACAAGGTGTCAAAATCAACAAACGACTTAATGGAGTCGTGGACCAAACGAGTCTACTACGACTCGGAACTAATGAAACGCTTGTAAGAACGAATTTGAATATGATGTTTCCAATACATCATATGGTGTCTTGAATTAAATATGTGTAATGAACAAGTTCAAACAATTGAACTTGGTTTTGGCGCAAGCCAACAATAAATACATGTATTGACAAGGAAATTTCGGCATGGTTACTACGAAAAACCATCTATGTAACTTGAAAAGAAAAGAAATTTTCAAGAAAATTCGTTGGCTCGATAGCAAAGAGTCAACACCTACAAGAATGCAGTCATAAATCACAATGCAAAACTCGAACATAGCGAAATAATACTTGAACGTTGATAAAGCAACAATTTGGAGTGAAGCCATCGATGGTCTTCACAAATCAATTTAACCGCATGTGTAACAAACAAAACATGCGTAACATATGAGTTTTTCAAGAAGTGAAGCAAATGAGTGTTCGCTATAATAAAATAAGTTATTGTGATGAAATGACCATTAAGAGGAGTAGAGATGTGAAAATCTACTCGCTAGATGCAAAAGTCGAAATTTCAATGAAAGAAATTTAAAGACTTCACCTGGGGTTTCGTGTGATGACCGGTTGTTAGGTGACATTACCATGGACTGTCGAACATAGCGTATTCGTCGTTGATGAGAAAAGGGGAATACGAAGACATGCGTCTTCTCCTTAGCGTGACTCATGTTGTTGCAAGATCGCGTGCCAAACCGCCGCTTCCTGATCGATAATTTCCGTGCTGACAGGATTTGTATCGTCGCTGAAATGCTCCATATTGTCTTCTCGGTGACTTCACCTCGAAAGTCGTATGTGACGTACTTCATCCTCCGTTGATGTATAGCTTAAGTTTCACGTATACCTGTGCACTAGCGTTTTGTTCCGCGTAGAATGTGATGTACTCCGACATCCGTTGACGTAAAATTTGAGTTCCATGTATTCTCGTGCATTAGCGTTTCGTTATGCGTAGGCTGCCTGCTCGGGAAGTTAAAATATCATAGACAATATGGATAATAGTGTGTTCCCGAGTTAATATTCGCGGTTCCTGCGTGATGACCTTTAATGAACTTCAACATAAGTTTTCCAAAGGTCCTAAATGCATGTTATCAAAACTCTCAAGGTTTTGCTTACTGTATGTAATCGTTTCGTGTATCGTGTATCAAATGCAACTCTTATGCTTGTTTAAAATCAAAATAGTTGACTCATTGTTCTTGGCAACGGTTGGAACCCATATTCGAGTCTTAGGCATTCTGCATGTATTCAGGTTTTAATAATCTAAGTCCCCAGAGAAAAGTGAGGTTAGAGCCTAGGTATTTCTACAGAAACCTAATTCGCTGAAACCTATAGCTCTGATACCAATCTGTCACTCCCCGAAAATATCAGAGCTGGCGTGACTGGACCGATATCTTCATTGCACAGTGATGTGCGTGAGTGTTATTAGTTTTTAATGTATATATTAAGCCCTTTTTAACACTTTTTAGCCAAGTTTTAAATTTATAAAACACGATATTTACTAACACTAAACACACATATGGGAAAGTGCACCCATCGTGAGCGTAGTATAGTGTTGGCAAGATACCGAGGTCGTCCAAGGACACAAGAGCTTTTAGTACCGGTTTATCCTCAACGTCTAATCAAATCAAAAGTTAGAAAAAGGTTTTAAACTAGAAAAATAAAAACTAACTAAAATGCTGAAAAATAAAATAAAAATAAAACAGATAGACAAGATGAATCACTTGGCTCCGACTCGTGTATAGTGTAACCTTTGATTATTTCCGCACTTTTGCACTTTTTAAGAGATTATCTTAGTTATTGTAGTAGGCCCCTCTTTTGAAGGTGACGTTACCCTCAACCCAGTAGTTTGAGTCAGCAAGGATACAATCCTAAAGGGTCGGATTATTGAAGGATAACTAATTAAGTTATTAATGCGTATTGTGGTAGGCCCCTCTTTTGAAGGCGACGTTACCCTCGGCTAAGTAGTCTGAGTCAGCAGGGATACGGTCCTAAGTAGCCGGGTTAAAGTATTAATAGTAGCTTACATATGAGGGGATCAAAGAGTTTGGACCCCCGCCATCCAATACCGGTGGGTATTGAAGGAGGTCCTACTAAATTTGACCCAGGTCCTTGCATGATTTATACACTGAACAAGGCAAGACTCTTACCAAACCGTTCCCTTAACCCCCGACCAGGTAGCCAACATACCTCCATATAGACCTTGGAGATATGAATGGTGAAAATCTTTTATTTTATATAGACAGTAAAATAATGCCAAGACACCACGGACAAACGATAAGGAAGAATCACCTTCAACATAAGAAACTAGTTATTAAAGTCATTAATACATAACCAAGTAAAAAGTGCGAAAAGATTAAAAATAAAAAGTATTACACTAGACACTTGTCTTCTCCAAGTGATGTAAGAGACTTAGGCAAACATGGCCTTGATTGTCAAGAACTCTTACGATCAATCTTGGATCCTGAGACGACTCACACACTCTATGATGGACAATGGATGATGGTGGTGGATGATGGTGGTGGGTGAAGTGTGAGAGAGGTGGTGTGCCAAGGGATGGTTTGAGCTTGAGCCAAGCACTCCTATTTATAGGCTGAACAGAAGCTCGGGCACGGCCCCGTGTCCATCCCCTTCTCTGTCTTCATTAATTGCAGTTTGTCTGCATTAGTTGACCACGCCCCCGTGTCCGCTGGGCACGACCCCGTGTGCAGAAGCGTATCTGTACTATCAAGATTTGCCTGGATTCTGCGAATCTTATAGTTGACCACAGCCCCGTGTCCGCTGAGCACGGCCCCGTGGTGGGCGATGGAAGCTTCTACAACTTTGTCTTTTATGCTGACACTTGGGCACGCCCCCGTGTTCACTGAGCACGGGGCGTGTTCAACCTTCTGTTCTCTTGTTTTGCTTGGGAAGATGCTTTCGGGGAGGTCGGGCATGCCACGCTTGTTCCTTTTCTTGTATTTATGTTAGATTTAGCTGCCTTTTTGCTTCTTTTGTTAATTTGAGCTCATTTAATCCTGAAAATACAAAAGGAAGACAAAAGCACACTTTTTCCAACATTAGTACTAAAAAAAGGTTAGTTTTATGCCACAATTGATGTAATTTATATGTTGCATTTTGCACACATCAAATACCCCCACACTTGAATCTTTGCTTGTCCTCAAGCAAAACTCTTTATAATGCGGCTTTTTCACTCCCAAATGGAATGGGTAGAAGAGAAGGTTTTTGGGCTTGTCATAGAGTTTTGGGATTTCCAAGATTCTTTATTAAGTTTTATTTTTATTTATTTACAATCCTATTCGTCATGATTTATTTAAAACTTTTCATAAGATAAATTACTTATTAGGGCATAACATGCATCTTTAAAATTCTATTTATATACAAGTTCACATACCTCACGGAGATCACTCAACACTCGGCCGAAGATGTATTTTAGTGAATCACTCAAGAGCGGTATGGAACTTACTCCTACCATAGGCTTTCCAAGCAATCAATCCTCCTCCTTTTTAACTATACACCTTTGTAAATATCAAGAGGACTTTTTGGGTGAAAGGTTAGGCTTGGGTTAAAGGTAGGTGGTTGGGTTAGTGGTTAGTAGAAAAAGGGCGAAAAGTGTAAAAAACGTCGGTTTCGTAAGACTTTTTATTTTTGCAATTTTTATTTTGATGAAGCCATGATTCAAGCAAAGTTATTTTTGATGAACTTGCTTGTTTATTTCTTTTGCTTCATCTTCAACAATTATTTTATTTTTTTTCTTTTCAAAGTCATACGACAAACCGAGCTTGTTACTAAAACAAATGGTTAAAAATAAAAAAAGTTTTGGTGGGTGAAAGGGTGTTTGGTTTGGGTTAAGAAATGAAAAAGTTTAGGCTCAAAGGGGTTAACTAGGGGGATTTTGGGTAGGTGGTAAAAAAAAAAAAGAAAAATAATGGTGTAGAAATAAAAAGGGTTAGTCCTAATGCCTCCATCATTTACTTACTTGGGTTTAAGTTGGTAAGGACCGAGAATGTATCGTCGTGGCAAGTTCTAGAGTCGTAAGAACCAAGCGGCTATTCACACAAGAAACGAAAGATGAGCATTTAGTTTAATGATATGTATTTGTATGCTCAATAAAGGCTCAAAACTCACTTTTGTGGGAATGGGTTTTTATGTGATCAAGTATATATAATTAAATTTTAACTAAGCTTGTCATGTCGTTTCATAATTTTCTTATGTTGGTTCTTTTTATCATGACGCTATCGGTTATAAATTTGTAAAAATATAACCTTTTTAGAACTTGAATTTCCCAAGTTAAACCTAGACAAGTAAAAAAAAATGAAAATTTTTGAAAAAAATTTGGGGTGATTAGCGGTTCCAATAGAGTTTTGTGTAAGGCTTGTAGTTAGGACTTGCAAGATTCAAGGTTTAAGCTTCCCCCCCCCACACTTAAATTACACATTGTCCTCAATGTGTCCCAAAAATAAGTTTTTAGGTTGATTGAATGTGAAAAAGGGTGTTAAAAAGCAAAAATTTGTGTTACTGGGCGTCTGGACACGGCCCCGTGTTCGATGAACACAACCCCGTGTTCAGGTGCCAGTAACAAAAACTTACAGAAGGTGGACACGGGGGCGTGTCCACTGGGCACGACCCCGTGTCTGGCAAAAGTCTGCAGATTTAGACAAACAGCAGGTCTGGGGACGTGGGCACGGGGGCGTGTTGGCTGGACACGGCCCTGTGTAGACAATCTGCAAAGGTGAAAAACAGGTTTCTGGCTCTGGTTTTCCTGTCCCGGCTTTATTAACGCTAATGTTTAGTGTTCTAAGCCTCTTATGTACCTGTTTTAGCAATAAACACTACACCAAACCATAGCAAACATCCTAAATTACCAAGTTCAACATCCATGTCACAAAGTTAAAAAGAAAAAGAAATGCAGAAAATAAAAAGAGTTAAAGAAAAGTAAATTGTTCAACACACGGCACGCAGGCCGGAAATTGTTTAAGATAAAAGGGGGTTAACCTGTGGGATCACCAACCAACCGCTTCTGCCTCTGCTCCTCCCGCATAGTCCATGTCTTCGTCCTCATCATCATCATCATCTCCTCCATCATGCCCCGCAATGTACTCCCGGATATTCCCAATATCATCTTGGATATCAGATATGTTTCTCTCGATTGCTCCAACCCGGTTGTACGTGTTGCTTGCCATGTTATAGGTGTTCCGGGTGCACATGAGGTTTTCCTGCAACAAATCATGTAAACTTTGGAAATTAGGAAAACCACCTCCTTGTGAGGAGGACTGGCCCGAATCACCGTGGGGCTGGTACTGATACTGATGATGTTGTGGATCGTGAAGGACAAGTGCCTCTTGCGGGTTCCATGCATGCCCCTGCATCCTTTGGAAGCTAACCGACCCATCTTCAGCCTCATAAATTAAGTTCATGGAGCGGCAGATGTGTACATCCACTCTTCCTGACCATGGACTCCTCTCAAAGGATCTAGGTATGTTCGTGAAGTGCTTGAAGAGACGGTATATCCACCCCCCGAAGAAGATAGGGGTTAGTGAAGTAGCAAGTCGGTTCAGATGCATGTTACGGAGCAGGAGGTACGGAACATCTAGGTGCCTGCGGGTATGAATACAATGAAGGACCACCAAATCTCTCAACCCCACAACGCCACTGCTATCATGCCTTTGGCTAAGAGAGTAAGAGAGGACTCTATGAATGTAACGGTAAAGTGGGTCCCTCAGCTTAGTGCTCTTAGTGCTGCTCGGGTTGTAGTGCCCTTCACCAATCTGAGCCCATGCGGCTTCGCGTTCGTTCTCATCTAACTCTTGCACCCCTCCGGTGTTTTCTTCATTACCCGCGTCTTCCTCCGTATACAACCCAATTATCGACCCAAATTGTACCATTGAAATCGAGTACCTAGTTCCACCACATCGGAATGCTACCCCATCGTTGTCGAATGGGTCACACCTTGAATTGAACGTGAAGGTGCTATAGAATTCCATAGTGCACTCGTGGACTGAGCGCAGTCTAGTGGTCAGGGTGACTCTTAGTGGTCCTGTGACTAGGTTGTTGAAGCGGTCAAGTTGGTTCACCAATGCTAACAAATCCATGCATGCTTGTCTTGGGTATTCTTCCGGTCTTGTTTGAAGTACTTCGTATCTAGCCCTAGCATCGAGCTCATTTGCGTTGAACCTCGTGAATTTCCTTGACATCTTGATGTTGTTAGAACGATAGAAGACGTCGAAAATCTGCGGAAAATCGCCTTGAACAAGAGCGTTTTTTGGGGAAACGGGGCGTGTGGAATGAAGTAACTGTTATGAAAAAGGGGTTTTATCCCGACAGTCGCACGGACACGGCCGCGTGTCGAGCAAAAGTTTTGAATTTTTTTTAGTGCTTGTGTGAGTGCTCCTTGTTTCCCAAAAACTTGGTTAGAAGACTTACTGATTAAGATGTCATCCCGTTGATTCGTAACTTACCAGGTATGATGTTGTTGCCTTTATTCATCGACCGTTTGAAGCGAGATTTCTTCCTCTTCATCCTCAATAAATCCTTGATAGAGTTTCAGCCGTTGGCCATTGACTTTGAATGGAGGTCCATTCCAAGATTTAATTTCTACTGCACCGTGTGGGAAAATATGGGTGATGGAAAAAGGTCATGACCACCTAGATTTTAATTTACCAGGAAATAGTCGTAGTCGTGAATTAAACAAAAGAACTTGATCTCCTACTCGAAATTCACTAGGTTTAATGTGTTTGTCATGCAAGTTTTTCATTCTTTCCTTATAAATTTCTGAGTTTGAGTATGCATAATTCCTAAGTTCGTCTAATTCATTTAATTGACAAAATCTATTTTTACCAGCAAATTCTAAATCTAAGTTTACATTTTTAATTGCCCAGTAGGCTTTGTGTGCAATTTCTACTGGTAAGTGACAACTTTTTCCATAGACGAGCTTATATGGGGTTGTACCTATTGTTGTTTTATAAGCAGTTCGAAAAGCCCATAAAGCATCATCTAATTTATCTGCCCATTCTTTTTTATTTAACCCTACGGTTTTTTCGAGTATTCGTTTTAAACCTCTATTAGTCACTTTGGCTTGTCCGTTTGTTTGAGGGTGATATGCTGTTGAGACCCGGTGATAGACCCCATATCTTGTTAATATTCTTTCAAGTTGATGATTGCAAAAATGGGTACCTCTATCACTTATTAATGCTTTAGGTGTTCCAAAACGAGAGAATAATTTTTTCAGAAATCTTACCACGACTCTTCCATCATTTGTTGGAAGTGCCTCAGCCTCGGCCCATTTAGACAAGTAATCTACTGCCACAAGTATATATTTCTTTCCTTTTGACGGTGGGAAAGGTCCCATAAAGTCGAGTCCCCACACATCAAAAATTTCACAAACAAGGATGCCATTTTGTGGCATTTCGTTTTTGGAAGAAATATTACCTGTTCTTTGGCAAGCATCACATGTCTTGAAAAGACTTTGGGCGTCTTTGTAAATGGTTGGCCAATAAAATCCTGAATCAAATACCTTTCGTGCGGTACTAGCGGCACCATGATGTCCTCCGTATGGACCTTCATGACAATGGCGGAGAATTCTTCATGCTTCGCTACCATGTACGCATCGTCGGATGAGTTGGTCGGCACATATTTTGAAAAGATATGGATCCTCCCAAAAATAATGTTTCACATTAGCAAATAATTTTTTTCTTTGATGATGTGGCCAACCTTTTGCGACTATACCGCTAGCTAGGTAGTTAGCATAGTCGGCGTACCATGGTTCTTCCTTGTATTCCACCATTTCTAGGGACTCAGTTGGAAAATTTTCGTTGATTTGCTCGTCCCTGGTCGCCTCCAAAGCTGGGTCTTCTAAGCGTGAAAGATGATCTGCTGCGGTGTTTTCTGCTCCTCTTTTGTCTTTGATTTCAATATCAAATTCTTGGAGCAGTAGAATCCACCGAATCAAACGTGGCTTTGCGTCCAGCTTTTTGAAGAGATATCGAATGGCTGCATGATCTGTATAGACTATAGTTTTAGATAGAACAAGATAAGAACGAAATTTATCAAAAGCAAATACCACAACTAGTAATTCTTTTTCAGTTGTTGTGTAATTTTCTTGTGCATCGTTAAGTGTTTTACTAGCATAATAAATTGGGTGGAAATGCTTTTCTTTTCTTTGTCCCAAGACAGCTCCAACTGCAAAGTCACTTGCATCGCACATGATCTCGAAAGGAAATTTCCAATCAGGCGCTATCATGATAGGTGCATTGACTAACATTTCCTTTAGGGTTAGAAATGCTTGGTTGCAATCCTTGTCAAAGATGAAAGGGGCATCTTTTTCAAGTAATTTTGTTAGAGGCCTTGAAATTTTAGAAAAGTCTTTGATAAACCGCCTATAGAATCCGGCATGCCCTAGAAAACTTCTGATAGCTCTAACGGAGGATGGGGGTGGTAATCGAGAAATGGTGTCTATTTTAGCTCGATCAACCTCCATTCCTTCATTTGAGATTTTATGACCGAGTACTATTCCCTCAGTTACCATGAAATGGCATTTTTCCCAATTAAGGGCGAGGTTAGTTTCCTCACATCGGGATAGCATTCGTTCAAGGTTATCGAGGCATTGGTCGTATGAATCCCCAAAGATAGAAATGTCGTCCATAAAGACTTCCATTGTCTTTTCTATCATGTCATGGAAGATGGCTACCATGCAACGTTGGAATGTTGCGGGGCATTACACAGACCAAATGGCATGTGTCGATAAGCAAAAGTTCCATAGGGACATGTGAAGGTTGTCTTTTCTTGGTCTTCAGGTGCTATCGGGATTTGAAAGTAACCTGAAAAACCATCCAAGAAACAGTAAAATTTGTGACCGGATAATCTTTCTAACATTTGATCAATGAAGGGTAAAGGAAAGTGATCTTTCCTTGTTGCTTCATTTAATCGTCTATAATCTATACATACTCTCCATCCTGTGACGGTTCTCGTTGGTATTAATTCATTCTTTTCATTAGTTATTACCGTCATACCTCCTTTCTTTGGAACTACTTGGACGGGACTTACCCAAGGACTATCGGAGATAGGATAAATAAGTCCGACGTCAAGTAATTTGATGACTTCGTTTTTAACCACTTCTTGAACATTTGGATTTACTCGACGTTGTGGTTGTATTACCGATTTGTAGTCATCATTCATTAAAATTTTGTGCGTGCACATGGAATGACTTATTCCTTTAATATCTACAAGCTTCCAAGCGATCACATTTTTGTGTTTTTTCAAAAGGTTAATTAATTTTTCTTTTTCTAAACTATCTAATTTAGACGGAATAATTACAGGTAATTTACCATCTTTGTCTAGAAAAGCATATTCCAAACCTTTTGGGAGTTCTTTGAGCTCAAGAGGTGTGTCTTTAGGAGACTCCTTATTTGGTTGCTCATTTTGATCAAGAACTTTAAAAGTTTGTTCTATGGCGACCTCTTCTTCAACAAAGTGGTCAAACTTTTCACTTGTATCGGGTGGTTCATCTTCATCTTCAATTAGGGGGTCATTATTGCCGAATGGATATTTCATTGACCGCTCAAGATCGACACTCTTTTTAAATGCCCCTAATTGAAGAGGTAGTTTGTTGAACTTCCGGTTTTTCAAAGCTTCGTGAGTTTTTACAAAGGGTCGTCCCAACACCAGAGGAGCGTCATCGAGGATGACAAAGTAGGTTGGGATTACCATTTGATTTGTTTGAACCAAGAAATCCTAAACTACACCGATTGATTTTATTATTCTCCGATTAGATAGAAAAATGGGTATTTGAAGTGGAGAAAAATCACTAATACTTAATTTTTCGAAAATGTAGTTAGGCATTATGTTAACACAAAGATCTTTATCAATCGTGACATTACTAATAAACGAATTTTGAAAGAAACATGGAACCGGTGTAATGTTAATTTCAAATGGATCTTCTTTTATTAGTGAGTTTTGATCATTAGTTAACTTAACACTTACTGTTTCGTCAATTTTAGTGTTAGTGTTTAACTCTTTTAAAAACTTAGCATGAGTGGGAACTAAACAATGATTTTCAAAAGAAGGTGACAAGAGATTAATTTCTTCAAAATTAGACTCTTCTTGAATTTTAACGTTGTCGGACTCACCTTTTTCGTTGTTTAACTCATGTGTCGGTTTTTCACTTATTTGTTCTTCCATTTTTACACTTTCAGTTATCTCCTGTTTATTTGATTCTTCTCTTGCGCGGGACTCCTCTTCCCTTGTGCGAGATTCTTTTATATAGCGATCGATAACTCTAAGGTATTCTAATATCCTATCGGTCACTTCGGTTATAGAAAAAGGATCGGGATTTTCAAAGCTTGAATCCGGTTGTTCGATCCTTTGTTCCTCATAATACCCATATGAAGTAGATGGTTCACACCATTGTTCTTCATTGTAAGCATATGATGGATAAGGGTCGTAATTTTGTTCTTCATAGTACTCATACGAGGTGGGTTGTTCACACCATGGTTCCTCATAGTAAGCATATGAAGGTGGTGGCTCATATCTTGGTTCCTCAAAGTATGAGTATGAATGCTCATACCTTGGTTCATCAAAATATGAGTATGAGGGAGGATGTTCATACCTTTGGTCTTCATAGGATGTGTATGAAGTTGATGGCTCGTACATGGGCTCCTCATAGTAGGTGTATGAATTGGATGGTTGATATAAGTTACAATATTGGACCGAGTGCGGGTCACCACAATTAGTGCAATAGTTACTCCTATAATCATCCTCCTCATAGGTGTAGTTGTAACCTCCCGAGTATTGATCCATAAGAATCACTCAACAGACCACAACAACGTCTCGAGACCAGAAAATAAAAATAAAAACGGAAACAGAGGCTGGACACGGCCCCGTGTTCAGTGGACCCGGCCCCGTGTACAGAATCTGTATATGGGCGTTTTAATTAAAGTTACTGATTTCGTTAAGCACGGGGGCGTGTTCAGTAAGCACGGCGCCGTGTTCAGTAAGCACGACGCCGTGTTCAGTTTCTGTTACTGGGTGTTTTGTGAAAAATGTGCAGCACGGCCCCGTGTTCAGTGAGCACGACCCGTGTTCAACCTACTGTAAATGAAAAACTAAACTAAAATGCAGAAAAATGTGAGCGCGTTTTAAAAAGGTTTTGAAAAACTGATTAGGCCGTTGATTTTAAGCTTTCTTAAAATCCTTGTGTCCCCGACAACGGCGCCAAAAACTTGATGTGCGTGAGTGTTATTAGTTTTTAATGTATATATTAAGCCCTTTTTAACACTTTTTAGCCAAGTTTTAAATTTATAAAACACGATATTTACTAACACTAAACACACATATGGGCAAGTGCACCCATCGTGAGCGTAATATAGTGTTGGCAAGATACCGAGGTCGTCCAAGGACACAAGAGCTTTTAGTACCGGTTTATCCTCAACGTCTAATCAAATCAAAAGTTAGAAAAAGGTTTTAAACTAGAAAAATAAAAACTAACTAAAATGCTGAAAAATAAAATAAAAATAAAACAGATAGACAAGATGAATCACTTGGCTCCGACTCGTGTATAGTGTAACCTTTGATTATTTCAACACTTTTGCACTTTTTAAGAGATTATCTTAGTTATTGTAGTAGGCCCCTCTTTTGAAGGTGACGTTACCCTCAACTCAGTAGTTTAAGTCAGCAAGGATACAATCCTAAAGGGTCGGATTATTGAAAGATAATTAATTAAGTTATTAATGCGTATTGTGGTAGGCCCCTCTTTTGAAGGCGACGTTACCCTCGGCTAAGTAGTCTGAGTCATCAGGGATACAGTCCTAAGTAGCCGGGTTAAAGTATTAATAGTAGCTTACATATGAGGGGATCAAAGAGTTTGGACCCCCGCCATCCAATACTGGTGGGTATTGAAGGAGGTCCTACTAAATTTGACACAGGTCCTTGCAGGATCTATACACTGAACAAGGCAAGACTCTTACCAAACCGTTCCCTTAACCCCCGACCAGATAGCCAACATACCTCCATATAGACAGTGGAGATATGAATGGTGAAAATCTTTTATTTTATATAGACAGTAAAATAATGCCAAGACACCACGGACAAACGATAAGGAAGAATCACCTTCAACATAAGAAACTAGTTATTAAAGTCATTAATACATAATCAAGTAAAAAGTGCGAAAAGATTAAAAATAAAAAGTATTACACTAGACACTTGTCTTCACCAAGTGATGTAAGAGACTTAGGCAAACATGGCCTTGATTGTCAAGAACTCTTACGAAAAATCTTGGATCCCGAGATGACTCATACACTCTATGATGGACAATGGATGATGGTGGTGGATGATGGTGTTATGGTGGTGGTGGGTGGTGGGTGAAGTGTGAGAGAGGTGGTGTGCCAAGGTATGGTTTGAGCTTGAGCCAAGCACTCCTATTTATAGGCTGAACAGAAGCTCGGGCACTACCCCGTGTCCAATGGGCACAGCCCCGTGTCCATCCTCTTCTCTGTCTTCATTAATTGCAGTTTGTCTGCATTAGTTGACCACGCCCCTGTGTCCGCTGGGCACGACCCCGTGTGCAGAAGCGTAACTGTACTATCAAGATTTGCCTAGATTTTGCGAATCTTATAGTTGACCACGGCCCCGTGTCCGCTGAGCACGGCCCCGTGGTGGGCGATAGAAGCTTCTACAACCTTGTCTTTTATGCTGACACTTGGGCACGCCCCCGTGTTCACTGAGCACGGGGCGTGTTCAGCCTTCTGTTCTCTTGTTATGCTTGGGAAGATGCTTTCGGGGAGGTCGGGCATGCCACGTTTGTTCCTTTTCTTGTATTTATGTTAGATTTAGCTGTCTTTTTGCTTCTTTTGTTAATTTGAGCTCATTTAATCCTGAAAATACAAAAGGAAGACAAAAGCACACTTTTTCCAACATTAGTACTAAAAAGGGTTAGTTTTATGCCACAATTGATGTAATTTATATGTTGCATTTTGCACACATCACACAGCGGAAGCAAATAAGCTAAGACTTCTAGAAAACGAACGCCACTAAGTACTCGACTCCACATGGTTCTCCTATTCCAACCGTTCCATAGTTTGAAAAATGCAACCTGAGAAAGAAACATGCGAAAAATCAACATAAAGTTGAGCGAGTTCATAGTTTGTTTTGGAAAAGATTTGAAATAAATATTTTTGAATAACCGGTTTGTGAAATATTATTGAGAAAACTGATTTAAAAATCATTTTCTTGTCAAGTTATATGGAAACTTTGTATTTGTAACTCATTATGTTCGTAGAACCATGTATTTGTAAAGTTTGTATAACCGTCAATGCCCACCCTGAAGTTGACTTCATGCCTGCATAATCCTATGCTTTGAATTTGTATAAAAGATGGTATGTAATTTGTAAAACCCCTGTATGAAAGCAAACAAGGAAACAAATCAATTAATGTGTAGCTAATACATTAATATACGTGACATGGTGCAGGAAGACTCAAACTTAGCAGACTTTACACCGGGCTTCCGGCTGTAAGACATAGTCACCACATGGTCCACACGACGGACTCGTGGGTGGGGCTCGCTACACCCAAATAGATCTATCACTCATGTCCCTCGGTCCTACAACGAGGATTGATGGCCTTAAGAGTTATACCCACCACTCACATGATATAGGTGTACCCTTCCTTAGCTAACCATACCAATTAATAGTGTTTGTAAACAGTTGTAACATGTACTTCACCCCCAAAGTTATAAAACTGAAAATAGAAAAAGAAAAGGGGGAACACGAAACTCACTGGGTGTCCCGTTCGTCAAACGCAGACCAACCCAGTCACAATATTATCACTAGACGATCCCATCCCTAGTCATGAAAATCATTCACATTTCCATAATACGCATTTGTTTTGTAAAAATCTATATATTTAGTATGAATCACTCGTAAACCATTTGAGTTCCTTGAAATCCATTCGTGACATGATTTAGAAATATGAGTTTTCGTTCATTCAAAAACTTTGTATGTTCTTGCAAAACGTGCTTTGTCTAAAATATGCAATCTTTGTTCATAGAAAACTTTGTGTGTTTCTGCAAAACGTGCATGTCTTTCCACCCCGAAAACCTTTATAAAAATGTAAAACCGTAAAAAAAGTGGGGTTATGAACTCACCTGAATTGCCTTGTGCAAATCTAGCTAATTACGACTTCGTGATGTCGTTTCCAAGACTTGACTTGCTAGCGTGCATTCTATAATATTCCTAACACGGAATATCTTATAAGTTTCTAAATGAACACGGTAACTAAACTACGTGTCACCGAGCTCTACCGAATCGTTAACCGAACGATTCAATGGTAAGTTATTATCTTGAAGGAAACGAGGAAGTTATACTCGTTAAGTTTCTTTTATTGTCGGTAATTAATAAGTATTGGAAGACTTAGTTCTCGAGAGGCTTAAAAATAAATAAATATTTATATAAAATATATAAACATATCGTTAAGATCGCTTGTCGTCCTGAGAAATCGTTTGTGTATATAGGAATATACGTATGAAAGTAATATATAATAAACTTGTATTATATATATATATTGCGTCTTGTATATATTTGCCAAAATATACGTATATGCCGTTTCGGCGTTTGAAATAAATATAAAAAGTTATATTTATTTTATAAAATTTGTCATCGAGTTGTTGTGTTCGTAAATAAATATATAACTATATTTATTTTTATACAAGAATTTGTGTTGTACGAAATTTTGAAATAAATATAAACTATATTTATTTTATAAAACGAATCCGAGTCGTTTGGTATTTGAAATAAATATGCAACTTTATTTATCTTATAAAAAGAAACGTCGTGTAGTTTGATATTCGAAATAAGTATATATACTATATTTATTTTTTTATAAAAGAATTGTTGAAATCTCGATGTTTAAAATAACTATATTTATAGTTGTAAATTGTTTCCGAATGGCCGTTTTCGTAAGTTGTAACGTGTCGTAGAAAGTGATTATGTAATTGCGTTTGTTTTTGTAAAAGTTTAATTGAATCCAATAGCTTGTTTGATAATAAAACGCGTTTTGATTTTACGGATTTTCTCGAAAAACGGGCGTAGTTTCCTCTGTTTTTGGACGCCCCCGACAACACAAGTTGTCGTTATTTTATCAATATTCAATCAAAATTCAAACAATGTATATGTGTAACCAATTTATATAGACAATACGGTAAATAAGACCAAGTAACTTGAACTAATATTTTCGCCATTTTATTCGGTTCTAGCTCGTTTTGCACGGTAATAAAAAAACTATAAAGATATTGAAATAAACGCGCCGTAAAATCTTTACCAAATCCTTATGTCGAAACGTTGACTGAGTTGACCGGGTCAACTGAGTTGACCGGGTCAACTCATGTGGGCTGAGTCGAGCCGATTTGGACTGAGTCGAGCCGAGTCGGACTGAGTCGAAACAATTTTAACCTGAGCTGAAGCTGAAACACGGCTGAAACAAGACTCGAATCTGACCCGAGCTGTGAACAATCTGTCGTTTGTGAACCTGTCGTGCCTATGCCTGAACTGAACTTGGATCAGAACATACTCACCACCACCGTTGTGTCTTGTCGGCGACCACCCGAAACCAGAGACGAGACCCGAACCGAGACTGACCTCCACGGTCATCATCATCAGCATCAGTAATCCGTCGGTCAAAAACAACGACCGCCGGATAAATGAACCGACCGCTGGTCCGAGTTTACGATCTCTCTCTCTCTCTCTCTTCTCGATCTCTTTTTCTTGAACGGTCTCTCTGTCTCGTCGGGAGCACCACCATGTGCCGCCACCACAGTGGTGGCCGGCCGTCAATCGAAGGGGAGGAAGAGAGGTGGGTGTGTAGGAGATGCAGGGGAGTCGAAGGGGGGGGGGTGTTTGTAGGCAGCTGTGTTTGCCGGTAGTCCGACCCCAGTGGAGCCGCCAGAAAACTCGCCGGAGATCGGCGATGAGAGAGAAGGCAGGGTGTCTCGTATTGTATAGAGTTTTGAGAGAGTGAGAGATCGTGTGTTGTGTGTGAAGACCTGATAAAAAAACGAGATGGGGTTTCCACTAATAAGACCCCTTTATACTTAGATTTAGTTTTAATGGGCTTGGGCTTTGGCCTAGGGCCCACAAGCCCACTTCCCGTATTTTAGTGACCCGTTATATTCCTACGAACCCGTCTTCGGAACCCGAAATCACCGTAACCTAGTAAAATAAAAATTTGGATTTAAAAACGTGTAAAATAGTGCCGGTAGATGTCTTTTGCGCGTTCGTTCGTCAAAATAACGGTAAAAGTCGCGTAAAATACGACGTTGATCATTCTAATCCGTTTTTCGATCCGGTTTCGACTACAGTAGTTAAAATTTAATTACGAAACAAAATATATCGAAAAATTTAAGTTTTAAAAATAATACGCACCTCCGATGCTTCCGTTTCGTTACCGGTGCGTTTCCTGCAGTCGTTTTTCTCGTTCCTGTTTGCGTTTTGCGATGAATGGAAGCGAAATAAATTCACAACATTAAATTTATAAATATCAAATATTCATAGAAAATCTGTATTTTTTGGCGTTGTCAGTATTTTGTACGACATCAGTTCGTTGTCGTTTGATATTCAGCAGATTTTTCCATAAACCACCGTTCACGCCCTGTAAAGCCGGTTAGCCGTTTCTAGGCACTCCAAAGGCCTAATTAAGTTAATTTGCGTCTTAAACACTATTTATTATCGTCCTAATGTTTGTTAATCACGTAATTTGGATCCGTAAATCACCGGTTGTCACAGGGGACCAAAACAAGAAGAAGCCTTTAGAATCCTTAAGCAAAGGTTAACCAACGCACCCATACTAGCGTTAGCAGAAGGAACTGAAGACTTTGTAGTCTACTGTGACGCTTCTAAGTTAGGTTATGGATGTGTGTTGATGTAACGTCAAAAGGTTATAGCCTATGCGTCTAGACAACTTAAGAATCACGAAGAGAATTATTCAACCCATGATTTAGAGTTAGGAGCCATAATTTTTGCCCTTAAAATTTGGAGACATTATCTTTATGGTAGTAAGTTTACCATTTTCACCGATCATAAGAGTTTTAGATATGTTTTTGGGCAAAAAGAGTTAAATATGAGATAGAGACGCTGGATGGAAATTCTTAGTGATTACGATTGTAATATCCAGTACCATGCACGAAAGGCAAATGTAGTAACCGATGCTTTAAGTCGAAAATATCACGACAAGCCAAAAATAGTACGTTCTCTTAAATTAAATCTACATATAGATTTAAACGAGCAAATTAGAAAAGTACAAGATTTAGTAATCAAAGACGATACTGAGAAATTAAAAGGTATGATTAAGGAATTAGAACAAGGAACAGATGGAATTTGGAGATTCCATAAGAAAAGGATTTGGATACCTAAATTAGGAAACCTACGTCACCAAATATTAGAAGAAGCCCACAAGTCTAAGTACACGATACATCCTGGAAGTGATAAAATGTATCAAGACTTAAGAAAGAATTTCTGGTGGATAGCAATGAAAACGGATATAGCAATTTATGTTGCCAAGTGTCTAACCTGTTCACAGGTCAAAGCTGAACATTAGAAACCCTCAGGTTTGTTGCAGCAATTGGAAATGCCTGTATGGAAATGGGAATTGATAACAATGAATTTTGTTACCAAATTACCCAAGACACGAAAAGGTAATGATACAATCTGGGTGATTGTAGATAGGTTAACCGAGTCTGCTCATTTCTTACCAATGAAGGAAACTTTTAATATGGAACAATTAGTCAAGCTATATGTAAATGAAATAGTTTCATTACATGGAATTCCCTTATCTATTATGTCTGATAGAGATAGTCGTTTTACTTCTCATCTTTGGACAAGTTTCCAAAAAGCAATGGGAACCAAGCTAAATCTAAGCACCGCTTATCATCCTCAAACGGATGGACAAAGCGAAAGGACAATTCAGACAATGGAAGATATGCTTAGAGCTTGTTTAATTGATTTTGGAAGAAATTGGGATGATCACTTTCCATTAATAGAATTTTCCTATAATAACAGCTATCATACCAGTATCAATGTTGCACCATTCGAATCACTTTATGGACAAAAGTGCCGAACCCAGTCTGTTGGGCAGAAATTGGAGAAAAACAATTATCTGGACCAGAGATAGTGCAAGAAACAACATACAAGATTATCCAAGTCAAAGAAATACTAAAAGCAGCACGCGATCGAAAAAAGAGTTATGCTGATAACAGGCGAAAGCCATTGGAATTTCAGGTAGGAGACAAGGTGTTATTAAAAGTTTCTCCTTGGAAAGGAGTGGTAAGATTCATCAAAAGAGGAAAGCTAAGCCCCAGGTATGTTGGACCTTTTGAGATTTTTAGAAGAATAGGACCAGTAGCTTATCAGCTACAACTACCAGAGGAAATGGCAAGAATACATGATGTATTTCATGTATGTAATCTCAAAAAGTGCTTAGCCGATGAATCATTAGTGGTACCTCTTAAGGAGATAAAGGTAAATGAGAAACTTAAGTTTGTAGAAAGGCCTCTACAAATTGAAGACATAAAAGTCAAAAATCTCAAACACAAGAGATTAGTACTAGTCAAAGTGAAATGGGATTCCAAGAGAGGACCAGAGTACACTTGGGAGCTTGAATCAGAAATGCAAAGGAAATATCCACACCTGTTCTAGTAGACCTCGTGGACGAGTTCTAAAACAAGGTGGGGAGGATATAACAACCCTCTTAAAATATTTCTGACTCTCCTAAAAATAATTACAACATCCCTATACGACCTAAAATACACCCAGTATACGAAAACAGGTCCCGAATACCTTTAATTTTACAAAAATAAAATAAAAACAAAATTCAGTGGTTCCTAGCGGGGCGCGACAGACTGCTCCTAAGCTGTCGCGGGGTGCGAGCGCCTGGACACCAGGCCGCCCCCTGAGCTGCCACGTGTCCCCACTCGTGTCGAAGCTAGTCACCAACTCAGCAAGGCTAAGGCCTACGGTACCTATCTCGTGTAACACCCCGAAAAATAAAAAAACTTTATATTGAAATTATAAAGTATAAAACAAACAAAAATAAACTAACCAGGAATAAATAACCTAGTAGTCATAAGTCTAGTTATAACAAGAAACTTGGTTGAAAACATGGAAAAATCTAACCTGATAATAGTGGAGGGACCAAAGGTATTAAAACTGAAACTAATAATATTAAAAACAAAAGCTTAAACACCAAACACACACTAGTGTGTGTGTCTGGTCGATCAAATACAGGGGGCGACCAAGAGCTCACCTCCAAACCCTAGTTCTTGCAAAATTTGCCAAATTGAAAGATCAAATCAGTTCCAAAACAAAATTAGAGCATAGATTAGTGATCTCCTCAGTGAAGGGCTCATAAGGTATGTGAAATTTCGTTGAATGTTGTTTGGGTGAAATTAGAATGATATTGTGTCTAGGGATAAACCCTAGTCAATCACTTGTTGAAATTATGCTTATTTCTTGTGAATTCACAATCACCATTGAAGGTGATAAGTAGGTTTTGAAGGAACATGTTAAACACTAGAATTATGATTGTTGTTCTAGTGTAATTTGAGTTCTAGGAAGTAATTTCAGAATATGATATGAAAAATTTACATAAACATGCTTAATTGATGATTAATCTTTACTAAATGACAAGTGATGTACTTGATTATGAATTGTGTGAAATTATGCACTTAAGGTGTTTGTAAAAATGCCTAAAAGAAGGCTTAAGAACTGAAATTTGAACTAAAACGCATATTTGTAAATTATGGCAAACTAATGCGTTATATGTTAAGAAAAGAGTAATAAATGGTTTGCGGTTGAACTCTATAGGAAAGGAAACCGGAACGTCAAGTGGACAAGCCAGTGGTGACGCACGTTTGAAGGGTGTGCTTTGAAGGTACGTAACCTTGGTTCCGTTACATTATACTTTGATTTTATTATAGTTAATATCTTAAAATTAGCAATATGATAGATTGTAGTTTATTGTAGAAGTGATGAAGTTCACTAGTTAATCAAAACGGGTCAAAAGATTTGTTAAAGTATGTTTGGTTGTCATTAAGATGGTGGATTCCATTAGACAACCAAACGGGTCAAACAAGGTTTTAAAAAGGTAGTTTCGAAGTGACTTGAATGCCACTTGATGATCGTGAATTATTAAAGCGTAAACCATGGAATGGAAGTGATACGCTAAGATGGACAAGCCCGGGAATGGGTAATCATGGTTAGAATTCAATAACGGTGAATTATGCAAGTATGTAACCGCTATCCCGTTACATTATGTTAATTGAATAATTATGGATACTTGGAATTGTGTTTATTAGAAATGGTGGCGTTAGTAAAAGTGACGTAGATCACTATTAGTTAAACGAGGCAAAAACTTGAACAGGAAATGTTTGGTAGTCATTAGAAATGGAGAATTTCATAAATAAGCCAAACGGGTCGAATAATTGTTTAGTAAGTAGTAAAAATGTGTTTGGAGAGCATTTGGCGACGATGGATCACAAGAGCGTGAAACCATAGATTTTGTAATGAAACGCCAGTGATCGTAAGCCCTGAATGTTGGGGTAAATACGCCTTGGCGTTACATTAATATTAGTAGTAGAATTAGTGCAAAGTTATGCGGGTCGAATAAATAGAAAAGGGATTTATAGACTTTTAGTCCGTAGACTCAACTTTTGATTAAATGATTATAATAGATGCATTGGTATTTAAATTACGGACGCGTAGGAAAAAGAATCACCTAAAACGGACATGTAGAATAAAAGTTATGAATGTTTGAAGTTAGAATTTTGTTAAACATAAGAGCTGGGAATCTGCAGCACAAACCAAGCAACAGTCTGTCGAAAACAAGGTGTCGCGTCACGCGACACCAAACCTGATACATTGTCGCGTACCAGACGTCTGTCGCGGGCCGCGTAGGCTATAGAATAGAAGGATCTATCGCGGGGTGCGACTGTCGCAACCCCTGATCCCTTATCTGTCCCGAGAACGGGCGGACGCGAACTTAGATTTTTGGTGGTATCAGTTATTTAATCTTGCAGCGGAAATTACATCAGGACCGAAGTTAGGAAATGTTTATCAAAGTAAAACCACCATATTTCATAATAATAATCACATGGGCAAAACCTAAGTTTCTTATTACAATACATTTATAGGGATAAACCCTATCTTATTGAATTTAAAACATCGTCTTTTAGGTAACTTTTATAGCCACATTTTTACTAAGCCTTCAGTGCTTCCCAGCTGGCTTTTTACTAATTGGCTGTCACATTTTGTTACCTGAAACGCGTTTTAAAAACATTTGTCAGTCGGAAATACTGGTAAGGGAATCCCAGTTTAATCAAGAAACATTTTATCAATTAAAACAGTATTGAGAGCGATCACATTGTTTATTTCTACACAATTACTCATTCAGTATTTGCCACTCGACCGGATCTGTGGCTATGGTCAAATTACCCATTGGCTAACTCGTTGTCCAATGGTAATGTACTGTCGTACCGACTTACTACTACTACTCGCAGTAGTATAAATTTTGTATGCAAAACCCCATAATACCGGCAGTAATTGAAGAACTACAAAGACTCAATCACTGCTTAATCACATTGTAAAACATTTAAGGTTTTGTAAAACATTCCAAAAAGATTAACAAAAAGAGGAAAACTCACATTGCTATCTTAGACTTCGCGTAAGGGTTTCCTGGATATAATCTATAATTTATACAAATGTACATTGGTTAGTGTAACACCCCGAAAATGGGTTTGGTAATTAACCTATGTTAATACTAAAAGACGGGTAAAATACCGTTAGTGGTAAAAGTAACCCGGTAAATATTAGGATTTAAATAGTTAATCCTAATAATAAATAAAAAGTGGATAAAAGCTTTTAAGAAATAAAAGCTTAGAAGGCCCGAGTTAACGGGACCTAAAATAAACTTAGTCATAAATATTCCCGAATCCGCTAAATTAACTAGGAATATTTAACCTAGTTAATAAGAAGGAAAATTGTTAAAAGAAATAAGTAGGTTGTGGCCTACTTAATAACGAACCAAACACGAGGGGTTAAAGCTGGATAACTAGAAAAGTTATTTAATAAAAACAAACACAAACACACACACACAGTGTGTGTTCTGGGGCGACATCAGGGAGCTCCCCATGGAGCCAAACCCTAACAAGCACAAATCCAAGAAATTGAGAGGCCAAATCAGTCCCAAATCGAAATCCAAGCTCGTATTCATGAACACCTAGTTGAAAAGATCACAAGGTATGTAAAATTGTGACGTTTTGATCCATCTCAAATTCTAGGTTACTTATAAGAAACTGAAATTTAGCTAAATTATGTCATGCATGAGTGAATCTTGAAGTGATATGATGTCTAGGAGTAAACCCTAGTCAATAACATGTTAGATTTTTGGAAAATCTATGAGATTCATGATGATCCATTGATAAGCTAAGTGGGTTTTATGTTAATATGATGAACCCTAGGAAATAGATGGTTGATCTAGTGTAAATTGACAATTTACAAGTGATTTCAGAAATTATAGAAATTAACCGCTTTGTAAGATGGTTGATTTATGTGAAATTTGGGCTAAGAGATAAGCTAGAGACATGATAAATAAACATGTAAAATTATGCCCACAAGGTGTTTGTTAAAATGCCTAAGTGAATGATTTTAAGTTGAGAGTTCGAATGAAACGCGTAATTTCCTTGTTTGAATTATTTCATGAAAGATGGGGTAAAGCGGGTTCTAATCATAATGTTGATTTGACTTAATTGTGCAAAACATGTGATCAAAAAGTAGTAAACTTTGATAAGCTAAGTTAGCTAATCATGAAGTCGAATAGTAGCTTCGGCATAGTAAATAGGTGAGGTGGAATAGTCGTAATTTATATGACTAATTTAACCGCCTTGCAAATGATTGAAAATAGTTTGACGCCTAACGAGCTAGGTGGAGGCTTGGGAAAAGAAGCGGGTCAAACAAATCAAGAATGGCGGAAAAGCATAATTCGGATGCAAGGTAAGTATATCTTACACTA
Source organism: Helianthus tuberosus (assembly GCA_030545235.1). Lineage (NCBI taxonomy): Eukaryota > Viridiplantae > Streptophyta > Magnoliopsida > Asterales > Asteraceae > Helianthus > Helianthus tuberosus. Next base: position 1,653,270 of record CM060390.1, read on the forward strand.
GTCATATATTTATAATATTCTTTCGTCGTATTAGTTACGAAAAATAAAAATACCTAATTGAGATATGATGATCCGACGTGTGGTCGTACGGAACAAGATAATCAAATATGACAAGAAAACACAATGATGGCCAAAAATGAGTTAAACCGGTAATTCGATCATATTATGACGAATGAAGCATGTACTTTTAATGGTTATCATATAAGTTAAATCATAATAACCATTAAGGGTAGAATGGTAATTTTGACAATTTGACAATGGTAATTGGTCATTTAGACCAAACGGGTCAAAAGGTGAAATTATCACCCTTTGACAATATCGACTAATGGGTTGTCAAGTTGCATGATTTTTTTTAGAATAAATAGCACATGGATGCTTACATCGCTATCACTTAGTAGCAACTAAGGAAAGGTATTGAAACGGGTCGATATATTGATCCGAGCCAGGTATGTATAATAATACAATACACCATGTAGAATTTGGAGTTTTATAACAGTTAGACAAGGTTAAAATAAGATATTCGGTTATCTTTTAGGTAAGCGAATAAATTGAGTTATGATTATGGTGTTTTAGAAACATATTGGTTTCTAAACAAGAATATGGTTAAAAGGTCGGACTTTGGGGTTCAAACAAGCACTAATAGTCCTTCGTCGTAAAAGAATGACTAAAATCGACCAAAACGCCCTTGTAGGCTAAATGGAACAAATGACCCATAGAGGTTGTTTGGAAACGAGTTTTATGACTAGGTAAATATTTAGAATAAGTATAGAAGTTGAAAGATGTGATATGTTAGTCACATAGCTCTATTTGAGTCTTGCCGTAAAATAGCAATCCGAAGGGTAAAACTCGGAACATATAGACATACACATTTAAATCCACACACATATAGTTGTAGTGGAAGATTTCTTGATAAGAAATGTAGGAATAAGATGCTAGAAAAGAAGGAAGGTGATTTCAAGCTTTAAAGTGCTTAAATACCCTTAACGGGTCAAAATAAGCATACGAGCGAAAACGTGATTAAACGGTGTAATAAACCTATGATTAGAACCTAATATAGTAGGTAACATTAATTTGAAGAAGTGTAGGTGAGGTAGGAATCAAACGAATATGTTCGTTTGATAAAATGCATAAACGGGTCAAAAGTGGGAAATAAGGCGATAAGCCGAAGACTTAAAAGTCTGAAATTTTATTATGTAGAATTTTGGATTTTAACTCCACAAGATGGAGAATTAAATTACGGACGCGTAGGAAAAAGAATCGGGTAAAACGGATCAATAACGAAGAAGTTATGGCCGTTTCCGTAAAAACTGGCATAGCTGAACTGAGCTGTAGACCTGCTGATGCAGGGGCCACCGTAAATTACGGTGTCCACCGTAATTTACGGTGGAGTTGAAAGGCTTTACGGTGGACCTCTTCTGATTTACGGTGGAGGCCAGATTGAGAATCTTGTTTTGGTGATCAATTGTTACTTGGACTCGATTAGACACGTTTTAAACCCCCGTAAGACTAATGTATTTCATGTTTATGAAATGTAGGTATATTTTGGATGCCGAAAGACGATCAAGCTCAACGAAGAACCGAACACGATAAATATACACGCTTCCGCACTTTGTCACGTTGTAAATTTTAAACAACGAATTTCGATCACGTTACGTAGAATAAATTATAAATTGTAAAAGTTTTAATAAACCCGTATTTCCAAATGTTTATGTAATCTTAGTTACATGGTTGTTTTACGTAAAATTTACGTTAAACCTTGATTTATAAGAACGGGTGTTACAAGTTGGTATCAGAGCCTTGGTTTAAGAGATTCAAGTATGGTGGGGAGAAACCGTGCTTGGACTTAAACCTTATGCTCTTAATAAAGATTGGTGTTCGGTTCGAAGCTTGATCGCAAATCCGGTAAGTACAAGTACGTTATTAATTAGTATGCTTAAGTGTTGTAAACAACACATAGAGCTATCGTGTGGTATACGTTACCCCAATTTAAATGATTGTTAGGGTTGACGAAAATACGCGCGTTGACGTGTATAGTAGAAAATGCCTTGTATTATAATACGGGCGATTATTGAAGTTGACTTTACTAACTTTTGTGAATGTTTTAAATGAAGGACACTCGCGTTTGAAGACGACGAGAGTCAAACAAATTATGGATATGATGATGGAACGGTCCGGGGTACGACAGAAAGAGCATACTCATTAAGGACCAAAATCGCGTAACGGTCGCGAACAAGACTAATGACAAGAGAAGCCCGTTAGGGCAAGCATCACCAGGTGCACACTTTTAAATTTAATCGCACGAGTCGTTATATGCAACAAACACGTAAGTAATAACGGTTGCATACACATATGACAGAACTTGGAAAACCTGATTTCCAAGAGAAATTTAATAGGAAATGTGTTATTCACAATGATGAATAACAAATGAATAACAAGACTTGTTTATATAGAAACTTGGACGAGAGTGATCATCCAAGCAAGTATTCTCAATACAAATCCTATTGAGAAAATTTATGATCACATCAATGAATGCGAATAAATGTTCATAAAAAGGGACATTGTACATGTTCAAGGATAAACGATTAAAACTAATAATTGTTAACTAACAATTAAATAGAGTTTTACCAAATGAAACCATAAACATGGAGACAATTTGAGGAGTTACTTACATGGGACGTGATGTGGTAATTATAATAAGGTCACGCGTACCACGTGTTGATCGCTTACTCTGGCCAAGTAAGTAGTGAACACATGATAGCATGAGCTTCTTATAATGAGCGCAGTTATGTCCGATGTGGTAATGGCGGGGTGAATGGGACTAAGTAAAAAGTACCCAAATGAATCAGACAAGCAAAATATTTGATAATAATGTAAACGCACAACCGAGTGACGGAAGCGTATTACATTAGGATAATGAGCCCGAGTGAAGGGACAAAGAAGCATGATTAAACAAGTATTGGGAAGGAGTGTACTTACACTCGAACCCAGAAAACGCAAGCACGATTAAACAAGTATTGGGAGGGAGTGTACTTACACTCGAACCCAGAAAACGCAAGCATGTTAGACAAGTATTGGGAGGGAGTGTACTTACACTCGAACCCAGAAAACGCAAGCATGATTAGACAAGTATTGGGAGGGAGTGTACTTACGCTCGAACCCGGAAATTGCAAATGAGTCCCTTAACGGGTCGTTTTTGTAAAACGTCCAACTTAAAGACAAAGTCGGAATATAAAAATGAAGCGAGGTCTTAATGCATACCGGAAGGGTTGCAATAATAACGATTTCGGTAAAACACCCGGTTGATGGGTAAGAATTTAAACACATGCGTAAACCGAGAGACGAGAACATGAATTTAAAGTCAAAAGACTCGGATTATGAGTTATGACTAAAAGACCATAAAATTTCGTAAACAGAAATTTTGATAATTACATTCAACCATTTTGAGGTTGAACGGGTTGAATAAAGTATAAATGCTTAATGGCATAAGTAAGCACAAGCCGGATAACGGTAAGCTTGAGACAAACTGACGCGTAAATAACGTCAGAAGTCATAAAGTCGGAGGATTAGCCCGGAAGTAAACAAATGAAGCCTTAGACTACGGTCAAGGTCAAATGAAGTTCAAGGGTGAAAACAAATGATTTTCAAACATAAAAAGAGTGCTTTGACACCATATATATATTTCAATATAGACATGCGTAAAGAATGATCTACGGGATCAATATAACCCTTGAGATTATAAACAATGGAAAAGTCTACGAGACTAATATGACCTACGGGTCACGACTAGAAAGAAATAGACTACAAGGACCTAGCCTTAAAGAGGTGAAAGTCTAATAAAATAGCCTATAGAGCAAAACGATAAAACTTACGGGTGTTAATTAGACAAAGCAACGGATAAATTGAGAATCCCCGCATAAAACAAAGGCTGTAAAAGAATAAATTACGGACTGTCAATATCCCAGTATGGATGATTGACACAAGTTAAAGAAAAGATCCTAAAACTAAAACTTCAGTTTTAGTAAGAAGTAATGTTTTTACAAACATAAATTCTGACAAGAATTTAAATAGTAAGCATGAAAGATACAAGTCTTGACGTTGATAGGCGCAAGACGATATATTCGAAAAGTGATATTTTCGAAAATGAAATTTTGATATAAATTAAACATGATGTAACACAATCACGGTCAAGAAATGTAATGTGAAGTAGAATCACATTATAACAAAGCAAGCGGTAAAAAGGAACTGGACAAATAAGTCTAGTTAGTGAAACCGACCAAAGTCAGCAATTCAAGTTAAGAAATTTGGTTCGCTTGTAAACGGTAAACTCGATATAACTAAACCGAATGAATAAATTTGAAAATAAAGGAAATTGTTGCTAGAGGTGAAAGATTTCACTAGAGACCTTTAAACGGGTCAAAGTTACGGATTCATAAAGAATTCGATAGTATACGAATGTGATGAATATCGCTAAGTTAATTAAACTAGTGGAAATAACGAGATTGTGTTATTTCAAGTTACATTATGCCGTATATAATACGTAGATGATTATTAACCAAAAAGATATTACCATACTTCTCTGGTAATACTAATAATTGGTTAAAGTATAAGTAATGTTTTAAAGATTCTTGGAACAGATACATTGAGTTAAACTCAATGAACTATGTAAGCAAGGTTTCGAGGACGAAACCTCTTTAAGGGGGGTAGACTTGTAACACCCCGAAAATGGGTTTGGTAATTAACCTATGTTAATACTAAAAGACGGGTAAAATACCGTTAGTGGTAAAAGTAACCCGGTAAATATTAGGATTTAAATAGTTAATCCTAATAATAAATAAAAAGTGGATAAAAGCTTTTAAGAAATAAAAGCTTAGAAGGCCCGAGTTAACGGGACCTAAAATAAACTTAGTCATAAATATTCCCGAATCCGCTAAATTAACTAGGAATATTTAACCTAGTTAATAAGAAGGAAAATTGTTAAAAGAAATAAGTAGGTTGTGGCCTACTTAATAACGAACCAAACACGAGGGGTTAAAGCTGGATAACTAGAAAAGTTATTTAATAAAAACAAACACAAACACACACACACAGTGTGTGTTCTGGGGCGACATCAGGGAGCTCCCCATGGAGCCAAACCCTAACAAGCACAAATCCAAGAAATTGAGAGGCCAAATCAGTCCCAAATCGAAATCCAAGCTCGTATTCATGAACACCTAGTTGAAAAGATCACAAGGTATGTAAAATTGTGACGTTTTGATCCATCTCAAATTCTAGGTTACTTATAAGAAACTGAAATTTAGCTAAATTATGTCATGCATGAGTGAATCTTGAAGTGATATGATGTCTAGGAGTAAACCCTAGTCAATAACATGTTAGATTTTTGGAAAATCTATGAGATTCATGATGATCCATTGATAAGCTAAGTGGGTTTTATGTTAATATGATGAACCCTAGGAAATAGATGGTTGATCTAGTGTAAATTGACAATTTACAAGTGATTTCAGAAATTATAGAAATTAACCGCTTTGTAAGATGGTTGATTTATGTGAAATTTGGGCTAAGAGATAACCTAGAGACATGATAAATAAACATGTAAAATTATGCCCACAAGGTGTTTGTTAAAATGCCTAAGTGAATGATTTTAAGTTGAGAGTTCGAATGAAACGCGTAATTTCCTTGTTTGAATTATTTCATGAAAGATGGGGTAAAGCGGGTTCTAATCATAATGTTGATTTGACTTAATTGTGCAAAACATGTGATCAAAAAGTAGTAAACTTTGATAAGCTAAGTTAGCTAATCATGAAGTCGAATAGTAGCTTCGGCATAGTAAATAGGTGAGGTGGAATAGTCGTAATTTATATGACTAATTTAACCGCCTTGCAAATGATTGAAAATAGTTTGACGCCTAACGAGCTAGGTGGAGGCTTGGGAAAAGAAGCGGGTCAAACAAATCAAGAATGGCGGAAAAGCATAATTCGGATGCAAGGTAAGTATATCTTACACTAGTCATATATTTATAATATTCTTTCGTCGTATTAGTTACGAAAAATAAAAATACCTAATTGAGATATGATGATCCGACGTGTGGTCGTACGGAACAAGATAATCAAATATGACAAGAAAACACAATGATGGCCAAAAATGAGTTAAACCGGTAATTCGATCATATTATGACGAATGAAGCATGTACTTTTAATGGTTATCATATAAGTTAAATCATAATAACCATTAAGGGTAGAATGGTAATTTTGACAATTTGACAATGGTAATTGGTCATTTAGACCAAACGGGTCAAAAGGTGAAATTATCACCCTTTGACAATATCGACTAATGGGTTGTCAAGTTGCATGATTTTTTTTAGAATAAATAGCACATGGATGCTTACATCGCTATCACTTAGTAGCAACTAAGGAAAGGTATTGAAACGGGTCGATATATTGATCCGAGCCAGGTATGTATAATAATACAATACACCATGTAGAATTTGGAGTTTTATAACAGTTAGACAAGGTTAAAATAAGATATTCGGTTATCTTTTAGGTAAGCGAATAAATTGAGTTATGATTATGGTGTTTTAGAAACATATTGGTTTCTAAACAAGAATATGGTTAAAAGGTCGGACTTTGGGGTTCAAACAAGCACTAATAGTCCTTCGTCGTAAAAGAATGACTAAAATCGACCAAAACGCCCTTGTAGGCTAAATGGAACAAATGACCCATAGAGGTTGTTTGGAAACGAGTTTTATGACTAGGTAAATATTTAGAATAAGTATAGAAGTTGAAAGATGTGATATGTTAGTCACATAGCTCTATTTGAGTCTTGCCGTAAAATAGCAATCCGAAGGGTAAAACTCGGAACATATAGACATACACATTTAAATCCACACACATATAGTTGTAGTGGAAGATTTCTTGATAAGAAATGTAGGAATAAGATGCTAGAAAAGAAGGAAGGTGATTTCAAGCTTTAAAGTGCTTAAATACCCTTAACGGGTCAAAATAAGCATACGAGCGAAAACGTGATTAAACGGTGTAATAAACCTATGATTAGAACCTAATATAGTAGGTAACATTAATTTGAAGAAGTGTAGGTGAGGTAGGAATCAAACGAATATGTTCGTTTGATAAAATGCATAAACGGGTCAAAAGTGGGAAATAAGGCGATAAGCCGAAGACTTAAAAGTCTGAAATTTTATTATGTAGAATTTTGGATTTTAACTCCACAAGATGGAGAATTAAATTACGGACGCGTAGGAAAAAGAATCGGGTAAAACGGATCAATAACGAAGAAGTTATGGCCGTTTCCGTAAAAACTGGCATAGCTGAACTGAGCTGTAGACCTGCTGATGCAGGGGCCACCGTAAATTACGGTGTCCACCGTAATTTACGGTGGAGTTGAAAGGCTTTACGGTGGACCTCTTCTGATTTACGGTGGAGGCCAGATTGAGAATCTTGTTTTGGTGATCAATTGTTACTTGGACTCGATTAGACACGTTTTAAACCCCCGTAAGACTAATGTATTTCATGTTTATGAAATGTAGGTATATTTTGGATGCCGAAAGACGATCAAGCTCAACGAAGAACCGAACACGATAAATATACACGCTTCCGCACTTTGTCACGTTGTAAATTTTAAACAACGAATTTCGATCACGTTACGTAGAATAAATTATAAATTGTAAAAGTTTTAATAAACCCGTATTTCCAAATGTTTATGTAATCTTAGTTACATGGTTGTTTTACGTAAAATTTACGTTAAACCTTGATTTATAAGAACGGGTGTTACAGTTAGTACCATAACCCTTTGAAAATATTAATGATACCCTCCCCGAGATGACATTCCAACAACTACGTCGGGCAGAACCACGACAGTTGTTACGGAACCCTAAATCAATCGGGCAGCGTAACTATTATAAAACTGGGGTTATAATACTTACAACGGAGCAGAACCTCGCTAATTAGGGGGTATTATACTTAAAAATTATGCCTATTATCAGAGATTTCGAGATTGAGAAACAGAAATGAACGAGTTGAAATGAAATCCCGAGGCCTTCTTATATAGGGCTGAAATCTGGTCCTCACGCGGCCCGTGTAAAGGATAAGCGAGGCTTACGCGGCCCCCGTCAACACCTGGTCAACATGTAGCTTAGTTGGGTCAGCATGTAGGTCAACCACGATGTCGACACGTGTCGGCTTCTGGTGTCTTCGCGTTTGATGATCTCACACGGCCCGCGTAAGAGTTAAGGTGAGCTTACGCGGCCCGCCTTAACTTATAATTTCACCGGAATCAAGTTTCAGCCTTGATACCACCCGCGTGAGCTTGGGATGGGGTCCTACGCGGCCTGCCTAAGCTTAATTTTTATTGTTTTTAATTTATTTTATATGCTATAACATATTTCGAGTTCGGTTTAAACATACGGGATGTATTATAAGACATAAGGGAACATTTTAAGATATACTGGGGTGTCGGAAATATTATGAGGGTGTTGGTTTTACCGAGGGTTGTTACATTCTCCCCACCTTGTTTTAGAGCTCGTCATCGAGATCTACTGGAATAAATGCGGATATTTCTTTTGCATTTCTGATTCAAGCTCTCATGTGTACTCAGGTCCTTTTTTGGAGTCCCACTTCACTTTGACCAAAACTAATCTCCCATGCTTAAGATTCTTGACTTTTTTGTCTTTAATTTGTAGAGGTCTTTCTACAAACTTGAGTTGTTCATTTACCTCTATATCCTTAAGAGGCACTATTAGTGATTCATCAGCTAAACACTTCTTGAGATTAGATACATGAAACACATCATGTATTCCTGCCATTTCCTCTGGCAGTTGTAGCTGATAGGCTACAGGTCATATTCTTCTAATAATCTCAAAAGGTCCAATATACCTGGGACTTAGCTTTCCCCTTTTGATGAATCTTACTATTCCTTTCCAAGGAGAGACCTTCAATAATACTTTTTCTCCTACTTGAAACTCCAAGGGTTTGCGTCGATTATCGGCATAGCTCTTCTGTCGATCACGTGCTGCTTTTAGTCGTTCCTTGACTTGAATAATCTTATCAGTTGTTTCTTGCACTATCTCAGGTCCAGATAGTTGCTTTTCCCCAATTTCTGCCCAACAGACTGGGGTTCGACACTTTCGTCCATAAAGTGCTTCGAATGGTGCAGCATTGATACTTGTGTGATAACTATTATTATAAGAAAATTCTATTAAAGGTAACTGATCATCCCAATTACCTCCAAAATCAATCACACAAGCTCTAAGCATGTCCTCCATTGTCTGAATTGTCCTTTCACTCTGTCCGTTCGTTTGAGGGTGATAAGTTGTGCTTAATTTTAACTTGGTTCCCATTGCCTTTTGGAAACTTGACCAAAAATGAGAGGTAAATTGGCTATCTCTATCAGAAACAATTGATAAAGGAATGCCATGTAAAGAAACAATTTCATTTACATATAATTTAGCTAATTGTTCCATATTGAAAGTTTCTTTCATTGGTAGGAAATGAGCTGACTTGGTTAGCCTATCTACAATCACCCAGATTGTATCATTTCATTTCTTAGTTTTGGGTAACTTAGTAACAAAATCCATTGTTATCAATTACCATTTCCATACTGGCATTTCTAATTGTTGTAGAAATCCTGAGGGTTTCTGATGTTCAGCTTTAACTTGTGAACAAGTTAGACATTTAGAAACATAGGATGCTATGTCCTTTTTCATTCCTATCCACCAGAAATTTTTCCTTAAATCCTGGTACATTTTATCACTTCCTGGATGCATCGTATATTTAGACTTATGGGCCTCTTCTAGTATACGATTACGCAAGTTTCCTAATTTAGGTATCCACATTCTCTTTTTATGGAATCTCCAAATTCCATCTATTCCTTGTTCCAATTCTTTTAGCATACCTTTTAATTTTTCAGTATCTTCCTTGATTACTGATTCTTGTGCTTCTCTTATCTGATCATTTAAATCTACTTGCAGATTTAATTTAAGAGAACGTACCCTTTTTATCCTTTCATCGACTTAAAGCATCTGCTACTACATTTGCTCTTCCTTCATGATACTGGATATCACAATCATAATCACTAAGCATCTCCATCCAGCGTCTTTGTCTCATATTCAAATCCTTTTGCTTGAAAATATACCTTAAACGCTTATGATTAGTGAATATGGTAAACTTACTACCATAAAGGTAATGTCTCCAAATCTTAAGAGCAAAACTTATAGCTCCTAATTCTAAATCATGAGTTGAATAATTCTCTTCATGATTCTTAAGTTGTCTCGATGCGTAAGCTATAACCTTTTGACGTTGCATTAATACACATCCATAGCCTAACTTAGAAGCATCACAATAGACTACAAAGTCTTCAGTTCCTTCTAGTAACGCTAATATGGGTGTATGGGTTAATCTTTGCTTAAGAATTCTAAAAGCTTCTTCTTGTTTTAATCCCCATTCAAACTTAACAGATTTACAGGTTAACTTAGTTAAGGGAATGGCTATTCTAGAAAAATCTCGAATAAATCTTCTATAATAACCGGCCAATCCTAAGAAACTTCTAACCTCAGTTGGTGACTCAGGGGTTTTCCATTTAGTAATTGCTTCGATCTTTGTTGGATCTACATGAATTCCTTCATGATTAACTAAATGTCCAAGAAACTGTACCTGTTCTAACCAAAATTCGCACTTAGAAAATTTAGCATAAAGCTTTTCCTTTCTTAATAAACTTAAAAGTGCGTGCAAATACTTTGCATGATCCTCTTTATTCTTAGAGTAAATGAGAATATCATCTATGAAAACGATTATGAATTTATCCAAATATGGCTTACATATTCGGTTCATCATGTCCATAAATGCAGCTGGGGCATTGGTTAAACCAAATGGCATGATAGTAAACTCATAATGGCCATACCTTGTTCTGAAAGCGGTTTTAGGAATGTCCTCTTCCTGTACTTTTAATTGATGATATCCTGATCTTAAATCTATTTTAGAGAAAAATCGAGCTCCTTGTAGTTGATCAAACAGATCATCGATTCTTGGTAATGGGTACCGATTCTTAATCGTGACTTTGTTTAATTCACGGTAGTCAATACACATACGCATTGATCCGTCCTTCTTTTTAACAAACAGTATCGGCGCTCCCCATGGCGACGAACTTGGTTGTATAAATTCTTTCTCTAACAATTCATCTAATTATTTCTTCAATTCTTGCATTTAGGCGGGTGCCAAACGATAAGGTAGTCCTGGTAATTCTTCTGGAAAGACATCTGAAAACTGAGATACTACCGGAATGTCTTTTAGTTCTTTTCCTTTAGTGTTGGTGATTATGGAAATCATATACACTATAGAACCTTTTCTTATATAGCTTGCAGTTTTCATCACAGAGATGAATTTTGTGGATCTAGAGGGCTTATCTCCTTTAATTGTGATCATTTTACCTTTTGGTGAATTTACTTGAATTGACTTTTGATCACATAAAATACTGGCTTTATTGGCTATTAACCAATCCATTCCTAAAACAACATCAAATCCTGCCAGATTCATGGGATAAAGGTTTGCAATAAATTTCTGATCTAAAATTTCTATTCTTGCTCCCTGCAAGATTTCATAAATCCTAACGGTTTCTCCATTAGCTGTCTCCACTAAGCATTCTTGTGGTAGTTTAGTTAATGACTGATTTAGAAATTTGCAAAATGATGTATTAATAAAACTTTGGTTTGCACCAGAGTCAAATAATACTTTAGCAAAAATATCATTAACTAAAAACGTACCAGCTATGACATCTGGAATCATCTTGGCTTCATCTGCAGTTAGAACAAATGCTCTAGCATTTTGAGTATTCTTGTTGTTTGTAGCTGGAGCTAATTTTGGGCAATTAAGCTTGATATGCCCTTGTTCTCCGCAGTTGTAACATATCTTGTTATTAGCTTTCTTCCTGCAATTTTCTTCCTTGTGTCCCGATATTTTGCAAAAGTTACAGTATATAGAGTATCTTCCTTAATGCTTTCTTTTGCAATTCTTACAGTAAGGTGCAGAAGTAGAACCTATATTTCTCCCACGATTAGAATTTCCAGAACGAAATTCTTGTGTGAGCTTCTGGGTTAGGTTCCTTCTTTGATCTTCTTCTCGGGTACGGACTAATTCATCTGTCAAGTTATTTGCTAGTTCTACAGCTTCTTCTATGGTTTGAGGTCTAGCTGCCTTGACTACGTGTCTAATCTCTCCAATTAATCCCCAAATATAACGGGAGATTAACACTGGTTCTGGTGAAGCAAGAGTTGGCATTATTCTAGCATATTCGAAGAATATTTTAGTATATCCCTTACTATCCACACCAGTCATTCTAAGGTTTAGGAATTTGTTTGCTATCTGTTCCTTCTCATTAGGTGGGAAGAATTTCCTTTCTACCTTGTTCTTGAATTCTTCCCATTCCATATTGTAGGTTCTATCACTTCCTCTTGATTGGAGGGTAGTGTTCCACCATTCTAACGCTGAATTCTTAAACAGATTAGAAGCAAACAGTATCTTATCTTCTTCAGCACACTTACTTATCCTTAAGACTACCTCAGTCTTTTCTATCCAGCGTAGGGTTGCAATAGCCCCTTCGTTGCCCGAGAATTCCATTGGTTTACAAGACCAGAATTCTTTATAAGAACAACCATAAGGCATGGTTCTTCTCCTTTTGGGAATAGGCATTTGAAGTACAGGTCCATTGTTCACGCTGTTTTCAGGTTCGATGGGTCGCTTACTGCTATGCTTACTTTTATTATTCGATTCTTGAATAGTTTGAATAATAAATGGCATTGCATCTATGATTCCTTGTGCCACTATATGTTGAACATCACTATTATCCATTTGATTTCCATTGTTATTGATGCTTGGATTCTCATTAACCACGTTAATGTTACTCTGGTTATCATTATTCAGATTTCCTTGATTTCCTTCATCGGCCATCTGAATTTTAAACATTTTTCCCATATTAATATCACAAGATAATATTTAATATAGTTAATCATATGATACTCAATCTAACCAAAAACGTCGATCATTGCGACTTTTACTCTATTTCCACATACTATTATGCATCTATTACATTCTAGTACTGAATTAAAAATTACAATACTGACAGAAATAGAATCACACTAATAGTAATATGCATCCGTACATACGTATTTTATTTTATTTTATTATATGGCTATTATTATTACCATCTCCCCTATCACATCACGGATATGGATTTATCCAAAAATCCATATTGCGCTCATCGTATTTCCATACGAGACGCTCTCCCACCTGTCGCATTCTCTCACTGCTTTCTAAAATTTCCTCACCGAAGGTCCTAAGTTCTTGCACGTTTTCTGCACTCATTGGGGGTGCAGGTTCTTGGACTGGGTTCGGAATCTGGGGTGCGGTTTCCTGATATGGGGGTGAAAGTTCCTGAAATTGGTAAGGATCCTCTAAGATTTCCCTAATGTAGTTATCATGGTAATAGGGATCTAAAGGGTCCATACCTGGATAGGCTCCTATGGTTGTGTCTTCACGGATAGGGTAACGTTGCACAAAGTCCCTATTGTCATCCCACCAGGGGTCGTAATTTGGGTCTAGAGGATTTGGTGCAGGTACCCTAGGGATTTCTTCTGGGTTAAAGTCATGCATCTCCACTTGATTTTCAAGATTTTCTATTTCCATAGGTTGGTCTGGGTGTTGTGGTTGTGGGGCTACTAGTTGTTCCAGACTTGGGTCAGCAGCAGTTGTAGCTAGGATATGGTAATTAGCTAGGCTTCTATTAAGCATATCCTGCGTATGGGCATTTGTCTCTCGCTTAATAGCTGCTAGAACTCTTTGCTATTGCAACTATCGCATTCTTTTCCTACGAGCAAAGGCTTCCTTACTGAACCATCCTCGTTTCTTATGAGGGAATGGCTCTTCTGACTGTGCTTTAAAAGCAAACATTCCTTCTTCCTGATCAGCAGTATACCCAGAAAGGGCAGGCTGTGATGAGGTACCTTCACTCCTAGGTGATTCAGACAACTGACGACTCATGTCTGAGGGTCCTTGATCACTCATACTGTAAACTAACAGATAGTCAAATAACACATAACAAATAAATACAGTTATGCACATATTTCCATTATTTCCTAACACAAAATTTTAAAACTTAAGTGTCAGCAGAACACTTCTTTGGCTTAGACCAGTGGCTAGGCTCTGATACCACCTCCTGTCGCAACCCTCGATCCCTTATCTGTCCCGGGAACGGGCGGACGCGAACTCAGATTTTTGGTGGTATCAGTTATTTAATCTTGCAGCGGAAATTACATCAGGACCGTAGTTAGGAAATGTTTATTGGAGTAAAACCACCATATTTCATATTAATAATCACATGGGCAAAACCCAAGTTTCTTATTACAATACATTTATAGGGATAAACCCTATCTTATTGAATTTAAAACATCGACTTTTAGGTAACTTTTATAGCCACATTTTTACTAAGCCTTCAGCGCTTCCCAGCTGGCTTTTTACTAATTGGCTGTCACATTTTGTTACCTGAAACGCGTTTTAAAAACATTTTTCAGTCGGAAATTCTGGTGAGGGAATCCCAGTTTAATCAAGAAACATTTTATCAATTAAAACAGTATTGAGAGCGATCACATTGTTTATTTCTACATAATTACTCATTCAGTATTTGCCACTCGACCGGATCTGTGGCTATGGTCAAATTACCCATTGGCTAACTCGTTGTCCAATGGTAATGTACTGTCGTACCGACTTACTACTACTACTTACTGTAGTATAAATTTTGTATACAAAACCCCATAATACCGACAGTAATTGAAGAACTACAAAGACTCAATCACCGCTTAATCACATTGTAAAACATTTAAGGTTTTGTAAAACATTCCAAAAATATTAACAAAAAGAGGATAAACTCACATTGCTATCTTAGACTTCGCGTAAGGGTTTCCTGGATATAATCTATAATTTATACAAATGTACATTGGTTAGTACCATAAACCTTTGAAAATATTAATGATACCCTCCCCGAGACGGCATTCCAACAACTACGTCGGGCAGAACCACAACAGTTGTTACGGAACCCTAAATCAATCGAGCAGCGTAACTATTATAAAACTGGGGTTATAATACTTACAACGGAGCAGAACCTCGCTAATTAGGGGGTATTATACTTGAAAATTATGCCTATTATCAGAGATTTCGAGATTGAGAAACAGAAATGAACGAGTTGAAATGAAATCCCGAGGCCTTCTTATATAGGGCTGAAATCTGGTCCTCACGCGGCCCGCGTAAAGGATAAGCGAGGCTTACGCGGCCCGCGTCAACACCTGGTCAACATGTAGCATAGCTGGGTCAGCATGTAGGTCCGCCACGATGTCGACACGTGTCGGCTTCTGGTGTCTCCGCGTTTGATGATCTCACACGGCCCGCGTAAGAGTTAAGGTGAGCTTACGCGGCCCGCCTTAACTTCTAATTTCCCCGGAATCAAGTTTCAGCCTTGATACCGCCCGCGTGAGCTTGGGATGGGGTCCTACGCGGCCCGCCTAAGCTTAATTTTTATTGTTTTTAATTTATTTTATATGCTATAACATATTTCGAGTTCGGTTTAAACATACGGGATGTATTATAAGACATAAGGGAATATTTTAAGATATACTGGGGTGTCGGAAATATTATGAGGGTGTTGGTTTTACCGAGGGTTGTTACAGCGATAGACCTAAAGATCAGAATTTTTGTTTCGATTTCATTGTTTGATACCAGAACTTGTTTATATGTGTTTTAACATTGTCAAAACTAACATTTAACGTGGTTTTGACATTAGGTGATGTTGGTCTTAACCCGGATGGCGATCAAGCAAGAATCCAATAACCGAACACTAATTTTGAAGCTTCCGTGTTAATCTAATCAAGTTTTAGACGATGCTTGTTTTGTAAACACTACTTAATGTTGAATGTTTTAAACTAGTTAGTTGATTATATTAGAATACCTTAATCGTGTAACCTTAGTTTTATCAACTAAGTCTCAATAACTATGCATTTTGGTTTTAAAAGTGTGTATTTTATGAAAAAATAATAAATAAATCGAGACGGGCGTTAAATCTCACGGGGCGCGACGGCCCCTTGTGTGTCCGTCGCGGGGCGCCAGGGACTCCCTGGACAACCTTATATATAGCCGAGATCGGCATTTCATTTTCGTCGTTCAATTCTCGTGATTCTCTCTCAATTTCTGAAGTAGTAAAAGTAATACCCGGGCATTATACCCACTAAAATATCGAAGCTCTACCTCGTTGTAAGTATTATAACCCCCGGTTACGTATTAGATACGCTGCCCGATTGATCTAGTGCTCCGTAACGGCTGTCGAGGCTCTGCCCGACGTAGTCCTTGGAGTTCTGTCTCGGGGAGGGTATAAGTAATGTAAATATTGGGTTATTATACTAACGCGTGTGCATTGTTTAATTTATTAGATAATAACCAGGAAATCACAGGGAAAAACCTAAAGTAGTAATGTGAGTTATCTCCTTTTTGTAAACCTTTGTGTAAACTATTTTTACAAAACCTAAATTGTTTTAATTTATAGTTAACAATGATTGAGTATTTGTATTCTACAATTATCGTCGGTATGTTGGGGTTTTGTATACAAAATTTGTTACTACACTGTGAGTAGTAAAATGACTACAAGTCGGGTTGACAGTACCGTGGGTGGTAATTAAAGTAGATGTAAACAGATGTAATTGCTGGATTGCCCTCAATACTGTACAATGATAAAACTGGTCTTGATTAAATTGGGATTCACTCACCAGTATTTCCCACTGACAAATGTTTTTAAACGCGTTTCAGGTAACAAAATGTGAAAACCAATTTAGAAGCCAGTTGGACAACACTGAAGGCTTGGAAAAGTGGCTATAAAATTTACCTAAATAAAGAGGATTTTTAATTAAATAAATTAGGGTTTATCCCTATAAACAAGTTTGTAATGGAAACTTGGGGATTTCCCATGTATTTACTATTATAAAAATGTGGTATTTTACTCTGATAAAATATTTCCTAACTACGGTCCTGATGTAAAGTCCGCTGCCAAACTGATAAACACCGATACCACTGATACTGGCTCGCGGCCGCCCGTTCCCAGGTGACTAGGGGCCGGGGGTTGCGACAGAGAGTGGTATCAGAGCTACAGCCACTGATTTCAGCCACAGAAGTGTTATGCTGACATTGAAATTTTCAATGCTGTTAGGAAATAACCTATGAGACCTTGTGCATACGTGTATATTATTATTTTGTGTTATTTGACAATTTGTTAGTTTACAGTGTGAGTGATCAAGGTCCGTCAGACGCTTATCGTCAACTGTCTAGTTCTCCTAAGGATGAAGGAACTTCTTCCCAGCCTACCCCCTCGGGGTATTCAGCTGACACAGAGGAAGGGATATTCAAAGCACAATCCGAAGAGCCATTCCCTACCAAAAAGAGAGGATGGTTCAGTCGGGGAGCTCACGAGCGTAGGAAAAGAATGAGAAAGTTACAGCAACAGCGAGCTTTAGAAGCTGCGAATAGGGAGATGAACTCTCAAACTCAAGATATACTCAATAGGAGACTAGCCAACTTTCATATCTTAGCTACCACTGCTGCAGACCCGAATTTAGAACAAATCATAGCACCACAGCCACTACCCTTGTTCCCAACACAACCCATGGAAATAGAACTGAACTCAGGAGACCAGATTCCAGCACCTGCCTTCGACCCAACCGAAATCCCTAGAGTTCAAGCACCCTATCCTCCAAACTATGACCCATAGTTTGACGACCATAGAGATTATCAGGAACTCTACCCACTAGAAGAGCCCATGCAAAACCCAGTAGCACCTTACCCTAACCTTGACCCTCAAGATCCATACTGGGGTAATGACCAGTATATTCGGGAAATCCTAAAGAACCCATACCCACATGAGGAACCAATGTCGTAGTACCCTGACCTGATACCAGCACCCGCACCACCCATGAATACCGAAAACATACAGGAACTCCGCACTTTCGGTGAGGAGTTGTTAGAAGAAAGTGAAAGGATAAGACAAATAGGGGAGAGACTTGTCTGGAAATATAGTGAGCATAATATGCAATATTGGATGGACCACCACTAGTAATAATAAATAATAATAATAAAATAAATATAATAATAAATAATAATCCACTAAACTAGATAATCCAATAACTACTGATGTATACTAGTATTGTATTTTAATAACTACTTATGCATACTAGTATTGTACCCCCAAATGACTCTTCATATTTCGCGCCAAAACTTCTCAAAGCAAAAAGCACACACTTCTTTTATATAGTCCAGTGCTCCACTGACTTACAAAAGAGCAACACTGGACTGGGGGGACTTGAAGGGGTATGGCCCCAAAAACCTTGCGCAGACGTATAGGACCATAGCACAACTTCATCACATAAACATCCTTAACGGAACCCAACGCGGCCACGCAGCGGTTCTAAACAAAGACATGAAAGAAACAATCCTCGATAACCATGCGCCGGAGAAAGGGCAAAACTAACATCCCTGCGCGGGATCGCGCAAGGGTACAGTTAGACTTAAAGTCAGAGAACCTAAACATCTCCGCGCGCCTGGAACTAAGACTTAAAGCAAAGTATTTTTGGTTGTAACAGAATTGACACGTGGCAATGTTGGATCGTCGTGTGACCCGAATGAGTCATTCAGAAGAGTTTTGAGTCAGAATCAAAGGCGGAATCAGTGATTCTAACTTTATACAACTTGATTCTCCCTAATTATCTTCTTATTAATGATTTCAAAGCTTTTACAGATCATTTGACAAACTGGCACCACCTCAGCTCTGAAAACGGAAAGTTACAAATGAATAACCAGCTCAGGTATATATAGGGGTGGTGATTTCGTACGAAATAGAAAAGGCTCATTTCGTGCGAAATACCTGTTTGTCATTTCGTACGAAATAGCTCTTGCTATTTCATGCGAAATACCCTATGTGTTATTTCGTACGAAAAAGCTATTGCTATTTCGTGCGAAATACCCCTTTCAACATCTAAAACCTATTTTCTATCCTGCCGAGCACTGGTATATCCTATCTAGACTCAAGACTCTATAAAGACGAAGTTAACAGACATCTATGCACCAACAGACTCCCCCTTGGATGTTGACGAAGTCTTTAGCATCAAATCTTCAGTCTTTAGTCTTGATCTATCTTCCTCTCTGCCCAAAATGTCTAACACTGTAAGCATCCTTCAATCTCTATCTTCAAACTCCCCTTTGAATGTTGATCCAGAATGTAGACTCCCCCTTTCAATATGCTGGAGCTCGAATTCTGGTTCAAACTTTACACAAACTTTGCCATGGGGTTCTTGTTTCCTGCTTCTCAAGAATATAACATTACAATCTATTCTCCATTTTGACTTCATTTATTGTTATTATCAGTTTTTAGTAAATCCACTTAAGTATCTAGGTCCAAATTAATGACCCTGGGCACTTAATTTATCTACCAAGTCCAACTTAACGACCTTGGTTGATCTTAAATGAAACAAAACTGACTTTTGTTCAACATTTTTCAAAACATTATTCTGAAAATAACAAGTTTCAACTTAATGAACTTGTTTTGACTTCACAATTTCATTGGTTTAACATACTAAGCTCCCAACTCTTCTGTCCAACTCAGAAACTTCTTGCATCTTCTACAAACTACGAATCTGAAGATCAGCTTTCCACTTTGGTTTGTCGGAAAATAAAGTAGAAATGTAAAATCTTTTTGGATTTTGAGTAAAGTTTCTATACTAGAATGCTAAATAGAAATGAAATGCAGTAAATGTAAACTATTTACAAACATATTTTTGGTGAGTGTGTTAGGGAATCATATCAGCTGTCGACAAGTCACAAGTACCGTTAAGCTTTGATTTCATACTCAGAATTAAACAATTCGCTTAGATTGTCGATATACTGATCCATTTAAATTCTCACACAAATTTCAATCTGTCCAGGATACGAATTAGGTGTATTATGAACTTAAACTCATTCATGTGTCCCACTTCTTGAATATACTCTCGTATCCAGATCCCAATATTTAGTCTTACAGGTGAGTATACCACAGATGATATCTGTAAGGGGTTAAATGCGAGGGCCATGAGAGCTCTGGCTATTGCTTCCGCAAAATCAGAGAGATGATGGCTTCGACTTTAAGTGGGTCCCCTTTAGAGGATCTTTTTTACAACAGCACATGATTAGCATTTTTCAATGTTTCATCATTTTTATGCTGAGGGCGGTGCTATATTTCAAGCAAGCGAAAAGTATTATACGGGGACTAGGCCATTACTTCCGCAAAATCAGAAGTCTCGGTATAATACCCCAGATATCACTGAGTATAAAGACCTAGTATTTCAGAAAGAGGGCTCTTTCAAACGAGATTTCAGGGGTTACCTATATATCCAAGTAGTGTTCCCCACGAAATAAGCAAGTAATGATTTAGGTTTATATCCCGAACAAACCTACTAAATGTGTAAAAACCTATTGGCACATCATCAGCAAGACTGCTTAACACTTTTAAACTTTACATTTCTTTAGCATACTGCAACTGTCAAACTGATGTACTATCATTTTCCCTTTTTACACAAGCTCTTTTTCCAGTTTCTATTGTTTTTGGATTTTGAAAATTTTTACTGTTTTTGTATTTTCTGAAAATATAACCTACCTCCCCCTAAATACCAAAACAAGTAAAAATCGACAAACCATTGTAGATTGCTTTTCAACATCATCTACAGTGGTACCTTCATCTACGCCAAGAATCTCCTCCAACACCGATAAAAGCTTCATACCGTTCAGTTTTAAAAGATATTGAAATCGAGTTTTATCAAACGCTTTGGTATGTAAATCAGCTTTTTGTTCGTCGGTGTGGATTTTCACAATTCGTATCAACTTCTTCTCGAAACAGTCTCGAATGAAGTGATGGCGAATTTCAATGTGTTTCGTTTTAGCGTGATGAACAGGATTTTTAGTAATGTTTACCGCTGCCTCATTATCAACAAAGATAGGGGTGTTAAGAAATTGCAAACCGTAGTCTCGCATCTGTTGCTGGATCCACAAGATCTGAGAGCAGCAACTGCTAGCAGATACATACTCGGCTTCACATGTGGACAAAGCGACAGAGGTCTGCTTCTTGCATTGCTAGGTGACCAATCGTGGTCCGAAAAACTGGCACCCCGCTGTTGTTGATTTAGCGTTAACTTTGCAGCATCCGAAATCAGAATCAGAATACCCTTCGAGCGTGAAATCACCTTCTCTTGGATACCACAACCCCAGTGATGGAGTTCCTTTCAGGTAGCGTAAAATCCGTTTCACAATTACCATATGCGAAGCTCTTGGGCTTGACTGAAACCGCGCTGCGAGGCAGGTTGGATACATGATATCGGGTCTTGAAGCTGTCAAGTACATTAGCGATCCGATCATGGAACGATACATCGTTTCATCTACCTTCTCTCTGGTGAGATCAGGGTTTATCCCATGGTTCGTCGCTAATGGGGTGGAACCTGGAGTAGTCCCGGACATCCCAAATTTCTCTAAGATATCATGAACATACTTCGTCTGATGTATGAAAATTCCCTCGGGCAGTTGATCAACCTGAAGTCCCAAGAAGAATTTCATCTCACCCATCGATGACATTTCAAATTTTTTACTTCATAACACTTTCAAAATCTTCGCACAGATTTTCATTTGTTGACCCAAATATGATTTCGTCCACGTAAATTTGAACTATCAGAAGATGTCCGTCGACTTCTTTGGTGAAGAGAGTGGCATCCACTTTTCCACGGATGAAGCTGTTGGCAAGCAGATGTTGAGACAATGTCTCATACCAAGCTCTCGGGGCCTAGTGTAAACCATACAACGCTTTATCCAGTAAATAAACCTTGTCTTTGTGGATTGGGTCGGTGAAGCCCGGTGGCTGTCCGACATATACCTCCTCTTTTACCTTCCCATAGAGAAACGCCGATTTAACATCTAGCTGATAAACTTTAAATCCTTTCCAAGATGCAAATGCTAGGAAGATTCTGATCGCTTCAAGTCTAGCAACCGGAGCATACACTTCAGTGAAATCTATACCCTCCTACTGACTAAAGCCCTGGACAACGAGTCGAGCTTTGTTATGAATAATAACCCCTCGATCGTCTCTCTTGCACTTGAACACCCACTTGGTGTTTATCTTCCTGTGACCATCAGGCAAGTTTACCAATTTCCACACTCCCAACTTCTCAAACTGACTCAGCTCCTCTTACATCGCGTTGACCCAAGAATCTTCAGTTAGTGCTTCCTTATATGTTCGCGGTTCAATCTGCGAAATAAAAAAACTATGTGAAAACTCTATTTGTAAAGGAGCAACTGTAGAATAAAAACAAGTAAGGCCTTGGTCAATTTGTCGTCTTGTGCGGACGCCTGATTGTAATTCTCCAATAATCAGCTCTTCTGGATGGTACGAAAGAGTTCTCGGCATCACCTCGCCTGGAACATCTACTTCGCCTTCCAAATTTGTGACATTCTGATTTGCACCTTGTTCACTGACTGGAATTGTTTGACTTGAAATCTGGATCTGCTCCCCCTCAGAATCTGAATCACCATGATCGAATATAGGTCTATCATCAGATTCTAGATTATCGTTGACTGCCGTCTGATTGTCAAGAGTTTGCTGAATATCATCATGTTCTCCAGCATTACTAGGACCAGCTTCATCGTCATTGGAAGCTCGAAATTGACGTCTAGAAGGCTCAGCTGGGAATATTTCTTGTGATTCTTCATATTCTCTTAGAATATCCAATTCGTCAAAGAAATCTGGTTCTTCTTCTATGTCAAAACGAATCCCACAGAGTATCGTAATTAAATCGACATGAGTCGCCGGGATTCTGAGGTGGCATGGTATAACTTTGACACTCAACATTATGTGCTTCGATTATCCGCTTCAAGCTTGGAACAAAGACTCTTTTCAATGGACTTGCATAACCCACGAATATTCCTTCAATGCTCTTTGCACCAAATTTGCCATAAGGTTCTAGAACTGTATAGGGAGACCCAAACGGTTCTAGATACTTCAGATTAGGTTTGCGGTTATTGATTAGCTCGAAACATGTCTTGTTGAATTTCTTCACTGTAAGAACCCGGTTGAGTGTATAGCAAGCGGCTGACACTGCTTCTGTCCAAAAGTTGACTGGTAATTTCGAATCAGCAAGCATCGTCCTAGCCGTTTCAATTAGCGTCCTGTTCTTTCTTTCAGCTACTCCATTTTGCTGTGGAGTGTAAGGAGCACAAAATTCTTGCAATATACCCCTCTCATCACAATACTCTTCCATTTTGTTGTTCTTAAACTCAGTACCGTTGTCACTCCTGATTCTTCTGAATCGGGGTTGGTACAAGTTTTCAATTTTTCTGAATAATGTCATCAAACTTTCAAATGTCTCATCCTTTGACTTCAGAAATGATACCCACAAAAATCTCGAGTAGTCGTCTGTTACTACTAGACAGTAGAGATCACCAGTTATGCTTTTGACATTTACTGGACCAAAAAGATCCATATGAAGTCTCTCTAACGGTCTCGAGACTGAGTTAACCTTCTTTTGAGGATGCGATTTCTTCTTTTGCTTGCCCTTGACACAACTAATGCACTCCCCCTCAAGATGGAAACCTTTCACATGAACACCAATTACTAAGTCGTTATGTACCAGGTGATTCATTTTTCGCAGGTGAATGTGGCCCATCTTTCGATGCCACAATTGTGATTATTTTTCTATTGCTCTTGACATAAAGCAGTGAGCTTGACCCGTGGTAGTAGTTGCTACACTCATGTCCAACACGTACAGATCATTCACTCTAGGTGCTCTCATGATAACCCACTCTTCGAGAACAACAAATCCTGGTTTTAATATCAAACATTCCTTATCTGTAAAGTGCGTTGTATACATATAATCACAGATCTGAGAGATGCTCAAAAGATTGTTTTCAAGCTCGGCGATGTAGTTCACTCTTTCAAATGTGACAATACCATTCGATAAAGTTCCTTCACCAACTATTCGACCACCTTGATTGCCTGCAAATCCCACATATCCTCCATTAAACCCTCGAACATCATATAGTAGGGTCTTCTTCCCCGTCATGTGTCGAGAAGCTCCACTATCCATAATCCAACGTGAAACAGATCTTGGAAGCTCCTGCACATATCACACACACCTAGTTAGATTTTGATGCCACCCAAGCCTCTTTTGACTCAGGTAGCTTGACGGTGATGTGAGTTTTTGCAGTGTATAGTGGCGGAAAATTCTTGTCATTCATCTTTAAGCTCTCATCAGACCCAATCTCAACCTCTTTGTATAAAAGAACATCATTTTTAGGAGGTTGACCAGATGATTGGTCTTTCTTTGGTACATACTTCTTTTCAGAGACAGTAGACTTTGGTTTCTCAAGTTTCTCATAGTAATCCAAAGGAACATTCATCTTTACCGGAGTGGTAGAGGATGATTGTTTTTCCGTCTCAGAAACCTTTGGTTTTGGAGAACTTGATTTCTTTTCAACTGATTTTGGCTTCCATGCTTGTTGAGGCGGAGCAACCCGTTTGTAAAATTTGTTAGTTTTAATTACCACATTCTTTACGGATTCAGTTTTGAATTTGTTGTTTTCATTTTTTTAAACTTTCTTCTCAATAACCATTGGAGCTTTGCCTTTTGCATCAACTTTCCTTTTCTGACTCTCAACGACTTCAGACTTAGGCTTTAAGTTGGTGCACTTTCGTGCAATGTGTCCAACTTTGTTGCACTTAAAGCATGTACGGGTGTCAGTTACCCGACTTGTGCCTTCGGTCTGAGGCTGTGAGGCTTTTTCTTCAAAAAAAACTCTTCATTTGATTTTGAAAAAATCTCAGATTCTTGCTCTGAATGAGAACTCGAGCTTTTCACAAACACCTTTTTCTCAACAAACTTCTTGTTTTGAAAATTCCTTCTTTGATAATTCTTACCACTCTTATAACCACCCGACCATTTGTTTTGATTGTTGTTAGAAAAACGTGGCGGTACAACAGGTTTTTTTGTAGTAAGCTTTATCTTTTTCAAAGTTTAATTGCCTTTTGGAATGTTTCAATCCTTCGATTTCAGACACATCAAACTCAATCAACTTGAACACATTTCTCAATTTACCAACATTCACATTCTCCAAAGGAAAATCACGATCCGAATATAACTTATCAGATCCCGCCATCTTGTACATCACAAGATTAGGTTCTTCATTTAAGTTGTTTTTGGATTTTGATTTTGGAATATATTTGTCCAAAAAGCATTCATCATCCTCAGTAGTGTCACTTTCAGACTTTAAAACATTTTCAACCATGCTTTTCACAACTTCAAATTGGACACTATCTTCATCGGAAGATGAAGTGAATGTGACATCAATTGTGTCTGGAAGCTTAACTTCATTTTCTTCTTCATTATTAACCAACCCGGATTTCTTCTTTGAAAAATTGTTTAAAACTGGCGGTGGAACCTGATAATACCCAACCCCGGTTCCATCCGAGTATACATCTTCGCCTGCTTTGTTCTTCCCAATTGGTTTAGGAACGATATGTTGAAGAACAAAACTTACGGAGTTGTAACTATTTAGTTTCAACTGGATGCGTTCGTTTTCAATTTTAGCTTCTTGAAACTGAAGCTTCAACTTAGCAATCTCATCCAATTGTTGATTAATTTGCTCTTCTTTTACCCTAAGAACTCTGGTCAGTTGAAGATTTTCTTTGTTTGTTTTACCATTTCTTTCATCAGAATCTTTTACCGTTCGTTTCAGCTTCTCGTGATTTTCTGAGAGTTGACGGTTTTCATGAATTAATTTTTCGTTTTCTTTCCTAATTATTTCTACGTCAATTTTATCATTTTCAATTTTCTCAGTTAATTCTTTTAATCTATCATTTCAAGCTTTTAACATTTTGTCACGGTTTAAGATCTGATCTTCAACATCTCTGACTCTTCCTGTCAGTTCTTCGGTCTTTTTACCGCTGAGATAAGCAAGTGTACTACAAACCTTGCAGTCTTTCATGCAATTTTTGCAGTCACTCTCAATCTTCGCTTTCTTACCTGAATCATTGGTTGCATCATTCGGACTGACATTGCTTTTAGACTCAGTTCCAGAACCAGAAACTACCTCTAACTCTTTCGCTGCAAGCACTTTGTCAGCCATCTTCTTCAAATTTTCTGCAGTTAATTCTTGTGACGTGTCAATAATCCCGTCATCAACTTTCTTTGGCTGTGACTCTTTCTCCTTTTCTTTTTCTTCAGCTTCTCCTCCTCCCCACCACATTCTCTGTCTTGCTTCTTCTTCAGCAATTTGCTCGTTGAGAGTTTCAATATTGACAGAATCTGGATCAACATCTATGTTTCCGTTGGGATCTAGGTAACATTCTCTATCAGCATCCCATCTATTTGCCATTTTTGCTTCTTTCCATGTATGATAAATTTTACTTCTCATGTACTGAGCTTGCATCTTTCTGTTAATGTATTTCACTTCTTCTGTTCTGGAATATTTGAAAGGAACAATCTTTGTCATAAACGCATAGCCCACTGCATCTTCTTCTGGTAGCAATTCGCTCCAATCAAAACCCTCGTCATCATGAATAACAGCAAGTGCTCTAGATTTTTCTTTGGGGGTATCTTCAAGCTGCTTCATTCTGGGAGGTTCAGATTTGTTTTGATGGTAAAATGCTCTTTTGTAATAATCCTCTCTGAATGGATTTGCCGTATCATCAGCAGATGCGTTTCGACATTCACGTTTAAAATGTCCTTTTTGTTTACATTTAAAGCACATGAATTTTGATTTATCAAACCCAAGCTTTGTGGAAGGTCCGCCAATAGAATGTCTGCCGGTAATCTCCATGAACCTTTGTGCCCTTCTGACTGCACTAGCCATACACCATCTGATATCGATCAATTCCATCTCTTCTGGGTCGATCTGATCATAGTCCTCCTTGGGGAGGTTAGTGTTACCAATCTTGCCTGCCACAAGGCTCTCGTATGATTCTAGAACAGATGCTAAAAACACCATTTGCTGCTTTGCGGATTCTTCACTGAAATTTTGAGCATTCTTGAGATCCACAGCAATGTTACATTGGAACAGATTCTTTGGAACTGATTGACTTGGAGTTGTTGACGATGAACCTCCATGAAAACCACTGTTCGAACTTTATTGATTTGACATGTTAGAACTTTCTGCTGAGAAAGCTGTCTTAGGGGACACAGTCTTCGGGATCATACTTCCTCGATAATATAGCTCAACATTCTGCTGGTATGAGGAATGATTGACTTTGTTTGATTTCTTGATCTCAAGTTCATGACTCTCCAATATTTCCATAAACAGATTAACCGTCAGATCCTCCGACTTTACTGTGTTCTTCAACATCAAAGCAAAGTACTGCCAGTCTTTCTCATCAGGCAGTGAGTCAAACAGTTTGTCAACCAATTCTTCTTGAGTGTACATGATTCCGTGTCTTGCAAATTCTAGCTTCAAATGCCCGAATCTTTCAATCATCTTTGACACTGATTCGTTTTTTAAACATCCAAACAAATCAAATTCTTTTCTTAATAACTTCTTCTTGTTTTTAACAATTTCGGCACTACCCACACATTTTACTTTCAGTTTCTCCCATAGATCTTTCGAATTTGTGTATTCAATCAATGCTATTATGTCATCCCTCACAGACTGATGAAGTAAAGCAATGCATTTTTGTTCAGCAACGAATCTTTCTACTTCATTATCCGCTATATTTTCATAATCCGATCTTCCCATATCAAAACCATTCTTCATGCTTTTCCAACTGAGATATGCAAAAGCTTTTAGCCATTCTTCAAACTGTTTAGCCCATCTGTTGTATTCTTCAATTACCATCAGCTTGGGCGGTTTGTTGTATGTGCCATAGGCACTTTCTACACTCAAAGCATCAGAAAGGGTTTTCTTCGCACTCGGATTTGGAGCATTTTCATTTGTGTTGTTTGATGTATCATCTCCCGTGCTTCCCGTGAAAGCAAAACCATCACTAAACGGATTCAGAAAATCATCCATCTTCAAGTACCTGAAACAATCAACAAAGACTTAGAAAATTTTTGGATTTTTGAAAACAATTTCAAACGAAATAGTTCATGCGGAATGAGTTTCAAACGAAATGAATCTTCAAGCGAAATGAGCTTTCACACGAAATGACTATTTTGTGCGGAATAGCCAAACGAAATCACCCTCTTCAAGCGAAATAGCAGTTTTGGTGCGAAATAGTGACTTTCGTACAAAATGAATGTGTATTTCGTACGAAATGAGGTCCACAAACTTGATTTCTTACGAAATGAGGAATAATCTGCTGATTTCGTACGAAATAAGGATATCAAAGTTGATTTCGTGTGAAATAGATTTCACAGAAATGATTTCGTGCGAAATAGATGCTGACTATTTCGTGCGAAATAGATGCTGACTATTTCGTGCGAAATGATGATGACATCATCATATCGGCCACCATTTTGTCAAATTGATCCGGTTTTTGTTCGAATTAAGGTCCAATTCTTTCAAGGATTCGTTAAAACAGTGTTTTACGTGATATATGTGAAATTCAATCCATTTTGTCCGTTAAATCTCGATTAATTTTGAAATAATGAGTAGAAGTGAGAAAAACTGATGAAAACAAGCTGAATTGGTATGAACTCTTCGTCCTAAGCTCTGATACCACTTGTTGGATCGTCGTGTGACCCGAATGAGTCGTTCAGAAGAGTTTTCAGTCAGAATCAAAGGCGGAATCAATTATTCTAACTTTATACAGCTTGATTATCCCTAATTATCTTCTTATTAATGATTTCAAAGCTTTTAAAGATCGTTTGACAAACTGGCAGCACCTCAGCTCTGAAAACGGAAAGTTACAAATGAATAACCAGCTCAGGTATATATAGGGGTGGTGATTTCGTACGAAATAGCAAAGGCTCATTTCGTGAGAAATACCTGTTTGTCATTTCGTACGAAATAGCTCTTGCTATTTCGTGCGAAATACCCTATGTGTTATTTCGTACGAAATACCCCTTTCAACATCTAAAACCTATTTTCTATCCTGCTGAGCACTAGTATATCCTATCTAGACTCAAGACTCTATAAAGACGAAGTTAACAGACATCTATGCACCAACAGGAAAGGGCCTAAAGGGTTACAGCTGTAAACCTTCTAGAAGACCTCATCGTGCACAACCATTCGGTCATAACCAAATGGTGACGTTGCTTCATCCTGAACACTCATCTAAGTCACGATGATGCACTAACTTGGAGAAGGATCCACACAAGCCCACTTTCCACGTGGCATCTCCCTAGCCGTCGATCACACTCACGATCCGAGTGCATGGATGTGACGTTAGTGATTGACGGAAAAGGGCGTAACCGCGTAAGGAAAATACTTTCCATACTATCTCCGTCAACAGATTTTCCCGCCCAAAATCCAGCTATAAATAAGTCATGCCAGGTATAATCTCACAAGTTACACTCACTTCACTTTTACTACTTCTTCTTCTTCTTCATGGAGATCTGTACTTATTCTCACGCCGGAGGGTGGTCACGGAGAGAACCCCCATTCTCCCCGCGGCGAGTCTAACGGCTTTCTGTTTTGCAGAGATTACTGGAGAAGAAGCTCAGTTTAACCCCGAATCAAGCGAGAGGACTAACCCCTTTTATGCAGAACTAAACCCCTGGTCCGATTGATTCCGGTCATTCGAACCACTGTTTCTTCATTGGCGCCAACCGATTTTTCAATTTTCAATCTCATCTTCTCGTTTCGATTCATTTTTTTGCATTTTCTGTTTTCCATGGCAGAAACTCCGTCGAACCGTCCATCAGGCCCTCGACCGGCGAATTTTGCTCATGACCTTCGTGTCGAGGGGATTGTGGAAGAAGCATCCGATGATAACGATGTCCAGCACAACGTTAATCATCCGAACGATCCTGTTACACCGGGAGCACAACCCAAAATTTTGATAAGTTCGATTTTACCCCCTAGGGAAACTCCGATCTCATGGTACGTGAGATCTCAAGGAGCATTGAACGCAGTCTATGCACAGTTATGTGCACAGACTGCTCAACCGGCAACTTAACCATGAAGATCTGGATCTCAGGTGCGAGCGCCGTCTGCACCCCGTACATTGCAGATGCACCATCACGAATATACGGGTACGATACAAAAGTCTACTCCAGATCCCCCAATAGGTACGAATCTACTCACTCCGAATCCAGGCGAAGATATCACCGTGATGAATAGTATTCCCACAGACGTCAGTCAGTCCATTCTCGGTTGGGCCCGCGTTCTTACCAGAAACGGGACTCCCAAACTGATGAATATGGCAGGACGTATCAGGAAGGTGACAACACAAGCGTTTTTAGTCGATTGCAGCGAGACCATGCAAACTACAAACCAAACACTCGCGTTGTTTACAACCCTGACGCAGAGTATGATTACAATATGATTTACCGACCAGCAGAAGCTGCGGAGAACTCAAAGTTTGTTAGCGAGATTGCTCTAGCTCCCTTCGAGAGGGCAAAATTACCGTCAAATGTTGGGAAGTTTAACGGGCTGTCAGATCCCGACAACCATCTACGCGTGTTCACCAACGCAGGGTTAGTTGGAGGATGGACACTACCCATGTGGTGCCATTTATTTGTCCAAGCTTTGACCGGCGCAACACGATTGTGGTTTGACAACCTGCCTGTGGGTAAGTTAACATCCTGGGTGGATTTGAGGGAGAAGTTTTTGGTCCATTTCAGTCAACAACGCAGATCCGTTAGAGACTCGGCAGATGTTATGAACATCTGGAGAAGAGACGATGAAAGCCTGGAAGATTTCATAACAAGGTACAACAAAGAGGTACCAGAGATCGGCGATGTACATGAGCACCTAATCCGCGCACAATTCAAATACGCGGTAAGGTGTGATGATATGATAAAAGTCTTGTCAGGAACATAAGGCCTACCCAAAAGTTGGGAAAAACTGATGGCCGCTGCCAAAGTCTATGCTCAAACAGAGCATAATCTAAGCTCCAACAGGCCACCACTACCACAAAACCATCCGCAAGACATGAGTGGGAATAGTGGTAGAAAATTCAAGAAGAACTGGAAGGACTCAGCTTCAGGTGCATACTCATCCAAAGATGCCCGCGCAACAATCAACAAACTCGCAGCACAAAAGGAAGCTAAACAAGAGAACCGAGAGAGGCAGTGGACTCCTCTCACAAAGACATCGGCGGAGGTACTCAGCACTGAGGACTACCAAATCCAAACACCACCGCCGATGAAGAATAAAATAGGACAAGACCCGAACCATTACTGCGAGTACCATAAAGATAATGGCCACACCACAAACAACTGTATAAGTCTTCGCACGGATATAGAGAAATCATTAAAGAGTGGAGAACTCACCCACTTGGTTCAAAATGTGCGTAAAGACATCAAGCAGATCACGCGCGGGGACGAAGGGCCGAGCAAAAAAGTTAAACAAGCTTAAGCCCAAGGCAGATCAACGCGCATGCAATCATAGCTTTCCTTCATATTTGGTCAAGTTCTTCAACTTACCAACTTATGACACAGGATTATTTGCATGCGCAGTAAATTAAGTTTCACTATTTATCCTAACACAACTTTGTAACTCACGGCCTCTGCGCCCTATCCAATCAATACAAAGTTCGTTACATTGTTTCTGTGTTTACTACAAAATGCATGCAATTTCTTTTGGTAAGCACAAAAACACTATGGTAACCTAATACAAGTCTTATGAACGGTTAGCGGTCACAAGCAACGCGCAAGGTCCAACCCTACATTCACACATGAGCTTTTTACCATCTTTATTTGCCTTACCTAAACAAAGTAATTGTACCCATGTAAGACATTGTAATTCAAACATATATATTCAAAACAGTCACTTGCACAGCAAGCAAATATCTACATGCACAGCAGTGCGTCAGCAAGTTACTTGCACCACAACGCATTAACAAACCATCAAAAGGGATCCACATCCCAAACCTATTCAAGATACAAATGTTTAACATCCATAAAAGTACAAAGAACCTAATTTAGGTCTTCATCATCATCTTCTCCCTCCGGAAACACTTCCTTAAATTGCGCCACGAAATCTTCAGATTACAGCGCAGTAGTGACTAAGTCCATCACAGGAAGGTGCAAAGTGTTATATTCAGCCTTGGCAGCAGCATGAGTAGCTTCAGTATCAACTCCGTGCATAGCGGACCTGCTGGTATCCCAATCAACCTTTAATGCATTAGTGACATGTTGGGTACATTCTGTGTATCCTTGGGCATATCCATCATTACACGCAGTAATCAGCAGATGCGCAACCGTTTGATTTAACTCGGTTGAGTTAAAGACAGAATTGGCAACCTGCGTAATACAAAAAATAATAAGATGTACAACTACATCAAAATATCGCAAAGAGCTGACACACTTACACTTATGATCCCGCGATGCTTCATCCAGAGCATGTCATTCTTTAACGGATCAACCTGACTCTCCGCCGTCACTCGAGCAGTTTCATAGTTTTCCAACTTTTCTTCGGTTTCACTCAGACGACAGGAAGTCTCAACTTTTTCAACTCGCTCAAGCTGCAAATCGTTTTTGGCAGATTCGAGCTCCGCCTTAATTGGTTCTTAGTCAGATAATAAAGAGGTGAGTTCGTCTATCTCCTTATTCTTAAGGGCAAGTGTGGCGCAAGTTCGTACCTCTCTCTGTTCACTCCTCTCTCGATAAGAACACGCTTCATCGTGGGCCGCTTCAGCTTCCGCCTTCTCTTTCTTCAACTTCTAAATCTCCGTATCCTGCTTCTTCAGTTTCTCAACCTCTGCCTTGAGATTATTGATGACATTGCGAAGACCCATTTTTTCATTATTGTCTTTCTCGCAGATTTCCCTCCAGCATTTACGTTCCTCGGAAAGTAGAGCGGCTTCAGCCTCCGCTTTTCTTTTCCACCCCGCGGCAGACCATTCTTCAGTTTTCTAATCGCTCTCAAACTTGGCCCGATCAGCCTCCAACTTAGCCCTCAACAGGGCAACTCGGGCCTCCACTTCAGAAGCTTTTTTCTTGGATGCTTCAATAGTAGACCATTCCTTATACATGCTGTGCCACTCGTGCACTATACAGTGCGTAGTGGAAGTAAAGCTTGTAGCTTCTTCAAGGTAGGCATGATAAGACTGATTGTGAGAAGGATCTTCTTGAAACTTCACTTCACCAGGCGGAAAGGTACCTTGTAACCAATCACGACAAACCCGCCAGTCTGAAAACGTGTCACCTTTCTTCAGTTTCCACACCGGAGTGTGAATCTCAGAAGCTTTTTTCTCTGAGTAAGTTCTGTAATATTAATCCCCCAGAGTTTCCTCTGGGCGGATGGGGGAGTTTTCTTCATCATGGGCAAAAAATATATGATCACCAACTGGGCCCCTCTCAATGTTTACAGGCGCAGAAGCAGTAGCAAAGGTAGGGATAGTTACCACAGGGTCTTCATAAACGGATTTCCCTTTGTCTG
Organism: Helianthus tuberosus; assembly: GCA_030545235.1. NCBI lineage: Eukaryota > Viridiplantae > Streptophyta > Magnoliopsida > Asterales > Asteraceae > Helianthus > Helianthus tuberosus. Next base: position 1,686,842 of record CM060390.1, read on the forward strand.
GGTCATGCGCCACAACTTCAGGAGACTGGGGCTGAGCCTCATCAACATCTGCATTCTCCAGTTCCACAACCTTCTTTGTTTCCATCTCAACCTCAACAGGTTTCTCAACTTCAGGATTTCCCACTTCAACAACTTTCACCACCTCCTCTTCAACAGCTTTCGTACCTTCTAACTGCTCCCTGATAGATGCGCGAGGTGATGACGGCGGGAGATCATCATTTAAAACAGGTGACGGCTACGCACGAACAGAAGGAGTTGGCTTTTCTACAAAAAACAAAGGTTATATTAACAAACAGTGCACATAAATAACACCCAAAGAAGATACTCACCCGAGGGAGGTTTTGTAATGAAGGCATTTAGATTGCCTCTTTTGCCAATCTTTCTTTTCGGCACCTTCTTAGCAGGCTACGCCTCAGCCTCAACTTCAGCCTGTTTCCTTTTTACCGCCTTTGTTTTCACTAAGGGCTCTGGATTTGACTCCAAATCAATGGGGTCATCAGGATTTAAGGCTGGGATATCAGCGGTATCCCGGGGCTCCGCCTTGGGCTTCCTTGCAACTACAGGCACTAGTCCTTCCAGCGTATCAGACACCACTACATAATCACACCAGGAGTCAGAGGAATGGCGCGTACCTTTCTTCTCCCCCTTGACAATCTTGGCCTTTGAAGATTGTGCCTTCGGCGCATCAGTCTTCTTCAGCGCAATGATAACAACCGGTACACGTTTCTTCTTCTCAGGGCCTATGCCCAGGTTAGTCAACTCACATAGTCAAAACGAAATTATTGCACTATTACCCCACGCTCAAAGACAGCAAAGAGTAATATTGCAATGTTAATCAAGAACCAAAAAATGAAACTTACCGGCACCAGTCGAAGGTGGTGCGGCCAGATCTTCATTGCGAGGAAGGGCAAAATTCCTGACTATCTGTAGATACCAGAGTTCCTCATCAGCTCCCTTTGGGATGGTGCCCATCCTCCCGTTTTCCCTCTTGTATGCAACGACATACAAGGAAACAACTACAAAGGGAAACACAGGAACAAATTCATATTATTTACGAAAACAAGAAAACAAAAGAAAATCCCAAATCTTACTTTTATCACCCTCCATATACACTGGTTTGTCTTCATGATCCATCTTCCAGTAAAGACTCATACCAGCAGCAACCAGGGCCTTCTCCGGAAGTTCAATCGACGGAACATCTTTCAGATCCTGGTACCAAATCTCCGATTGTGGAGTCTTAATGTTATCAACCACAATGTCTTATGTACCCCTAAAAGTCATTTTCATTGGAATCACACCGGCTTTGATAAAGAAAAATTTCGGTTTCCAATCGTGAAAGGATTTTGGTGGGTGCAACAAGATTTTCTTTGCCAATGAACGTTGGGCAAAGGAATAAAAGCCCAGGGAACAGTGTAATTGATAAAACACCCGGAAACGGTCAACCGTTGGCTCAATATGCATTGACTGGCAAAGGAATTCAAAATGACGAATCCAAACCATTCTGATGGGGTGCAGTTGAGAAATATGAAACTTGTAATATGCAAGGATATCAAGAAAAAACCTTGTCACCGTTAATCGGAAGTTTCCTTTAGCAAAATAATCCCAAAACAAAGTAATATACCCGGCCAGAACGTCTGCCGCTGTCTGACCATCATTTGGGTATCGAACACCCCAACTGTCAGGAAATTTAAAGTTTCGAACCAGGCTCTCAAACATTTCTTTCGACCACTTCAATGGTGGAAGGCCGGCAGACATTTCTTCTGAAGAATCTTCGTGACATTCTCCGGTAGACATAAGGCGAAAGATTTGCAGGTTTCTTCAAAGGAGTATTGTGGAAGAAGAGTGGAATTCAAAGAGCAAACAATGAAAAGAAGGCACTAAAAGGGTTTATATATTCACCGCCATCAATGCCCTAAAAAACCGTAATAGCCCCTTTTTCAGGAAAACACGGTTATCAAAGCATCAGGAGCGAGTGGGAAAAACAACACACAAACTCACGCGTGCGTGTAGGCCACGTTGACGATGCACATTTAATGATTGACTGACAAGTGACAGCCTGTCACCAAAACCATCACACGTCAACAGTCAGCACCATACCTTTCACCTGCCAGGAGTCAAATTTTTCAAAATTTGAAATCATGAGCACTTCAACTTGAAGGGAAAGTATCTTCCACAAGAAGATTCTTCATATTTCCAGACAAAACTTCTCAAAGCAAAAAGCGCTAATAGGGATGAACCTGTGATACCTATATCTGAAGAACAAAATATTTCTGAGGTAATAGTAGTGAAGAGGTAGGTGACCAAAACCAACTCAGGAGGTCTACTAGAAGTTCTACACTACCTAGTTGTCTTAGTGATTTTATAGTTGAAGGTAAGGTTAAGTATGGATTAGAGCGAGTAGTTAATTACCATAAGTGCTTTACTTCTGTGTTAGATAAAAGCTATGAACCAAAAACCTTCTTTGAGGCTCTAAAGATCCTAACTGGGTGTCTGCGACGAATGAAGAAATTGAAGCTCTTCATCGAAATGACACCTGGGATCTGGTTGAATTGCCTCCGGGTAGAAGTGTTGTTGGGTATAAATGGGTTTATAAAATAAAGTACAAATCAACAGGAGAAGTCGAAAGATTTAAGGCTAGATTAGTAGCTAAAGGCTATAGTAAAAAAACATGGTGTTGATTTTGATGAAACGTTTTCTCATGTTGTTAAACTTGTTACTGTTGCTATTGCTATTGAGAATAATTGGAATTTATATCAGCTAGATGTGAATAATGCATTCTTATATGGAAACTTGTATGAAGATGTTTACATGTCTTTACCTGATGGTTATTATTCCAAAGATGAGCATAGAGTGTGTAAGTTAAAAAAATCGTTATATGGCCTTAAACAGGCTCCTAGAATGTGGAATGAGAAATTAGTAAATGTATTGTTTGATCTAGGTTTTAGTCAAAGTAAATGTGACTATTCGTTGTTTTACAAGAAAACTGAAAGCGTAACAGTTTATTTGCTTGTGTATGTTGATGATATAGTTATTACTGGGAATAACTTTGATGAAATACAAGCTGTTAAAACAAGTCTCAGGTCAAAGTTTTTAATTAAAGATCTTGGTAAATTAAAATATTTTCTTGGCATTGATGTTGTTATGGTAGATAAAGGTATTTGTCTTTCACAAAGAAAGTATTGCTTAGAATTAGTTGCTGAGTATGGTATGAGTGGATGCAAACCAGTAAGTAATCCGATTGAGCAAAATCACGTTGTGTCGAATTTGTGTAAAGAAAATGGAGATGTTTTAGATAACAGGATATCAAAAATTGGTAGGCAAGCTAATCTATCTTGCTCATACCAAACCTGATATATCATACACTGTGCATTTTCTTAGTCAATTCAAGCATTGTCCATCTCAATGTCACTTGAAAATAGCATTCAGGTTACTTAGATACTTGAAATTGTCTCCTGGAAAGGGTATTTTGTTTAGTAAAGGACGTGAGTTTAAATTAACAGGTTTTGCTGACTCTAATTGGGCTAAATGCCTAATATCAAGAAAGTCTGTAACTGGGTTTCTTGTGTTTCTGGGAAACAGTTTAGTCTCTTGGAAAAGTAAGAAGCAGGCCACTGTTACAAAATCGTCTTCCGAGGCAGAATATAGATCAATTTGCGCATGTGTGTGCGAAATAATATGGCTAAAAAACATGCTGAATGAATTGGGAGTTGTTATAGATGTGCCTATATCTTTGCATTGTTATAGTTCTGCTGCTATTTCAATTGCTGCCAATTCTGTCTTTCATGACAGAACTAAGCATTCTGAGATTGACCTTATCTTTTTAATAGATTTAATCTCAAAAGGTGTTTTGAAAACATTAGGAGTTGAATCTAAAAATCAACTTGCTGATCTTTTAACTAAAGGTTTGTTAATACAACAACACAACAAATTTTGTCGTGACATAAACATGTTTGGGCCTTTTGGATATTAAACTGAATGAGGGTGTTAAAAGTTACATTTAACATATTTATACTTTCAGTTTAATATCAAATAATGCGTTTAATATGTTTTGTATATATTTTGCAAATTATTGGAACCCGGGCTTGGAGTGTTAAAGACTGTGCTAATTGGGCTGCTGCTTATTGGACTTTGCTGACTTGGGCTGTGCTGACTTGGGCTTAAAGCTGTTGATATCGTTAAAAGTTAAAGGCTGTGTGACAACCCTCATAATTCCTTGTATCCGTACAATTTATTAATGATAAATAAAGTGCTTGATGACTGTGCTGAATCATTTAACTGCTTTCTGATTTCTGTGTTATACTTACATGTGCTTGTAACATACTAGTAATGTACAGAAAAGTTACTAAATAGTCCGGTATGCTTTCCTGAGTGTTGAAAATTAAAAACGTTACAAAAATATATATGTAGGACACTTTACGGATTAATTAAGCACTTTAACGGAACAACACCCAACCGAACAACCGGACTTTACCCGGAACACAAAAATATTGTCAAACACATTATTTCTATTTTTCTGAGCTAGTTAGGGTCCCCGAACACCCTAATACACTATATGATTGATAACACTCACAAGACACCAACTAAACACTTAACTACCTAACTAAAGCACTAACTAGACAATTGAAACCCAACTAGATCTACCCCCCCCCCCCCCAAACCGGTTATGAACATATGGGACACCCTTGATTTTATTTTAATTGTTTAGGTGATCTTGTTTAGTACCTAGGGAACATATGGACCAAGAGTTAAAGGTGTGTTGGAAGATGATTATAAAAACCCCTAGTTCTTCATTCTCATGACCATTCACAACTTCACTACTCAACATTAGCAAACACTCTCTCCCTCTTCCTTTTTCTTGTTCGGCCGCCACCATACCACCACCTTCAAGCTTCTTTCAAGCAATCCAAGAACATCTAAAGGTGTAAGAGACCCTACAAGTAAGCTTGGTGTATTCGGAAGCTCAAGGACCGCTCTCGTTTTCTTTTATCCACCACTTTTATGCTCTTGAACTCTCCTAGCTTTAAGCTAGTGGTAAGTCTCTTAGATCTACTCATTTCACATTCTATGGAGGTGGTTAAAGTATGAAACATGCTGGTAAATATGAAGAACTTCAAGAACACTAAAGAACATAAAGTTAAAACTTAAACATAAGCTTTAAACATGAAGAAATAATGTTGTTGTAATGTGATGAAGTGATGTTAACATGAAGTTGTTTTGATCCTTGTTGATTATCTGATGATTTTCTTGCTAATATTGATGTTTGATGTTGTTGTGATCACTAAACATGTTAACGGAATCTATCGAACATGAGTTAGAAAGCTGAAAAACAGCTTCTGTCCAAGCCTTTACAGCCAACTTCAGTTGGCTGTAAACAGGTCATAACTCAACAAAAAAACTGATATTATGAGTCTATAACGTGTTATTATGAAATACGGTTCTAATGGCACCGGAATCATAATTTTTGGACTTCGTTTACTATTAATAAAGTGTCGATTTGTAACAGCAGCTAAAGCTGTATTTTTGCTGCTGAAAATATGTGTTCTGTTTTCAGTCATAACTTGAATTCTGTGTAGAGTTAGATAATGAAATTTGTACTGTAGATGACCACCGATGTATTTGTAATTCTCTCACTTGAATTTCATAAATCGGACTCTTGATGAATTTTAAATAAATTATTCCGTGGACTGCAGTCAGAAAAAGATAAATCTGATTTCAGTCTGGAAAATGAATTTTTATAAAATATTGGTGATGAATTGGATCCCAAGATTTTTACACAATAATATGTGGATCGTTTAAGAAATTCTGTAAAAATTTGGGAATTTTTGGAATAAGTTAACTATTTTATTAAAATGTCCGAAAACAGCCCTGTTTTGAATAAAAAAAGCTGAAATGACATAAGTCGTAAATTGCGTGTCTAAATATCGTATGCTTGTTCTTGAATAGCTATAGGTGGAATGTTTATATGGGCGTGAACTATTAAAGTGAATGCATGTTATGTAGTAGATACGTGTAGGAACTTTGTGCTCTATTTGCAACCATTAAATGACTAACTGGTAATCATATTAGGACGTGATTGACCAACCTTGACTGTTAGCTATATTTGAGAATCTAACCGAGCAAACCAAGGTGAGTTCACACACTTTCTAAGGCATGGGATTCCCGGTGGTTGGGAATGGGTTAAAGAAATTAAAACGGGATCTACATATCCTCATTGGGTAGGATATGTACGGCCATCCTCCATAGGTAGGATGCCAATAATAAATTATGCGTATTCTCCTTGGGTAGAATACGTACGTTCGTCCTCCTTGGGTAGGACATCACCCTTAAAACTTACTAGACAAAACTCTATCATTAAGTCCCTCATTATATATCGACTTAATCGCCGAGGCCGATGGCGAGCGGGTCATTAGTTAATAGCACTATTAGGTTTAACAAACCTCACACCGTGTCGTCCGAACGGGCGTGTACTAATGGACTATGGCAAACTGTCAGTGATGATAGACACTGATGTAGGGCACAACTATTGTTCGTAGTAGTCGATATCATACCGTCTAGTAGTTCACATGGGGAAGCCCCCACTGATTATGGATATGGTTTGGGTAATGAAAAGTAACTGGTTAAACATACTTTCAACTACGGGGTAACCCCCACGGCAAATAAGCCAACGAAAGTTAAACCACGTTTTTCAGAAACAACTTAAAACTAAACAACCAAACGTGAACTCACTCAACTTTGTTGTTGACTCGTTGTTACATGCCTTACAGGTTGCTAGATGCTTATGGAGCTTGCACAAGGAGGAAGTCGTTGTGGAATATGGGTTGTTATATCCCGTGCTAAACATTAATCCTTGTGAACTTATTAAACCTACGTTTTGGACTTTAAACTTATGAACTATGGAACTTTTGTTTTGAACTTACGTTTTATGCTTCCGCTGTTAACTTAGACTGGTTACTGTCTTATGGTCACCAATTGTATTGTGGTTGGTTTTACTTACTTAAATTCGTTGTTCAATATGATTGGTGGCTCGATCCTGGTAACGTCACGCCTCCAAGCGGTGATACTCCGCAGGGTGGATTTTGGGGGTGTGACAGATTGGTATCAGAGCCATTGGTTATAGTGAACTTGGTTTTAAAAAGGGAAATGCTTTTTGATAAAAACCAGACTATAACCTGTACAGTGCTCAACGATCCACAACGACGCTTCGCTCCACGTGCAAGACTCGACACAATAGGTGGTATGATTTATGTTTATATTGTCGGTTAGATAGTTCACACTGTTCACTAGTTAACGTGATAACTGCTATTTGAACCTTGTGTGCTTACTCTCTACTGTCGTCCCACACTTGCGCACTTTCGCGACACTTTTCTCACTTACGTTGCTTCATTGTAAAGATCATGAGCGGACGCGGAGGACGTATCAACCTAACTTAAGCCCAGCTGACGGCTTTGATCAACGAACGAGTTGCTGAGGCACTTGCAGCTGTCCCTGCAGGAGGTATAACCTGCCATATCAACCCACCTTAGGATGTTTAGATCCTACTCTCGCAAACCAACCCTCGTGCTTAACCTTGTCTTTTATTCTCGCGCAACAGGTCAACATGCTCAGCCTCCTGTGTGCACATTCAAAACCTTCATGGATTGCCGACCTACTACTTTCAGTGGCACTGAAGGAGCTGTAGGCCTTCTTCACTGGTTCGAGAAGCTAGAGTCTGTTTTTGAGATGTGTGAATGCCCTGAAGATCGTAGGGTGAAATATGCCACTGGAACACTCGAAGGCGCTGCGTTAACCTGGTGGAAAGCACAGGCTCAACTACTAGGGCTGGCAGTTGCTAATGCCACCCCATGGAACGGTTTCAAAGAACTGATCAAAGAGGAGTACTGCAGTCGCGACGACATCCACAAGCTGGAAGTGGATTTTTCAACCTGAAGATGACGGGGTCTGAGATTGAGGCGTATACGAAGAGGTCAAACGAGCTGGCCATCTTGTGTCCTACTATGGTAGACCCTCCCATCAAACGTATTGAGCTGTACCTCAAGGGTCTTGTACCAGAGATTCAGAGTCACGTGACTTCAGCTAACCTGGGTACCATTCAGCAAATCATTAAGTTGGCCCATCGTCTCACCGATCAAGCAGTTGAACACAACAAACTACCCAAGTGTATTGGTGCTGCTACTACTGACGCTCCCAATGAGAACAAGCGAAAATGGGATGGGAATTCCAGTAAGGGTTCAACTTCAGTTCAGTCTCAGCAGCGAAAGACTGATGACTACCAGAGTCCTGGCCAGCAATCTTCCGATAGTCAAGGACAGGGTGGATACCGAGGGAACCACCCCAAGTGCAACCGGTGCAACAAGCATCATAGCGGGTAGTGCAACAAGGGTCGTTGCCTGAGGTGTAACAAGTTTGGTCATGAAGCAAAGGATTGCAGGAGCACACGACCAGCAAATCAGAATCGCCAACAACAACAACAAGCTCCACAGAACCAGCAGCAGCAACAACAGCAGGGCAATAAAGGATGCTTTCAGTGTGGCGCTGAAGGCCACTTTAAGAGGAACTGTCCTCAACTGAATCAGAATCAGAACAACAACAACCAGGGAAACGGGAACAACAATGGAGGCAACAACGGAGGTAACAATAACGGCAATGGTGCCAGGGGACGTGTCTTCGTGCTGGGTCAGGGTGATGCAAGGAACGATCCCAACGTTGTGATGGGTAAGTTTCTTCTGTATGACTTCTTTGTTACTGTTTTATTTTATTTGGGTGTCGATACTAGTTATGTGTCCTTAAAAGCTAGCCAAATGCTTAAGCGCACTCCAACACTTTTGAACACCAAACACACGGTAGAACTAGCAAACGGTAAAAGTCTTGAAGCCACACACATAGTTAAAGGTTGTAACCTCGCCTTAGCTGGTCAGACTTTCCCTATCGATCTTATTCCTATCACACTTGGTAGTTTCGACGTCGTTATTGGGATGGATTGGCTATCTCATCATCAAGCGGAGATTGTTTGCAAGGAGAAAATCGTCCGCATTCCTCGTTCTGGTGAAGAACCTCTCAGGATTCATGGCGACAAGAGTGGTGCTGTCGTAGGCATTATCTCTTTCCTTAAGGCCCAGAAGTGTTTGCGAAAGGGCCACACTGCCATTCTAGCACTCGTTACTAACACATCAACAGAAGAGAAGAAAATTGAAGACATTCCTATTGTGCACAATTTTCCTGAGGAATTACCTGGTCTTCCGCCTCATCGTCAAGTTGAATTTCAAATCGAGCTCGCTCCTGGAGCAACGCCCATAGCTCGAGCACCTTATCGTCTAGCTCCATCAGAACTTGAAGAACTGTCCACGCAACTACAATAACTCTTGGAAAAGGGTTTCATACGTTCTAGCTCTTCGCCATGGGGAGCTCCAGTGTTATTCGTGAAGAAGAAAGACGGTACCTTCAGAATGTGTATTGATTACCGCGAACTCAACAAGGTGACCGTGAAGAATCGTTATCCTCTTCCACGCATTGATGATTTGTTCGACCAGTTGCAAGGGTCGAGCTATTACTCTAATATTGATTTGAGATCGGGATACCATCAGTTGAGAGTCCGAGAGGAGGACATCTCCAAAACAACATTCAGAACTCGTTACGGCCATTACGAGTTTCTAGTTATGCCTTTCGGATTGACAAATGCACCTGCGGTCTTCATGGATCTCATGAACCGAGTGTGCAAGCCTTACCTGGATAAGTTTGTCATTGTATTCATCGATGATATCCTGATCTATTCGAAGAGTCAGGAGGAACACGAGCAGCATCTACGACTTATGCTGGAACTTATTCGAGCAGAGCAGTTGTATGCCAAGTTTTCGAAATATGACTTCTGGCTTCGCGAAGTCCACTTTCTAGGACATGTGGTAAACAAGGATGGAATCCATGTGGATCCATCTAAGATTGACTCGATCAAGAACTGGCCTGCACCCCGTACACCAACAGAAATTCGCCAATTCTTGGGTTTGGCAGGATATTACAGAAGATTTATCAAAGATTTCTCCAAGATTGCGCAACCTCTCACTTCACTGACTCAGAAGGGTGTCACCTATCGTTGGGGTGATGCACAGGAGTCCACATTTCAGCACTTAAAAGATAGACTTTGTAGCGCGCCTATCCTCTCATTGCCTGAAGGCACAGATGATTTTGTGGTTTATTGCGACGCTTCCATCCAAGGACTTGGTTGCGTGTTGATGCAACGTGACAAGGTCATTGCCTACGCATCGCGCCAACTTAAAGTTCATGAAAGGAACTACACTACGCACGACCTGGAATTGGGAGCAGTTGTTTTCGCACTTAAGATATGGAGACATTACCTGTACGGTACCAAGTGCACCATTTACACCGATCACAGGAGTCTTGAGCATATCTTCAAACAAAAGGAGCTAAATATGCGACAACGCCGATGGGTCGAACTCTTGAACGATTATGAATGCGCGATCAAGTATCATCCGGGCAAAGCCAATGTTGTGGCCGACGCCCTCAGTCACAAGGATACTATACCTAAGCGTGTACGTGCGTTACAGCTTACCATCCAATCTAACCTTCCAGCTCATATTCGCGATGCTCAGGTTGAAGCATTGAAAGCAGAGAACATCAGGGCTGAGTCCTTACGAGGATCGAGGCAGCGCCTAGAACGAAAGGAAGACGGCGCCTACTATGTTAATGGTCGCATCTGGGTTCCACTTTACGGAAACTTACGCGAGCTTGTGATGGATGAAGCACACAAGTCTCGTTATTCAGTATATCCTGGTTCGGATAAGATGTACCACCACCTCAAGACTACGTATTGGTGGCCTGGTATGAAAGCCAACATAGCAACCTACGTCAGTAAATGTTTGACTTGTGCGAGAGTCAAGACTGAATATCAGAAACCATCAGGCCTACTACAACAACCAGAGATCCCGAAATGGAAATGGGAGCAAATTTCCATGGATTTCGTTACTGGCATGCCTAGATCTCAACGCGGAAATGATACCATTTGGGTGATCGTGGATCGACTGACCAAGTCCGCACACTTTCTGGCTATCAAGGAAACGGATAAGTTTTCTACTCTAGCAGACATCTACCTAAAGGAAGTAGTATCAAGGCACGGAGTGCCAACCTCCATCATTTCTGATCGTGACGTGCGTTTTACTTCTGAACTGTGGCAAGCTATGCACAAGTCTTTTGGCTCACGTTTAGATATGAGCACGACATATCATCCACAGACGGATGGGCAGTCTGAACGCACCATCCAAACCCTTGAAGACATGCTTAGGGCATGTGTAATCGACTTTGGTAACGGCTGGGAAAAGCATCTCCCGTTAGTGGATTTTTCATATAACAACAGTTACCACACCAGCATCCAGGCCGCTCCGTTCGAGGCGTTGTACGGACGTAAATGCCGATCACCTCTTTGTTGGGCAGAAATTGGTGACAGTCAAATCACTGGCCCAGAACTTGTAGTAGATACAACCGAGAGAATTGCTCAGATAAGACAGCGAATGGCAGCAGCTCGTGACCGTCAGAAAAGCTATGCTGATAAGCGAAGAAAGCCACTCAAGTTCCAGGTTGGGGATCGAGTGTTACTTAAAGTCTCACCTTGGAAAGGTGTAGTTCGTTTTGGAAAATGAGGCAAGCTCAATCCGCGTTATGTCGGACCATTCGAAATCATTGAGAAAATTGGCAAAGTCGCTTACAAGCTGAACCTACCAACAGAACTCAGCGGAGTTCACAATGTCTTCCATGTGTCGAATCTGAAGAAGTGTCTGTCAGATGAGACCCTCATAGTTCCTCTCAAGGAGCTCACTATCGATGACCAGCTGCGATTCGTCGAGGAACCAGTAGAGATTACTGATCGAGATGTTAAGATTCTCAAGCGTACCAGGATACCTCTCGTCCGAGTTCGTTGGGATTCCCGTCGTGGCCCAGAGTATACCTGGGAACGAGAAGACCAAATGAAACTCAAGTATCCCCAGCTGTTTAAGAAAAGTGCAACCACTACTGAGGCTGAAGCTACTGCAGAATTTCGGGACGAAATTCCAAATCAACGGGGGGATGATGTGACACCCCAGGAAAACCAGGAAACCAACGCAACATAACTAGCTTCCTCAGTAACCGCGAGCCAAATTTCGGGATGAAATTTTCTTAACAGGGGGAGAATGTGACAACCCTCATAATTCCTTGTATCCGTACAATTTATTAATGATAAATAAAGTGCTTGATGACTGTGCTGAATCATTTAACTGCTTTCTGATTTCTGTGTTATACTTACATGTGCTTGTAACATACTAGTAGTGTACAGAAAAGTTACTAAATAGTCCGGTATGCTTTCCTGAGTGTTGAAAATTAAAAACGTTACAAAAATATATATGTAGGACACTTTACGGATTAATTAAGCACTTTAACGGAACAACACCCAACCGAACAACCGGACTTTACCCGGAACACAAAAATATTGTCAAACACATTATTTCTATTTTTCTGAGCTAGTTAGGGTCCCCGAACACCCTAACACACTATATGATTGATAACACTCACAAGACACCAACTAAACACTTAACTACCTAACTAAAGCACTAACTAGACAATTGAAACCCAACTAGATCTACCCCCCCCCCCCCAACCGGTTATGAACATATGGGACACCCTTGATTTTATTTTAATTGTTTAGATGATCTTGTTTAGTACCTAGGGAACATATGGACCAAGAGTTAAAGGTGTGTTGTAAGATGATTATAAAAACCCCTAGTTCTTCATTCTCATGACCATTCACAACTTCACTACTCAACATTAGCAAACACTCTCTCCCTCTTCCTTCTTCTTGTTCAAGCTTCTTTCAAGCAATCCAAGAACATCTAAAGGTGTAAGAGACCCTACAAGTAAGCTTGGTGTATTCGGAAGCTCAAGGACCGCTCTCGTTTTCTTTTATCCACCACTTTTATGCTCTTGAACTCTCCTAGCTTTAAGCTAGTGGTAAGTCTCTTAGATCTACTCATTTCACATTCTATGGAGGTGGTTAAAGTATGAAACATGATGGTAAATATGAAGAACTTCAAGAACACTAAAGAACATAAAGTTAAAACTTAAACATAAGCTTTAAACATGAAGAAATAATGTTGTTGTAATGTGATGAAGTGATGTTAACATGAAGTTGTTTTGATCCTTGTTGATTATCTGATGATTTGCTTGTTAATATTGATGTTTGATGTTGTTGTGATCACTAAACATGTTAACGGAATCAATCGAACACGAGTCAGAAAGCTAAAAGCTGAAAAACAGCTTATGTCCAAGCCTTTACAGCCAACTTCAGTTGGCTGTAAACAGGTCATAACTCAACAAAAAAAACTGATATTATGATTCTATAACGTGTTATTATGAAATACGGTTCTAATGGCACTGGAATCATAATTTTTGGACTTCGTTTACTATTTCTAAAGTGTCGTTTTGTAACAGCAGCTAAAGCTGCATTTTTTCTGCTGAAAATATGTATTCTGTTTTCAGTCATAACTTGAGTTATGTGTAGAGTTAGATCATGAAATTTGTACTGTAGATGACCACCGATGTATTTGTAATTCTCTCACTGGAATTTCGTAAATCCGACTCTCGATGAATTTTAAATAAATTATTCCGTAGACTGCAGTCAGAAAAAGATAAATCTGATTTCAGTCCGGAAAATGAATTTCTATAAAATATTGGTGATGAATTGGATCCCGAGATTTTTACACAATGGTATTTGGATCTTTTAAGACATTCTGTAAAAATTTGGGAATTTTTGGAATAAGTTAACTATTTTATTAAAATGTCCGAAAACAGCCCTGTTTTGAATATAAAAGCTGAAATGACATAAGTCGTAAATTGCGTGTCTAAATGTCGAGTATGTTATCTGAGAATGATCTAACATGTTATATGTCAATGAAAGTAATACGTGCAATATCGTATGCTTGTTCTTGAATAGCTATAGGTGGAATGTTTATATGGGCGTGAACTATTAAAGTGAATGCATGTTATGTAGTAGATACGTGTAGGAACTTTGTGCTCTATTTGCAACCATTAAATGACTAACTGCTAATCATATTAGGACGTGATTGACCAACCTTGACTGTTAGCTATATTTGAGAATCTAACCGAGCAAACCAAGGTGAGTTCACACACTTTCTAAGGCATGGGATTCCCGGTGGTTGGGAATGGGTTAAAGAAATTAAAACGGGATCTACATATCCTCATTGGGTAGGATATGTACGGCCATCCTCCATAGGTAGGATGCCAATAATAAATTATGCGTATTCTCCTTGGGTAGAATACGTACGTTCGTCCTCCTTGGGTAGGACATCACCCTTAAAACTTACTAGACAAAACTCTATCATTAAGTCCCTCATTATATATCGACTTAATCGCCGAGGCCGATGGAGAGCGGGTCATTAGTTAATAGCACTATTAGGTTTAACAAACCTCACACCGTGTCGTCCGAACGGGCGTGTACTAATGGACTATGGCAAACTGTCAGTGATGATAGACACTGATGTAGGGCACAACTATTGTTCGTAGTAGTCGATATCATACCGTCTAGTAGTTCACATGGGGAAGCCCCCACTGATTATGGATATGGTTTGGGTAATGAAAAGTAACTGGTTAAACATACTTTCAACTACGGGGCAACCCCCACGGAAAATAAGCCAACGAAAGTCAAACCACGTTTTTCAGAAACAACTTAAAACTAAACAACCAAACGTGAACTCACTCAACTTTGTTGTTGACTCGTTGTTACATGCCTTACAGGTCGCTAGATGCTTATGGAGCTTGCACAAGGAGGAAGTCGTTGTGGAATATGGGTTGTTATATCCCGTGCTAAACATTAATCCTTATGAATTTATTAAACCTACGTTTTGGACTTTAAACTTATGAACTATGGAACTTATGTTTTGAACTTACGTTTTATGCTTCCGCTGCTAACTTAGACTGGTTACTGTCTTATGGTCACCAATTGTATTGTGGTTGGTTTTACTTACTTAAATTCGTTGTTCAATATGATTGGTGGCTCGATCCTGGTAACGTCACGCCTCCAAGCGGTGATACTGCGCAGGGTGGATTTTGGGGGTGTGACAGGCTGGTTTGGAGCGAAACAGTTAGAAGGACCGGGTTGTTGCAACAACCCAGATTATGCTGAATGGATACTATAAAAGAATGGGTCCAAAGTGTTCTATGCATTATTGCAGATATTTTCTTTTGACTTCCTCTCTCTCTCAAAGGCGAATTAGGGTGTCCATTATAGCTTTGATATCTTCTGAATCAAAGTTTATAGGTTAGATCCGGATTATGCTGAATGGATACTATAAAAGAATGGGTCCAGAGTGTTCTACGCATTATTGCAGATATTTTATTTTGTCTTCCTCTCTATCTCTCAAAGGCGAATTAGGGTTTCCATTATAGCTTTGATTTCTTCTGAATCAAAGTTTATAGGTTAGATCCGGTGTAATTCGTAAGAGATTATCGTTTTGATAATCTCCAGTTGTTGAGAGTTGTTTGGTAGATTTGTCTGTTTTTCTTCATAAGATTACAGTCTTGTACCAGAGTATCTCTTGGGTTAATAAACTTAGGGTTGGGTATTCTGAGTTGATTGTTTGTGATACCAGTGTTTTTAATAATAATCCATTTCACTTACCATCTTGTCTACAAATCAAAGGATATTACTGCAACACATCCGTAATGACCTAAAGGCCCGACCCATCTGACCATATTCCCTTTAATACAATCTCGTGAGTTTGAGACGTGTCAAAATTATAATATCTTTTCAATTAAAATCGGCTAGAACCATATCTGCACCGAGATTTCTATGTTGTTATATATACTGCAACACATCCGTAATGACCTAAAGGCCCGACCCATCTGACCATATTCCCTTTAAGCCCATGTCCATTCTTCTAGCTAAGACTTCAGTGTATCAGCAGCCCACTATACGCAACAACCCAACATGTATATTCACTATTCAGTCCTTGGCCCAGTTGTACATGTATATTCACTATTCAACATGTATCATCATGAAGATCTATATTCTCAACAACCTGATGATGATAAACATGAAGCTGATAATGAAACTGTTGGTGGCTTTGAAAACTCGAATGAATGTATCTAAAACATATTAAATATACACGAGAGACTTTCTACAATGATGGGGTGAATATAATGATAATACTTAATACATGTGAAATTGTAGGCCAACATAATACGAGAATTGTTTACTTAATGAGTGATGGATAATTCGAATGGTGTTGGACAATCAAAAGATGATAATGTGCCTTGTTTTGAGGAAGATGATATGCTATTTTTTTGGAATGAACTCATGAAACACCAAATGAAATTCATGTAGATATGTGTTGAGTTATTTTTGCCCATGAGAAAACCCAACTTATTTATCCTACATAGGATCTATTATCATTTTTTAGAGTAATATAAGAAAAAAGAAACAAACTATATATGTTTCTTTTGGTGGTGCCGTCATCAACAGAAATAAAAGAAGTTGTAGTTGTTTTATGGGCTTGGTTTTTGGGCGGACTTAAACAACTACAAAAACACAGAAGATAACAGATGTTTCAAAGATCGATAGTTTCTTGTTAATGATATCTCTTACTTGTTTCTTCCTGTTTGATATTATTCCATATACTTGAAGTAAGTTTGTGCCATATATATGATGATTTTGTATGCCTTTAGTTTTATCTAGAGAAGACTTTGTAGTGCTCTATGGGTGATAGTGGATTTGAAGCTGCTCTAGCAGTCTCCTGTTTTTACTCTCCTTTTCTGAGAGTTTTTTTCATGCTAAAATTTGGTGTCTTTGTTATACTTCTATACCCTATTTGTTTGCATCCTTAGAAGTTCATTCAAGTTGGATAAAGTTTGGTTAAATAAAGTTTGCTTTCGCGTTTTTATTTACCGTTTGTGACTAGGTTTCACGTTTTTTCCCATCGGAATGGTAATGGCTCTTGTTATTGAGTTAAGACTTTTTTGAATGATTGTGAATTTGAATGGTTCTAGTTATCATGTTTAGAAAGCCAAGATGGAAGATCTTCTTTATGTGAAGGATTATTATATGCTTGTTTTTAATACTGATAAACTTAATGATAAAACAGACGAAGAGTGGAATATATTGCACAGAAAGGTTTCTGGTTATATTTTCCAATGGGTTGATGATAATGTTTTGAACCATATTAGCGGTGAGACTCATGCTCGTACTTTGTGGAACAAGGTTGAGATGTAGCATGCTCGGAAGACCGGAAACAATAAACTGTTCTTGATTAAACAGTTGATAAACTTCAAGTACAATGATGGAACTCCTGTCACTGACATTTGAATGTTTTTCAGGGTCTTATTAATTAGCTTAGAGGAATGGGTATTAAGTTTGAAGACGAGATACAAGGCTTATGTCTTCTTGGTACTTTACCGGATTCTTGGGAGATTTCTAAGACATTTTTGTCCAACTCTGCAGCTAATGGTATTATCACTATGGAATTGGCTAAAGGCGGTATTTTCAATGAAGAGATGAGAAGAGAATCACAGGGTTCCTCTTCACAATCAGATGTCTTAGTCACAGAAAGCATGGGAAAAGCCAGAGTAAAGGTTCGAGTGACAAATAGAAGCATCTTAGCAAGTCTAAAGGTAAGTTTGCTGATTATGCGTGTCATCATTGTGGTAGGAAAGGACACATCATTACATGTTGCAGAAAACTGAGGTGCATTCTAGGTACAGATACTTGAATATTAATTATAATAAAAATACATGGATATTATTATTAAATATATTACTTATAATTTTTTTTTTATATTTTATAGGTTATAAATAAAAGTGTGCTATAATGATAAAATATATTTAATAAATGATTTTTAGCATTTATATTTATATACACTACAAAACCAATGTGGGGGAACAGTGTCAGGCAGCCTGGCACTCCCTCATTGGTCCGGGTATTTATGATTTTACCCCCCAATTCAAACTTATGTAGTTTTGGCAATGGTTAAACCTCTTAGGACGTTTCATTTATAAAAGGGTAGGGAAAAATAAAAGATTTAATTTGGTGGATAATTGAAATAATATGGGAAATGAAAAAAAAATACACATTCACTACCTGAGGAGCATGGATGGAGTTAAGTCAGTTGGACCAAAATGAAAACGGTGACACCTTTTTGGACCCACGGGCGATAAATGAAACCTTTAGACTATATTAGCAAAACTGCCTAAACCATAGGGATCATTTGGCATTTTACTTTTTTTCTTGGTGACCAAGTTTTGTTAATGTATATCACACAAGAAACAATAAATAAACACTAGGGTTTATTTTTCTTAAGCCTACTGCCGCCGCAAAATTACGATGAAGAAAAACTAGTGCTCCATTCTTGGTTGTTTTTGTAAAGATAAGAGACGCTCTAGAGATCGTGAGTTTCTTGTTGGTAATATCTCTTACTTGTTTCTCCGTATTTGATTTTATTCCATATACTCAAAGTAAGTTTAAGCTAAGTATATGATAATTTTGTATGCCTCTAGTTTTATCTAAAGAAGACTTTATATTGCTCTATTATTGATGTTAGTGGATTTGAAGCGGCTCTAGTAGTCCCGTGGTTTTTACTCTCCTTTTCTCAGAGGTTTTCCATGCTAAAATTTGATATCTCTTTCTTATACTTTTATATCCTATTTGTTTGCATCCTCATCGGTTCATTCGAGTTGGGAAAAGTTTACTTCCACGTTTTTATTTTGCGTTTGTGAGCGGGTTTCACATTTTTTTCCAATGAATATGTTCTTTAGGTCCAAAAAAGAGTTCAAGTATCCCATTTAATTATGGAGTGAGATATGACAATGTGATGGGTATTGATTATTTCAATCTAATACATGATAGTAAATTGTGTCCTGTTGTACCTGCCAGGTACCCAATTACACAATAGCCATAGGGTATTGGATAACCTCACGAGTATAGGGTACACCCGTTAGTTAAAAATTACACATTAGAATTTCCAAGTATAATTTTTACTGTTTTAGTTTTTGTATACTTTTATTATTCAAGGAAATTAGGCACAAACAAACTAAAAAGTTAGTGGATTAGTATATTTACATATTACTTTTTTTAACAACAAAGCCAACCATATCATTATCAACAAAAGCCCAAGCAAGGAGCTGGCATATTACATACAATCCGATCAAATCAAAACCCCCCACCCATTACATAACCTTACAATCTTAGCTCAAACCTCCCCCCCCCCCCATAAACCCAATGCTTACGATCAATCTTAGATCTTGACACCATCCACAAAATGGATAGTTCTTTGATGCCTTCCACCATCGTAGCTATTTGGGCTACCCGTTGATTAAAAATATTTCTTGCTAACCAAATCCTCCACAATGTCATTAGTGCAACGAGGTGGAACACCTTTTCCCGTTCTTTGAAGTGACATACCCTTCGAAATACTACACCATATCCCCAATTTTCCCAATAGTCGTGAATGCGGGAAGCCAAGCCCATAAGTAGATCTGGACCCATACTTGATGAGCCACCAGACATGACAATAATAAGTCGCCATGGTCTTCGGTGCGATGAACATAAAGGACAATTGGAGTCATCAATCTGAACGCCTTTGCTAGCAAAAGCAGTTTTCATTCGAATAGCCCCAACGCATGCTCTCTAAAAGAAATAGTAAATTTAGTTGGTGCCCATCCATTCTATTTAATTGGGTTACCTATCCTATGACTCCATCGAGCATCTTGTATCTCTTTTTTAACTAGCTTCATTGAAAAGTCTTCTCTTTTATCATTTAACCTTTGCCATTTAGCTTTTCCTTTACTCAAGACACATTCATTCAAATATTCCATTAACCAGGTATACTCCATCCATTCCTTTGAGTTTCTGGAGCTCTTTTCCAATCCCATCTCCAAAAAACCGACCCACTACTGTGCACACTGCAATCAACCATTTTGGATTTTTTGGACTTTGCAATAGTGTACATTAAAGGGAATAAATCTCTTTGAACTCTCTTCTGATGCCATTTATCACCCCAAAACATTACATCTTTTCCATATCCCACAGTGGCTTCGAATTTTTCATATACATCTATGTTAGACTTCTTGAGTTCCTCCCCAACTGAAGCTATTTGTTTCTGTACCCCTGATAAAGAATTTTAATCGGAATAATGTTATATTGTCTCGCATTCTCGTGCAAGGATAATACAACTTAAGACCATAGTTTAGTGTCATCCAATTTAAACCTCCACCACCACTTTATTAAAAGTGCAATGTTTGCATCCCCAATCACACCTACACCTGCCCCCACCTTTTAGGCCCAACTATTTGTTCCAAGCCACCCATTTGATTTTGATCTTTAGCCCTATCCCACCCCATAAGAATTTCCTCCTAATGCCCTCTAAGGTTTGAGCCACTTTCTTCAGGGCCCGAAATAATGATAAATAATACAATGGGAGACTACCTAGAACTAATTTCAACAAGGTTATCCTCTCGATGAAAGATAAGACTTTGGTTTTCCACCCGGAAAACCATTTATTTAGCCGATCAACGACCGGTTTCCAATTAGAAGTTTTATCCGTATTCACTTTACTTTATTCACCATACTAATGAAAGAGATAGGTTTGTAATTCGAGATAGAAGTCGGGTCCTACATTTTTTGGAATTAGAGCTCTAAATGAAGAGTTGCTCCCAGTCTAAATAGATCCATGTACATAAATTCATCCAGCAACCTCCTGAACAAAACATGAAAATGAGACCAAAATTTTCGAACAATGGCAAAAGAGAAGCATTCTGGACCCAGGGATTTGTCACTACCACAGCTCCAAGCTGGGTCCCTAATTTCACTATCTGAGAATGGGACCGCCAATGCCTCGGTTTGACCCAAGTTGAATTTTCGGAATCAATCCACGTTTATCTTTGGTCTCCTTAGCATAGGCTCCCTGAATTTTTCATTGAACAACCTCCAGATCTCCTCTTTAACTGCATCCGGGGCAATCATCCATACACCACCTACCTGCAGCCAATTCATCCTATTAAAATCATTATGGAAACACATCATACTATGATAGTATGTCATGTTGTCATAACCATAAGTCCATAACCTATCCATTTTGCTGTTGACTTCTGATACAAATCCTTTGCCCTGTCCTCACCAATTTGTTCAAAATATTCCTCTCCGCCATTCTTGTCTCTACCTCTTCCTCGGTTAATACCCTTGATTCAGTTGTAACTTCTAGTTGATTAACCACCTCTAGTGCCTCATTGAACGTCCTCGCCTCTACCTCCTTTTCCTCCACCCTTTAGATTTTAATTCTATTTTTAAGTTGTTTAGCTTACCCGAGATAGCCATATTAGTTGTCCTTTGGTCCAAAGACTCCCCCATAACCTCATCAACTATCAGACCCAACCCTTCTTTGTTCAACCATCGGTTAAAAAACTTGAATGGAATTGGACTTGAAAAACACTTAGGGGTATTTTCATGCTTAAAATTGGACCTGGAAAACTTAAAATTAAACGGAATTGGACCTGGAAAACTTAAAAGGAATTGGACTTGAAAAACCCTTGGGTGAAACACCTGAAAAACATGCTTAAAATCGTCAACATTATGTTGCTGAGTTCACAGGTTTGTTTCATATAATGGGAACCCATTTTCATGCAAAGCATTTGTATGAAAATCTTATAAACCGATTGAAGAACTCTTCACAAATTAGTTTCATACAATTCATTGTATGAAAATCTGATTGACGTCGCAAACCATTTTCATGCAAAACATTGGATGAAAATCGAGTACCCGTTCGAGGATCTAGCTCGCAATCCATTTTCATGCAAAACATTGTATGAAAATCAATAATC
Organism: Helianthus tuberosus; assembly: GCA_030545235.1. Classification (NCBI taxonomy): domain Eukaryota; kingdom Viridiplantae; phylum Streptophyta; class Magnoliopsida; order Asterales; family Asteraceae; genus Helianthus; species Helianthus tuberosus. The sequence goes on from CM060390.1 coordinate 1,708,703, forward strand.
GTTTGAGGATTCACCTTGCAAACAATTTTCATGCAAAACATTATATGAAAATTCAGTACTCGTTCGAGGATCCACCTTACAGACCATTTTCATGCAAAACATTGTATGAAAATCTAGTACTCGTTGGAGGATTCACCTCGCAAACCATTTTCACGCAAAACATTGTATGACAATCTAATAACGATTACCCATAATACATGAAATCCCGTCCCCATGAAATACTTGGCAACACAAATACTTCCCTGGACACCCATGCAAATTCATCAATGTAAATGGTAATAAATGGTATGAGTAGCCAATGAGAATCGTGATGATCAAATCAATTCCTAGCTAGGACATTGACGTATGTACCAAGATAAGCATGTAACCAAACCATGACAAATGTGTCCTGCCACATCATACACCATGACGACGTCTAACAAGTTCGGATACAATTGCACTCCCACAGGGTCACGACTGACCAAGAGTGGGGATTGTCAATCCTAATAGATCTATTGGATTGTTCCACGGTCACGCTAAATGTAAACACGAGGGCTTTCTGAGCTCAAACCAACCAAAGTTATGCGCACACAATAGATCTGATGGATTTCAATCGCAACTACCGTACATCGTAAATGAAAAACACGTATACTCTAAACTATGCATGTTTTCATAAACCTTTTATGAATTTCATGAAAACCATATGACTTAGTATAAAACAAGCATGTCTTTTCACCAAAATATGAAAACACTAAAAAGGGGCCGTGACCTTTGTCGGTATGCCGAAGCACCACACATAATAGGAAATATGTAAGTTGCACATAAAAGTTGATAGTATGGATTATTTAAACCATATTGTATTGTCTCATTACCGTATTAAGTGAATGTTCTTTAACAACGTCCCAAAAAATAATGTAGTGAATGGAAAACACGGTCGTACTATGGGATTGAATATTTGATGTTGAGTACTCATTTAACCACGAGGCTATAACAAAACGTAGTGAGTTAGGAGTGTTGTCACATGAAGAGCAACCATTCACGAGGGCGTGCATGAAACGAAAGTGGAAGCATATTAGAAGTCAATTATTCAAGGCATGGACCACCCGGAAAGGTTTAAGATGTGTAGGTTCGGCTTATCTCTTGGAGTGCCCTTGTAATTAAAAGTTAGCGCATGTCATTAGTGTATACCTATCTCGACACCATAATCGTCAATTGTTAGGATCACTCCTTTAATGAGCCTGAATCAAAACTAATGACAAGCTAGACAAAAAAGAAATTGGAACTTATCATGATCATAAGAAAGTCACACAACGATCGCCGACCAAAATGACCCCACGATAGCGCCTTAAACACTACATTATTCATAAAACAATGCAAAAGGATGCTTTCTTTCCATATTATAAATGTCCATATAATGTCAATGTGTTAGAAAATATTGATTAATATAAAATATAATACAAGTATTGTAAGTAGTGGCTTACTGGCTTATGCAAAATTAAGATTATTAAATATTTAATTAATTACACTATCAACAACTTTTTTTGATTATTTAACACCCAGATTAATTAAACTAATCTCAAAATGAAGGTGTAATGTTCTCAATTGATATTAGATTATTGACTTAAGACCTTTATAATATTTCTGTTGATAATGTATAATATGCCGCATTATTGCATATATTTTGTTCGTATTATTTTATTATAGTTAAATGATATGCTTAATTTCAAATGAATGAACTATTATATACGAAATTCGGTGCATACTCACATGTTGCTATGTTATTCATTGTGTTACTTCAAGATTTTTTTTTTTTAACATTTAAATTACATCAAATTCGTCTTTAGCGGAACTTGAACACTTGACCTCAAGAGGAGTATTATCTTAACTCCAGGGCTTTGCCAATTGAACCGAAACCTCCACCCTCAAGGTTTTTTTGATTTTTAGTTTCACCTATTATACTATATATTATATATAATATATGTCTTTAACCAATTTACTTTTTTTACTAATTTGACTTATCTATAATGATTTATGTTCGTTAATTTAGAATAAAATGAATATAGTTGTGGTTGGATTTTTCTCAGCATTCAGCTATAAATTTTGTTAAAAACGCAACTGTATTAAAAATATAGTATTTTTTATATCATAAGCTATAGAGAGTACTGGTACCATCACGAACTAAACCGATATTGTACAAACAACATCAGCATCGATATTTGTATTCTCCGAACTAGTATCGGTATTTGTATTTATAATACTTGATATATGTAAAACACGACTTTAGTTTTTGGAGTTGAATAAAAAAAACTTGTGTAATGAAACCGTTGCAACTAAACTTTATCGAAGGTATACTAAATAGTGATGGATGCAAGGCAATAGCAGAATGGGCCTGTACCCTTAGTCACTCAGTCGATGACATTTTTTATGTTTAAATGGCGGCAAAAGGTGTGGAATCAAGTGCCATCAGCCATGGAAGTCAAGTAGGTTGTGATTTTGAATTTTAAACGAGAATGTGGATAAGTATGTGGGTTTAAAAGTCATTTTCATATAATAACCCCTTTACATCAAGTTACTTCGGTTTCGGGATGCAAAGCTTTAATGTTCGGGATGTAATTTTATAACTTCGAGTTTTAGTGTCTAGTTGGCCGGATTTTTCTATATATTTTATAGAAGTTTTGTAGTTCCAAAAAAAAAAAAAAAAAATCAACATACTTGTAACTTAGCCTTTTTAGTTTGGCTAAAATTCTATTCTATAATACTAGAATTAATAAGATTGATCGGGGTGTTTAGAATTCGATTCGAATTCGAAAATTCGAAATTCGACTCGATTCGAATTTGATTAAAAAGTTCGAATTTGAGTTGGTTCGTATTCGAATCAAGTAATCGAATTAGAATCGAATACGAATTTATGATTTTAAATTCGATTCGAGATTCAAATTCAATTTGTATATAATTTATTAATACATGTATATACACACACAAACATGTGTGAACACATACAACTTCTAAACTTGGCCAAAATATGAACTATATCTATAAGTGATAAGTTTATTATTCATAACATTACCAAACCTAGTGACAAATATCCCATACTACTTATTTCTAAATTTTACCTGACTTAAATCGCTACAAGTAACCAACCTATTTTCTAATTTTCAGTGTTTTGACATATTGATAGTTAATTAATTTTGCAGATTTTTATATTTTATGTTGAATATAATAAGTTTGTAGTACTTTTAAAAAATGAAAGTAAAATAATTTGTTGTTTAGGGTGAATTTGAATTAAATTGAATTTATTCAAATTCGAACCGATTCGAATCCGAGTTTCAAATATTAATCGAATCTAATCGAATACGAATTCAGGTAAAAAAATAAAAATTCAAAAAATTCGATTCGAATAATTCAAAAATTCTTTATTCGATTCGATGAACACCCTTAGATTGATGCACATTTCTTTTTAACTTTTTTGTGATTTTTCTCTTTTGTTTTTTAGTTATCTTTTAGCTTTGCGCATTAATGTTTATAACTTTTTAAACATTTTATAATCGAGTTTTACGTACGTATCGGTATAAATCCAATTTGATTTACGTTTCAACGTAATTTTTTTTTTTGAGAAATCAGTAAGGTCAAATATAATACTTTTCGTGTCGTACCATTCTTTAACTTAAAAAAACATTGTAAATTAAATATAACTAGAATTACCACCCGCCGCAATGCGGCGGGGATTCGTTAATTATATATCATGTTAGATTAAACGGAAATGTTTTTTACATGACCGTGAGTCTGTGTGTAAAACATAGAAAAGAATAACTAAGTCGATCTTTGACCCGCGCGTTGCGTCAGACCTATCAAACAGAGAAAACTAGACGCGCTACGATGGGTCTGTCAAACGGGAAAAAATAGATGAAAAAGCGTTGAACCCCACATGCATATTGCAGTGTGTTAACTCAGAAAATTTAGAACGAAATGTTTAACGGGAAACTTACAAAAGATGAAAAGTATAAGGGACCAAAGTTGAAAGTAAAAAATTGTTGGGGTTAAATTGCAAAAGATGAAAAGCTTTGGGTTAAAAGTAAAAAAAAAAAAATGCAAAAGATGGACACTTTTGAATTAGAAGTGAAAAATCAAATTAATCAAAGAGGTTAAACTACCAAAGAATGAAACTTTAGACTTAAAGTGCAAAAGATTGAAATTTTATAGTTAGAAATGAAAAATGTAATTTTTTTTTGAAAAACTCTCAAAGCCAAGATTACAACAACCATAAACACAAATATATTGCTTATTTATAGTTTTAGAATATGTTTCCATTAGACAACATATATTCAAGCAGGGGTGTTCATCGAATCGAATATCGAATTTTCGAATTATTCGAATCGAATTATTCGAATAATTTTTATTTTTCCTTGAATTCGAATTCGATTAAAACCTACTCAATTCGATTCGAATTCGTATTCGAATTCGAATCGAATTCGAATAAATTTGATTTGATTTAGATTCTTTTAAAATATGTAAAAAAACTATTAAGATGAAACATAAATTTTAAAGAAGCCAGAAAGCATGATATCACATTAAAAAGTTCCAAATAAAGTATCATAAGTCTAAAATTCAAAACCAGAAGTCAGTAATAACCACTTCACATTACAAGTTAGTATTTATAAGGTTAAAATCTATTCATAGATTTGTTACTTAGGTTTTAGTTATGGCCATGTAGTGGGTTCGGTAATGGGTAATTTTAACATTTGAAAAAAATTTTGAAAAAAATTATAGTATAGCCCAATAAAAATTATATATGTATTATATCTAAAAATAATAAATAAAAATGTATAATTTTTATTCAAATTTCGAATCGAATCGAATTTGAAATTATAAATTCGTATTCGATTCGTATTCGATTTACTTGACTCGAATTGAATCGAATTCGAATTCTTATAATCGAAACGAATTCTTGATAATCGAATTGAATTTAATCGAATTTCGAATTTTTCGAATTCGAAACGAATTCTGAACACCCCTATATTCAAGTTAGTTTACGTTTTAACGCGCCGTACCATTCTTTAACTTAATAAAACATTATATTCTCATGTGTTAATTTTTATGTACGTGTCAGTATAAATTCAAGTTTGTTTACGTTTCAATGTAAATTTCTTCCAAAATATAAGTCAGGTCAAATATAATACTACCTCCGTCCCACTAAAAGTGTCCTATTTTGAATTTTCAAAGTCTTTATTTATAAATTTTGACTTTAATTATATATTTTTGTGTTATATAAAACTTGATGAAAATTAACCCGATAAAAACACTTGTAAATCACACTCAAATCATATAACTTTCATCAAGTATTACCTAACACAATTAAAATTATTTAAGGTCAAAGTTTATAAATAAAGACTTTGAAAATTCAAAATAGGACACTTTTAGTGGGACGGAGGGAGTACGTTTTTATGCTTATTTTTATATACGTTTTCAGATGGTCTACGTTTTATTGCAAACTTTATTCGGAAACAAGTCGGATCAAACATTGTACATCTGAATTAAATAGTATAAATTCGAGTTACTTTACGTTTAGCCGCTGCCGCAATGCGCGGAGAAATTTACTAGTTTTAGACAACCCTAAACATTTCATAGTTAGTTATAAATTTCCCCGGCGACGGTCGTCCCCCTCGTCCCACACCGCCCCCCTCCCCCTCGTCGCGTGGCCAACGTCCCATTTCAGATGTTTGGGACGAGCTTGAATGTGGGCCCCCATAGAGAGAGAGATGAAATTGTTTTTGTTTTAATGTGGGCCACCATTTTAGACGTTTGGGACTATCCTCCACACCCTTGGGTAGTCCCTAAGGGGATGGTCATCCACCCCATGTGATGTGATGCCTACGTGGCGGATAGTTACCAAAGGGACTACCCAAACCACACCCTATGGTCTAAGCGTTTCTTGTTTTCAATAATTTTCTTTTTCTTAATGATGGCTTATTTTACACATTTGACTTTAATCAAAAACTGTTTAAAATTTATTCGTATTAATTAAATAAATGAGTATGAATACTTTTACAATATCATTAAGTGGACAAAAATGAATTGGTTTTATTTGGCCGACTTCTTTTGACCCGCCTTGTTTTAACCCAAACAATCTGTGCCCTCTAACAAAAATTTTTGGGTCCGCCACTGAACCAAGTATCAGTGACGTAACAAATGGAACCGAAACCAACAGAAAACCGATACTGGTATCAGTACCTTTGACCATCATATAATATAACACGTGTTGTTATACTTTTGGGCGTATCACAACTTTACTTGTTTGGGTTGCATGAGACAACTTTTGTGTAATTAAACCATTGTATGTGTGTATTGTAGTGCACATAAATTTTTTTTGCGAACCGAACCGATACTGTCGAATAAGATCAGTGCACCAGTATTCTTTTTTGTGTTTTTCGTTACGATACTAGTCGGTTGCAATATTTTTGATACTTTTTCAGTGCATAATATAACTTTATAACTTACAACTTTGTGTTCTTAACCATATGTTTGTTAAGTCGATACTGTTGTAAACATTGTTTTATGTTACACTCATATGCCAAAGCGTAAACATTATTTTATGTTTCGCACATATGCCAAATCTCCGACGAAAGAATCCTACCGATGAAAATTCGTTTATTAAAAAAGACGAAGATATGGTGAAGGATGTGTCCTTGTTTCAAGATGATGAACGGTGCTTTTACTTCGTTTTCCTACTAAAGGCACACATGTCCGGAACCTAGCTTTTACCGTCTCTAAATCCTCTATATAAAGAGTTTAAAACCAAGTAGAGAGTCGATACTTGTTATAATTTGAAAGTAGATTTGTAAACTCTTTGTGGTGGACAATATTTGTTGATATGAGTTCGGATTTATGATATAAGTTTAATAACTAAAAGGTCAACCAATTCCATATATTGTGTAAATATTCCCTTATTGCTTCGTTGTTGTGTTGAAGTGATAATTGAGTGCCTCTTTCATATGAGTTGGCTACTCTATATGAAATGTATCGTATCTCATGTAGTGATTATCTTTGAGTATATTGCAATCATAATTTACTATATACCGTTTTTTGTTATGTTGTAATAACAAATTACAACATATAAGTACACAAACTCGTTGTCAATTGAGGATGTGTCATACTGTCATATGAAATGGTCACATTTATATATATGCACACACACATGACAGAAGATACACACGTTTTGCCATTTCGCATATTTACCAACAAATACATAACAGTAAAAGAAACTTTATTTGTTCTTTTATTCGTGTGTTTATTTGTTCTATTAGAATTAGATGACAAACACAAACAACTCCATTCATGTTAATTTGGTTTGTTTACAACCCTATGATGATATTAAATATTTTATAACCTTAAACCACGTGGCATCTACACATTCATTCGTGTTTTTCAATTATAAAAAAGAAAAAATCATTTTGAGGAACTAGAACATGATATCTACCCATATAAGTAGAGTAGACACTTGTAAACAATCTAAACACGAATATTCTTCGTCGGTATTTTCGTTTATTTAAGTTTAACAGGATCGACGAACAGACACGAATACTTAGCGGATAAACTTTTTGTCGTATTTGTCCATTAACAATATAAATATGTATAGGCTCATTTGCAGGCCGGAGGTCGACCCGATCGTCTTACAGGGTCAAAAGTCGGATAGTCTGACCGTTTCGACCGGATTTAAGACCCGCATTACGTCATAAATTATATAAAGTGGAATAAGAGGGAAAAACAATAAAGACTTTCAAAACCGTTCGAAAAAAATACAGACTTTAAAAGGAGTGAAGATTATTTATTGAAAAACTGAAAAATTAAATTAAATACTAAAATATCCTTAAATACACTTATTCCCAATACACGCCTTCTCACCTCCTCCACTAGTAACCCTAAATCAAAACCATCGCCTCCAACAGCTCGTAATCTTCATCTTCAGGATCAGGATCTCTGGTTCTTCTCCACCTATTCTACTCTTCAACAAGTTAGTTTCACATCCCATTTTTTTGCTTCTGGAACACCCATTTTATCATTTGAAACACAATTCTGCACATGACCGGTCCAACCCAATCCCATGACCTGCCGGCCCGACCATCGGCCCAATGTTGAAACGGCTAAAACCATTGGCCCGGCCCGCTTTAGTCACCGGCTCTCGGCCGGACCGGTTTGACCGGCCGGCCCAGTCCGGATTTAAAAACATTGCTCATTTGTGTTAATTTATTTGAAAAAAGTATACGGATGAACATATGCAATATGCTGGTTCTAGGGTTCTTTTCTAACTAAATTCAGACTTCCATATGTGTGTATATATCTATGTAAGATTATGTGTAGTTGATTAACTAACCCACTCACAAACTGCAGAAAAGCTGTAGTAGATAAGCAATAACTGAACCATTCAATAATCAGGCGTTGTGGTTTAACTAAACTTCTATCATTTTCCATTCATTTCCCAATCAATGTTTTTCATTTTATTTTAATATATTCTCTTAATTAAAAAATGGAGTAAATTTCACTTTTTGTCATTTATGTATTATCTAAATTTTGAAACGTGCCCTTTAATTTTCATAGATTCTCTTAATTAAAAATAAAGTAAATTTCACTTTTTGTCATTTATGTATTATCTGAATTTTGAAACGTGTCATTTACAAGTTTTAATTTCATTTATGTCCTAAAAACACATGTTATATAACACTTTAAATCCTTTACACCAAACTGAATTAAATTACTCAGTTAGGTTTTATTTAAGGCAAGGGCAAAAATGATATTTCATAAATAAATGTATCAGATCCTCTTTCTCTCTCTAATTGTGCATCACCCCTACCCACTCTCTCTTTTTCTCTAACTGTGCATCACCACCATCCTATGGCCCTGAAGTCGGTTTGATCAATGGGCAGCCGAGCAGTAACTCACAAACTGTTTCAGTAAATTCTTGGCATTTGTGTTAAGCCTACAGAGAAGCCAAATAGAGTTACTTTATCATTATCCCCATATAATGTATTACTCCCTGTTCATTACATTTCAAGAGACCATTGATTTAATACCATAATTAAACGCCCAAGCCCAAAGCCCTATTGTACACATACCTAATTAATAACCAATACCTTGGTTCCAAGACAGGGGTTCACAACTTCATATCAGCCATCTTCTGCAGAGATCGTCATGCCGTCTTTCAAAGGATCACTCGACGATGAGAATTGTGAAGCTGCTGCGGATTTAAGTGTAAAGTTGAAAGTAGAAAAACAACTGCAGAAAGGGAGATCAAACCCTAATTATGTTTGTACATTAATTGAGAAATTAATCCATTGATGAAGATCAAGAAGAACCCGTTGGATTACCGAAGAAAGCTCATCTCTCTGATTGGGGGTTTATTATGCTCGATGTTCTTGTATCCATAACGATGATTAAAATATACAAAAACTTACAGAAAGGTGTATATAATCTCACACAAGATTGGAAATCATTAACCAAGTTGATCAGATGATAGATGCAGAAGCAATTAAACATCAGCATTAGGGTTTTTAAACACAAGCCCCAACAAGAAACTTTTTAAACATCGGCATTTGGACTTAAACACAAGCCCGATTACTGGGTCGACGATTAGGGTTTTGGACTTGCAGCTTTTGCAAGAACTCAATGATTTGAAACTGATTTAGGTGTCAATTTTGCGATCAAAGGGTACCATGTTTCACCCCTTTGATCAAACTGGCTTCAGGGCCATAGGGTGGTGGTAATGCATAGTTAGAGAGAAAGAGAGAGAGAGAGAGAGAGAGTGGGTGGGGGTGATGCACAATTAGAGAGAGAAAGGGGATCTGATGCATTTATTTATGAAATACCATTTTTACCCTTGCCTCAAATAAAACCTAACTGAGTAATTTAACTCAGTTTGGTGTAAAGGACTTAAAGTGTCATATAACATGTGTTTTTAGGACATAAAATGAAAATAAAACTTTTAAAGGGCACGTTTCAAAATTCAGATAATACATAAAGGACAAAAAGTGGAATTTAATCTTAAAAAAATGATTTTAAAAATATAACTACACAAAACTAAAATAAAGTTAAAAAAAAGACTTAGTGTAACACCCCAAAAATGGACTTGGAAATGACTTAGTGTTACAATTTCACTTTTAATGGGTTTTCTAGTTTAGAGAATCCATGAATTAGAAAGGTCTAGTGGAAATTGTAGCAAGATAATGTAAATTGATGTGTATTAGTGTTTATAAACACCATACTAACTCATATGTATGAACTACTTGAACAAATTAGGAATTTTGTTAAGTGTTCATAAGTGATTAGAATTGGGTTTTGACATAAGAGTTGAACCCATGATTATGATGGTCAAATTGTGTAATTGCTTATAACAACTAAAATTACATATTAATTGGTTGCTACTTGACGTAAGAAATGATGAGTTATAATGAGGTAGTAGGATGATGACAATGTGAGCTAATAAGAAAAGCTTAAAAATTATGCACATAAGGTGTTTGGGAAAATACCCAAGTGAAAGCTAGATGCTAACAATTCGCAAAAATCATTGGTTAATAATCCTATGAATGTTGTTAGCAAGTACTGATAAAATAGCCTAGTATGATGGCCTATAAATGATACCCATTAAGTGTATGATGAAATGCCCAAACTAGTTTTGTTGAATTGTTAATGCATTCATAAGTGTCAAACGGGAGTTTGACTTCTAAAAGTCAAACTGACCTATAAAAGGATCAAATGGTAATTTTGATATAAAGTCCGTAAGGTGGAATAGTCCTGATAAACGATGACTAATCTAACCATCTTGCGAATGATAAATGGTAGTTTGACGATTGACAAGCTAGGTGGAAGCTTGGGAAGGAACGGGTCAAACAGATCAAATACACAGAAAAAGCATAATCAGACGCAAGGTAAGTAAGTAAAACTTACATCTTTTAAATAATACATCTACTCATGTATTTAGTTAATAACAAGGCGACCTAGTATTGAAATGAGTCTTTGAGATATGACGTTCCGACGCGAATCGATACGGGTCAGAACAAGTAAAAATAGTAAGAAACCATATTTGGTGGTAAAAAGGGTAAAATGGTAATTTGGTCACGTGTTGATGAATAAACAATGAGTTTTGAAAAGTTACCTTACGGTGTAAGCCATAATGGGTAAAATGGTAATTTGGTCACGTGTTGACGAATAAATGATGAGTTTTGAAAGGTTACCCTATGGCGTAAGCCATAATGGGTCAAACGAGTAAAGAAACAAGTTTTAAGAAATACGACCACATGGTGTAAACCGTAACGAATCAAATGGGTGAGATGGTAAATTAATATCTTCTTACAATATATAATGGTTGGTCATCCTAACGCAAAAAAAAAGGTACGTCAAGAGGTGGGTAAAAATGTCATTTAGGACAAACGGGTCAAATGGTGATGTTATCACCATTTGAAAATAATGACTAATGATTGCTTGTCGAGTCTTGTGCTCACAGGGAAGAATAGCGTATGGGCTTGCATTACTATTAGTTAGTAACTAATAATGCAAGGTATTAAAAACGAGTCAATGCTTTGACCCGAGCTAAGTATGTGTAAAGGGTCAAACTCTCATTGAGGACTTAGGGCCCGAGGAGAGTTAATTGAGTCATGGTGGAACATTGGATTACCTGAAGTGAGGTATATATAGTGATTTGAATTTGAGATATTATGTTCCTAGGAACACAATGAATTTAAAATGGAATTGTCACACCCCAACCGACGGGCGGAAACATCGGAGTGAGACATCATAACGCTAATTGTGACAACAATTAATTAAACAAAATTTCATAAATACTAAAATGTCATACATTGTTCAAACAACCAAATACATCAATTGTAGCAACATAAAACATGAAACCAAATAATTGTTTATCATTAAGGTGTGTATCTAAGTCCACCCTAATTGTATTTCTTCAATCATCATCTAGTGACCTGCAACATGTATTAAAATATGATCAATAAAAATGTTGGCGAGTATACAAGTTTGATAACATAGCTTAATAGTGAAAATGTTTAATGGTGCTCGTATCCAACATGATAAATGTATATCCTGTTACTAACATACTACACAGGTGTAAGCTATATGTCAAACCAGAGTTTAACGCAATCGTAATTACCCAACATTTTCGAAACATAGAGGGTGAAATGGTGTTTTACTTAACAACACCACTAGAATACGGCCGGGGCGTTAGTCCTATAGTGCTATAATTGTTAAGGTAGGCTTGCAAAGTTAATGAGCATATAGACACGTGTAAACATAGCATGCGAGATTAACAAGTATCAACAAATCTCATGTTTAATAGTGGATAGTGTGTGATTTATAACATGTTTAATAGTGTTGCATGTTTTCTATAATTGTACATGTTGCACCCAAAGTGAATAAAATGAAAATGGGATCGAGTATACTCACAGTTTATTTAGATTCCACGAAAACCGAGAGCTGATTAGTCTAGCATTGGTGCGCCGGGGTTGCCCTACAGTGGGTAAACGAAGGTGTGAGTATTCTGATGTAAAAAGGCTCGGATCAGACTTTATAATACGGAAAAATGCGTAATAAAACAAGTACTGGACCCTTCACGTGAATGGTTTGCCATTATGCGAATGGTTCTGTGATGTGAGAGTTTTGTGCGTAACCTTATTTGTAAACTGATTTGTCATTGTATAGTAGTAGTAGTTGTTATAGAAGTGAAAACAATGGGTAAGGTAGCCAAACAGTCAAGTAAGGACAACCCGGGTGTGCCATCTCAACATGGAGGCTGGACGGGGTTAACTTATTTTGTGACTAGCAAACTGTTTGGTGTTCATCGAAAACAAAAATATGTAAAACATGTAAAATAGAAAGAAATCGAAATCAAAAATATGTAAAATAGTCCCTTCGCGCGAAGAGGATGCCCATTCGCACGAAGGGTCTGTCCTCTCATGCGAAAGGTACCAATATCCGTCAAAACGACTGTTTTATTCATCTAAATCAGATCATTTCTTAGTGAAAATTAACCCTAACGCAAACCCACAACTATGAACTGAGTTTGTGAGCCTGACCAGATTGCACCAATTTCGTAACAGAAAATGTAAGAGGAATGTTTAAAATCAAAGGTTATAAATCTTGGTTTGAATCTCATATGTGGTGAGGTTTCAACATCAGTTTGCCCAAGCAAACTCGTGAAAACCATCCGTGAGATATATTCAAATGAGAGGTTTTGTAAAAAGTTAAAGAAATGAAACAAAAATGCAAGAAAATGTGAAGGAAGTGAAGAGAAGTGAGAGAAATGTTGTTGAAATGCTTCTAATCGTCAAAAGAGTTTCAGAGGGTTTGAGAGTGTGTTTGGGCGACGGGGGGAGTGAAATGAGTGAGGGTAGGCGCTTATTTATAAGCTGAGAAGTGCGTTGGAATGAGAGGGTCTTTCGGGCGAATGGGAGTTGGAGCGAGATGTGAGTTGGGAGGATTGGCCCTTTCGCACGAAAGGGTAGTCCTTTCACACGAAGGGTGCCTTCCCTTCTCTCGAAGATTCAAGTTTGATAATTTTCAGATTTTTAGCCGGTTCTCGATGTAACAAGCGTAATTGTGGATTGTACAAGTATAAACAAGCAATATGGTGGTTTAAAACATTGATTTTGAGTATAAACGTGTAAATAATTCTAACATGAACAACATAAATGTGAGTAAAATAGTTGAATTTTCATTATGATCACTAGTCCCGGATTACAAAGTTGAAACAAAATAGTATACAACATAGATACAAGTTTCTAAAAATAGATTACAACAATACTTTCTAAGTAAGGAAAGTACAGAAATGCGAAGCGTTACAGGAATATGGGGTAAAAGTGCTCACTTGGGCAAAACATGCTTCTAAATGTCCTTCGTAGTTAAAAGGGACTAAAAATTGACCAAAACGTCCCCGAATGATGAATCGGGCAAACGACCCTTAAGAGTAGAAAAAATGAGTTTTATATTTGGTAGACTCTTTCGGTAGTATAAAAGTGAAAAGTGTAAGCCTTTTTGGCTTAATGCCTCCTAATGGGTAATTTTCGTAAATTGTCGAATCGGAAGGCAGAATCAGTATATAAAGATTTTACTATAATAATAATCCACCACAAATATAGTTGTGGTGGAAGATAAATGGAAGTTTTAGTGTGGAATTAGGAGGTATGGAAAGAATAAGCGAGATTTAAGCTTAGTGCTCAAATTTTGAAATGGGTCAAATAATTATATGAGTGAATCGAGTTGTCACACCCCAACCGATGACGGAAACATTGGGGCGCGACACTGAGCGAAATAGATTGTCCAAGAGAAATTCCATAACAACTAAATTACCGGATAGTTAAATATTATGTCCCATACCATAACCCATCAAATAATTCGATTATTACATGCGTAGATATCTCAAAGACAAATAAATGTTCCGATAACTCAGATTTAAATTGTTTGTTTGTTTCTAGACCCATCCTACTTGATTCCACAAAAGCAAGCATCCTAGCATCTCAAACACCTGTCACATACGTTAAAATAGAGGTCAATACACATAGTGTAAAGGTGAGCATACAAGTTTAATAGTAATAGTAGAGTTCGAAAGCGTTTACGCATAACCAGCATGTAACATGTATAATGTGAAGCTAGTAGGTTATCGACAATGAAATATGCACAGACATCACTGCGAGTTGTAGAATTTGCAACACATATCACCACTGTAACACGTGAAGAAATAACCTTAACAACCCCTGTCCATGACAGGTGCTGAGTCCAAACTATAGTACTATCATTGCTAAGGCGTCAGGCAACAATCACTGTGTTAACATAACATACAAGCATTCATCGAGTATCACGTATAACATGCAGTAACGGTCAGCGTATAAAGTGTTTGCGTTGTGTGATCGATGTGATTTAGAATAAGTAACGTATGTAACACCCAAAAGTGCGTAAAGCAAAAAGGGATCGAGTTTACTCACAGATCGTGTTTAGTAAATAAACACTCTCTTGGGTTGAAGGGAGCGCTGAGAGATTATCCTGAACAGTTAATGATAGCGTAAGTGAAAGAACGGCGCGTAAAACGGTGCAAATGATCAAAGTGACGAATGGTCATCCGTTCGGATGGCCATTCGATCAGATTTCCATTCGTTTGGGATGGATGTGCTTGTGTATGATGTGACTTTGAAGTTTTCGTTATAGCATTTTGAAAATAGAGAAGTATCTCTACCTTTCAGGTCGTTCGATCGGCAGGACACTTTGTGAGAACAAGTTCACAGCAGGATTGTCATTCGATCGGATGATCTTCCGATCGGATGGCAATCCCTTAGAAACTAATGATCTTAGAAAATTTGCAAAAAATTGAAGTATTGAAGTCCAAGTTCAATCCGAATCGGATTGTCGTTTGATCGGATGACAATCCGATCGGGCGGCAATCCATCCCGACGATCTGATCGTTTTGGAACTTGATGATTTTGATAAGTTTTTGCGGTTTGCTTGAGACGGTATGACAACGTACTAAACAACAGAACCTCGTCAAGTCCCAAGTCGTCCGATCGAACAGGAATCACTCTAATCCGACCAGTCAACTGTTCCTTGACGATTGTTCATGTTCAACCCGAAGTCGGTTGTCTCGTTGATAGGAATCAGATCTGAGACCGACACTTCACTAGAGAACGAGTAGAAGGCCTGAACTAGCTCCGATTCTATCGGTTTTGAGTGCATTGAGTGTAAAAGAGTTGAAAGAAAGTTAGAAACCATCTTTCAATCCTTTTAACCTTGGAAATGTTTAGATTTAGATGAAAATAGTGTTGAATCATGTGGAAATCATGTAGATCTGAGTCGTTCTTGGTGGAATAATGCCAAAACTTGAAGTTCATAAGAACTCCAAGATGACATCATCCTAAAACACCTCAAATCCGTTGATTTCACGGTTAAAAGTTAAGATTCAAAGGTGAAAATGACGAAGAAGTGTGTGTAGATCATAGAAGTACAAGAAAAGTGGGCTGGAACGCTTGGTCGAACGAGAGAGAGCTGTCACATCACTTTGGTGATGTGACAGGGGGTATTTATAGGTTACCAAAAGAGGAAAGTGGCACCTGGATCGGATCGGATGGCACTTCGATCGGATGGCCATCCGATCGGATGGTCATCCGTTCAGATGACCATTAGTTTTGGGTTTTGGCGTTTCATTTTGCGTGTTGAGCGTTGCGTTGCGATGCGTTTCGAGTGAGCGACGCGATAGTATTACCCATTAGTTACACAAATAACCTAACTACTATATCTAACATACAATCACTATAAATAACTTGCGTTTATCGTTTGTGATTAGCTTGCGTCGCGATAGAATTGTGATTGCCTATGCGATTAAACACCATAACATAAACATAACATGCACAAGTAACACATAATAGCACACACACGTAAAACAATATCCAGAACACATAATTCGAGTTGCGAATGCGATTAGCGATAAGTCGATTAGCGATTAAACAACGATCAAACCTCGATTATTAATAGATACTCCACATAATACAACTAAAGCAAACAATTAATAGAATTTGATTACAAGTCAAGAAGCACAGCCAGTAGTTAAGCAAGGAGTGATAGATCGCAATTAGCAATCTTTTCTTCCTTTGACTTTGACTTTGAGTTGTACTTTGACTGTCCAAAAAGCGGGTTGTTACAGCCTCCCATACTTTAGGAAATTTCGTCTCGAAATTTAAGAAGTAGGCGTAACAAACAGTTGCGGGTACTTCGCCTTCATGTCACTTTCGAGTTCCCAGGTGAACTCGACGCCGCGTTTGCCTTCCCAGCGAACCTTCATAATGGGAATGCGTGAGCGTCTGAGCACCTTGGTTTCTTGTCCCATGATCTCGACAGGCTTCTCCACAAAGTGTAATGTTTCGTCCACTTGTAAATCCTCATGAGGGACATGTAATTCCTGGTCGACTAAGCACTTTCTGAGGTTCGAAACGTGGAAAGTCGGGTGGACATTACTAAGTTCCTCCGGTAGTTCGAGTCTGTAGGCCACTTTTTAAATCCTTTCCAGAATTTTAAAGGGTCCAACATATCGAGGCGCGAGCTTTCCTTTCTTACCGAATCTGATCACCCCCTTCCAAGGTGCAACCTTTAGGAGTACGTGATCGCCAACGTAAAATTCAAGGGGCTTGCGGCGTCTATCGGCGTAACTTTTCTGACGGCTCCGAGCTTTATACAGATTGTCTCGAATTTGGAGGATTTTGTCAGTCGTTTCTTGCAACAGCTCAGGACCGGTAATTTACGCGTCTTCGATCTCATGCCATACAATAGGTGATCGACATTTCCTTCCATATAATGCCTCAAAGGTGCCATTTGGATGCTAGAGTGATAACTGTCATTATACGAGAATTAGACCAAAGGTAAGTGCGCGTCCCAATTACCACCGAAGCCTATGACACACGAGCGAAGCATGTCTTCAAGGGTATGAATCGTTCTTTCAGTCTGAGCGTCGGTTTGGGGATGCAAAGCGGTACTTAGATTAAGAGTAGTACCGAGAGCAGATTGAAATGTTTCCCAAAGACGTGAGGTAAACCGACCATCACTGTCAGAGATGATGTCACGAGGCGTCCCGTGTCGACAAATGATCTCATCGGTGTAGATTCGGGCTAATTTTTCTACCTTAAAGTCTTCTCGTATAGGCAGGAAATGAGCTGATTTAGTCAAACGGTCAACGACAACCCAAATGCTGTCATGACCTGATGGCGTACGCGGTAGTTTCGTTATGAAGTCCATAGCTATACTCTCCCACTTTCACATGGGAATCTTGGGTTGCACGAGTAAGCCAGAGGGTCTTTGCTGCTCAGCCTTTACTTTCGAGCACGTCAGGCACATTGAAACATAGAGAGTGATATCCTTCTTCATGCCCAGCCACCAGTACTTGTAGCGAAGGTTCTTGTACATCTTGTCAGCACTGGGATGAATAGAATACCGAGATTTGTGGGCTTCGTTGAGCAGAATCTGTCGCAAATTGGTACGCTTGGGAACAAGATTCAACAGAAAGAACCCCTCTAGAAAGGTGTGCTGCAATTTTGATGTAATAGGCAAGTTAAACTCTAAACATATTGGACCATTCGAGAAAATTGAATATATCAAGATGGGTAGCCTATAAGCTAAAACTTACCTAAGGAACTTGATGGTATTCACAATATGTTCCACACTTGTGATTTAAAGATATGGCTAGACAATAAGTCAATAGCATTGCCACATAATGATGTACAGATTAATGAAAACTTATAGTTTGTAGAGAAACCAGCATCGATTGAGAATTGATAGGTTAAGAAGCTCCGGAAAGAAAGTATGTACCTATTGTATAGGTCAACCGGGATGCCGTAAGAGGCCCCTAATATACTGTGGAGATTAAGTCCATTATACGACAGAAAGTACTTCTATCTTTTGAGAAAATCTCGAGGTCGAGATTTCTTTTAAGGGGGTGAGGATGTAACACTCGTAAAATCACGTCCAATGATGTGTTGACACGTGTACTAAACCCTAATAAAGTCAAACGTTGACTATGAGGGACTAATTTTGCGAAAAATCAAAAACTTTCAATACGAAATGACTAAAAGTGTCAACATGCTTAAACTAAGCCTCTTCACAAGGTATTCATATTCACAAATGAGCCACTTGTTGGTCGAGAGGAGACGTTTGCATAATTATTTGAAAGTTTGCGCGTCGAAGGGTTAAAAGCGTCAACATGTTAATTCTTACCTCTGAGTGACCTTTTAACAAACTGAGAGCTTCATGATAAATGATTACACTCCCGGGAATGCCTTATATTGGCCATGTAAGGCTTTCACGCCAATAAGTGAAGTTACACGCAAGTTTGCAAGTTAAAGGGGTTAAAAGCGTCAACATGTTTAATTATACCTCTGAGTGACCTTTTAACGAACCCGAAGCATCGTGATGTTTGATAATACTCTCATGAATGCCTAATATGAATTACCTAGGGCTTTGATGCTAATAAACGATAATACGCGCAAGTTTGCGCGTTAGAGGGACCAAAACCGTCAACTTTTAAATCTACGCCTTTGGGTGACCATTTAAGCGAATGGGAGCGTCGTAATATTTAAACATATGCTCAGGAATACTCAATATGGGCTACGAAAGGCTTCAATATCGTTAAACGATATTACGCGCTACTTTGTGCGATTCAAGGACTAAAGGTGACGACTAGCGAAACTACGCCTTTGAGAGGCCTTTTGAACAAACCGGGAAATCCGTATTACTCAATCGCACTTCTGAGTGTACCTAAGGTTGACCGTTAGAGGTTTTGAACCGTGTATTAACATGTTATGAAAGTCTAGAAACTTTCGTGCCAAAAGCGCTAATATATGAAAGTTGAATAATAAGTAATGGTGAGAGGGACTGTTCATGTCGAACCTTCAAAAGTTGTTTTGAACTTGTATATAACTGATTCAAAAGTCAGAGGGACCAATATTGTCATTTTTATAACATAAATAAGGTTAAAAATGTTGTAACATGACGACAGGGACCAAAACAGCATTTCTGCCAAACTTGTTGCTGGGCTTGACAGCCTCGCGGGCCGCGGCCCTCTGGGCATGCTGTGTTCGCAGACCGCCAGCAATAATAACAGCAGCAAAGCTGTTTTATGTTGCTGTTTTGCTGAATACTTGTTTTCCCACACACATCTAAACCATTTAACTCATACAAGGGGCATGTTAACTGATTTGAAACTTGGTTTTACACCTGGAATAATCCTAGCAAACCTCTAGACACTTGGCATAATCTTATTCCATCTCAAAATCTATAAATAGGCCAAGGAATTCTCATTTCAACTTGCATCAATTCATTTCAATCTGCTATCTCTCAATTCTAAGAGGATCCTGAAAATTTTGGAACATCCTCTGAGTTATTTTTAGTCCATAGGACCTTATGTAAGTGTCCTTTCATGACTAGTTTATTTTATTTGGCGTTTAAAGCTAAAAAGTCAAGCGTTTACGATGAACGCTTTGACTTTTAGTAAGACCATAAAAGGTCGAGCCATTGTTCGCAACGAACATGGCTACGTGTTCGTAATTAGATAGGTGTTAAACCCTCAAAAGGGCACCTCCTAAGAATCACGTATGCTTGGTCAATTGACGAGTCAACTTAATATTGTTTTAAAAAGTCAACGAAGCAGTTTTCGAAATAATTGCGATATGAGTTTAGAAATGTTCTAAAATACGTTTTATCACTTAAACAACTTGGTAATAATTGTTAGAACATGTGTAAACATGTTCGGCTCGTTAATTCCAGTTTTAGGGTCGGTTTGCAAACAAAAGTCGCAAAGTTTGACTTCTGCGTTGACTTTCGATTATGAACCGAATTAGATTAGTTTGGTGACAACCCAAGATTTCAAGGTCTGCCTGTACGTGTTAGTTGCTTAACAATACTGTTTTCATACTTTGTTTTTACGTTGTAACTTGAACATAATTGATAATGATTAAGAAGTTGGTAAATTGTATGATTGTTAGTTAATGGGAACTTTGAACTGATTAAGGTCTTTAGACTTAACCCATGACGAAACTATGGACTTTCGCCAGCACCTTCACCCGACGAAACATTGCTCGACGAAAAACACTCTTTCGTCAAATGGGGCATCTTTCGCCGTATGGGCCTTCGACCCAAGTAAGGCCCAGTTTCGAGCAGGTTATATTTACCTAGTTCCGCCTATATGTACGTAAGGTGATAACTGACAAAACCCTACTTTGCTCTCCTCTCCCCCTTGTCGGCCGTTCCTGTAATCTCGAAGTTGTTGGTCATCGACCAAATCAATCCATCTACTCTCACGGTTAGTATTCATCGTTGTTAGGATATTGATGTGGTGATTGCTTGTGAAACTAGGGTTCATCTATAGGCATGTGATTACGGTGCACATTCATGATGGTTCGTCGATGATGATATTTATGTAATCTTGATTCGTAATCCACTGATGTGTTGCTTGATTAATGGTAATAATTAAGTGTTAACTAGTTTTGTGTAATTCTGTACGGTGAAACTATATGTTTGAATAAACTATTGAATGGGCATGATTGTCATAATTAGGGTTTTGGCTCATGATTAGAAAAGGGTGGTTGATCTGACTTGGGGATTGTTAATCATGTTGATTATTACTGTGACATAGTTAGAACTGATATGATAACATTATTGAGTAATTGATCCGTTAGGATTGTGTGAATGGTTAGAGTCTGTAACTGTTGGTATGGTGCGGCGAGGGAATACTCCAACGAAGGACCAGAGTCGACGAAACTTGAGGTCTTTCGTCAACCAAATCTCGACGAAACTTGATGTCTTTCGTCCACCTCATCTAGACGAAACTAGGGGTGTTTCGTCATGGTTGGATCCTGATGAAAGATGATCTTTCGTCGCAAGGGTTTCGAGTTGAACAGTAAGTGGGTTATGTTATGCATGCTATCTGACTGTTGTGATTGTTGCATGAGAATAAGGCAACCTGGAAATAAGGAACCTATATAGTCTTATGTGAATTGTCTGATAAGAATAGCCAATGCTACTGTGAATGTTATTGCATGATATACATAAGGATGTGGACTGTTGTGTGAAATGTAAACTGTGTAATTACATAAAGTAACGTGTTTCGAAACTGATATTGATTGATAATCACGATAGGGTTTGTTTGACTAACTGGATCGGGTAACTTGTTAAATACCGAGCAAATCTAAGGTGAGTTCACTGCTCTTTTTCTAAGCATGCGTC
Organism: Helianthus tuberosus; assembly: GCA_030545235.1. Taxonomy (NCBI): domain Eukaryota; kingdom Viridiplantae; phylum Streptophyta; class Magnoliopsida; order Asterales; family Asteraceae; genus Helianthus; species Helianthus tuberosus. Next base: position 1,730,432 of record CM060390.1, read on the forward strand.
CCGGTGAGGGACATCTGGTAAACGTTCCGGGGAGGAATGTCGGCTAATGGGTTTGACTGGATTGTTAAACCTGGGTTGTTGGTTAATACACGTATATCTATCACTCAAGTCTCTCCTACCGATTGTTGCTTGTAGGGCAACGGGGTATTAGTTAATAGCGCTACTTAGGTTTGGCACCCTCACACCGCACCGAGGAGGTCGGGAGTGAACTAATGACCCCCATCTTAACCATTGCTTTGATAGAGGCAATGGGGTTTAGGGCAAATAATCTGGAGCCATCGGCGGTAAGCGTGTGATTAACAACAATGAATCTGTGAAACGTTTTAATCTGGTAACGGGTGACTAAACACGTTAACAAACTTTGAACTCACCAGCGTCATCTGACACACTTGTCTGCATGCTTGCAGGTCGTTAGATTCTTGGACATGGAACTTGCTATCTGGGAGTGCTGGAGTGGTCATGTCACAACTCTTGGATATTTATTCTTGGTTTAGTACATTGTTTTGAAACACTTAAACAACGAATAATCTTATGCTTCCGCTGAACGTTTACTTTGGTTGTAATTTATGACTTGGAGTTATGCTATGAAATGAATCGAATGTTTTATTTAACTATTTATTTATTATTAGTTCAATGTGATTGGTGGCTTGGATCCTGGTACGTCACACGTCCCGCGGTGTTTCCGCATATGGTAATTTGAGGGTGTGACAGTTTGGTATCAGAGCCACTGGTTATAGTGAACTAGGTTTTAAAACGTTTTTATAAAACCGGACTATAACCGAAAAAACTTCAAAAATTGACCATGACACTCAGCTCCAGATTGCAAGGTTCGTCTCCTGTTTACTTTATGCATTACTTGCTTAGTAGTTACACACACGAATTGCATGAAACAACATATTTGATACCTTGATGTGATTACCTGTGCTGTATTTCTTAGTGGAGCTAGATAGTGTGGCACTACCCTTCGACTCTTGTGATTATTAATCTTGTAATGCCTTTCGTTGTGCTATTTGAATGTGGGGGAAACTTTTAGCGCAAGTTAAGAGGCACTGAGATAAGCATGCAAATTGCCTTATTATTATGGGTGCACACATAATAATAACGTGAGGTGCATGTGAGTCCCAGTGAGGCTTAACGAGTGTGAGAAGGGTTCTGCCCTATTGTTTGGTGTAAACTATGTAGTTTGTAGATGTCAACGTGATATTTGACTCCTACCTTATCTCGAATCTTAAACTTGTCCCCTCTCCTTATATAGAATCATGAGTGGACGAGGCCATGGACGTGGACACATTGCGATGACTCAGGCTGAGTTGACAAATCTGATTAACACCCGTGTGGCTGAAGCATTGGCAGCCTATCAAGCTGGTACGATATGTGCCAAATATTCTTTATTCTCGTGTTGTATACACAACTCTTACCCTTGTGTTGTATTTTCCTTTCGTCCATTAGGTCAGCAAGCTAATCAGAATCAAAACCATCCGCCTGCTTGCATATTCAAGACATTCATGGATTGTAAGCCACAGACGTTCAGTGGGACTGAAGGGGCTGTGGGGTTACTGCGTTGGTTTGAGAAGGCGAAATCAGTGTTCGCTATGTGTAATTGTCCCGAGGGGGACCGTGTGAAGTATGCTACAGGCACTTTGGAGGATGGTGCCTTAACTTGGTGGAATGCCCAGGTGCAAATGTTAGGCATCGAGATGGCTAACGCCACTACTTGGGATGATTTCAAGGAGCTAATGCGGGAGGAGTACTGTACTCGTGACGAGATTCAGAAACTCGAGAACGAGTACTACGATTTGAAGATGGAAGGATCCGAGATCGAGGCTTACACGAAACGATCTCATGTAATAGAAATTTTGTGCCCTAACCTGTCTCGACCTCCACCTCGAAGAATTGAGTTGTACATCAAAGGCCTGGCACCAGCAGTAAAGAGTTTGGTCACTGCTGCAAACCTTAACAATCTGCCCACGATCATCCATTTAGCACACAAGATTACTGACCAAGAGATCGAACGTGGCTCATTGCCGCCACGTGTTTCTGCTACTACCTCTTCTGCTACAGCTACCACACCTACCAGTGATAACAAGCGTAAATGGAATGATGCTGACAAAGCAACCAGTGCCAGTCAATCTCAGAAAAGGCCTGACAACAACAACAACAACCGTAGTTTCAGTCAATCGTCCTCAGTTAACCAAGGCCAGGGCAGCAATCAGAATCAAGGCTCCTATGTTGGTAGGAAGCCAAAGTGCAACAAGTGTGGGTATCATCATCATGGATCATGTGTTTGGGCTTGCCATAGTTATGACAAGGTGGGCCATATGGAAAAGGAGTGTAGAGCTCCGCACAGAAAGCAGCAGCAGCAAAACCAGCAACAGAAACTCTACATCGGTTAGCACCAACGGAAATGGAAGAATTAAGATCTGATCATTATGGAGATAGGCTTGTACAACTAGCTCATCGTCTTAGGAGCTCCGATTATTGTTAATAAAATAAAGCACGGTGCAATATGCTTATGCATTAATTACCACGACTTTAACTCGGTAACGATTGAGAATTTGTTGTCAGCTGCCCAGGATCATCTATTTGTTCGACTAACCATGAGGTTAGCTATTCCTTAAGATTGATTAAAGTAATAGTGATAAGAATAACTATCTCACCCTAAATAGGTTATCCTATAAATAATAGTTGGTATATAAGCATCAAGGATGCTCCTTTGGAGACCTTGTATAGATGGAATGTCAAACGTCCATTTGATGGACAGAATTTTGGTAAGTCCAATTATCAGGATCTGAAATTACCTTGGAAACAACGGATAAGACCATACGAATCAGTAACCGTCTAAAAGTTGCCAATAATCGGCAGATAATCAATTTTGATGAGAGTCGCAAACCTCTTAAGTTCTCAATGAGGAACAAGATTCAACAGAAAGAACCCCTCTAGAAAGGTGTGCTGCAATTTTGATGTAATAGGCAAGTTAAACTCTAAACATATTGGACCATTCGAGAAAATCGAATATGTCAAGATGGGTAGCCTATAAGCTAAAACTTACCTAAGGAACTTGATGGTATTCACAATATGTTCCACACTTGTGATTTAAAGATATGGCTAGACAATAAGTCAATAGCATTGCCACATAATGATGTGCAGATTAATGAAAACTTATAGTTTGTGGAGAAAGAAGCATCGATTGAGAATCGACAGGTTAAGAAGCTCCGGAAAGAAAGTATGTACCTATTGTATAGGTCAACCGGGATGCCGTAAGAGGCCCCTAATATACTGTGGAGATTAAGTCCATTATACGACAGAAAGTACTTCTATCTTTTGAGCAAATCTTGAGGTCGAGATTTCTTTTAAGGGGGAGGATGTAACACTCGTAAAATCACGTCCAATGATGTGTTGACACGTGTACTAAACCCTAATAAATTCAAACGTTGACTACGAGGGACTAATTTTATGAAAAATCGAAAACTTTGAATACGAAAGGACTAAAAGTGTCAACATGCTTAAACTAAGCCTCTGAATGACATTACATGGTATTCATATTCACAAATGAGCCACTTGTTGGTTGAGAGGAGCCGTTTGCATAATTATTTGAAAGTTTGCTCGTCGAAGGGTTAAAAGCGTCAACATGTTAATTCTTACCTCTGAGTGACCTTTTAACAAACCGAGAGCTTCATGATAATTGATTACACTCTCGGGAATGCCTAATATTGGCCATGTAAGGCTTTCACGCCAATAAGTGAAGTTACGCGCAAGTTTGCAAGTTAAAGGGGTTAAAAGCGTCAACATGTTTAATTATACCTCTGAGTGACCTTTTAACGAACCCAAAGCATCATGATGTTTGATAATACTCTCATGAATGCCTAATATGGATTACCTAGGGCTTTGATGCTAATAAACGATAATACGCGCAAGTTTGCGCGTTAGAGGGACCAAAAGCGTCAACTTTTAAATCTACGCCTTTGGGTGACCATTTAAGAAAACGGGAGCGTCGTAATATTTAAACATATGCTCGGGAATACTCAATATGGGCTACGAAAGGCTTAGATATCGTTAAACGATATTACGCGCTACTTTGTGCGATTAAAGGACTAAAAGTGACGACTAGCGAAACTACGCCTTTGAGAGGCCTTTTGAACAAACCGGGAACTCCGTATTACTCAATCGCACTTATGAGTGTACCTAAGGTTGACCGTTAGTGGTTTTGAACCGTGTATTAACATGTTATGAGAGTTTAGAAACTTTCGTGCCAAAAGCGCTAATATATGAAAGTTGAATAATAAGTAATGGTGTGAGGGACTGTTTGTGTTGAACCTTCAAAAGTTGTTTTGAACTTGTATACAACTTATTCAGAAGTCAGAGGGACCAATATTGTCATTTTTATAATATAAATAAGGTTAAAAATGCTGAAACATGAAGAGATGGAACAAAACAACATTTCTGCCAAACTTGTTGCTGGGCTTGACAGCCTCGCGGGCCGCGACCCTTTGGGCCTGCTGTGGTCGCAGGCCGCCAACAATAATAACAGCAGCAAAGCTGTTTTATGTTGTTGTTTTGCTGAATACTTGTTTTCCCACACACATCTAAACCATTTAACTCATACAAGGGGCATGTTAACTGATTTGAAACCTGGTTTTACACCTGGAATAATCCTAGCAAACCTCTAGACACTTGGCATAATCTTATTCTATCTCAAAATCTATAAATAGGCCAAGGAATTCTCATTTCAACTTGAATCAATTCATTTCAATCTGCTATCTCTCAATTCTAAGAGGATCCTGAACATTTTGGAACATCCTCTGAGTTATTTTTAGTCCATAGGACCTTATGTAACTGTCCTTTCGTGACTAGTTTATTTTATTTGGCGTTTAAAGCTAAAAAGTCAAGCGTTTATGACGAACGCTTTGACTTTTAGTAAGACCGTAAACGGTCAAGCCATTGTTCGCAACGAACATGGCTACGTGATCGTAATTAGGTAGGTGTTAAACCCTCAAAAGGGCACCTCCTAAGAATCACGTATGCTTGGTCAATTGACGAGTCAACTTAATATTATTTTAAATAGTCAACGGAGCAGTTTTCGATATAATTGCGATATGAGTTTAGAAATGTTCTAAAATACGTTTTATCACTTAAACAACTTGGTAATAATTATTAGAACATATGTAAACATGTTCGGCTCGTCAATTCCAGTTTTAGGGTCGGTTCGCAACCGAAAGTCGCGAAGTTTGACTTCTCCGTTGACTTTCGATTATGAACCAAATTAGATTAGTTTGCTACTGATTTTAGGTTCCGTTATGATCTTAATTTAATGTAGCATAACCCTATAAGGTTATATTACACGATCATATTAGAAATCTGAGTTTTTGCACATGTTCCGTTAATATGCTTAAATTTGACTATTATGCCCTTATGTTATAAAAACGAGATTTTTGAAAATGTGAGAGGACAAAAAGCTTTATTACTGATATATAAGTATGTCCACAAAATTGGACATCAGTTTCTGGTCTCAAACTAAAGTTATACAAGATAGCGTAAAATGAAACTTTTTGTTAATTAAATGACATTTTTAGCATAAATCATGTTCAAACCCAAATTTTGGCACCAAAATCATTACCCACTGTTATGATATAATTTTTAGGGATTTTTGGAATTTTTGGTCAGATTTTATACTGACCATAACATAGAGTTCTTGTATGAATTCGGTAATTGACGATAATGCCCTTTTCATTAATAAAATGAGATTTACATATCAATAACATTCCAAACCTTTTCCTACTGATGTTATATGAAAAATAAAATATTTTGAACAATCAAGACTGATCAAAATCTCAGATTTCCATAAACATCTCAAATATCGTCAATTATCGACTTTTACGCTAATTAGGCGCATAGTATGGTTTAAAACCATATTTAACACCTAAGACTTGTTACCTAATAATTTTATAAATAAATTTTATTACTTTAACAGTAAGTATAAGTCTTGAACTCAGATTTCCAATTTTGTTCTTAAAACATATGTGAAATGACCAAAATGCCCCTACGGTGCATGAATTGGCCATAAATGGTGAACCTCACATATGTATGATATCTTACTGATGTAACATGATAAAATAAATATTTTTACTGAATGTTTTAGGACAGAACCTCAGTTTATGTTTAAACCTCTTTTATAAACTTTAAAATGACCAAAATACCCTTACGGGACTTAATTTGGTTTAAAAAACTATTTGGGCATAATTGTTGATATCCTAGTGATATCACAACATATTTTAAGCATAATAACTTATGGAACTTGTACTTGACTCATCCGGTTACCCGTTATGCTTATACGCGTTTGATACGGTTTATGTAACTAGTTTGCATAAATTAGCCGAAACGGGTCAAACCTTATCATTTTTACTTCAAAATCCAGAATGTATTTAGTTTACCCATATTATACAAGTCTTCATACTTGTTGGGTCTAAATTACATTCCATTCCGGTCATCGCTTAATCTAGCGTATCGTACCGCTTTCATATTTAAAAATTAGCCGGTTTAAGTCTATGACTTAATTAAGACCCGTTAGCATTCTAATTGGTTCTTTATACCATCATTCCAGACTAGACCCTTCCGGTAAATTGTACCTACGCTTACTTAATTGAATACGGCTGAGTTATTATAAATCTTGCTATTTAAGACAGGAGCTAGCTCAGGTAAATACTCTTAACCTATTTTCCCTTATACAGGCTTGGGATACGGTAATATAATTACCACATGGTCAGGTATGGGATTCGAAGACCAATAAGTTGGGAAATTCAAATAACCTGTTTTAATTCGTATTGTTTGACTGAAACATTGGGGGTTAATGCGACCGTCTCCTAGATATCCTTGACTCATTAATTGCAAATGGCCACGACCGAAGCATGGGGTGTAACGCCCTGCTATTTCGCACCTTCTATATTTGGAAACCTTTGTTTATAATCCTATTCTTGGAAACCTTGCGTTCTTATAATCGTCGTTTCGATGTAACCTTTGTAGAATCCGAGACTTAAATCACAATGAAATTCTCGTTTGAACGAAATATTATTCTTGATTCTATGTTTATCGATACTTGATACTCGTTAAAATAGTTAAAACTTTTAAAAGAATAAGATTCGGAAGCTTCGCGAAATGAATAATCGTATAAAGATTTTTATCCTAATTTTAATTCGTTTATAAATATGGTTATTATCGATCCTATTTTAATTAATTAATTAAATTAATTAAAATTATTATATAAAAAGTTTATTTTATAATATCTAGTTAGTCTCGTTAAATATTAAAGTCAGTAAACTAACTTAGTTAGTTTAAACTATAAAGTTAGTTTTCTTTTCTTTTATAATATAACTTGGTTAATTAAATTCAAGGGTTGATTGTGCAAATTCGCTAAACTAAACTTCAGGGACTGAATGAGTAATAATTGAAACTATAAATAATCAAAACAATAAAAAAGGGTTGGCCTGGACTCGAACCCGGGTCACCCGCCTCACATACACACGCCTAACCAGCTGGGCTTGGATTTCTCATTGGACTTAATCCGGCCTAGAACTTATTTAACATCTCGTTCAAACAACCTGATCAGCGCACACAAGGGAGACCAGATCGTTCCAGCTCGAATTTTAGGCGGGTTTTTGAGTTGTTCTTGAATTTTAACATTTATTATCTAACCACCAACTATCCTAATCACTCCCTATAAATACCAAGCCGCTTCCAAGCCGTTTACACTTTCCAAATCACTCTAAACTCTCCCAAATTAGTCTATAATCAGCTGCAATTCTCAAGTTCGAGTGGAAGCATCAACCTTCACAAAAGTGAGCATAACTCACTCATTTCTTATCTGATTCACTCGATTCTTTTTCCTACTTCTTTTTATTGACCTTAGCTACGTTTCCATAGGTTTTTCATGGAAAACCAAGCCCGGGAATGTCACCAAAAAGGCTCCAAAGTGGGTTTTTTTGTTTTTTTATTTCATTTAAACTTGTTAATCTTAGTTGAACTTGAGTCTAACTCATCTCAAACCTATGTCCTAATGCTTATAACCTCATCTATGGTTAGTTAGGCTTAAAAAAAGGTTGAGACATGTTAAATCAGAGGTTAAAACCTCACAAACTTTCTGTTTTAGTTAGGGTTTTACCCACAAGAAGTGTTCAAGCTTGAAGCTTGATGAATGTGTGATTGTTAGACTAGCTTGGGCAATCTTTCATAAAAATCCACACACTTCTTGATGTTTTCTCATAGATTAGTTGTTGTATTTCATTATTCTTGTAGGTTCATGACCCTCCTTGTTGTTCATAACAAGTGAAGTGGTGAACAATAGAGATACCTAAATGGAAGCTTATTCTTCCTACCTCATGTATGAATTCTATGATACTTAGAGGTGCCTAAATGAAGACCTTGATCTTCTACCTCATGCTTGACATATATGATATAGTACATTCTATGTAATACCTATGTAATATACAAACCGAACGTTTGATAATGAACAAGTGGACATTGTCAAGTTAGTAAGTTTATCATCTAGGCACCATATGTGATAGATGGTTATTTTCATATGTCTAATTTCATAAAATTTAAACCCGTAAACCCTAATGTCATCATCCCTTAGAATTCCGAATCGAACATATTCAACCTTCTAGTCTCAACAACTTCATCACATTGGATAATCGGAAAGCATATACAATTTTGTGAGTATACTCGAACCCATTTTACTTTTAAACACTTTTGGGTGCAATATGTATTCTATGTAAAAACACGAAAACACTTGAAACTATTTGAATCACACTCTATCCATATTGAAACATGTTGATCTCTTGCTAGACTATTTGTAACACCTCGTAAAATCACGTCCAATAATGCATTGACACGTGTAATAAACCCTCATGAAGTCAAACATTGAATTTATGGGACTAATTTTTTGAAAAATCGAAAACTTTGATTATGAAAGGACTGGAAGTGTTAGCATACCTAAAATAAGTTTCTAAATAACCTCATACGATATTTATATTCCAAAATGAGCCACTTGTTGATCGAGTGTAGCCGTTTGCATAATTAATTGAAAGTTTGCGCAATGAAGGGTTAAAAGCGTCAACATGTTAATTCTTACCTCTGAGTGACCTTTTAACAAACCGGGAGCTTCATGATATTTGATTATACTCTCGGGAATGCCAATTATTGGCCGTCTAAGGTTTTTATGCCTATAAGTAAAGATACGCGCAACTTTGCAAGTTAGAGGGACTAAAAGTGTCAATATGTTTAATTATACCTCTGAATGATCTTTTAGCGAACCCGAAGCATTGTGATGTTTAATAATACTCTCAAGAATGCCTAAGATGGATTAGATGAGGCTTCGAGGCTATTAAACGATGATATGCGCAAGTTTGCGCATTTAGAGGGACCTAAAGCGTCAACTTTTGAATCAACGCCTTTTGGTGACCATTTAAGCAATCAAGAGCATAGAAATAATTAAAATCATGCTTGGGAATGCCCATTATGGGCCATGGAAGGCTTGGATATCATTAAACGACATTTCGCGCTACTTTGTGCGCTTAAAGGACTATTTGCGTCAAACTGCAAAAGTATGTCGATTCTTATGTTATCGGACTTTCTGGAATATGACCATGAGTTAAACATGCCCTAATTATTCTTTATATATCTTGGATATAGGCTTAGAGGTGTTTGGTGCGCAAAAATAAACTTTTAAGTCATGCAGGGACTAAAAGTGTCAAAAAGTGCACAAGTTTGCATTTTCGCGCATATCTCACATTCTGAATATATCCGGACATCCAAAAATTTATGTAAGCATTAAAATATTTTATTTTAGTGATCGGCATGATAAAATTCCATTCGACGCGTAATTTGGATCGTTTTTCGCATCCGTTCGTGTTTCGTCGTAATTAGCCGAACAACGTGACCGTACGACCAAACGAACCGACATCCGACATATTTTTGAGCATGTTTCATGTCCCCTATGTTTAGGCTTCATAGTAGAGCCTTGAAATGAGGTTAACGGGCCTTAAATAAGTCAGAAATGACATTTAACAAGTACAGGGACTGAAACTGCATGTTCTGAAAGTCTGAAAGGGATTAAAAACCTGCAGGGACTAGAGATGGGCATAATACCCGGTTCCAAACCCAGACCCATAGAACCGACCCGGAACCGGTTCCAGTCCCAACTCAGTATTAAGCATACCCGCTTCCGGGTTTAAAAAACCCGACGGTTCCTACCCGGTTCCACAATTTAAAAAAAATAAGGTCCATACCCGGTTCCAACCTGTACCCGGTTCCTACCCGGACCCGGTTCCCATGCGTACCCGGTGTCACTTATTAGATTTAACTTCAAGTATAGAACAAGGTAGAAATAAAACATCAAACATAATCATAAAGTTCATAAACCGGTTTTATATAAAACATCCAAACATAACCACACAAAACAACCTAAAAACACATAAAACATCAACCATAATGATAAACCACCCAAGCCAGTTTTACATAAAACACCTAAACTTTAGACGAGCCGGTCCCGGAGGCTTCACCCTTTTCACTATTTTTCGCCTTTGTCAACGGACAATGGCGGTCGATGTGCTTCTTTAGCGTCGAGTTAGCCGACGCCTTCATAAACTTGTCGCAACCTTTACATCTATCCATCTCGTGGCTATCGGACATTAGGAATAAATCAAAGTTCTTCCAGATCGCGGGGTTCCTTTTGGTTTCCAAAACCAAAACCACTTCATCGTTGCATGCCATATCTCTTAGCAAGTATGAATTAGAAACTAGAAAGGGTGTTGGAGTTGGACACGAAGGACTTGTAGAGGTTTTTGGTATAGGTTTTAAAGTGTTTAAATAACAAAATAACCGATTATAATATTAAGAACCGGTTCCTAACAGTAGCTAGGCAGCTTTTTCGTTGATTTGACAATACACTGCGGAACCGGTTCCTAACAGTAGCTATACCACTATGCATGCAGGCTTTTTCTTCACATATACGACAGAACCGGTTCCGACCCGAACCCGGTTCTGGTGAAACCCGGTTCCACAATACCCGAACCGGGTACAATAGGTTCTGGTTTCTGTGCCGAATACCCGAGTATGACCCGGAACCGGTTCTAAGAGGAACCGGGTACGCCCAAATTTAAGTGGAACCGGGTCCGGGTAGGAACCGGGTCCGGGTATTGAAAATACCCTATTATGCCCATCTCTAGAAGGGACTGATTATGTCAGTTCTGAAACTTAATATATGCATTAAAAACCTGTAGGGACTGATTATGTAAGTTCTGAAACTTAAATATATGCATTAAAAACCTGCAGGGACTGATATGGTTGTTTTTTAAAGTTAAAATATGAATAAAACATGGCAGGGACTAAAACAGCAGCTACCAAACATTTTTCTTGGGCAACAAGCTGATCACAACAGCTGTAATAATCCTACAAACCTCCTCACCACTTGTTGATCATCCATTTTCCCTCAAACACTATAAATAGACCAAGAACCCAATTCATTTCACTTGCACCATTTTCTTGAGTTCTTGCTCTCTCTCAAATCTGAGGATCCTAAACATCTTGGCACCTCCTCTGAGTTATATTCAGTCCATAGGACCATATGTAAGTACTCTTAGCTTCTCTAATTAAGTTTTAATTAGTTAATTGCCATAAGTTAAGGTTATCATGATTAAACTTTGACTTTCTGTTTAATCACTATCAATCCAGCCATTATTCGAATTGAAAGTGGCTATGAGTTGGTAATTATGTGGGTAATAAACCCTTAAAAGGACACCCTCTGATTTCCACTCTAACTAGGTCAATTGTCGGGTCAAACTTAATATTAAAAAGTCAACAGAAAGCCATTCTTGCAAATAAACTCGTAACTAACAATGTAGAAGTTATGAAACCTGTTCTAACACTTATATAACTTGGTAATTAATGTAAGAACATGTCTAAGGATGTTCAACCCGTCAATTTTGAGTTTAGGCTCGGTTCAGAACCGAAAGTCGCAAAAGTAGACTTTTGATTTGACTTTCAGTTCTGACCCGATTTAGCTTAGTTTAAATATGCCTTAGGATTCCTTTAGGACTGTAAAGGTTATACAACTTAGTTCCTTAGAAATCCTAGTTCATTGCCTGTTTCCGTTAAATGCTTAAAAGTTGACCATTATGCCCTTTTGACCTTAAAACGAAATTTTTGAAAATGTGAGAGTACAAAAACGTTTATTACTAATTTATAAACATGTTCTAAAAATTTGACATCAGTTTGAGGTCTAAATTAGGAGCTATGCTCAATATCGTAATTTGAAAGCTTTTTATTAATTAAACGGCATTATTAGCATAAAGCCTATCTAAACCCAATTTTTGATACCAAACTTTTTACCCACTGATATAATATAATATTTTGGGATTTTTGAATATTTTTATTTATTTTTAGGCTGAGCATAACATAGGGTTCTAGCTTTGATTCGGTAATTGTCGGTTTTGCCCTTTTGGCCTATAAAATGAGTTTTACAAATCATTTTGATACCAAACCTTTTTCTACTGATCTCATATGATAAATAGAATATTTTAAGCCTTCTAGAATGATAAAAATATCAGCTTTTCTTATAAAACCAGGAAATCGCTTAAAACCGTCTTTTTACGCGTTTTAAACGCATAGTATGTATTAAAACTATTTTTATCATATAAGACTTGATACCTACTGATATTTTTAGTAAATTTTTATACTTTAACAGTAAGCAAAAGTTTTAAACTCAGCTTTCCAGATTTGACCTTTAAACCTTATGTGAAATTACCAAAATGCCCCTTAGGTGCATAGTTTGGTTATAAACAATAAATTTCACATATATGTAATACCCTACTGATGTAACTTATTAAATTAAGTATTTTACTGATCAAATCAGACCTGAACCTCAGAGTTATATTTAATCTCTTTTATAGCCTTTAAAATGACCAAAATACCCCTACGGGGCATAATTTGTGTTTAAATCCAAATTGGGCATAATGGAAGGTATCTTACTGATATCACAACATATTTAAGGCATATTAACTTAGGAAACCTGTATATGACTCTTATGGTTACCCGTTACGCATATTTCGCGTTTGGGTCGATTTATGTAACTAGTTTGCATAAATTGACCAAAACGGGTCAAACCTTATCATTTTTGCCTCAAATTCCAGAATGTGTTTAGTTTACCCATATTATACAAGTCTCCAAAATTGTCAGGTCTAAATCACCTTCTATTCCGGTCTTCGCTTAATCATGTGTTTTGAACCGTAAACCTTTCCTTAAAACTAACCGGTCTAAGTTACGACTTAAATAAGACCCGTTAGGAATCTAATAGATTAATAAAACCTTCGTTCCAGATTAAGAGCCCCAGTAGAGGTACTTGTGCTTGCTGACTAGGATATACGGCTGAGTATAAATTGCATTTTAAGCTCAGGTAAATACTCTTAACTTATTTTCCCTATACGGGCTTGGGATACGGAATTATAATAATACTGCTTGGTCGGGTATTGAATGTTTAATCGTATTGTGATTAAATTATTGAGGTAACCCGTTTTAATATGTATTGTTTGAAATAAAAGCCTTTAGGGGTTAATGACCATGTCCCGGATATCCTTGGCATCATTATAATAAAATGGCCACGTCTTAAGCACGGGGTGTAGGCATACACCTGACAGTTGCATAAGGGAAACGGTATCTCAATCTCTTGGGGCCTATACTTGTGGCGTGTCTGTTAATCTTGACTCGGTTTCTAACATCGGGCCCTGAATGTATAACGAACATGTAAATCTGTATAGAAGATTATTTTTATATAATTGTCCCAAGTTATAAAAGATATTTTGTGCCTTGTGCATTCAAATCAATTTTCTTAAACATTTTCAAAATGAGTCAGTTAATTGTATTTACCAGTATAAACTGACATATTTTCCAAAAAAAAGTTAAGTGACAGGTACTGTACGTAATTGGCTGGGAGCTCAGGGCGTTAATAGAGAATCTTGCAAGTTCTAGATGCCTAAAGTCTGTTGAACAATGTTTATCTTTCTGTTTTAAGATCCGCCTGTAGATCCACCTTACAATCTGTTGGACCGTTGTATGACCGTTAACCGTCAGTTAAGGATGTTCATCTCAGTTTACAGAGGCGGAATCAAAGTAAACTAAGTCATAACAGCTCTAATCCTTTTAATCTTTCTTTTCTGATTAATTTGAGTGCTTGTACAAGGTTTTCTGATACAAATCCGTCAGCACTTCGTCACACATACAATGACAACTCTCTAATGATCTAGTCCCTTCTCAAGCGAACCACATAACACATATATATAGGCGTGAAGATTTCGCTTGAGCATGTCTGAAGCGAAATCATATGATGTTGATTTCGCTTGAAGATGTTTCAAGCGAAATCTTCAATCTTACACCATACAAACCCTAATTAGATCCTAATGTGTGATCTTTCAATCAATCTAGACACAAGACCTAATGCAGACGAAGTCAACAGACATTCCATGCACTAACAGACTCCCCCTTGGATGTTGACGAAGTCTTCAGCTCCTGAGTCTTCAGTCTTGGTCTTTTCTCCAACTCTCTGTCTTCACATCATAAGCATTCTTCACAGGTTTAGAATCACATCCTGACTCCATTCTTCAATCTTCCCTTTGACTGTTGATCCAGACTCCCCCTTTCATTGACTCCCCCTCTCAATATGCTAGAATCTGAGATATCTGGTTCAAGCTTTGTCATTTAGCTGCCGTTGGGAATAATGAAGTCCAAACCTGTTTAACCTGCATATCCTCTACCACAAAATAAGTTTCACAAATTGATAACCATTAAATTTAAAAACTTACTGGTAGACAACATTCATTCATCAAAACATACTAGTTACATCAAGTTCAAACGAATGACCTTGATTAACTAACCACTCAATCTTTCAAAACATTTGTATATAGCATTCAAAGTTTTCAACAAACTCTCCCAACCCTGTTCATCAAGTTTAGCACTTGGAATTTTGAAAATCAGCTCTTCAACATCAGTTGTCGAAAATCTTTTTGAATTTTTGATCTTAAAGAAATACAGTAAACAAATATGTACAAACAATATTTTTGTGAGTTTGTGTAAGAGGATCATATCAGTTTATGAAACAAATCACTAGCACCATTAAGCTTTAATCATTTTAAGTTCTAAACAATTCACATAGATTGACGATATGTTTGTCCTCTTAAACTCAATCTAAAAACTTTCGAAATGCTTACCGATACGTTAAGGTATATTAAGATAGCACTAAAATTCTTATGGACCCCACGATCTCAGCATATCCCCTCATCATGTAATACACTGACTCAAGTAATGCCTTTAAACTTTTATCAACTGTGATTTGTGCAAAAACAAAGCAGAATGTTTAAACATTAACAATCAGGTCGATACTTCCGTATACGCAGAGAAAGTCCAATGCTTAAACGAAACACCAAAGAAAATAAAGCAGAACGTTTAGGCAACAACATCCAGGTCGATACTCACGTATACGCAGAGGATATTTTCCGGAAAAACCATTTGATTAAAACAAACTTAAATGTTTTGAAATCTAAATAGGAAAATAGTTTGTTGTCAGGGGGAGTTCTGATTGTTAAGCCGAGTGAATGGCGAATTGAAGCAATTTGATATCAGTTTGTCACGTTTCTTGTATAGTTTGTTTTCAAATTTTCTCAGAAAATCAAAATTGAAACATATTTTGATTTTAGGGGGAGAAAAATTTTAAAAAAATTAGAAAATTTGAAAATTTCAAAAACATTGAAAAAGCAAAAATGAGTTTTGTTGAACTTTTTGACAGTAAGAACCCTGTTGAGCGTATAGCATGCAGCAGAAACAGCTTCAGCCCAAAAATTAATCGGTAACTTTGAATCTGCGAGCATAGTTCTAGCCGTCTCGATTAGTGTCCGGTTTTTGCGTTCTGCAACTCCATTCTGTTGCGGAGTGTACGGAGCACTAAACTCATGCAAAATACCTCTTTCATCACAAAATTCTTCCATCTTACTGTTCTTGAATTCAGTACCATTATCACTTCGAATTCTCTTGATACGCCTTTGGTACAAATTCTCAATCTTTCTGAACAGCGCCATCAAACTGTCAAATGTTTCATCTTTTGTCTTCAAGAAAGAAACCCACGAAAATCTGGAATAATCATCAGTAACGACCAAACAATAGTAATCTCCTGTAATGCTCTTGACATTCACCGGACCAAACAAATCCATGTGAAGTCTTTCTAGAGGTCTCGAAACTGAATTGACTTGCTTTGTAGGGTGTGACTTTTTCTTCTGCTTGCCTTTGATGCAGCTAATGCACTCCCCTTCCAGATGAAAACCTTTGATATTAACTCCCAATACCAAATCATTGTGTACCAAGTGATTCATTTTTCTAAGATGTATATGCCCCATCTTTCGGTGCCACAATCTAGATTCTTTCTCAGTTGCTCTAGACACGAAACAATGTGCTTGACCAGTAGTTGTAGTTGCTACAGACATGTCTAACACATATAAATCATTCACTCTAGGTGCCCTCATAATAATCCATTCTTCAGGGATAACAAAACCAGGTTTCAAGATCAAACACTCTTTATCAGTGAAGTGAGTAGTATACTGATTGTCACAAATCTGCGAGATACTAAGCAGATTGTTCTCCAGCTCAGTGATGTAGTTAACTCTCTCAAACGTCACAATCCCATTGGATAACGTTCCTTCACCAACAATTCTACCACCTTCATGACCAGCAAATCCCACATAACCACCATTAATGTTCTTCACATCATACAGCAATGCGGTCTTCCCTGTCATATGTCGAGATGCACCACTATCCATAATCCATCTGGATATCAGTTGTGGAAGATCCTGCACAAAACAAACTATGACTTAAACAACTTCAAGAAAGATGCCGATTCATGCTTCGCGAACCAGGAAGCTCCGGCAATTCAAACTGCTCATTCAAACATGGTGTCCACCCAGGCTTCATCAGCCTTAGGTGTAACCTTGACTCTAGCAACTTGAATTTTGAAATTTTCAGCCTTCAAAGGTGGAAAAGTTGCATCATAATCAACCGGAATTGATTCTTCAGCCTTTTTCACTTCCGAAGTTGAACTTTTCATTTCACCTTTTGGTTTCCAAATTTGTTCAGTTAATGCAACCCGTTTATAAAACTTGTCATTTTGAGTTACCAATTTCTTTACAGGTTCATTTTTTGCTTTTACATTTTTGATTTTAGCGTTTTGCTTCTCAACCACTTTCTTCTCAACATACATTGGTGCTTTACCCTTCACATCAACCTTCTTTTGTTGAACCTTTACAGCTTCAGTCCTAGGCTTCACATATGTACACTTTCGTGCAATATGACCAACTTGTTCACATCTAAAACAAGTACGAGTATCAGCTACTCGACTCGTGCCTTCAGACTGAGCCTGTGAAGCTCTCTTCTCAAAGAACTCTTCATTCGATTTTGAAAAAATTTCATTTTTCTCATCAGAAAGTAAACGTGAACCATTCACAAACACCTTCTTTTCTGTAAACCTCTTGTTTTGAAAACTTTTCTTCCGATAACTATTACCACCCCGATAATCACTCGACCAATTGTTTCGATTGTTATTGTAAAAACGTGGTGAATAAACAGTTTTCTTGTTATAAACCCTGTCTTTCTTTCGACTCAGATTATTCACTGCTGACAACTCGACTTCAACAAGTTTGAAAACATTTGCCAATTTGTTCATGTTAACATTCTCTATTGGAAATTCTGAATCCGAAAACAACTTATCCGAACCCATCATCTTGTACATGACAAGGTTTGATTCTTCATCTAAGTTGTTCTTGGACTTTTGTTTCAGAATGTATCTGTCTAGAAAACACCCATCCTCCTCAGAAGTGTCACAATCCGGTTTAAGCACTTTGTCTACCACACTTTTCACCACATCACTTTGGACACCCTCGTCATTGGAAGATGTAAACGTGACATCAATGTTTTCAGGAAGTTTAACTTCACTTTCTTCTTCAATTTCCACCAAACTAGACTGCTTTTTCGTGTAGTTGTCTAAAATTGGCGGTGGAACTTTGTGAAAACCTACACCCGTTCCATCAGAAAACACATCCTCGCCATCTTTGTTTTTCCCTATAGGTTTAGGAACAATGTGCTGCAAAACAAAGCTTGCCGATTTATAGCTGTTAAGCTTCAACTGGATTCGTTCATTCTCAATTTCAGCTTCTTGAACTTTAAGTTTTAGTTTAGCAATTTGATCCAGTTGTTCATTAATCGATTCTTCTTTTAATCTCAAAACAGCTCTTAGATGTTCATTTTCTTTAAATGTTTTACCATTTCGATCATCACTATCTTTAACAATGCTTTTCAATTTCTCAAATTTTTCAGAAATCTGACGGTTTTCAAGAATTAACCTTTCATTTTCAAATTTTATATTCTCACGTTCAGTTTTATCATTTTCAATTTGAGCCGTTAATTCTTTAATCCGTTCAGTTGAAGCTCTAACACTTTTGTCACGATCAAGAATTTGATTTTCAACATTTCTAACCTTTGTTGTCAGATTCTGGATTTTCTCATTGTGAAGATACGTGACAGTGCTACAAAAATTGCATTGTTTGGTGCAATTTTTGCAGTCAGCATTTCCATCAATCTTGTTACCTAACTCAATCTTGTTACCTGACGCATTTGTAGACACACTTTGACTGACCGACTCCTTTGACTCAGTAACAGAGTTAGAATCTACCTCAAGTGCTTTTGCAGCTAGCACTTTGTCAGCCATCACTCCCAGATTCTCAGCTGTCAACTCTTGCGTAGTATCGATTAAGCCTGTATCAACTTGCTTTTCTTTGTTCTCTTTTTCCTCTTTCTCCTTTCTCTCTTTATCTTTCGCTTCTTCAATCATTTTCGAAGTTGGAGTTCCCCACCACTTGTGTTGCCAATATTCATCTTCTTCTTTGTACTCCTTGATGATGGCTTCGATATCAAGTGTACTATCATCAATTGCAATATTTCCATACTCATCAAGATAGCATTCTCTATCTGGATCCCATCTATTGGCTCTTCTTGCATTCAGATAGATACGAGAAATTCTGATAATCTTGTTTTCAGCAATCATCTTCCGGTAGTGATATTTCTGTTCTTCAGTACGATCATCTTTCCAAGGCTTAGGTTCATCATTGCTTGCCATGAATGCGTAACCCACCGCATCTTCTTCAGGTAGAACTTCTTTACTCCAATCATACCCCTCATCATCATAAATCACAGCAAGAGCCCTTGATTTGTCTTTGTTATCTTCAGACTGCTTCAATCTAGGCGGCTCAGATTTATTCTGATGGTAGATTGCCTTTTTGTAATAATCATCTCGAAACGGATTCTCTGACTCATCAGCATATGCATTCCTGCATTCCCGTTTGAAATGACCCTTCTGCTTACATTTGAAACAAGTCACCTTCGCTTTATCAAACCCCAACTTAGTAGATGGACCACCAATCGTTTTTCTCCCTGTAATCTCCATGAAGCGTTGTGCACGTCGAACTGCACTTGCCATTGCCCAACGAATGTCGATCAGCTCCATTTCTTCAGGGTCTATCTGATCGTAGTCTTCTTTCGTCAGATTTGTATTCCCGATTTTTCCAGCCACCAATCCTTCATAGGATTCTAAAACAGAAGCCAAAAAGACCATTTGTTGCTTGGCCGACTCCGCATCAAAATTCTGTGCATTCTTCAGATCTATCGCAATATTGCAAGAAAACTTTGCATCAGAATGATTTGCAGAAGATGTAGATCCACTGTGATAACCACTATGGCTTCCACTGCTTTGACCACTTTGACTTTCTTTGCCAGCTGTAGAAACATTCTCAGCAGAAAATGCAGTTTTTGGAGAAGTAACTTTTGGCATCATACTCTTTGGATAGTATAAATCCAGATTCTGCTGATAAGATGAATGATTAATCTTGTACGTCTTCTTCAACTCTAGCTCATGACTCTCGAGTTTTTCAATCAGCAAATCTAATGTCAGCTTTTCTGGTTCTTTGATGGTATTCTTCAGCATCATCGCATAATATCTCCAATCCATCTCATCAGGCAACGAATCGAACAATTTGTCGATAAGATCTTCTTCAGGAATGTCAATCTCATGTCTTACTAATTCCAGCTTCAGATGACCGAACCGTTCTATCATTTTACACACTGACTCGTTCTTTATACAACCAAACAGATCAAATTCTTTTCTAAGAAGTTTCTTTTTGTTTTTCTTAATCTCTTGACTACCGACACACTTCTTTTCCAACTTTGCCCATAAGTCTTTAGAATTTGAGTAATCTATCAGTGAAATGATGTCTTCACGCACTGACTGAAACAATAATGCCACACATTTTTGCTCAGCTACGAATGAATCAATCTCTTCAGCTGATCTTAATGCTTCACCATTCTTCTTTCCTTGAGCATAACCATTCTTCATACTCTTCCAGCAAGGGAAAGCAAATGCCATCAACCAATCTTCGAACTTTGTTGCCCAACTGCTATAATCTTCTATAGCCATCAACTTAGGAGGTTTGTTAAACGTTCCAAATGCGCTTTCGGACTCCCAAGCTTCTTTCTTTCTTTCTTTCGGTGGACTTTTGTTTGCATCACTTGAAGAAGTATCGTTGTTTCCTGAACTACCCGTGAATGCGTACATGTCGCTGAAGGGATTCATGAAAATATCATCCATTTTGATCGTACCTGAAAAATCAATCAAACACTTAGAAAAATTTTTATGTTTTGAAAATTTATCAAGTTCAAGCGAAATTCTTGAAGTAATCAGCTTCAAGCGAAATCAATACAATAATACTGTTCAAGCGAAATCTACTACAAACTATTTCGCTTCAGCTTCAAGCGAAACCACACAAGATCAGATTCTCAAGCGAAACCAACTATTTCGCTTCAACTAAAACAGAACCTTCAAGCGAAAACAACTATTTCGCTTCAACCAAATCAGGCCTTCAAGCGAAATCCAGCACACTCTATTTCGCTTCAGCAGTTCAAGCGAAACAGTCCAAACATTCAGATCTAAAGCGAAATCACCCTGTTATCTACGAACAACTTCAAGCGAAATCTAGTTTTAGGTCAATTTTAACAAGTTTTAAGCTGAATTTTAGTCCGAAACTTTGTAGGCTTTGTTAATACTATGTTTTACACGTTATACTCGACAATTAGACCATTTCGACCGTTGGAACTAGTTCAGATCTGAAAAAATGTAAAAAGAAGTGAGTAGAAAGAAGATAATCCGCTGCTATGGTATGAACTCCTCGTCCTGAGCTCTGATACCACTTGTTGGACCGTTGTATGACCGTTAACCGTCAGTTAAGGATGTTCATCTCAGTTTACAGAGGCGGAATCAAAGTAAACTAAGTCATAACAGCTCTAATCCTTTTAATCTTTCTTTTCTGATTAATTTGAGTGCTTGTACAAGGTTTTCTGATACAAATCCGTCAGCACTTCGTCACACATACAATGACAACTCTCTAATGATCTAGTCCCTTCTCAAGCGAACCACATAACACATATATATAGGCGTGAAGATTTCGCTTGAGCATGTCTGAAGCGAAATCATATGATGTTGATTTCGCTTGAAGATGTTTCAAGCGAAATCTTCAATCTTACACCATACAAACCCTAATTAGATCCTAATGTGTGATCTTTCAATCAATCTAGACACAAGACCTAATGCAGACGAAGTCAACAGACATTCCATGCACTAACACAATCTGTTTGTAACATTGAAGTTACTTTTGAATCAGTTTGTAATATATTCGCTTTTGACTTCCGCTGTGCATTGAACTGTGATTATTTGACTATGATGATATCAACTACGTCACAATACTCACCACCGGGCCCACCGGTAATACGTGGAAATATCGGGGTGTGACAGGTTGGTATCAGAGCCAACATTGAGTGAATTAAACGCTAGCCTTTTGTGTTTAATCTCAATGATACAGTAGCACATTCCTTGACCTTCTGAGTCTAGACTTAACATAGGAATACCCTCATCCCTATTCGGAAATCTATTGCTTTCTATTTTATATGTTTTGAATATGTCGCCAAGCAAAGAAGCCGTATTGGAAATTCTCCACATCCGGAGCTTTGAATTACCAAGCTTCGTACCGCGGCTAGGATACAACGTGCAATCAAGGAGAAAACATTCAGAAGTAAAGTAAAGAAGAAAATTCCTTTTGCTAAAGTTCGTTTCCTTAGTAGTCCTTATAAGGACATATTTATCTTTTAGTCCCTTCGTGGACAACGTCATTCCTTTCAAGTCCCGTTTAGGGCAATTATATACTCCTTTTAAAATCATTGGAATATTTTATCTAAATTCCATTTTATCATTTTATATGAATATAACATATGAAGTAAATCAAAATATAGTTCCTTTTCGTAATTGATCTGCCAATATATATAATGAAAAGAATCTTAAAGGGTATAACCTTGCTTGTATGTCATTAAGGACCTAGCTATGATGGTAAAACCTGTTTAAAAGAGATTCAGATCCTTGTTAACATCTAAAAACATGTTAACACTCCTGACAACAGTGATGCGATAAAATCACACTTGTCATCTTTATAATGGGAATTTCCAACCCCTTATCTAGCCTAGTGATTTAGAAATTATGGCTTAAATCATCAAATTAAGATGATCATTTTTACAAACATCCATTAGTGATGAAACGCCTACGGGCTATATCTACTGTCCTAAAAGACAAAAGACAGTTGTAGTCTTTGACTCTCTGTCAAGAAAGGTAATGAACTGCGTTCAAACCCTAATGCCTCGATCCTATAAGATCATGGCTTATAAATTCAAAACTGTCCCTGTGATTAGGCCTGTTGTGCCACTTTAATATCCTTAATGTTTTATATACTAGGATAAATTATAATGAAAATACTAATATAATTAACAAATTAACCAATATGGTTTATATTACCATGGTTAATGAATCGTCAAAAATGATGATTCCATAATAACCTGTGAATAAATCATTGTTAATATTTATGTAGCAATCAAGCTACATGGCTGGATCAGTTGAGGTTAACAGCCACCCGAGGGAGAGTAATGATGGTACCAGAGTTAATATAACTAGTGCGGAACTGTAGGCATTAATAGATAATGTTGTTACTCGAGCTCTTGATAGACAATATAACGAATCAAGTGATACACACTCTAAGACTCTATCTGTGGCTCGTAGTAAGCCCCTTTCTAAATCACACGAGTCAAAGGAGGACGATGTTCATAACTCGTCAAATCAGAGGAGTGTTCCGTCTAGACAGGTTGTGCTTAATCAAGAGCCACATGTTAAAACATGTTCATATAAATATTTTGTCTCCTGCAAGCCCAGAGACTTCACAGGAGAAAAGGGAGCCATCGATTGCATGACGTGGCTCGATGAGATGGACACCGTTGTTGATATTAGTGGATGTGCAGAGCAAGACATTGTGAAGTTTGTTTCACAATCTTTTAAAGGAGAAGCTCTAGCTTGGTGGAGGTCACTAATCCAAGCTACTGGGAAAATCCCGTTGTATAATCTGACAGGGGATCAGTTTGCGGCTCTTATCAAAGAAAATTACTGTCCTCAACATGAAGTTGAGAAAATCGAGACTGGTTTCTTGACATTGGTCATGAAGAACCTAGATTGTCAGGCATATCTTACAAGTTTCAATACCATGTCTCGATTGGTTCCTTACTTGATCACACCGGAACCAAAACGTATAGCTCGCTTTATTGGAGGTCTAGCCCCAGAAATCAAGGCAAGCGTGAAAGCATCAAGACCTACTACATTCAGGTCAGCGGCAGATCTGTCGCTATCTCTCACACTCGATGTAGTCAGAAACAAGGCCGCCATAGCTTCTGATGAAGGAAAGCGAAAAAGGGAGGATGAGAATTCTTATCACTCCGATAAGAAGAAAAAGGGGAACTCCGATCATCAGAAGAGTTCCGGGTCTAAGAAAGGCAACCAACAGCCGGGTGAAAAGACCAGGTGCAAAACCTGTAAGAAATACCCCCTCGGGAAATGCATATTTGAATCTCAGCCTCTACCCTGTGGAATCTGCAAGTCTAAGGAACATAAAACCTTAGATTTCAAGAAGTTGAAAGATGCAACCTGTTACGGTTGCAACGAGAAGGGGCATATCAAGACTAACTGCCCTAGGAATCAGAAGAAGCCTGAAGAG
This sequence comes from Helianthus tuberosus, assembly GCA_030545235.1. Lineage (NCBI taxonomy): Eukaryota > Viridiplantae > Streptophyta > Magnoliopsida > Asterales > Asteraceae > Helianthus > Helianthus tuberosus. The sequence continues at coordinate 1,754,641 of CM060390.1, forward strand.
GCCAAGAAAGCAAACGCGTGAATCTTCCAGATGACCACCCAGGAGGCAGTACAGGAAGATGACATCATAAAAGGTACTTTTCCTTATCAATGATGCTTATATGGGAATTTATTTGATTATGGCGCAGAAAAGTCTATTGTGGACAATAAATGTTGTAAACAGTTGTATCCGCCTATTAGGATCTTAGGCTTATAGCACGAGGTAGAATTGGCCGATAACATTTAAAGACTACTTCAACAACTTTAGATGGATGCTTTATATCCATTAGGAAACACTCTTATCCAATATCCTATGTCAAGCTTTCAAGCTATCCAAAATCATCAATATGATCAAGACAGATGTGACAATTGATTCCCTATTAAAAAGGTGACGGACTAGGTCCAAACCTTAATTACCATTAATGGTCTTTTACGGCCTAGGCTAAGTATAATTGATATATATACATATCTACATGACATTCATTGAGAATGTTCGTACTATTAGCCTGTATGGTTTAACGATACCATGGTTAGTATATATTAGGTCATCAGGATGATGAATAGCGGTTGTTGGATTGCAACTAAATAATTGTTTTATTTGGTGTTAGGAACCAAATATCGAGTATGACAAACTCGGATAAGACAGCCGTTGATCGTGTTATGGATGATGCGACACATGCTAATGATGCTACAATTGTGAACCTTAGAATTTCCAAAGATGTTCTTCAAACTATGATAGACGCAGCTGTTGGAAAAGTTGTGAGGAAGGTCGTGAAAAAGTTCAAGGAGCCCAATGCTACTTGCTCCAAATCTCATCCAAGACCACCCTTCCTTACTCACGAGAAGGATCTCGTTCATGCCTCCAATGCAAAGGATGAACTAAAAAGGAAAAGGGGGGAAGATAACTCCCAGAGTTCTAAGAAAAAGAACAAACAAAAGCCCAACCAGAAACCTGTATGCAAGACCTGCAAGAAGCGCCATTATGGGAAGTGCAGGTTCGAACCAAAATCCCAATCGAAACCTAGGGCTTGTGGGATCTGCAAATCAAGGGAGCATAAAACATTAGATTGCAAGGACATGGAGAATGCAGTCTGTTTCGGCTGTGGTGAGAAGGGCCACATCAAGACTACATGCCCTGCATCTGTCAATGGAAGTGCGACTAGGGAAGGAAAGCCTAAGAATGATAGCGCTTAAACTCTCCTAAAGAGTGCCAGAAGTAGTTCATATCAATAATAACGTTAGGTACGTTCTTTAACAATTATTGGAATATAAATGCTAAGAATTCTGTTTTAATTCGGATACCAATAAATCCTTCATAAATTGTAAGTATATTAGACTTTTAAAAATCTATCATAAGAATCCTAAATATTAAGTGTAAGGTAAAGCTTACAGATAGAAAATCATAGGGAACCATTTCTTCTGTTCCTGTCAGAAATCTTCAATCGTGAAATTCTAATGTACCCTCTCTCCAGATAAAGTGCATTCATATGTAATTGATATCTCTTTGATCCCTATTGATTACGAATACCAAATGGTATGACAAAAGCGCCATACGAGGATTGGTGTATCTTAATATGTTCCATAGATTGCTTCCATGCCTGATCAGTATGGAGGTTAATGCATGGAACCACAAAGATATTCCGATGGTCATATGGTACTAAAGTCAGCTAATGGTATTCAAAGAAGATATCCAGAATGGAATTGTCCAAGTAAATGTCTCCAATTAAGGAATTCGTGGACTCGTAACATAAATGTATCACTTATCTGACACAATCTATGATAGATGAACTGGAGCCTGAGATTTGGAAAATCTCTGTAACCTCCTTGTACCTTGGTTATCTTCTCCAAAGATTACCCTGCTTACCTTCTGAGAGGCAAGTAGAGTTAAGATTAACATCCCGCTTAGGGCTGCAGTATTGTAAAGACTCCATGTTGATTATCGAATAATCAAATCCCTGATTAAGTGAGTTTTAAGATAGAGGTTCATAAAGCCTAATTCATTATTCTGGAAAGTTCGGTATTGTTAATTAATAAAAACGGTTCATTTTGCTTATGCAATGATTACCGTAACCCTATTTAGGCAACAATTAAGAATCGCCATCAGCTGCCCAGGATCGTCGATTTGTTCGACTAACTGTGAGGATTAGCTATCCCTTAAGATTGGTTTTAAGCTATAGTTGGAATAACCATCTCACCATAAATATGCATTTTTATAATAGATGTTATATAAATATCAAGGCTGCTTCTTTGGAGACGTTGCGTAGATGGAATGTTAAACATCTATTGTTAGACAGAAGATTAGTAAGTCCAATTATCAGGATCTGAAAGTTGCCTTGGAAACAACGAATAAGATCATACAAATCCATAATCATCTGTAAGTTGCCAGTATTCGGTAGAAAAATCAAGGATTAATGATAGTAGCAACCCTCCTAAGTTCTTGTTAAGGAATAAGGTTCAACAAAAGATATCACCCTGGAAGGGTGTGCCAAATTGTTAATTATCAGGCTAGTTAAGCTCTGAATATATAGAATCATTCGAAGGAATCGAATGTATCAAGATCAAATAGCTTATAAGCTAAAACCTATTTACGGAGCTTGGGGAGCTCGCAATGCGTTACACACTAATGATTTAAGGATGTGTTTCACCAATAAGTCGAGAAGCATTATCATATAATGATATACAGATTTATGATATGATGAGAAACCTGTATCGACTGAGGATCGACAGGTTAAGGAGCTCCAAAAAGGATACATGTACCTATTATAGAGGTCAACTTGGGAGCTTGGAGAGGCTCCAGATATGCTATAGAAGTTATGTCCATTATGCGACAAAAAGTACTTCCAGCATTTTAGCAAATATCGAGGTCGAGATTTCTTTTAAGGGGGTGAGGATGTAACACCTCGTAAAATCACGTCCAATAATGCATTGACACGTGTACTAAACCCTCATGAAGTCAAACATTGAAATTAAGGGACTAATTTTTCGAAAAATCGAAAACGTTGATTATTAAAGGACTGGAAGTGTTAGCATACCTAAAATAAGTTTCTGAATAACCTCATATGATATTTATATTCACAAATGAGCCACTTGTTGATCGAGTGTAGCCGTTTGCGTAATTAATTAAAAGTTTGCGCAATGAAGGGTTAAAAGCGTCAACATGTTAATTCTTACCTCTGAGTGACCTTTTAACAAACCGGGAGCTTCATGATATTTGATTATACTCTCGGGAATGCCAATTATTGGCAGTCTAAGGTTTTTATGCCTATAAGTAAAGATACGCGCAACTTTGCAAGTTAGAGGGACTAAAAGTGTCAATATGTTTATTATACCTCTGAATGATCTTTTAGCGAACCTGAAGCATCGTGATGTTTAATAATACTCTCAATAATGCCTAAGATGGATTAGATGAGGCTTCGAGGCTATTAAACGATGATATGCGCAAGTTTGCGCATTTAGAGGGACCTAAAGCCTCAACTTTTGAATCTACGCCTTTTGGTGACCATTTAAGCGATCAAGAGCATAGAAATAAGTAAAATCATGCTTGGGAATGCCCATTATGGGCCATGGAAGGCTTGGATATCATTAAACGACATTTCGCGCTACTTTGTGCGATTAAAGGACTACTTGCGTCAAACTGCAAAAGTATGTCGATTCGGATGTTATTGGACTTTCCGGAATATGACCATGAGTTAAACAGGCCCTAATTATTCTTTATATAGCTTGGATATTGGCTTAGAGGTGTTTGGTGAGTAAAAATAAACTTTTAAGTCATGCAGGGACTAAAAGTGTCAAAAAGTGCACAAGTTTGCATTTTCGCGCATATCTCACATTCTGAATATATCCGGACATCCAAAAATTTATGTAAGCATTAAAATATTTTATTTTAGTGATTGGCATGATAAAATTCCATTCGTCGCGTAATTTGGATCGTTTTTCGCATCCGTTCGTGTTTCGTCGTAATTAGCAGAACAACGTGACCGTACGACCAAACGAACCGACATCCGACATATTTTTGAGCATGTTTCATGTCCCCTATGTTTAGGCTTCATATTTGAGCCTTGAAATGATGTTAACGGGCCTTAAATAAGTCAGAAATGACATTTAACAAGTACAGAGACTGAAACTGCATGTTCTGAAAGTCTGAAAGGGATTAAAAACCTGCAGGGACTGATTATGTCAGTTCTGAAACTTAATATATGCATTAAAAACCTGCAGGGACTGATTATGTCAGTTCTAAAACTTAAATATATGCATTAAAAACCTGTAGGGACTGATATGGTTGTTTTTGAAAGTTAAAATATGAATAAAACATGGCAGGGACTAAAACAGCAGCTACCAAACATTTTTGTTGGGCAACAAGTTGATCACAACAACTGTTATAACAGCTGTAATAATCCAACAAACCTCCTCAACACTTGTTGATCATCCATTTTCCCTCAAACACTATAAATAGACCAAGAACCCAATTCATTTCACTTGCACCATTTTCTTGAGTTCTTGCTCTCTCTCAAATCTGAGGATCCTGAACATCTTGGCACCTCCTCTAAGTTATATTCAGTCCATAGGACCATATGTAAGTACTCTTAGCTTCTCTAATTAAGTTTTAATTAGTTAATTGCCATAAGTCAAGGTTATCATAATTAAACTTTGACTTTCTGTTTAATCACTATCAATCCAGCCATTATTCAAATTGAAAGTGGCTATGAGTTGGTAATTATGTGGGTAATAAACCCTTAAAAGGGCACCCTCTGATTTCCACTCTAACTAGGTCAATTGTCGGATCAAACTTAATATTAAAAAGTCAACAGAAAGCCATTCTTGCAAATAAACTCGTAACTAACAATGTAGAAGTTATGAAACTTGTTTTAACACTTATATAACTTGGTAATTAATGTAAGAACATGTCTAAGCATGTTCAACCCGTCAATTTTGAGTTTAGGCTCGGTTCGGAACCGAAAGTCGCAAAAGTAGACTTTTGCTTTGACTTTCAGTTCTGACCTGACTTAGGTTAGTTTAAATATGCCTTAGGATTCCTTTAGGACCGTATTATATGTTAGTATAACCCTCCAAGGTTATACAACTTGGTTCCTTAGAAATCCTAGTTCATTGCATGTTTCCGTTAAATGCTTAAAATTTGACAATTATGCCCTTTTGACCTTAAAACGAGATTTTTGAAAATGTGAGAGGACAAAACCCTTTATTACTGATTTATAAACATGTCCTAAAAATTTGACATCAGTTTGAGGTCTAAATTAGGAGCTATGCTCAATATCGTAATTTGAAAGCTTTTTAATAATTAAACGGCATTATTAGCATAAAGCCTATCTAAACCCAATTTTTGATACCAAACTTTTTACCCACTGATATAATATAATATTTTGGGATTTTTGAATATTTTTATTTATTTTTAGGCTGAGCATAACATAGGGTTCTAGCTTTGATTCGGTAATTGTCGGTTTTGCCCTTTTGGCCTATAAAATGAGTTTTACAAATCATTTTGATACCAAACCTTTTTCTACTGATCTCATATGATAAATAGAATATTTTAAGCCTTCTGGAATGATAAAAATATCAGCTTTTCTTATAAAACCTGGAAATCGCTTAAAACCGTCTTTTTACGCGTTTTAAACGCATAGTATGTATTAAAACTATTTTTATCATATAAGACTTGATACCTACTGATATTTTTAGTAAATTTTTATACTTTAACAGTAAGCAAAAGTTTTAAACTCAGCTTTCCAGATTTGACCTTTAAACCTTATGTGAAATTACCAAAATGCCCCTTAGGTGCATAGTTTGGTTATAAACAATAAATTTCACATATATGTAATACCCTACTGATGTAACTTATTAAATTAAGTATTTTACTGATCAAATCAGACCTGAACCTCAGAGTTATATTTAATCTCTTTTATAGCCTTTAAAATGACCAAAATACCCCTACGGGGCATAATTTGTGTTTAAATCCAAATTGGGCATAATGGAAGGTATCTTACTGATATCACAACATATTTAAGGAATATTAACTTAGGAAACCTGTATATGACTCTTATGGTTACCCGTTACGCATATTTCACGTTCGGATCGGTTTATGTAACTAGTTTGCATAAATTGACCAAAACGGGTCAAACCTTATCATTTTTGCCTCAAATTCCAGAATGTGTTTAGTTTACCCATATTATACAAGTCTCCAAACTTGTCGGGTCTAAATCACCTTCTATTCCGGTCTTCGCGTAATAATGCGTTTTGAACCGTAAACCTTTCCTTAAAACTAACGGGTCTAAGTTACGACTTAAATAAGACCCGTTAGGAATCTAATAGGTTAATAAAACATTCGTTCCAGATTAAGAGCCCCAGTAGAGGTACTTGTGCTTGCTGACTAGGATATACAGCTGAGTATAAATTGCATTTTAAGCTCAGGTAAATACTCTTAACTTATTTTCCCTATACGGGCTTGGGATACAGTATTATAATAATACCGCTTGGTCAGGTATTGAATGTTTACTCGTATTGTCATTAAATTATTGAGGTAACCCGTTTTAATCTGTATTGTTTGAAATAAAAGCCTTTAGGGGTTAACGACCATGTCCTGGATATCCTTGGCATCATTATAATAAAATGGCCACGTCTTAAGCACGGGGTGTAGGCACACACCTGACAGTTGCATAAGGGAAACGGTATCTCACTCTCTTGTGGGCCTATACTTGTGGCGTGTCTGTTAATCTTGACACGGTTTCTAACATCAGGCCCTGAATGTATAATGAACATGTAAATCTGTATACAAGATTATTTTTATATAATTGTCCCAACTTATAAAAGATATTTTGTGCCTTGTGCATTCAAATCAATTTTCTTAAACCTTTTCAAAATGAGTCAGTTAATTGTATTTACCAGTATAAACTGACGTATTTTCCAAAAAAATGTTAAGTGACAGGTACTGTACGTAATTGGCTTGGTGCTCAGGGCATTAATAGAGAATCTTGCAAGTTCTAGATGCCTAAAGTCTATTGAACAGTGTTTATCTTTCTGTTTTAAGATCCGACTGTGGATCCACCTTACAATCTGTTTGTAACATTGAAGTTACTTTTGAATCAGTTTGTAATATATTCGCTTTTGACTTCCGCTATGCATTGAACTGTGATTATTTCACTATGATGATATCAACTACGTCACAATACTCCCCACCTGGCCCACCGGTAATACGTGGAAATATCGGGGTGTGACACTATTGGGAGTGAAACTTGAACAATTTGATGCTTGTTAATCTCGTATGCTACGTAAACTATTTGTGTTGATATATGCTCATTAACTTTGCTAGCCCACCTTAACAATTATAGCGCTATAGGAGTAGTGCACCGCCCACGAGTCTTGGGGTATTGTTAAGTTAAACATGTTACCTCCCGCGATACTTTGGGATAGGCTATTTTAATGCATTAGATTCTTGGGTTTGAACATATTGTCACACAATCTCAGCGTACTAGTAACTTGCATATTGTTGTTCATGTTAGATACGAGCACGTTAAACAATTTTATTCTATGTTATACTATGTATCAAACTTGTATACTCGCCTTTGCTTTTGCATTGAACTCTATTTTAATACATGTTGCATTCGATAGACAAGATGATGCTAAGTGAAGAAACAAGATTTAGGTGGACTTAGAAACACATTTAGATTAATCTATTTTGTCAATGTATCTTTGAAACAATGTTGTCTTATTTGATTTTTGTATGACATTTTTAGCAATTTTATGAAATTTGAATTTAATCTATATTGTCACATAGCGTTATGAAGTTTTGAGAAATTTGTTCGTCTCATCCCGATGTTTCCTACATCGGTTGGGGTGTGACACGGGGTGTAGGCATACACCCGACAGATGCTACATGGTTTATTATATAATTTTATACCCAATAAGGGAATAAGTTCTGTGTCGGTTAATCATGAACCGGCATAGTACCGGGCCCCGCATGTAGAGCAAGTTATGTAAAACTGATAACATGAGATATAGTTGTTCCAAGTATAAAAGATTTTCGTGCCTTGTGCACTTAAACCAATTTTCATAAACATTTTCAAATGTGTCGGTTGATTGTATTTACCAGTGAAAACTGACGTACTTTCAAAAGTCTAAGTGACAGGTACAAATACGTAAATAGGCTGGAAGCTGCTCGGAATTGTTAGATGAGGAATTTGCAACTCCTTCGCATATGCCATTAGTCTGATAAACTCCTTTTGTTTTATTGATCCGCCTGTGGATTATTACAAACATGTCTGTACTAATTACTTTGATATATTTTAGACATTTGTGTTTGTAATAATATTTTATATTCCAAGACTTCTGTTGTGCTATTATGTGTATGTTTGACTATGACGATATCAATATTACGTCATGAAACTCCCCACCGGGCCCACCTGGCTGAGCTGTAAATATCGGGGTGTGACAGTTGTATAATTCTTCTCGTGGATCTTGAGCTGTCGAGAGGCGTACGCGATAACCTTGTCCCGTTGCATGAGAACACAACCAAGACCAATGTTAGAGGCATCGCAGTAGACTACGAAATCGTCGTTTCCGTCGGGCAGTGAGAGCATGGGAGCATTGCAAAGCATAACTTTGAGAGTTTGAAAGGCTTCCTCTTGTTTAGTTCCCCAAACAAAAGGTTTGTCCTTATGCGTAAGAGAGGTAAGCGGTACAACGATTTTCAAAAAGACAGCGATGAATCGGCGATAGTAACCCGCCAATCCGAGAAAAGAACGAACTTCGGACGGGTTTCTAGGTGTAACCCAACTCTTAACAGCTTCGATCTTCGCAGGATCGACATGAATTCCTTGACTATTGACGATGTGACCGAGGAATTGAACCTCCTCAAGCCAGAATTCACACTTGGAGAACTTGGTATAGAGACAGTTTCCCTGGAGTAGTTCAAGAACCAAACGTAGATGCTGCAAGTGTTCAGTTTTTTACTTAGAATAAATCAGGCTATCATCGATGAACAGAATGATGAAGCGGTCAAGAAAGGATTTGCACACGCGATTCATTAGATCCATGAAAACTGCGGGAGCGTTGGTCAAACCAAAAGGCATAACAACAAACTCGTAATGACCATATCGGGTTCGAAAAGCGGTTTTAGGTATTTCCTCCTCTTGAATGCGTAACTGGTGGTAGCCTGAGCGTAGATCAATCTTTGAAAAACACGTAGCACCTTGTAATTGGTCAAACAAATCATCGATTCGAGGCAAGGGATAGCAATTCTTGATAGTCAGCTTATTCAATTCCCTGTAGTCGATGCACATCCGGAACGATCCATCCTTCTTTTTGACGAAAAGGACAGGCGCGCCCCAAGGAGAGGTGCTAGGGCGAATGAAGCCTTTATCAAGTAGTTCCTGGAGCTGACTCGAGAGTTCGCGCATTTCAGAAGGAGCGAGACGATAAGGCACTTTAGCAACAGGATTTGCTCCTGGAATGAGGTCGATTTGGAAATCGATATCACGAGTAGGAGGTAAACCGGGTAAATCGTCAGGAAATACGTTAGGGAATTCATGAACAACGGGAACATCTTTTACTCCTGTGTTTCCTTTCTTTTCATTCTCAGCTACTACAATGTTAGCCAAGAAAGCTTTGTATTCCTTGCAGAGATACTTGCTCGCTTGGACACATGACATGAGTTTGAGACCTTTCGAAGGAGTTTCTCCATACACACAAAGTTGATCACCATTAGCGAGCGAGAAACAAATCATCTTATCGAAGCAAACAACTTCAGCACGGTTCTCGCAAAGAAAATACATGCCTACTATGATCTCAAAACTACCGAGCTGCACCGGAATAAGGTCGATAGGGAAGACGTGATTGTTGAGTTCAAGCGTCCAATCACGTAGAACATAATTGACAGCGACGGTTCTTCCAGTGGAAACTTCAATATCGAACATCAAGGGGAGATGGGCGCGCTTACGATTAAGGAGCTTTTCAAATTCAAACGATACAAAACAGTTATCTGCTCCAGTATCAAACAAACACGAAGCATATACACCATTCACAAGGAACGTACCATTAACCACGTTGTTTTCTGCTTGAGCCTGGCAGGCGTTGATGTTGAAAGCACGTCCACGGGCTGCTGGCTACTGCTGCTGCTGTTGATATTGTTGCGGCTGCTGTTGGGGCTCTTGTTTCACTACCTTGTTGGGGCACATGTTTGCAAAGTGGTTGGGATCACCACATGCGAAGCAAGCTCTAGCGTGAGCAGCGGGTGCAGGAGCTGTGGTGCAGGAGCTTGACCTTGAGGTGGAGTTGGGGTTTAGCGTGGACCTGTACGGCAGTTTGCGGTGAAGTGGCCGTACATGTTGCAATGACACACAAAACCGGCATGCGATACCAACCGGATGATGATAGGTACAAGTAGGGCAAAGCGGGTGTGGTCCAGTGTATGCACGCTTGGCAGGCGGTGCATTGACCACAGGTGCCGCTACTTGGCGGTGTTGAGGTTGCGGTTGGGCAGGTACTGTTTGGAGTGGAGCAGCAGTAACTGCACAGTTTTTGTTGCTGGAATTGTTGTTGTTCTTTCTCTTGCGACGGGAGGACTTTGAAGATTGCGGTGCGGCGGTAGTTTCAGTGGTGGGAGCAGTGGTGACTTGATGCAGATTCTTGGAGGCTTTGTCAAAATAACCAGCCCTAACTCGCTTATCGTTGATCTCAGCGGCGAGCAGGTAGGTTTCCTCGATTGTTGACGTCTTTGCAGCCTGAACAAAATCTGCAACACAATTTGGCAGAGCACGGATATACTTCTTGATAGTAATCTCGAGGGTAGTAACTTGACCAGGGCAGATAATACTCAACTGCTTGAAGCGAGTAGTTAAACCAGCATTATCTCCGCCATCCTGCTTAATATGCCAGAATTCATCCTCTAGCTTTTGGAGTTCATGGGGAGGACAGAACTCTTGCATCATGATGTCCTTCAACTCGTCCCATGTTAGCCCAAAAGCTGCATCGTTCCCTCGTTTGTTTCTCTCAGCCGTCCACCAATCAAGAGCGCGGGATTGGAAGACACCGGTGGCGTTAACAGTGCGTAGGATTTCCGGACAGCCACTCTGGCGCAGGGTGACTTCGATTGAATCAAACCATTGGAACATGGCCGTAGGCCCATCTTCGCCGGTAAATTCCTTTGGACCGCAGGCTTTGAGCTGCTTGAAGCTAAAAGCTGCTTTCGGAGTATCAGTCTTGGACTCTTCCGAGGACTTGCTGGTATTCCCATTCAGCTCACTAACAATTTGGGGAATGACTTTTGCTATCTTCTTAGCGATGAGTGCAGCAATGCGCTTGTCATCATGATTGCGTCGAGCGGAGCGAGCAGAGTATGATCCAAATGACGACATTTTCTGCAACAGACATCGTCACAGGACTCAGACGCGATATGTCGAATCTTACTCACAACATACTTAATACTTCTAAAGCTCAGTAACCCGTCTAATCACATAGGCACATAATTCACAGAAGCACATAAGCACAGAAACACATAAGCATAGGAACACATAAGGAGAAAAGCACGTATTCAACTATATTTTGCACGTATTCATCTTCCTATGTTGCACGTATTCACCTATCTTTCATAGCAGCGTATAGCGATCGAGTATAGCGAGTGCGAATAGCGAGTAGCGATTGCGAATAATACAAGTGATTTGTTTGCGTGGTGTGTGTTGTGCGTGATTGGGCGGAGCGAGAAACGTGGAATTGAAAACCTTTAGTACCACCGTACTGTTTACCTCAAAACGCTAACAAATAAACATATAAAACACATAAATTTACAGAAAATCGATAAATCACATAGTTGGCGACTGCGGATTCTAGAATCGAAACACATAAAATCGAAGAGAGATCATCTTGGCTAGATAGACGTCGACTACCCAAAGTGTTTCGACTGTTCTCAAGGACTTGGGTGCACATTTTGGCTTAGTAGACTGTGTTCTCGCCTCGATCCGGGCGATCGGCACGCATCCATTTGGCCATTACGTGACCCTAGTCGTTGGAACTCATCGAGACTTTGGTGAAAGTTTTGTAAAACCAAAAGTATAGAGCGGAACGTGTCATCAAGGTTCGGGTTTCACCCCTGACTTAACGACTACATCCCTGTTTGAGTTATAAAATCACGAGATAGATGCGAAGAATTGCGTCGAAGTATGGATTTCACTCCTAATTCAACGCCAATTCTCTTGTTTCTAGTAAAAATAGCGTGTCGAACGAGTGATTTGGTCGAGAGTTTGCGGTTTTCATACCTAATCTTAACCAGATCATCCGTTTGTGTGTGTGTCCAGCCTTAGGAAAGGCTGATCTTGTGCGGAACTGTAGTCTGCGATGTTCGCACAAGAGTGTAGTGTACAACGAGTTTGAGTGAGAAATAGCGAATAAGCTCGTGCAAAACCCATACTGGGTATGCACAAGTCGGTCTGTTGGTACTTAGACTATAGACTAGGTTGTTTCTAAGACATCAACTCGGACTAGGTCGAGTCTTTGCCTAATTCCCTATAGTTATGGCTCTGATACCAATCTGGCACACCCCAACCGATGACGGAAACATCGGGGCGCGACACTGAGCGAAACAGATTGTCCAAGAGAAATTCCATAACAACTAAATTACCAGATAGTTAAATATTATGTCCCATACCATAACCCATCAAATAATTCGATTATTACAGACGTAGATATCTCAAAGACAAATAAATGTTCCGACAACTCAGATTTAAATTGTTTGCTTGTTTGTTTCTAGACCCATCCTACTCGATTCTACAAAAGCAAGCATCCTAGCATCTCAAACACCTGTCACATACGTTAAAATAGAGGTCAATACACATAGTGTAAAGTTGAGCATACAAGTTTAATAGTAATAGTAGAGTTTGAAAGCGTTTACGCATAACCAGCATGTAACATGTATAATGTGAAGCTAGTAGGTTATCGACAATGAAATATGCAGAGACATGACTGCGAGTTGTAGAATGCGCAACACATATCACCACTGTGACACGTGAAGAAATAACCTTAACAACCCCTGTCCACGACAGGTGCTGAGTCCAAACTATAGTACTATCGTTGCTAAGGCGTCAGGCAATAATCACTGTGTTAACATAGCATACAAGCATTCATCGAGTATCACGTATAACATGCAGTAACGGTCAGCGTATAAAGTGTTTGCGTTGTGTGATCGATGTGATTTAGAATAAGTAACGTATGAAACACCCAAAAGTGCGTAAAGCAAAAAGGGAACGAGTATACTCACAGATCGTGGTTAGTAAATAAACACTCTCTTGGATTGAAAGGAGCGCTGAGAGATTAGCCTGAACAGTTAATGATAGCGTAAGCGAAAGAACGGCGCGTAAAACGGTGCAAATGATCAAAGTAACGAATGGTCATCTGATCGGATGGCAATCCGAACGGATGGTCATTCGATCGGATTGGCATTCGTTTGGGATGGATGTGTTTGTGTATGATGTGACTTTGAAGTTTTCGTTGTAGCATTTTGAAAACAGAGAAGTATCTCTACCTTTCAGGTCATTTGATCGAACGGTCGTTCGATCGGATGGCGATCCGATCGGCAGGACACTTTGTGAGAACAAGTTCACAGCAGGATTGTCATTCGATCGGATGATCTTCCGATCGGATGGCAATCCGTTAGAAACTAATGATCTTAGAAAATTTGCAAAAAGTTTAAGTGTTGAAGTCCAAGTTCAAACGGATCGGATTGTCGTTCGATCGGATGGCAATCCGATCGGACAGCAATCCGATCGGACGGCAATCCGTCCCGACGATCTGACCGTTTTGGACCTTGATGATTTTGATAAGTTTTTGCGGTTTGCTTGAGACGGTATGACAACGTACTAAACAACGGAACCTCGTCAAGTCCCAAGTCGTCCGATCGAACAGGAATCACCCTAATCCGACCAGTCAACTGTTCCTTGACGGTTGTTCATGTTCAACCCGAAGTCGGTTGTCTCGTTGATAGGAATCAGATCTGAGACCGACACTTCACTAGAGAACGAGTAGAAGGCCTGAACTAGCTCTGATTCTATCGGTTTTGAGCGCATTGAGTGTAAAAGAGTTGAAAGAAAGTTAGAAACCATCTTTCAATCCTTTTAACCTTGGAAATGTTTAGATTTAGATGAAAATAGTGTTGAATCATGTGGAAATCATGTAGATCTGAGTCGTTCTTGGTGGAATAATGCCAAAACTTGAAGTTCATAAGAACTCCATGATGACATCATCCAAAAACACCTCAAATCTGTTAATTTCATGGTTAAAAGTTAAGATTCAAAGGTGAAAATGATGAAGAAGTGTGTGTAGATCATAGAAGTACAAGATTTGAGTTGAAAACTTACAAGAATCGCGAGAAATCGAGAGAAAAGTGGGCTGGAATGTTTGGTCGAACGAGAGAGAGTTGTCACATCACTTTGGTGATGTGACAGGGGGTATTTATAGGTTGCCAATAGAGGAAAGTGTCACCTGGATCAGATCGGATGGCGCTTCGATCGAATGGTCATGGCCATCCAATCGGATGGTCATCCGTTTGGATGACCATTCGATCGAGTGGTCCGGGGAGTTGGGTTTTAGCGTTTCATTTTGCTTGTTGAGCGTTGCGATGTGTTTCGAGTGAGCGACGCGAAAGTATTACCCATTAGTTACACAAATAACCTAACTACTGTATCTAACATACAATCACTATAAATAACTTGCGTTTATCGTTTGCGATTAGCTTGCATCGCGATAGAATTGCGATTGCGTCTGCGATTAAACACCTCAACATAAACATAACATGCACAAGTAACACATAATAGCACACATACGTAAAACAATATCCAGAACATATAATTCGAGTTGCGAATGCGATAGCGATACGATTAGCGATAAGTCGATTAGCGATTAAACAGGGATCAAACCTCGATTATTAATAGATACTCCACATAAAACAACCAGTGTTGTAAAAGTCGGCCTACTCGGCCTTGTACTCGGCGACTACTCGGTCCTCGGACCACCTCCGAGGCGACTTTACCCTAGTCGGACTTGATTAGTCGGCGGCGGTCAAAATCGGCCTACTCGGCCTGTACTCGGACTACTCGGCCTTGTACTCAGACTAGTCGGCCTTGTATTCAGAGTACTTCGGACTTGTACTCGCCCTATTTAGCCTTGTACTCGGACTACTCGGCCTACTTGGCCTTCTACTCGGACTACTCGGCCTTATACTCAGTGAGATTTGAACTTCAAACATGTTTCATTTTAAATTATACTCATTTTGACATGAATTAAGATTCTTTTAACATATATATAATATACACCAATTAATTTTCTTTATATTTATCATGTCCGCGTACTCCCCGAGTACTCTCCGAGTACTCCGATTACTCCCAACTCCCCAGTCGGCCGACTAGGGACCGCCTAGCGACTTTTGCAACACTGAATACAACTAAAGAAAACAATTAATAGAATTCGATTACAAGTCAAGAAGCACAGCCAGTAGTTAAGCAAGGAGTGATAGATCGCAATTAGCAATCTTTTCTTCCTTTGACTTTGACTTTGACTTGTACTTTGACTTTCCAAAAAACGGGTTGTTACACGAGTAACAAATGTGTAATTCATAAAAGTTAAGAATCCGAGTTAAGGATTTTGGGTTAATTACGTAGGTAAATGTTTTACGGTCAATTAGAAACAAGTTTCAAGCGAAACGGAAGAGTATCTAAGAAGTTACGGAGTTTTTACGTAAAAAGGGCAAAGCAGGAATAAACTACAGCACCATTGTGCCGTAACCTACGGCTGCCAGCCGTAGGCTACAGAAGAAACCTGCTGATTGTTTTGTGATGTTGGCCGTAAGCTACGACAACCCAGCCGTAGCTTACGGCAGGCTATATGGCAAAAAAAATTGTTTTGTTGTTTTTGGCAGTTGGGTCCATTTAAATACTTATAAACTCCATATTACTAATGTAATTGATGATTTTTGAAATCTAGGTAATGATTTTGAAGTCACTTGGATGGCGATCAAGCATAGCGATGAACCGAACACAGTCAAAGATCAAGCTTCCGCATTATGTTTAGGCGTTTACGAAACTAAACAACGATATCATATTGAAATGTTCTAATACTTATGAAGTTTTATGAAACTCGAAATTACAAATGAACATGTATTTGCATTATTATTTACATAAATGCAAATTATTTTGTTAAATCTATGTTTATTAAGTATTGGTCTTACACTTAGAATATAATTAAGAAATACTTAAACAAAATTACAATAAAATTTATAAAGTACAAAACAAATTTCAATCATTATGTATATAAAAACAAACTGCTAACATATTGTTGTAGAGTCGATCACATAAACTCGATCCTCCTCGCGTACATGTTATAAGTCTTTTTCGAGGAAAGCAAGTTGGGCGTCAACACGTTGGTCTTCCCTAAACCCGAGTAAACGATCAATTTTAGCGTCCAGACCCTCTATATGCGATCTCACCTCGGGATTGAAGGTAGACGATATAGTAGTTCTCGAGGTCGATGGTCGGGAGTGATTGCGCTTTTCTTTGCTCTTGACTTTTCCCATTGGATGGGTTGTTGATTCCGGTTTGTCAAATCCATCATTCTCGAAGTCGTTAAGATTTATATGTGAACGAGCGAGCATCCAACGCGGCCTTTGGAGGAAGTCGGTTCGGTCGAAGATGTATTTTTTGATATTTTAGACCGTGTCGGGCTCACCATCGTGACTAGATCACACTTTGTTGATATCCTCAAAAACTCCCAAATCTTTTCCATTTCAAATGGGGTGTGGTATTAGGTTGTATATCGTATATTAAACCTTGACCAAAATGTCCACATCGTTTGTTCCACTCCTCTAAGACGGCTATTAACTATCCGATTGTAGATCACGTTAAAGTGATTGATTCGAGTTTTTATCGTGGTCCATTTTCGTGATATTTTTTCCTAGCCACGATTGCATTGCGAAGTGGAATTTGTTAGGAAACTTCCTCCAAAATCTTTAGCCTTTTTACCATCACCTATTACAAAAGGTAACATAAGTAAAAATAAATAATCAACATTTCTAAAAAATCAATTATCAACATTTCAAAAGAATGAATAATCAACATTACCAATCACCGGATCCTCGGAAATGTCGAGCCATGCTTGCGCTAAAGTGTGTTCTTTGTCACTCTACCACTTTTCATGCGTTCTTTCACTTTGCTTGGCCTTGGTTCTTTTTTGTGCTTTCGCTTTTGTTGACTTGTTTGTTCCGGTTCGGGTGTAAATTAGGTTTCGGGATCCGAATCGAGGGTAAATCATAATCAAATATGTGTCAGATGAATGTTGGTTTATAGACCGGGGCGATACAAAGTGGTGTGGTTGAAGAAGTTTGGATTGAAAAGGTTAGACATGTCCTTTGTTTGGTGCAATGGTATTGGTTCGATTGTCGGTAAACGTAATACGGGTTATTTTAACCTGGATGCATAGATGCAAAAAATCATGTGTGTCAGATCCCATGGATTCTTTTTTTTGGTATAGATTCAAGGTGAAAATGTTGGAAATGGAGATGGAATTTTTTTGTGTAAAAATGGAGATGTTAAGGTGTGTGCGTATATATAATGAAATTCATTTTTTATTTAAACCCACCCACCCACCCACCCAACGGATCTTTCCCTCTTTGAAAATCCCCCCCCCCCCCCCCAAAAAAAAAGGGTTAAAAGGGCTTTACCGACCGTTAACGCACTCACGATGGCGCCAATGGCGCCTTTGTTACGCAACGACCAATGTATAATGACCAATTTGACTGAGGTGGTGTAGGTGTATTCAAGAACACATAGCCTAACAATCAAAATCTACTACTTATTGCTTTAAGTCGAGTGTTCTCTATTCTTAAAGTAATTCCCCCTCACCATTCAATCACACGTCGAGTTTAGGATTTCATGATAGATTTCTTCCCATGAAACAATGAATAAGAGATATGTATAATTCGTTGGCCTTAAACATTGACATCAAAGAGAAGTTGAATCATGTTATTAATATATATTAAAGTATTGGGTCAAGAAGTTGAATCATGTTATTAATATACATTAAAGTATATGTGTAAATATATTAAGGGGCGTGTCGTTTAAAAAAAAGGGTAATTGCACGGTACCCCCGACCGCGGAGGGGATCTCCCCTCCCAGGTCACCACCCGACAAGGCTTCCTGGCTGAAAATATCCTCTGGTCGTACTTGAGTGGGATCGAACCCTAGACCTCTCCAAAAGAGGGTCCCCAAGAGACTTTAGCAAGGATGTCGGTGGCCACTTGAGCTAGCCCAAGTGTCGTTTAGGTAAAAGTTATGATGGTTCCGGAATAACCGTTGCATAGTATATATATATATATATATATATAAAGGCCGGTTAACGTACAATACATCTTATCCTACATTATGTGTGCGATGACCACAGTCGTACGATCTTCAATCGATCAAACGCGGGCTAAACTAATTTATATGATTAAATTAATCATATTAATATATTCAAATGATACCGAAAAGGTTGAAATCGTCATTGCGAGATCGTTAATCTCTGTAACTGACCGAAGATAGTTAAAAATCAAACCCTAAATCAAATTCAACAACCTGAGATTCTTCTTCCCCGACCTCCCTTCGTACCTTTTGGTGCCATTTCATCATACGATAATAAGAACTACTGATTTGTGAGTTGTAAGGGACAAACGGAACAAGACTAACATCGATCGACCAACAATCAAAGAAGATGAATCCAGGTTATTGATTATTGTAATATGCGAATTCTGTGTTTTTAAAACAGGGTTTTTACAACATGCAAAATACATTTGAAATTGTAGGTTATGTCTTGGTTTTTTTTTTAATATGCGAAATAGATGTAAACATTGTTTGACAACATGCGAAAAAACATTTGAACTACTAGGTTATGTTTGGATTATTGTAACATGCGAATTCTAATTGTACATTGCATATAGGTGTGGTTTATTATAACATGCGAAAGTAGATGAAAACATGGTTATAAAACATGCGAAATAAATGTGAAGCTATTGTGTGTGGGTTATTATAACATGCGAAACAGCTGTGGAAAAAATAGTCTGGTTTTTTATAATATGCAAAGTTTGTTTTTGAATCACATGTGATTTCGTAGAAATTGATGTTGATGATTAGTTTCATATACCTATACCCATATTGATGAAAGTGCACAACAAAAAATTGTGAATTGAACATTATAATTATTAAATATTAAAAACCTATATCTGAAGAAAAAAATGAATTAATATCGATATGATTGTAATGATCACTTTTAACATAAATATCATAACTTACCACCCCATCTAAATAATAAATTTACTATTTTAATATATAATACTCAGAGATAACAACCTTCCAGATTAAGACACCAAAACAACACAAACAAAACACACACAAAAAATAGCCGATAAAAACAAAAAAAAAAGTCTTCTGATTCTAAAGAATTGAAGAACATTGCAATCAAAGAACTATTGTCAACTCGCATGTTGACAGAAATGAGCACGGATATCAGCTCTTCTCACCTGATTCTTGATGTGCAGGGAAAGGTTCTTGCCGGAATAAAGAAAAATCAAGACATGTGGGAAAGACTCCTTGAACAACCACCATCGAGCTTCAGATACACCGCATTGGAGCACATTAAGGAACAGTCTCGAGCTGATGACTTGGTCTTCTCTTTTCTGAAGGATGCTCTGTCTACAGTGAAAGAGAAGATGGAGTTCAGCTCGATAGAACATGACAAGATCTTTGCTTCAAGGAACTAGGTTTCTCTTGGTCTTTTTATTGTATTTTGTTGTGTTAAACAATACTATTATGCTTATTTTGTATTATGATTATTTTGTATGATTATTTTAACTTCCGATGGTTCTAATTTTAAACATTTTTAACTCTAATTAAATTTAAAAATTATGATCTTGCAAAATGTGTTATATAAAATCGCATCACTTAAATTTATAAATATCGCATGTTGGTAACACGCACAAATTAACATAAATCACATATCATACCATGGAAACACATTAAATCGCATGTTACAGTATTAAAAACCTCGTGTATATAAAATCGCATGTTTACCACGTAAAATCGCATGTTCCTATAATAAAACCCCATGTATATAAAATGGCATGTTTATCGTATAAAATCGCATGTTTTTTAATCTTCATCTTCTGAAACCTCTTCCCAAACATCTCCTTCACTGCCATCATCACTCTCTCCACTATAATCTTCGAACTCAGCTTCCTCTTCATCAACTTCATCTTCGACTTCATGGCTGGGATCTTTGTCAATTTGGACTCACTTCATCTTGTTTTGTTTTTTAGCTTTCAATACCTCGCAAGTCCAAATATCATGACATTTTGCATTGCATACACTACATGTCCTTGTCCTCTTCCCTTTGCGACTAATCATTTGTTCCTTCTTTCATTTAATCCTTTTATGTGAGCCATGACCTTTGTTTCTTATACCAGTTGCGACACAGGCAGTAGGCGGTGCATCAGTTGCTGGTTGTTGATAACCAATTAACTTTGAGAACCGGTCAAACTTTGGATCAATCGGCTTGGTTATGTGACTCTGGTCCACTTTTTCTTTAATCTCCTTCATTTGATCCCTAACTAGAACGAGTTGATCAAGGTCAATAATCAAATTGCTAACCAGATACTCCCATGTATACATGATTTCACGAGTAATCTGTTTGGCCTTGTATTGCTCATCCTTTGCATCAATCTTTATATCAAACGTGGAGGTTAATTCATTCGGAACCACATCTTTCGTCCATCTCTTCATAATATATTTGTTTGGTATTTCTTTAACTCCAAACATCTTGAAAAGAAAATAGATGTGTTTACATAGCAACCCGTACTGTTCGAAATGCAGACAACTACATTGCGCAGTTACATCTTCTTCAAGTTTCTTGAAACACACCTACAGAAACAAAAAATAAAATAAAATCAAAACTTAAAATCGCATGGGTGGGTGAACAAAATCGCATGTGTAAAAAAGGGTTTCTTTAAAAATAATTTAAAATCGCATGGGAGTTCATCAAAATCGCATGTTGTAAAATATATTATGTATTACTTCTAAAAACCCTTCTCCATGAGCTTTAAAGTCTTTCAACGATATCCTTAACTGGTCACCCTTGATTTTGGTGTCCATCGGCAGACATTCACTAATAGTTCCGTATATCTCCGTCTGCTGATCGAAGAATATCGACCTGGTGTATATCTTAGTAGCATCTGCTTCCAGTGTAGTTTTGCTCCAATCATCAGGCTCAATATATCTTGATAAATGATCATTGTTTCTGTGATTCAACCTTTGGACATCCATTGAACCGTCAAAATGATTCATAAACTCTACAAGAGTGAGTTGTGAATTCACCACCTGGCAAAAACAAATGGTTCTCACTCTCTGATCTTGAAGTTGTTCACACAAGTCCAGACATTGGCTTGTGCCGGTAAAAAGCCGGAATCCACATGCATCTCATCACAAATATATCATCAATCCATTTATTTTCGGTAAGACCGAACTCAATCATTACCATCTTCCACTCTCTCTCAAATACTTCTGGCTCAATGGAATCGGTCCATACAATATCGCACATCTTCCTTTTAAAATCCTCATTATTGCACAACTCGTGTCCAACCTACACAAATAAATGCTTTTCTTATCAACATGTAACAGATATATAATGTAAAAAATGGTAATGACACACAATATATCATAGTCAACCTTGTCTGCCACTTTTTTCATTATGTGCCACATGCACAATCTATGTCTGCTGATAGTAAAATCACCCTCGATAGCCTGTTTCATCACAGGGTCCTGGTCTGTCACTACTACCTTTGGCTGACATCCAAATGAATTTACGAAGGAATTGAGAAGCCATTTATAAGACTCAATGCTCTCCAATGCCAACAACCCAGCTCCAAGGGTTACATTTCGACAATGGTTGTCTATACCAGCAAACGGTACAAACACCATCTTATACCTGCAGACAAAATAAATTAAAAATTATTGCAACAAGGAACATGTTTTAGTAACATGCGATTTTGCTAGTTTAATGCGCGATATATTGAACTCCTAACTGCCATGATTTACTAACATGTGATATTTTTCCCAGTTTAATGTGCGACATATTGAACTCCTAACTTCCATAATTTACTAACATGCGATTTTGCCAGATTATGAATTCATACGACATGCGAAAACATTAAAAGTAAATTCATGAAACACTTACTTGTTTGTTTTAAAACTAGCATCAAATGATATTACATCCCCGAACTCCATGAAGTTACGCTTGCATAACCCATCCGCCCAGAACAAACCACTCAACCGCTTGTCCTTGTCACACCACAGCCAATGGTGGAAACATCGGGGCGCGACACTGAGTGAAACTGTTGGGATTGAACCCTATCAGAGGAACAGATAATTAAAGCCAAAACTGGATCAGAGCAGTGGATCCAGAATAAGCAGATGTTTACATACAAATCTCTCCCCTTGAAAGTGTTTTCATATCTGCTGACCTCCTATCTGCTGATCTTACTAAGTGCTGACCTACAATTGCTGCCTTGCATCTACTGCCCAATGTCAAAGACTGATGGAAGACCAAAGCTCTGCTGATTCAATCTACTGCCTTGAGTCTAGTACTGCTGATCCGGACAAGCACTGCTGGGTTCACAGCAATGGAAGGATGCAGCAGCTGATTAAGTGTCTTTTATGTAATGAAATGTAATAGCAGTAGTTAGTACATCAGTGTTTGTATAGATCAGAGGATAGAGTTTGTTAGGAGGTTAGATGTCACTTTCATGGTGACGTCAGCTAAGATGCTCAGTGGTTTGCAAGTGCCTATAAATAGTTCAGTACTTTGTACTGTTCTATTAGCTCTTTTGCAACATCGTCTTCTTTACACGAACAAACAACTGAGCTCTGGCTGAGGGGGAGTTTGCATTCATTCATCAATCATTGTAATCGTTATTGAAACAAATTCAATCTTTCGATTCATTGTGAAAAGATGTTTGATTAAAGTATTACTCTCGTTTGATTGTATGCAAAGTTTGTTTTCATCATAATTCCGCTGCACAACACTTTCATTTCCATCTTAATTTCAAACGAAAATACAATCAGAAACAAACTCAGATCCAACAATTGGTATCAGAGCCTGGACAGTCAAATTTGATTTAACAATCATTTTGACGTAAATAGTTCAGCTCATAACAGTTGATACTGATCGTTTGTTCGTCCGTTGAAAAACAGAGCAAGGATTAATCACCATTAAAGTTGATTTCTCAGTGTCTGTAAAACAACAAGAATGACGTCACAATCTCAGGATGATAAAAACAACATCGGCTCACTTTTTAAACCACCTATGCTAAAAAGAAATGAGTACAACATCTGGAAGAGAAGGATGGGTCACATCCTTGCTCAACAAAGCACATGTTGTTGGAGGTCTGTCACCTTTGGTCCCCATGTTCCTTCAGTGCCAAGCGCTGAAGATGCTAAAAAGTTCGTTCCAAAACCAGTTGAAAATTATACCGAAGCCGACTTTCAAAAGATCGAACTAGATGCTAAAGCGTTTAGCATCATAGCATCAGCGCTGCCCAATGAGATATATGCTGGACTGTTACACTGTAACAGTGCCAAAGAATTATGGGACGCACTTAAGGAACAATTTGGGGGAACCGAAGAAGTCATAGAAAACAATAGGGAAATCCTGAACCAACAGTATGAAACATTTTGTTACGTTAAAGGTGAATCACTAACGCAACAATTTGAGCGTTTCAGTTGTCTCATCAGTGAACTGAGGCTTGTTAACACCACTTTTACAAACTCAACTCAAAATAGCAGGTTCCTCAGGTCACTGCCAGAAAAATGGGACACCATAGCTTTTGTCACCCGAAACTCACCTGAGTTCAAGGATCTGACCTTGACCCAACTCCACGGTCGACTCCTGACCTACGAAAGGGAGTTGAACCAGAAAAGGAGGTTACAAGAGTCAGGAAAAGTTACTGATGATTACACTTTCGGTAATACTGCTCTTCTGGGTCAAGAAGAATCTGGGAGCAGTGGTAAGGATCAGGGTTATGATCACTTCATTGACATAACTGCTGGTGCAAATTTTAACAACCCTGATCCTCACTCTGCTAGTTATGCATTCACTGCAAACGAAAACCAGATGTCAGACAATTTAAGCTTTGATCTAAATGATTTGCAACATTTTGATCCCACTGACTTAGAGGAAATGGACATCCTGCACCAACTGGCTTTGCTAAGTGTTAGAACTAGCAAATTTTACAAAAGAACAGGGCGAAAATTCCCAGGTTTGCATGGGAATCTAAGGGTTGGGTTGGATAAATCGAAAATCAAGTGCTACAAGTGTAATAGGTTGGGACATTTTGCTAGGGAATGTAGGAGTCAAACTACTGGTCCCATAGTTACTCATCCTAGCTCAAATCCTAGACCTCAAAACCAAAGCACTGTGCACTATGCCCAGTATGCCCCAGCAGCTCAAGTGAACACTGCTCACTATGCTGCTGCCCCTGTGCCAGTACACTATGTCCAAACTACTGTTCCACAAATCCAATATGTTCAAACCCCTGTTCCCCAGGCACAAGTGCAGCCTGCACCTCAAACCACTGCTCCAGCAGCAGTACAACCAGATCAACAAAGTTTTTTCACCCAAGGGTTTGTTGACTGGAGCAGTATGCCTGAAGACCTTAATGATGAAAATTTTGCACTCTATGCTTCTAATGATTCTTCTCATAATGAATTTTGTTTGATGGCATTAGAGTCAATACATGAGGGGGTTGAAACTGAGGAGGAACAGCTGAGCTTTGAAACAGTGGATGAGGTGACTGAAGCAGTGGTTACTGCTGTGGCTGGTGAACTACTGTTGGGAGAAAGTTCAGGTACCCTGATTGAACCATTAACAGACCCATGGTCCGAAGAGAACAAAGAAGAAGAGAAAGAAGAAAAGGCTGGTGAAAAGAAGGTAAAAGCTGATGATGAAGAAGATCATCAATGTGATTGTGCAATGATGGCAGCTGCCAAGGTATCTCCTCAAGTTCTTGAAAAACTGTGTTCTGACAATTGCATAATTGCTTTTGCTAACATCAAAGAGGTGAATGAAAACCTTCGGGATAAAATCTTGACTGATGAGGTTAAATTTGAAAAGTCTTTAAAAGAACTTAAAAACAAATTGACTGAAAAGGAAAAAGAGATCAGCTGTCTAAAAGAAGAGCAAAGCATAACCAAAACCCAACTTCAAACTATGGTAGAAAAATACCAAGTTTGCAAAAAGGAGTTGGAATCCACCCAGATTACTTGTGAAAGATGGGTGGAATCCTGCAGAGGATATGAGGTGATGCTTGCTAAACAGATTGAAAGCAATGTGAAATTTGGGGTTGGTTATAGAAAATATGATGATGAACATATTGCTTTTGAAAAATCTGTCCAAACCACTAATGAAGCTACTGAGCTCATCCCCACAAACAAGAATGGCCAAGAAGTGAAAATCACTGACAAACTTGGTAACAAAATCACACTTACCAGACCAATGGGATCCTCCACTTTTAAGGAGCTTGAAGATCATCAGTTTAAACCAAAATGGTCTGATGAGTGTGATATTCTTGAAAATTTCAAGCCAATGGACTTTACATCAACTGATGGTGTTAAAGCTCCAAAAGCTAAAGTCATACCTCTTAAGGACATCCCAGCAGTGGTTAAAACCTCTGCTGCAAAGGAGTCTGAAAAGAGAAAGAAGAAAGAAAAAATTGATAACTTGTTTTGTGAATTCTGTGAGAAAAGGAATCATCTAACAAAAGATTGCTTCCACTTAAAAGCTTATGATTTAAACAGAACAAGTGTCATTGTTTCAGCTGAAAGTTGCATTGTTTGTGGAAAAACAAACCACAAAACTCAAGCATGTGTGTATCTCAAAAACTTTGATGTGAAAAAGAATGAGTACATTGCTAAAACATCCTTGAGTCCATCATCATCATCAACATCTGTCAAATTCACCAAGAAACAACCACTATTTGTGCCAGTTCAAACAGCTGTTACAAAACAGCTAAACCAAACATCTGTCAAAAGAGATGTTCAGGTTACTGATGCACCCCCTGCCAATCAGTTCAGAAAAGGCAAGGAAAAACAGTCCTACCAAAGGATTCCACACGTTTATGAGGCCTACAAAAGGCTCTCTAAACCCAGAGTGAACAGGCATCCTTTTGGTTACCAGCAGATGATTGGTCAGGACCCACAACAGTGGTTAGAGAAACACTGTCCTAAAACAGTTCAAACCCCTGACCTAACCACTGTCCATCATTCTGCATCCATCCCAGACACTGTTGAGACCCCATCCAAAGACTTGCTGGCTTTGGAGACCCTAATGAACTAATCCTTTTACTTCATGTGCAGGGAGCTTCTGCATGCTTTGATAGTCTTTGGTATGTAGATAGTGGAGGCTCCAGGCACATGATAGGATGTAAAGCCCTCCTCAAAGACTTTAAAATCCATGGAGGGGGTGATATATCCTTTGGGAATAATAGTAAAGGAAAAGTTCTGGGGTCTGGTACTGTGCAATCTGGAAATGTAAAATTTGAAAATGTCAATCTGATAGACAATCTAAAATTCAACCTTCTGAGTGTATCACAAATGAGTGACAAAGGGTTTGGGTCATTCTTCACAAAAGATTGTTGTAAGATTGTTGGACCAGAAATGGTCAAAAAGATTGAAGCAATAATCAAAACTGGTCAAACTAAACTTGTTGCTCAAAGAAGTGGCAATGTTTATGTTGTTGACATATCAAAAGAGTGTCCCAGAGCTGATGCATGTCTGTTCTCAGCTGCCTCTAACAAAGAGACAGAACTTTGGCACAGAAGGCTGGGGCACACAAATCTTAAGACAATCACTGAAATTTCAAAAAATGGTTTGGTGAGAGGCCTACCACAAAAATTGTTTTCATGTCCTGAACATTGCATTTCCTGTTTAAAAGGAAAACAGCATAAAAGTTCTTTTAAGTCCATTGAAGAGTCCAAAACAACTCAGTGTTTGCAGATGCTACACATGGATTTGTTTGGCCCAGTTCAAGTCATGAGCCTCAAAAAGAAAAGATATTGTTTGGTTATTGTTGATGACTTTTCTAGGTTTACATGGACTTTCTTTTTACACTCAAAAGATGAGACTGCAGGCATTTTGCAAGACTTTGTAACACAGGTTGAAAAGCAATTTGACCTTCCAGTGAAAAACTTTAGGAGTGACAATGGCACAGAATTTAAAAATAAGGAGTTGGATGCCTTCTGTGTGAAGAAAGGGATTGTAAGGCAGTACAGCATCCCTAGAACACCAGAGCAGAATGGGGTAGTGGAAAGGAAGAACAGAACTTTGATTGAGGCTGCCAGAACCATGCTTGCAGATTCAGGTTTGCCATTAACTTTCTGGGCAGAGGCAGTAAACACTGCTTGCTATGTTCAGAACAGAGTTTTAATAAACCCCAGGCACAAAAAGACTGCTTATGAAATTCTGTATAAAATCAAACCACTGATCTCATATTTTAAGGTGTTTGGCTGCCCATGCTTTATTTTGAACTTAAAAGATTCCATTTCAAAATTTGCAGCCAAAATTGATTGTGGTTATCATCTGGGATACTCAACCACTGCCAAGGCCTACAAAGTGTTCAATACACGGACCAAGGCAGTGGAGGAGACTTTGAATGTTAAGTTCAATGAACTTTCATCAATGAAAATCCCAGCAAATCCTGCAGATCTATTTGATCTTGAAAAATTCACTTTTGAAAATACTGCTGTCAAGACTAACAGTGCAGGTCCATCAGAGGATACAACACCAGACTATGGGTATGAAATCATCATCCCTCAAAGGTCTGCCACAAAAGGAAAAGCACCAGCTATTCAAAACAGTTGTCAAAGCTCAACCACTGCTACCTCAACAGTTGTTGACCAAAGTAGCCCATTCACCACTGCTTCCACATCCTCAAACACTGCTGACAAAAGTCCTCAAACAGTGGATAAAAGTCAGCAGTTGTCTACTTCATTACCTCCTATTCCACCACCTTTTGAAGCCACTGCTGGGTCATTAAAGTCACCAGTAGTGGTTAGCTCAGATGATACACATTTGCAGCCTTCACCAACAAATGCCATCATACCATACCAAGGAGATTTAATCTTCTTGAGATCTCATCCACCTGATCAAATCATTGGCAACATAAATGAAGGGGTGCTCACAAGAAGCCAAACCCAAAACATCTGTCTTTTTGCTGGTTTTCTATCACTCCATCAGCCAGTCAAGTACCAAGAGGCACTGAAAGCCAATAGCTGGGTAGAAGCCATGCAAGAGGAGCTCCAACAGTTTAAAAGACAACAAGTATGGGAGCTTGTACCACTGCCAGAAGAGGTTAGTCCCATTGGCACAAAGTGGGTCTTCAAGAACAAAACTGATGAAAGGGGTATTGTTGTCAAGAATAAAGCCAGGCTTGTGGTTCAAGGTTACAGACAGGAAGAGGGGATTGATTATGATGAAACATTTGCCCCTGTTGCAAGATTGGAAGCCATTAGACTGTTCCTGGCCTTTGCTGTCAACCACAATATGAAGGTGTTTCAAATGGATATCAAAAGTGCTTTCCTCTATGGTACAATTCAAGAAGAGGTGTATGTTTGTCAACCTCCAGGTTTTGAGGATCCATTTTATCCAGATCATGTCTACAGGCTAAACAAAGCCTTGTATGGCCTGAAACAAGCACCAAGAGCCTGGTATGAAATTCTTTCCAACTTCCTACTCTCAAATGGTTTCAAAAGAGGTACCATTGATAAAACACTGTTTTTAAAATGGAGAGGG
Organism: Helianthus tuberosus; assembly: GCA_030545235.1. NCBI lineage: Eukaryota > Viridiplantae > Streptophyta > Magnoliopsida > Asterales > Asteraceae > Helianthus > Helianthus tuberosus. The sequence goes on from CM060390.1 coordinate 1,783,472, forward strand.
AAGGATTTAATGATTGTCCAGATTTATGTGGATGACATTATTTTTGGAAGCACATGTAACTCAATGTGTGAAGAGTTTAGAGAACTCATGACAGCTGAGTTTGAAATGAGTGTAATGGGTGAGCTGCAATGCTTTCTTGGTCTCCAAGTTCAGCAATTGCAAAATGGAACTTTCATTCATCAAAGCAAATATGCTAAAGAACTTTTGACCAAATTTGATATGAATGATTGTAAACCATGCAGCACACCCATGGCAACAAATAAGCTGGTCATGTCTGATGAAAAAGATGAGCTGATTGACCAAACACTTTATAGAAGCATGATTGGGTCTTTATTGTACCTAACTGCATCTAGACCAGACATCATGTTTGCAACATGTGTCTGTGCAAGAAGTCAATCAGCTCCCAGAAAATCAAATCTCATTGCTGTAAAAAGGATCTTCAGATACATAAAAGGTGCTCCCACACTTGGTATCTGGTATCCAGCTAATGGGAACATCAAGCTTTCAGGTTTCTCAAACAGTGACTTTGCTGGATGTAACACTACAAGGAAGTCCACATCAGGAGGGTGCCATTTTCTAGGTGATTGCTTAGTTTCCTGGCAAAGCAAAAAGCAAGCAGCTGTTTCAACATCCACTGCTGAAGCTGAATACATTGCTGCTGCAAGCTGTACAGCCCAACTTCTGTGGCTTCAAAATCAGTTACTGGATTTTGGTATCACTGCCTTAAAGACACCACTCATGTTGGACAGCCAGGCAGCAGAAAATATCATCAAAAATCCAGTTTCCCATTCAACCACCAAACACATCGACATCAGACATCACTTTGCGAGGGATTGCTATGAAAAAGATTTGATTTCTCTGCATCATGTCCCAACTAAAGACAAGCTGGCTGATGTGCTCACCAAAGCACTTGATACAGCCACTTTTGAAAGCTTGGTCTCTAGGATTGGGATGCTGAACATGGAATAACAAGCAACATCTTGTTTTTTCTATGAATAAAAGCAACAAAATGTTTTCAGAAAATCAAACCTCCATCCTTAAAAATAGCTAAAAATGAATTTTTTCATTAAAATCCTTAAAAGTCTGCCATTAACCACTGATTGTTCAAAAGTCTGCTCTACTTCAAAAGTCTGTCCACTGCTGAAAGTCAACCCCTGTTCTCTCATTCCTTTGATAAATTCTGTTGTTCAAAAGCAGTGTCTTATCCACTGATAGTAAAAATCATCCACTGCTCTACTACCACTGCTTTCATCAGTCACTTTCATAAAAGTACTGTCCTTCGCTTTCACCAGGGGTTGTCACGTGGGCAGTACATAGTGGTCAGACCTTTTGTAATGGCTGCCACCTCAGCATTTACTTTCTTCTCTATAAAATCCCCCACTCACCACCAAAACAGGGTTTTACTGTCGAATTGAATTCTTAAAAATTCTCTTCTCAAAGCAGTTTTTCATCTCATTTCTTCACAAATTTCTTCGATCCTCATCTTCAAAATGACAAAATCGAAGTCATCTTCAAAACCCTCATCCATATCATCATAAAAAACAGCCTCTCAAAAGGCAATCTCCACTGAAATCCCACATAAACCATCTCACAATCTCCTGGGTCTTCTCACAAAACCAGGAACCACCAAAGTTTTCGATTCCATCATTGACATCATGGCAAAATCAAAGTACAAAACTTTGTTCACCGCCGATGCACCAATCTATTTGGCGACCCAAACAGAGTTCTGGAAGAATGCAACCCTTGAAAAGCAAGGAGACACTGCAACTACCATAAACTCTTCTATAAAGGGTAAACTGTCCAAATCACGCCACAATCCATTTCAGAGGTCTTTCAACTCGGTGATCAGGAAGGTAAAATTTCTTTCACTAAAACCGAGTTACAAACTGACTTCATTGAGAGAGGGTATGAAGCCACAATGATGAAGAAACTTACCTTACAAAAAGGTTATTTTCCTTCTGCAACCAGATTTTTATTTCATACCCTCCTACTTTGTGTTTCAAACAAAACCACTTCTTTCAATGAAATCCCTTTAAAGATTCAAAATCTGGGATATGCAATTCTTCAAGGAGAAAATTTTAACTATTCTCAGGAAATTTTTAAAGATTTGGTTAATAATGTTGAAACAAAATCATTCTTACTGTTTCCAAGGTTTTTAAGTTACTATTTTGCAAAGAAATTCAGTAAGGATGATTTAGCTGTAATAAACCAAGGTGATTCTACTCAAATAAACAGTTTAACAACTGAAACTTTTTCAAGAATGCTAGCACCTTGCAAAACACAAGCAGAGGTGCCTGAGCAGATTTTAGCAGTTACAACTGCTCCTCAGGTATCTGCTGCTGAGCCCACTGCTCAAGGTGATCAAAGCAGCAGCACAACTGCTTTGAAACCCACACCTAAAATCTCCAAAAAGCCAAAAAGAAAAACTCAAAAACCCCCCAAAACCCATCAAAAAGGCAACTCTGGAGGATGAGATACCAGAGCTCCTGCCTGTGACAACACAAATGTCACAAGAAACCACTGTTGCTACTTCCTCACAGCAGTTGGTACAAATATCTCAACCCATAACCGAAACTCCTCCTGCTTCTTCACAAAAAGAACAGGTTGTACAAATAGGGTCTCCACATCATGATGCTCTGGAAACACTCGTTTCTATCATCCACAGCTCAATACCCGGGGCAAATCCACTTTCTACACCACCCTTCACATCCACAATTCCCCCACCAACTAAACTGTTGTTGGATGCAATTGATTTGAACCAGGCATTAACCAGTCCTTCTCAATCACCTATCAATGAGAATATACCTCAACAACTGACTGGGTCTGATGTATCAATCTTTGCTAACCCACCAACACAACCTGAGGAGGTTAGACCCCTTGAGTTACAAGTAACTCTTGGTGGTAGTCCAAGTGAAGCAGCCACTACAACTGTTGAACCCATTGGTTTACAGTTGGACAGTGGTCACATCAATAAGACTTCCTTGGAGGCAATTCCTTTTATAGCACCTCTGCCAACCACCAGTGGATTTATTTATCCTACTGGCAACATCAAACGGTTGTCAAGTGTTGAAGGAAGAAGACCCCAGTACCAAGAAAAAGGGGCATCAGTGGTTAATGCTTGGAGTATACTCCCTACATCAACTACTGATAAAACCACTGTTAGTAGGAAATCAGATGATCCCATTAACTTGGGTGATGGTTTAAAGTACCAGAAATTGACGGATCGTATTGAAAAGCTTGATAACTCTGTTGCAGAACTCAAAGATATGCTACAACAGGTGTTACAAGTACAAAAGGTACAATCAACTGCTGTTCCATCTCAAGCACCTGCTCCACAAAGGGCACCTGCTACAAATGAGCTCTGGAATTTGTTTCAACCTTTTCTCCATCAACAAGCACAATTAGCAGATCAGCAACATGAAAAACATGTCCAACAGCTGAGAAATGCAATGGAGTCAAGGTTCAAGAACACTCAGGCTGATCTAAAGGTTCTCAAAACTCGGATCCTGCACACTACTGGCACTGCTCCTCCAACAGTACTTTTCATTGATCAACTCCCAGACGATAATGCCAAAAAGGGGGAGAAAATTCAGGAATGGAAGAAGAAAGGAATAGATGATGGTCTATACATTGAACCTGAAAGGGATGCTATGACCAGAAAAATTCCTGTGCCAGATGGTAGTAAAAATGTTGATGCTACTCAAGAAGCACTTGATGAAGGAGTAGCAAGTGTAAAAAGAGATAGAATGGCAAAGGATATTTCAAGGTGGAATGAGGAGAAAAGAGCTTTCATGGAGCTGTATGAGCACGGTTGTTCTGGTTCAAAGGATACTAAAAATCCTAAGACAAAAAGGAAGCCTAAGTCCACCTCATCCAGAATTCCAAAGCATATTCCAAAACCACCATCCAAAAGTCATCAGCATCAATCCTCCACCCAAACAGCTGTTGTAACTCCTGCTGTATCAACTACTGCTGGTACCTCAGTGGTTTCAACACCTGTTCTCTCTTCAACACACACCACCACAACACACACCACAACCATTACTTTACCACCACTGTCACCATCAAAAACAATTTCACCACCACTTTCACCTGCTAACAAAAAGCAGAAGACAACAGATGTTATAACATCTGCTGTAAAGACAACAGTGGTTGGAACACCAGTTGTTTCAACAACTGTTAGTCAAACACAAACCACTGCCATACAATCCACCACCACTGATCCACCCAAAACATCATCTGCTTCTTCTAAAACAAAAAGGAGAAGGATTTATATATCAGATGATGATTCACTTTCACCACCACCAACATCTTCAAAATCCCTATCACTTGTCACTATTCCAAAACCCATACCTCTCTCTTCAGATCAAATTTTAAAACCACTACCTCCTGCTGGTGTCTCATTTCCTCTAGAACTCATTGCAGTTAGGGAAGAAATAAAATCCTTTTATTGTGAGGATGACCCAGCCAAAAGGAGTTTGCCATCAATTGCAGGATATCCCAGGCCTAACAATATTGAAGAATACTTGAAACTCAAGGCCAAACAAGCAGAGGATATTGCAATAAAAAACAGAAAAGGGAAATCTGATAGAGAATTTCAACAAAACTATCAGTTTTTACTCTCACAGGTCAATGCTATGGAGCGATTTGCTAAAAATGTATGTCAGCAAATTTCAGAAAGGGCAGATGAGTCCTTGAGGAAAGACTACATTGAGAACATCATGACCTACAAGAAATACAAGGGGGAGAAACACATGTACAAGAACTGGACCATTCCTGAGCTTGAAAAAGAAGCAGCCAGGATTGAAGACATGATAAAAAATAAGGTCAAGCAGACTCCTCCTGAAAAATTCAAACAATTTGAAGCTGAGAAGATGTTAGAATTGAGGAGAATGAAAGAGGAGCTGCAATATTGCAGCTGATTATGGGTCAAAGAACTCTGTGACAAAGTGGGGAGAAGATAGAGTCAGGGCAACCTATAAAAGCTTAGAGGAACTTAGAAAGAAAGATCCAAGAGTTCCACAAAAGCCTGACTACTCCAAAGCAGAGGTCTCAAAAAGACCACCAAAGCTGCAAGTTAAAAGAACCACTGCTCCAGCTGGTGCTGCCATCTACAAAAGAAGGAGCAAAAACCAGTTGAGTACTGAAACAATTCAAGATCTATTAGCTGGAGATGCTATTGTAAAAGCAGGCATGAAAGTAATGATAAAAGAAGATCTTGAATTGGAACAATCTGCAAGTGCTGCTCAGCCAGTTATGAATAGGCCAGCCTCACCAAATACTTCTGCAAATAAACATCTCCCAAGAAACCCACCAGGCTCAAAAATACAAAAGTGGGAAACTGACAAACAGACCTGCGTATTGACTTTGCTCAGGTCTGGTGGAGAAGTGGAGAAAATATCAAGGGAACAAGCTCTTGGCCTGAGTCTTGAAGATTTGCAGGATCTCCTTGATCTTCCACTTGGCAGGGATGATGAAGACACGGATGCCCTAGACTTTGAACTACAGTTTAAAGGTCAGATAAGGGAACTGTTGATGAGGCAATAAAGATTTCCACAATAATGAAGAGTTTTGGCATTATCTGTTCCAGGGGGAGATTGTTGGGATTGAACCCTATCAGAGGAACAGATAATTAAAGCCAAAACTGGATCAGAGCAGTGGATCCAGAATAAGCAGATGTTTACATACAAATCTCTCCCCTTGAAAGTGTTTTCATATCTGCTGACCTCCTATCTGCTGATCTTACTAAGTGCTGACCTACAACTGCTGCCTTGCATCTACTGCCCAATGTCAAAGACTGATGGAAGACCAAAGCTCTGCTGATTCAATCTACTGCCTTGAGTCTAGTACTGCTGATCCGGACAAGCACTGCTGGGTTCACAGCAGTGGAAGGATGCAGCAGCTGATTAAGTGTCTTTTATGTAATGAAATGTAATAGCAGTAGTTAGTACATCAGTGTTTGTATAGATCAGAGGATAGAGTTTGTTAGGAGGTTAGATATCACTTTCATAGTGACGTCAGCTAAGATGCTCAGTGGTTTGCAAGTGCCTATAAATAGTTCAGTACTTTGTACTGTTCTATTAGCTCTTTTGCAACATCGTCTTCTTTGCACGAACAAACAACTGAGCTCTGGCTGAGGGGGAGTTTGCATTCATTCATCAATCATTGTAATCGTTATTGAAACAAATTCAATCTTTCGATTCATTGTGAAAAGATGTTTGATTAAAGTATTACTCTCGTTTGATTGTATGCAAAGTTTGTTTTCATCATAATTCCGCTGCACAACTCTTTCATTTCCATTTTAATTTCAAACGAAAATACAATCAGAAACAAACTCAGATCCAACAGAAACAGATTGTCCAAGAGAATCCATAACAACTACTAAATTACCAAATATTTAGCGTTCACGTCCCATACCATAAACATATAAGATAAAACAGTTATGACAGATATTATTCTCAAAAACAAACATTGTTCCGACAACTCATAAGTTATTTAGTTTGTTTCTAGACTCCCCTAGCTTGATTCCATAAAAGCAGGGCCAAGCAAGCATCCTAAACACCTGTCACATACGTTAAAATAACAGTCAATACACATAGTGTAAAGGTGAGCATACAAGTTTAATAGTATAATACTAGCGAAATTGATTTACGCATAACCAGCATGTAACACGTAGTAATGTGAAGCAGGTAAGTTATCGACAATGAAATATGCACAGACGTGACTACGAGTTGTAGAATGCGCAACACATATCACCAGTGTGACACATGAAGAAAAGCCCTTAATGTAAGGATCTTCAAAAATGTCCCAAAACGACCCGTAATTGAAAACCCGGACACTTGAAACCCTAATCCATATAAAAAATCAAGAAAATCATGTTTTTGGTCCTCTCGGGGGCCGCGTAAAGCACAAGAGGTCCCTTACGCGGGCCGCGTCAACTTAACATTGTTCCGGATAACTGTTCAAGCCACGCGTTGTCCACCTGGCACACCTACTCGTGACCCAGCAAGCCTACACGTAGACTAGGTTCCCACGCGGCCCGCATAAGGATCGGCTTATGGTTCACGCGGGCCGCGACAGACCCATTTTTCAGCTATAAATAGAACTGATCATGGCCTGTTCAATAGTGTCGAAAACAATAGTGGTATGACCATCGTCACCAGGAGGTGACACGGCGCCAGATAAAAATAAGATAGAAGCCTTTGTAATCGCTCTTATGCTGTAATTTATAACTATGTGTCGTTTTATCAAAATTGAGTGACTCGCCAGTATTTCCCCGCTGATAAAATATTTTCAAAACATGTTTCAGGTGACTACTGTGAACCAAGGAAAAGTGCTACGGAGCACTAACAAGCTTGAAGTAGTGGCTCAGTTAAATAAATAAACATGTTTTGTAAACCAGGGAATTTCCTAGTAAAATTCCTCTATTGTAAATTACGGGGTTTATCCCGAATTATGAAATAAAATAATCAGGAATTTCAAGTTTTAAAATATCCTGTAAAATCTTCCGCTGTCAACTCAATTAATAAATACCACGGGTTTCTGTCCCGCGGCTCCTGGAGCAGGTCAAACCGGGACGGGGGCCGTGACAGAAAAAAGTGGTATCAGAGCCACTGATTTAAGCCCATTAAGTATTTAGAAATACTTAATTTTCCTAATTACCATTTTGTGATTATGTGTTTATTAACTGACCACTTGTTAGTTACAGTATGGGTAAGCAAAGAATTTCGGACATCTATCGTCAATTAGATAGTCCACCAAAAGATAAGGGAACCTCGTTCCAATCAAATTCCTCAAGATACTCAGCAGATACTAAGGAAGGAATATTTGTTCGTAAGGCACAATTTGAGAAACCACTTACCCCTAATAAAAGAAGTTGGATTATTAGAAAAAGTCAAGAGAAAATAAAGAAGTCACAACCAAAAGGAATGATGATTAATAAGGAAACTCAGAAAATAGACACTAACCCACCATGGGAAGATGAGTTAGATGAACAATGGGCAAATCTCTACATGTTAGCCACTGTAGCAGTAAATGCTAACCTTTAACTGCCAACACCCTGACCCAGTACTATCACCCATATTATCCATAAGCCAGAAACTTTAAAGAAACTTGCCTAATAGATAAACAACTTAGTAAGAAAAGATAGACTAAAATAAATTATTAATGCACAATTCCTAGTATATTTTTTATTTTCAGTTGTAATTTGTAATATATATATAATCGCAATATTTCATATTTTTATTAATACTTAATTTTTCGGATTGCCAATCTGTGATTGTGTGAAAATTCAAGTTACAAACCTTGAACCTCAACAAATTATTCCTAGCAAACGCACACACGGCGACAATTTTAGTAATAGTGTAAACAGAGGCGGTAACCATACTAATAACGACAACGATGGAATGCAAGCCCCACTCCTTAAGAAAATGAAAGCTGCAACTCCTGGTTGCACTTACAAGGAGTTTCTTGCCTGTAAACCGGTTGAATTTGCAGGCAACGAAGGGGCGACTGCTGCACTGCGTTGGTTAGAGAAAACCGAGGCGGTGATTAAAATAAGTAAGTGTGCTGAGGAAGACAAGGTCATGTATGCGTCGCATCTTTTTAAAGAAGGGGCGCTAGAATGGTGGAATACAGTACTACAAGCGAAGCGAAGGGAAGCGATGTGGCCTATGCCATGAGCTGGGATGGATCTTCAAAAATTTCCCAAAACAACCCGTAATTGAAAACCCGGACCCTTGAAACCCTAATCCATATCAAAAATCAAGAAAATTATGTTTTTGGTCCTCTCGCGGGCCGCGTAAAGCACAAGAGGGCCCTTACGCGGGCAACGTAAACTTAACATTGTTCCGGATAACTGTTTAAGCCACGCGTTATCCACCTGGCACACCAACTCGTGACCCAGCAAGCCTACACGTAGACTAGGTTCCCACGCGGGCCGCGTAAGGATCGGCTTATGGTTCACGCGGGCCGCGACAGACCCATTTTTCAGCTATAAATAGAACTGATCATGGCCTGTTCAATGGTGTCGAAAACAATTCTTAAAAAACGAAGTGCTACTGCTCAATTTCGAAAATTAAGGTAGTGAGGCGCTGCTACGATACAGGGTATTAACTCGATCGCTGCTACGATTCAATGTCCTATCGATTGAAACTATCCAATGGATGTTTAAGTGCTGCCCACATTAGGGCCATACTTTGTCATTCGTCGTGAATTCGATGGATGTTTAAGTATTGCACTTTGTCATTCGTTGTGAGGGTTTTTATCTCGTGAGTTATCGTAAATGTTGTATTAATTACTGACCTAGTTCGTGTGCATTGTTATTTAAATTAGGTTACAAGGCTAATCAGTAGGCTAAACTCTGCCCGTTTAAATCTGCAATGTGAGTCATTCTCTTTTATCAAAAGTATTTTACAATACTCCATTTATTATCAAAAGTTATAATTACAGGGATTAAGTCGTGGTTATCTTGAATCACATGCTAGTGGGGTATTGTGCACATTACTAATTTCTCACGGTTAGGCTAATAAATCCTAACAGTGATAATCATCACTACTTGGGTGAAAGGACCCAATAGTGGTATGACCATCGTCACCAGGAGGTGACACGGCGCCAGATAAAAATAAGATAGAAGCTATTGTAATCGCTCTTATGCTGTAATTTATAACTGTGTGTCATTTTATCAAAATTGAGTGACTCGCCAGTATTTCCCCGCTGATAAAATATTTTCAAAACATGTTTCAGGTGACTACTGTGAACCAAGGAAAAGTGCTACGGAGCACTAACAAGCTTGAAGTAGTGGCTCAGTTAAATAAATAAACATGTTTTGTAAACCAGGGAATTTTCTAGTAAATTTCCTCTATTGTAAATTACGAGGTTTATCCCGAATTATGAAATAAAATAATTTGGAATTTCAAGTTTTAAAAGATCCTGTAAAATCTTCCGCTGTCAACTCAATTAATAAATACCACGGGTTTCTGTCCCGCGGCTCCTTGACCGGGTCAAACCGGGACGGGGGCCGTGACAGAAAAAGGTGGTATCAGAGCCACTGATTTAAGCCCATTAAGTATTTAGAAATACTTAATTTTCCTAATTACCATTTTGTGATTATGTGTTTTATTAACTGACCACTTGTTAGTTACAGTATGGGTAAGCAAAGAATTTCGGACATCTATCGTCAATTAGATAGTCCACCAAAAGATAAGGGAACATCGTTCCAATCAAATTCCTCAAGATACTCAGCAGATACTGAGGAAGGAATATTTGTTCGTAAGGCACAATTTGAGAAACCACTTACCCCTAATAAAAGAAGTTGGATTATTAGAAAAAGTTAAGAGAAAATAAAGAAGTCACAACCAAAAGGAATGATGATTAATAAGGAAACTCAGAAAATAGACACTAACCCACCATGGGAAGATGAGTTAGATGAACAATGGGCAAATCTCTACATGTTAGCCACTGTAGCAGTAAATGCTAACCTTTAACTGCCAACACCCTGACCCAGTACTATCACCCATATTATCCATAAGCCGGAAACTTTAAAGAAACTTGCCTATTAGATAAACAACTTAGTAAGAAAAGATAGACTAAAATAAATTATTAATGCACAATTCCTAGTATATTTTTAATTTTCAGTTGTAATTTGTAATATATATATAATCACAATATTTCATATTTTTATTAATACTTAATTTTTCTGATTGCCAATCTGTGATTGTGTGAAAATTCAAGTTACAAACCTTTAACCTAGAATTTTGTGTGTTTCTTCATATCTGCTAAACAGCGTGAATGAGTTGTCTGAAGCTCTTCAGAATCTCAATCTCTATTCTGTTAATGTGGAAGTTTCCAGAGACTTTACCGGTTATTGTGCCGACATGGAGGAACCTATGGAATTTCAAGCCCAGCCACCGGAGAAACCCAAGCCAAAGAAGAGAAGAAGAATTGTGGGCTGGAGGCGTGTGCGCAGGAGGAAACCAGCGACACGGAAAGTTGTAAAGACGGAGGATCCCAAAGGTAAAGGAAATAGAGATTGAGGAAAGTTCCAGGCAAGATCAGGAAATGCCACCCCGGGAGGAGTTGGATCATAAACTGGCACTTAGTGACCTCATCGGACCTGCCGGTGAAAACCTTTTTAATTACCCAGCGGAAGCACAACTTCCAGTTGACCTAGACCCTGAAATCCCAGATCCTATTATCCACTCCCAACCTCTACCAGCAGAGCTAGAAGAATGGTGGACCACCGACTGGCAGTTTCAAAATCTCCTAAATAACCCTAATACATTTTTCCCTCAATTTGACCCTGAGCCTCCACTACATCCACCTATGAGCTAAGAAAACTTGGCGGAACTCCGTCATTATGGCGAGGAGCTGATTGATGCAGGAAATCGAATTAGGGAAGTAGGGGAAAGAATATCTTGGAAATACGACGAAAGGGAACGTCGTTTCTAAGATGCCAGCTAACGGGGATGGTGTGACTGTGGTTATGTGGTTGTAGGAATATGTGTTTAATAATAATATAATAATAAAATATAATTATGTGAAATAACTAAAAATAAAACTTTTGTAAGATAACCAGTTTGTACGAATGCCTATTATAATATATAAAATATCGAAAGTCGAAAAATCGACAATTTTGGCTATACTTGTTTACGTGATTATGTGCAATTATTTTGTTATGTTTGGTTATTAATTATTTTATACTAATCACTTATATAAATTAATTACCAGATGGAACACGCTGGTAATGAACCCGTTAATGAAGTTAATCAATCTGAGCATAGCAATGAGGATCAATTTCTGAATAGGCAAGATATCGAGAATATCGTTGCTCAGGGAATAGCCAATGCTATTCCAGCAATCCTTGCTACTGCCCGAAATCCAGTTGAACCTCAACAAATTATTCCTAGCAAACGCACACACAGCGACAATTTTAGTAATAGTGTAAACGGAGGCGGTAACCATACTAATAACGACAATGATGGAATGCAAGCCCCACTCCTTAAGAAAATGAAAGCTACAACGCCTGGTTGCACTTACAAGGAGTTTCTTTCCTGTAAACCGGTTGAATTTGCAGGCAAGGAAGGGGCGACTGCTGCACTGCGTTGATTAGAGAAAACCGAGGCGGTGATTAAAATAAGTAAGTGTGCTGAGGAAGACAAGGTCATGTATGTGTCGCATCTTTTTAAAGAAGGGGCGCTAGAATGGTGGAATACAGTACTACAAGCGAAGCGAAGGGAAGCGATGTGGCCTATGCCATGAGCTGGGAAGAATTTAAGCGGCTGGTGGAAAGAAAATTCTGCCCTGAATATGAGAAAGAACAAATGGCGAATAAATTTCTGAACCACCGGATGGTGGATGTAGATTGTCGAGGGTATACTTCGACATTCTTCGAATATGCGAGAGTGGTACCAACCCTGGCTTCGCCAGAGCCTGTGCTTATTTCCCGCCATATTTGGGGATTGATTGGCGAAATTCGTGATATCGTTAAAGCTGCGAGACCTCGCATAATTGACGATGCAGTGGAATTAGCCAATACTTTGACTGACGGACTAGTACGTACGCGAGAAGAAAATAGAAAGAAGGAAGTGGCCCAAAAGATTACCCAGGGATTCCGTATGGGTAATCATAGTAATTTCAAGAAAAAGGGAACTGGGCAATCTTCCACTGTTCCATTTTGCAATGCCTGTAAAAGGAAGCATTTTGGAAGATGCAAAGGATATTGCAATTTCTGCAAAATCCCGGGGCACCAAAAAGAACATTGCAGGAAGAAGAAAGCAACAATCTGCTACAACTGCGGAGAAGCTGGACATTTTAGGCCAGATTGCCCGAAATTGGCCAAACCAGCTGATAACAAAGCCAAACCTGCAGAAGGAGCTACCAAGAAGAACACAAGAGCCTTCCAGTTGACTACTCAGGAAGCAGAGCTAATCCCTGACGTGATAGCCGGTACGTTCCTAGTTCACAACGTTTATGCAAAAGTATTATTTGACTCTGGTGCAAACCAAAGTTTTATAAATACTTCATTCTGCCAATCTCTTAACCTACCCTTAACCAACCTTAGACAAATTTTTACGGTAGAAACGGCAGATGGGAATTCTGTTAACATAGATAAGGTTTTGCGAGAAGAAAAGATAGAACTCTTAGGCCATAAATTCTCTGCAAACCTGTTACCTATGAAATTAGCCGAATTCGATGTGGTATTAGGAATGGATTGGTTAGTAGCCAACCATGCCCGAATTCTTTGTGATAAGAATTCCATAGAAATTCATACACCCACAGGAGAAGTAGTGGTGATTACAGGAGATAAGCCACGAAAGCCACTGAAATTAATTTCAGTAATGAAGTTGGCCAGTTATTCAAGAAAACAAGAAATGGTATATATGATTTCAGTAATCATTAACACGAAAGGTAAGGAACTTAAAGAAATTCCGGTAGTAGCAGAATACCCAGATGTATTCCCAGAAGAACTACCAAGATTACCACCCAATAGGGAAGTCGAATTTAGAATTCATCTAATTCCTGGAACTACACCGATAGCCAAGGCACCTTATCGGTTAGCACCCACCGAAATGCTAGAATTGAAAAGGCAATTAGATGAATTATTAAGTAAAGGATTCATACAACCTAGTTCATTCCCGTGGTGAGCTCCAGTGTTGTTTGTGAAAAAGAAAGATGGTTCGATGCGAATGTGTATAGATTATAGGGAATTGAATAAGGTTACAATTAAGAATCGATACCCATTACCTAGGATCGATGATCTTTTCGATCAACTTCAGGGAGCTAGATACTTTTCTAAGATAGATTTACGCTCTAGATATCATCAATTGAAGGTACAGGAAGAAGACATACCTAAAACTGCTTTCAGAACTAGGTATGGTCATTACGAGTTTACAGTCATGCCCTTCGGACTAACAAATACTCCTGCAGCATTTATGGACATGATGAATAGAATCTGTAAACCGTATTTGGATAAATTTGTAATTGTCTTCATCGACGATATACTTATTTATTCCAAAAGCCAGGATGAACATCGTCAGCATCTGCATGCACTCTTAACTTTGTTTAGAAAAGAGAAGCTTTATGCCAAATTCTCGAAGTGTGAATTTTGGCTACAAGAGGTACAATTTTTAGGACACATGGTGAATCACGAAGGCATTCACGTAGATCCCTCCAAAATAGAAGCAATCACCAAATGGAAGGTTCCGCAATCAGCTATGGAAGTTAGAAGTTTTATAGGGTTAGCCGGATACTATAGACGATTTATTAAGGACTTTTCCAAGATAGTTGTACCATTAACTAAGCTAACCTGTAAAGCAGTTAAGTTTGAATGGGGACCTAGGCAAGAAGAAGCCTTTAGGATTTTGAAGCAAAAGCTAACAAACGCTCTAATTCTTGCCTTACCTGAAGGAACGGAAGATTTTGAAGTTTATTGTGATGCTTCTAAGCTAGGATTAGGATGTGTGCTAATGCAACGCAAGAAGGTAATTGCGTATGCTTCAAGGCAATTGAAAAAGCAGGAGGAAAATTATACGACTCATGACTTAGAGTTAGGAGCCATAATTTTTTCCCTTAAGATTTGGAGACACTATTTGTATGGAAGTAAATTTACTGTCTATACAGATCATAAGAGCTTAAGATACATATTTGGGCAAAAAGAATTGAACATGAGGCAAAGGAGATGGATGGAAATCCTAAGTGACTACGACTGTGATATTCAATATCACGAAGGGAAAGCAAACGTAGTTGCTGATGCTTTAAGTCGTAAGTATCATGAGAAGCAAACGTAGTTCGTGCTCTTAGATTAAATCTACAGTTAGATTTAATGGAACAGCTGAAAAATATTCAAGAAACAGCAATCAAGGATGATGCTGAAGGAATGAAAGGAAGAATAAAAGAATTGGAACAAGGAAGTGATGGAATTTGGAGATTCCATAAGAAAAGAATTTGGGTACCTAAGCAAGGAGAGTTAAGAAATAAGATTTTAGAGGAAGCCCATAAATCTAGGTATACCATGCATCCTGGAAATAATAAGATGTACCAAGATTTAAGGAATAATTTCTGGTGGATAGGAATGAAAAAGGACATAGCTAGATATGTTTCTAAATGTCTTACTTGTTCACAAGTTAAGGCAGAACACCAGAAACCCTCAGGTCTACTACAACAATTAGAAATGCCTGTATGGAAATGGGAACTCATAACAATGGATTTTGTTACTAAGTTGCCCAAAACCAGAAAAGGTAATGATGCAATTTGGGTAATTGTGGATCGATTAACCAAATCAGCTCATTTTCTACCAATGAAGGAAACCTTTAGCATGGAAAGGTTAGCCAAATTGTACATAGACGAAGTAGTATCCTTACATGGAGTCCTACTCTCTATTATATCGGATAGGGATAGTCGTTTCACTTCCCACTTCTGGACAAGTTTCCAAGAAGCCATGGGAACCCGACTAAATTTAAGCACTGCATACCATCCTCAGACAGACGAACAAAGTGAAAGGAGGATCCAAACCCTGGAAGCCATGCTCAGGGCATGTGTAATAGATTTTGGTGGAAACTGGGATGACCACCTACCCTTAATTGAATTCTCCTATAACAATAGTTACCATTCAAGCATTGAAGCTGCCCCATTCGAAGCACTGTATGGACGCAAGTGTAGAACTCCAGTTTGTCGGCCAGAAATAGGAGAAAGCCAATTATCAGGTCCTGAAATTGTGCAAGAAACTACCGACAAGATCACTCAAATCAAGGAAAGACTGAAAACGGCTCGAGATCGCCAGAAAAGTTATGCAGACAATCGACGCAAGCCGTTAAAATTTCAAGTTGGAAACAAGGTACTCTTGAAAGTTTCTCCTTGGAAATGAGTAGTTCGGTTTGGTAAGAAAGGAAAACTAAGTCCAAGGTACGTAGGACCATTCCCAGTAATACAACGAATAGGACCAGTTTCCTATCGCTTACAACTACCAGAGGAGCTAGCTGGAGTACATGACGTATTTCATGTATCCAATCTCAAGAAATGTCTATCGGACGAATCTTTGGTAGTACCTCTTCAAGATATAGAGGTAAATGAAAAGTTAAAACTTGTTGAGAAGCCACTACAAATAGAAGACAGAAAGATCAAATTTCTCAAGCACAAACGACTAGTGCTGGTCAAAGTCAAGTGGGATTCAAAGAGAGGATCTGAATACACTTGGGAGCTGGAATCAGAGATGAAGCGAAAGTATCCTCACTTATTTCAGTAAATCTCGAGGACGAGATTTTAAATAAGGTGGGGAGGATGTAAGGATCTTCAAAAATGTCCCAAAACGACCCGTAATTGAAAACCCGGACCCTTGAAACCCTAATCCATATCAAAAATCAAGAAAATCATGTTTTTGGTCCTCTCGCGGGCCACGTAAAGCACAAGAGGGCCCTTACGCGGGCCGTGTCAACTTAACATTGTTCCGGATAACTGTTCAAGCCACACGTTGTCCACCTGGCACACCTACTCGTGACCCAGCAAGCCTACACGTAGACTAGGTTCCCAGGCGGGCCGCGTAAGGATCGGCTTATGGTTCACGCGGGCCACGACAGACCCATTTTTTAGCTATAAATAGAACTGATCATGGCCTGTTCAATGGTGTCGAAAACAATTCTTAAAAAACGAAGTGCTACTGATCAATTTCGAAAATTAAGGTAGTGAGGCGCTGCTACGATACAGGGTATTAACTCGATCGTTGCTACGATTCAATGTCCGATCGATTGAAACTATCCAATGGATGTTTAAGTGCTGCCCACATTAGGGCCATACTTTGTCATTCGTCGTGAATTCGATGGATGTTTAAGTATTGCACTTTGTCATTCGTTGTGAGGGTTTTTATCTCGTGAGTTATCGTAAATGTTGTATTAATTACTGACCTAGTTCGTGTGCATTGTTATTTAAATTAGGTTACAAGGCTAATCAGTAGGCTAAACTCTGCCCGTTTGAATCTGCAATGTGAGTCATTCTCTTTTATCAAAAGTATTTTACAATACTCCATTTATTATCAAAAGTTATAATTACAGGGATTAAGTCGTGGTTATCTTGAATCACTAGCTAGTGGGGTGTTGTGCACATTACTAATTTCTCACGGTTAGGCTAATAAATCCTAACAGTGATAATCATCACTACTTGGGTGAAAGGACCCAATAGTGGTATGACCATCGTCACCAGGAGGTGACACGGCGCCAGATAAAAATAAGATAGAAGCCATTGTAATCGCTCTTATGCTGTAATTTATAACTGTGTGTCATTTTATCAAAATTGAGTGACTCGCCAGTATTTCCCCGCTGATAAAATATTTTCAAAACATGTTTCATGTGACTACTGTGAACCAAGGAAAAGTGTTACGGAGCACTAACAAGCTTGAAGTAGTGGCTCAGTTAAATAAATAAACATGTTTTGTAAACCAGGGAATTTCCTAGTAAAATTCCTCGATTGTAAATTACGGGGTTTATCCCGAATTATGAAATAAAATAATCAGGAATTTCAAGTTTTAAAAGATCCTGTAAAATCTTCCGTTGTCAACTCAATTAATAAATACCACGGGTTTCTGTCCCGCGGCTCCTAGACCGGGTCAAACCGGGACGGGGGCCGTGACACTTAACAACCCCTGTCCATGACAGGTGCTGAGTCCAAACTATAGTACTATCGTTGCTAAGGTGTCAGGCAACAATCACTGTGTAAACATAACATACTAGCATTCATCGAATAACACGTATAACATGCAGAGAGGTTAGCGTATAAAAGTGTTTACATTATGTGTCGATTTTGATATAGGTAACGTATGTAACACCCAAAAGTGCTTAAAGCAAAAAGGGATCGAGTATACTAACAAATCGTGTTTAACAAGTAAACACAGTCTTGGATTGAAGGGAGCGCTGAGAGATTAGCCTGAACACAGTACGACAGTATAAGCGTTGCACGATACGTTAAACAACGTGTCGGAGTGAAGTGGGGACGGATGGTGATCCGGTTGGATGACCGTTCGGACGGATGGTCATCCGGACGGATGACCATTCGGTCGGAGGGTTGTCCGTTTGGGATGGATGTGTTTGTGTATGATGGAACTTTGAAGTTTTCGTTGTAGCATTTTGAAAACCATGAAGTATTCCTACCATTCAGGTCATACGTTCGGTCATCCGGACGGATGACCGTTCGGTCGGATGGCCCTTCATTTGGAACTGACATTCTTAGATGTTTGGCAAAATGTTTAAGTGTTTGAAGCCATAAGTCACCAAGAAGAATAGTCATTCGATCGGATGGTGATCCGATCGGACGACTATCCGGCTGACAACCTGATCGTTTTGAAAACTTGTAAAATTTGTTAAGTTTAGAAAGTTTTGTGATTGAACCGATACGGTATGACAACGTGTCAAACAACGGAAACTCTATCAAGTCCAACTCATCCGGTCGGACGGGAATCACCCCGTTCGATCAGCACTAGCTGTTCACGACGGTGTTTCATGTTCAACCTATGAATCGGTTGTCTCCTTGATAGAAATCCATTCTCAGACCGACACTTCACTAGAGGATGAGCAGAAGGCCTGACTGAGCTCGGATTCTATCGGTTTTTAGTAAAAGCGGAGAAAGTTTGAAGAAAAGTTTAAAACACTTGAAAAATGTTTAGATTTAGGTGAAATCAGTGTTTAAATATTGTAGAAATCCTTCAGATCTGAGTTGTTCTTGGTGGAGTGAGGTCACACCTTGGTGTTCATGAGAACCCATGACGACATCATCCTAGAACAACCCAAATCCATAGATTCCATGGTGAAAAGTTGTGATTCGATGGAGAAAATGGTGAGAAAATGTGTATAGAACAAGGAAGTACAAGAATTTAGATGAAAACTTACAAGAATCGCGAGGAATCGAGAGAAAAAGTGGCTGAGAATGCGAAGGGTCGGAGGAGAGCTGTCATATCATGAACAGTGATGTGACAGGTGAGTATTTCTAGGCAAGAGGAGAAGAAAGGCGGTGCAGGTGACGGTCGGAGGGCCCTTCGATCGGATGGTCATCCGGATGGATGACCATGCGATCGAATGGTCATTCGATCGGATGGCTCGTGTGGGTTAGTTTCCAAATTTTTGTTTCGTGCGTTGTGTCACACCCCCAAAATCCACATGCGGAGTACCACCGCTTGGAGGCGTGACTGACCAGGATCAAGCCACCAATCATATCAAACATAATATGTAATAAATGTAATTTAAACCAAACGATATGAAAGGTGTTCAAACAAAACATATCAAGTGTCTAGCGGAAGCAAAATTGTAAACCCAATGCAAGTAATAAGTTCGAATGTTTAAATGTTTTAACGTAGCATTCCTCGATCCATGTTCCACAACGACTGCGCCTCCCGTGCAAGCTCCAAGAGTACCTATGGTCCTGCAAGGCATGTAACAGAGAGTCAACAACTAGTTGAGCGAGTTCACAGTTGGTTATTCAGTTATAGTGTTCGTATCGTAAATCGTAAGCTCGTTTAGTAATCATGTATCGTATGTAATGGTATCGCGGCCCTCTAGGCATGTTTGCGAAGTTTAGTGGGGGTTTCCCATGTTTTCTAGACTAGTTATATTTGTATCGCGGCCCTCCAGGCATGTTTGCGAAGTTTAGTAATTGTATCGCGGCCAACCCAGGCATGTTTGCGAAGATTAGTATTTGTATCGCGGCCATTCCAGGCATGTGTGCGAAGAGTAGTGGGGGCTTCCCATGTATTACTAGTCTAGCTGTATCTATAGGTGTCCTCCCCAACCCGAGGACAGTGGTGCGTATTCTAGTAGCGAAATAAGTACATGAAATCATTCAATCCCATTCCCAACCCCGGGAATCCCATGCCTTGGTAAGAGTGTGAACTCACCTTGGTTTACTCGGTATGCTAAGTTAAGTGCTCACAAGAAATCAATCATGTCCTATAGTGCACGTATACTCAATCAGTTTAGGTTCGTAACGATTCACATATATTCTAATGTCACATAGTGTGTTTGGCAGTTAATCATCATGCAACACAATAAGTTAATCGCATCTATACACTTAACAGAGTTGCATACGTTAACAGAATCAAATAAAGTTAACAGAGTTAGTTGGCTAACGAGGTTAATTGATTAACAAGGTTACTCATCTTGGCTTAACAGAGTTAACATGTTCTAACAGTATCAATAACTTAATAAGGTTGAAAGCTTAAAAGAGATTCATATACATTACATATTTAACACAGCAGATACGTGCAATAGCTACCCTAAACATCATTAACATATTCGACAGTTTCAAACAATTGTTCAATCGGAACATTAACACCATTACATAATTACTCAGTCATTTGTTCATTCAGAAACATCCTCCAATCATCACGTAGACAGAGTCATTATCAACATGCTAATTCAAACATTCATGTGAGCCTCAAGTATCTATTTGTTTTATATAGACTTTTATTAAAATCGATGTACCTAGACATTCGCATGATCATACATCAATTCATTCAGATCTGATTCATTGGGTTTGAGAACATTTATTGTTGTATAATCATCATGCCAAAATCATCATGCCACACTTACATATTATTTGTTCCACATAGAACTAGTATATTAAACTACTTCTGACAATACCCATTTACTAGGCACATGGTTAGATTATATCAACACTAACTAGGTGGTCCAATCAACAAAAACTTACAATCCACTATATCGAGAATTTCAACAAACAGTCAATGGATCTTGTGGTCCAATTATATTCAAGTAACAATTGCATTCACATATTCACATGTATATATTTATTATTCTTTTGAAATGGCAGACAATTATGTTTATCACCTCAAGAGTATTGGACCAAGCTATGACATGTAATATTTATTTATTTCCCAACTTGATAATTGAACTAGAAGAGGGATCACATGAACTTTAATTCACAATTCACAAATCTCAATTATAATTGGGCCGCACAATAGAGATAAGCTGACACCAATCACATCCCTTGACTATCACACAATCACACACAATCTTTAATTAGCATGATTCTTGAAACAACAATCAGATAAATAACATAAATCATCATCTCATTTAATCCGCTAATCATGAGCAATAATACCACAACCAGATTTCGACCAACAATTCATAATAATCATCATTAAATCTTACGTTCATAACACTAACAATTACAGTTAACGGAGATATCAATCCAGAAATCATATAAAGGTTGAACACTAACCGGAATAGAAAAACTAGCGGGTCGATTGGGAAGAAAGGTTCTAAAGGCTTGCAGTCGCCGTCACTCAGTTGAAGAGGTGTTCTAGGGTTCACAGAGTGTTCTCTCGCATTCGATAGCAAAGTTATAACAAATCCTTATCTGATCGCTAATGGGCCGAAGCCCATGTATTGTTTTCGTTGGCCCCCTTAATTGACGTCGTGAGAGGTATGTAGTTACAAGGTGTGTGTGTGGATGTTGGACCTAACATGTTTCATTTTTTTTAATTAATACAAAACACCCAAATAATACCAAGCATAACATTAACCTACACACACATTAATAGTGCACACCAAACATATCATAACAATCACAATACGATTTAACGTATTACAAACGTGTACGTATTACAAGCGTGTACAGTTGTGAAACCAAACAAGTCGTGTAAACAAACCACCTAAACTATTAACGTGCAATAAATGCAAAGATGGAAATCTTGGAAACTCGAGTTGTCACATTATCCCCAACTTGAAAGAAATTTCGTCCCGAAATTTAGCACGTGGTTACTGAGGAAGCTAGTAGTGTTGCGTAGTTTTACTAGTTTTCCTGGGGTGTCACATCATCCCCCCGTTGATTTGGAATTTCGTCCCGAAATTCTGTAGTAGCTTCAGCCTTAGTAGTGGTTGCACTGTTTCCGAATAACTGGGGATACTTGAGTTTCATTTGATCTTCGCATTCCCAGGTGAACTCTGGGCCACGACGGGAGTTCCAACGAACCCGAAGAAGAGGTATTCTGGTGTTCTTGAGGACCTTAACATCCCGGTCCGTGATTTCAACTGGTTCTTCGACGAATCGCACTGAGTTCAGATTCGACACGTGAAAAACGTTGTGAACTGCACTGACTTCAGCTGGTAGGTTTAGTCTGTAGGCCACCCTGCCTATCTTTTCAATAATTTCGAACGGTCTGACATATCACGGATTGAGCTTGTCTCGTTTGCCAAAACGAACCACACCCTTCCAGGGTGAAACTTTAAGTAACACTCAATCCCCAACCTGGAACTCGAGTGGTTTCCTGTCTTTATCTGCGTGTGCTTTCTAACGGTCACATGCTGCCGCCATGCGTTGTCGTATCTGAGCAATCTTTTCGGTAGTATCAACTACCAGTTCTGGATCTGTGATCCGACTGTCACCCACCTCTTCCCTGACAAAGAGGTGATCGGCATTTACGCCCGTAGAATGCCTCAAATGGAGCAGCTTTAATGCTGGTGTGGTAGCCGTTATTGTACGAAAATTCTACAAGTGGCAGATGTTTTTCCCAGCCATTGCCAAAGTCGATTACACATGCACGAAGCATGTCTTATAGAGTTTGAATAGTGCGCTCAGACTGCCCATCCGTCTGAGGATGATAAGCTGTGCTCATGTCTAAACGAGAGCCAAAAGATTTGTGCATTGCTTGCCATAGTTCCGAAGTAAAACGTGCATCACGATCAGAGATAATGGAGGTTGGCACCCCGTGCCTTGAAACCACTTCTTTTAAGTAGATGTCTGCTAATGTAGAGAACTTGTCTGTTTCTTTGATAGCCAAAAAGTGAGCAGACTTTGTGAGTCGATCTACGATCACCCAAATAGTATCATTCCCACGTTGAGATCTAGGCAGGCCAGTAACAAAATCCATGGAAATTTGCTCCCATTTCCATTATGGTATCTCAGGTTGTTGAAGTAGGCCTGAAGGTTTCTGGTGTTCGGCTTTGACTCTCGCACAAGTCAAACACTTGTTGACATAAGTTGCTATGTGAGCCTTCATGCTAGGCCACCAGTACGTAGTTCTGAGGTCGTGGTACATCTTATCCGAACCAGGATGTACTGAGTAGCGAGACTTATGAGCTTCATCCATTACAAGCTCGCGTAAGTTGCTGTAGAGTGGGACCCAGATGCGTCCTGTTACATAGTAGGCTCCGTCTGCCTTTTGTTCTAACCGTTGCCTTGAGCCGCGTAGGGCTTCAGCCCTGACGTTTTCTGGTTTCAATGCTTCTACCTGAGCATCTCGTATCTGTGAAGGAAGACTAGACTGAATAGTGAGTTACAACGCTCGTACATGCCTAGGTGTAGTATCCTTTCGACCGAGGGCGTCAGCCACCACATTGGCTTTGCCCGGATGGTACTTATAGCACATTCGTAATCGTTCAGTAATTCGACCCATCGACGTTGTCGCATGTTCAACTCTTTCTGCTTGAAAATATGTTTGAGGCTCCTGTGATCAGTGTAGATAGTGTACTTGGTACCGTACAGGTAATGTCGCCATATCTTGAGCGCAAAAACAACAGCTCCCAACTCTAAATCATGTGTAGTGTAATTCCGTTCGTGAATCTTAAGTTGGCGTGAGGCGTAGGCTATAACTTTATCCCGTTGCATCAATACACAACCAAGACCCTGAATTGATGCGTCGCAGTAAACTACAAAATCGTCCGTGCCTTCAGGCAATGAGAGGATAGGTGCGCTACAAAGTCTATCCTTTAAGTGCTGAAACGCTGTTTCCTATGTATTACCCCAACGGTAAGCAACACCTTTCTGTGTCAGTAATGTGAGCGGTTGCGCAATCTTTGAGAAGTCTTTGATGAACCGTCTGTAATAACCCGCCAAACCCAAGAATTGGCGTATTTCGGTTGGTGTGCGAGGTGCAGGCCAGTTCTTGACCGAACCTACCTTGGATGGATCAACATGAATTCCATCCTTGTTTACCACGTGGCCTAGGAAGTGGACTTCACGAAGCCAGAAGTCGCATTTTGAAAACTTGGCGTACAGCTGTTCCGTTCGAAGAAGTTCCAAAATAGGTCGTAAATGATGCTCGTGTTCCTCCTGACTCTTCGAATAGATCAGGAGGTCATCGATGAAAACAATAACAAACTTGTCAAGATAAGGTTTGCACACCCTGTTCATAAGATCCATGAAAACCGCAGGCGCGTTTGTTAGCCCGAATGGCATAACCAAAAACTCGTAATGGCCGTAGCGTGTTCTAAACGCTGTTTTTGGAGACGTCCTCATCCCGGACTCTCAGTTGATGGTAACCTGACCTCAGGTCAATCTTCGAGTAATAGCTCGACCCTTGCAACTGGTCGAATAAGTCGTCGATGCGTGGAAGAGGATAGCGATTCTTCACGGTCACCTTGTTCTGTTCACTGTAATCTATGCACATGCGGAAGGTACCGTCCTTCTTCTTTACAAACAATACGGGAGCTCCCCAGGGGGAGGAGCTAGGACGTATGAAACCCTTTTCCAAAAGTTCTTGCAATTGCTTAGATAGTTCTTCCAGTTCGGTTGGAGCTAAGCGATAAGGTGTTCGAGCTATAGGTGCTGCTCCTGGAGCTAGCTCGATCTGGAATTCGACTTGGCGATGAGGCGGTAGCCCAGGTAAATCTTCAGGAAACACTTGAGGAAAGTCGTGTACAACTGGAATATCCTCTAACTTCTTCTCTTTCGTTGATATATCAGTAACGAGTACTAATATAGCAGTGTGGCCCTTTCGCAAACACTTCTGAGCCTTCAAGAAGGAGATGATGCCACTCACGACACCACTCTTGTCGCCTTGAGCTTCGAGAGGTTTTTTTTTTTTTTTCCAGAACAGGGAATACGAATGATCTTCTCTTTGCATAGGATCTCTGCTTGTTGTTGGGGTAAGCAATCCATCCCAATGACAATGTCGAAACTACCCAAAACTATAGGAATGAGGTTGATGGAGAATGTCTGACCAACTAATACGAGGTTACAACCCTTGACTACCAGAAGATTGCTGACCAGTGCTCTGATAGTCATCAATCTTCCGCTGCCGTGCCTGGGACTGAACTGAAGTTGAACCCTTGCTGGAGGTTCCATCCCATTTTCGTTTGTTGTCACCGGGAGTAGCAGAAGTAGTAGTAGTAGTAGTAGTAGCACCAATACGTTTAGGCAGCTTGTTCTGTTCCACAACCTGGTCTGTGAGACGATGAGCAAGACGAGTAACATCTTGAATAGTAGCATGGTTAACAGCAGCCACATGACTTTGAATCTCTGGTACTAAGCCTTTGAGGTCCATCTCAATGCGCTTGATGGGAGGATCCACCATAGTTGGACATAACACTGCCAGTTCGTTGGATCGTTTCGTGTACGCTTCTATCTCTGACCCCGTCATCTCCAGGTTAAAGAACTCTACTTCCAGCTTGTGGATGTCATCACGACTACAGTATTCACGTTTGATCAGTTCTTTAAAATCATTCCATGGGGTGGCATTAGCAGCCGCCAGCCCCAGCATCTAAACTTGCGCGTTCCACCAAGTTAGCGCAGTGCCTTCGAGAGTACCAGTGGCGTACTTCACCCTACGAGCCTCAGGGCATTCACACATCTCGAAGACCGATTCAAGCTTTTCAAACCAATGGAGGAGTCCAACTGCTCCTTCCGTGCCACTGAAAGTAGTAGGACGACAGTCCATGAAAGTTTTGAACGTGCATACAGGTGGCTGAGCGTGTTGACCTGTCGTGTGTAAGAGTAAACATACTTGAGCACGAGTGTTGGTTTACGAGAGTAGGTTCTAAAGATCCTAGAGTAAGTGGTGATGGCAGGTTACACCTCCTGCCTGGGTAGCTGCGAGTGCTGCAGTAACTTGTTCAGTGATCGAAGCCGCCAACTGGGCTTGAGTTAGGTTAACGCGTCCACTCATGATCTTGATATCAAAGAGAACATGAGTGAGAGAGGTTCACGAGAAATGCGATGACAGAAGAGTGTGAGCATACAAGGTTTCAAGTAGTAGTTGTTACGTTATCTAAGCATACCATGAGCAAGTTCTATGTAATCTAGCAAGTAGGTAATGTAAACATGAACGGTATTACCTATAGTGTTGAGTCTTGCACGTGGAGCGAAGCGTCGTTGTGGATCGTTGAGCACTGTACAGGTTATAGTCTGGTTTTAATAAAAACGTTTTCCCCTTATTAAAACCTAGTTCACTATAACCAATGGCTCTGATACCAATCTGTCACACCCCCAAAATCCACATGCGGAGTACCACCGCTTGGAGGCGTGACTGACCAGGATCAAGCCACCAATCATATCAAACATAATATGTAATAAATGTAATTTAAACCAAACGATATGAAAGGTGTTCAAACAAAACATATCAAGTGTCTAGCGGAAGCAAAATTGTAAACCCAATGCAAGTAATAAGTTCGAATGTTTAAATGTTTTAACGTAGCATTCCTCGATCCATGTTCCACAACGACTGCGCCTCCCGTGCAAGCTCCAAGAGTACCTATGGTCCTGCAAGGCATGTAACAGAAAGTCAACAACTAGTTGAGCGAGTTCACAGTTGGTTATTCAGTTATAGTGTTCGTATCGTAAATCGTAAGCTCGTTTAGTAATCATGTATCGTATGTAATGGTATCGCGGCCCTCTAGGCATGTTTGCGAAGTTTAGTGGGGGTTTCCCATGTTTTCTAGACTAGTTATATTTGTATCGCGGCCCTCCAGGCATGTTTGCGAAGTTTAGTAATTGTATCGCGGCCAACCCAGGCATGTTTGCGAAGATTAGTATTTGTATCGCGGCCATTCCAGGCATGTGTGCGAAGAGTAGTGGGGGCTTCCCATGTATTACTAGTCTAGCTGTATCTATAGGTGTCCTCCCCAACCCGAGGACAGTGGTGCGTATTCTAGTAGCGAAATAAGTACATGAAATCATTCAATCCCATTCCCAACCCCGGGAATCCCATGCCTTGGTAAGAGTGTGAACTCACCTTGGTTTGCTCGGTATGCTAAGTTAAGTGCTCACAAGAAATCAATCATGTCCTATAGTGCACATATACTCAATCAGTTTAGGTTCGTAACGATTCACATATATTCTAATGTCACATAGTGTGTTTGGCAGTTAATCATCATGCAACACAATAAGTTAATCGCATCTATACACTTAACAGAGTTGCATACGTTAACAGAATCAAATAAAGTTAACAGAGTTAGTTGGCTAACGAGGTTAATTGATTAACAAGGTTACTCATCTTGGCTTAACAGAGTTAACATGTTCTAACAGTATCAATAACTTAATAAGGTTGAAAGCTTAAAAGAGATTCATATACATTACATATTTAACACAGCAGATACGTGCAATAGCTACCCTAAACATCATTAACATATTCGGCAGTTTCAAACAATTGTTCAATCGGAACATTAACACCATTACATAATTACTCAGTCATTTGTTCATTCAGAAACATCCTCCAATCATCACGTAGACAGAGTCATTATCAACATGCTAATTCAAACATTCATGTGAGCCTCAAGTATCTATTTGTTTTATATAGACTTTTATTAAAATCGATGTACCTAGACATTCGCATGATCATACATCAATTCATTCAGATCTGATTCATTGGGTTTGAGAACATTTATTGTTGTATAATCATCATGCCAAAATCATCATGCCACACTTACATATTATTTGTTCCACATAGAACTAGTATATTAAACTACTTCTGACAATACCCATTTACTAGGCACATGGTTAGATTATATCAACACTAACTAGGTGGTCCAATCAACAAAAACTTACAATCCACTATATCGAGAATTTCAACAAACAGTCAATGGATCTTGTGGTCCAATTATATTCAAGTAACAATTGCATTCACATATTCACATATTCACATGTATATATTTATTATTCTTTTGAAATGGCAGACAATTGTGTTTATCACCTCAAGAGTATTGGACCAAGCTATGACATGTAATATTTATTTATTTCCCAACTTGATAATTGAACTAGAAGAGGGATCACATGAACTTTAATTCACAATTCACAAATCTCAATTATAATTGGGCCGCACAATAGAGATAAGCTGACACCAATCACATCCCTTGACTATCACACAATCACACACAATCTTTAATTAGCATGATTCTTGAAACAACAATCAGATAAATAACATAAATCATCATCTCATTTAATCTGCTAATCATGAGCAATAATACCACAACCAGATTTCGACCAACAATTCATAATAATCATCATTAAATCTTACGTTCATAACACTAACAATTACAGTTAACGGAGATATCAATCCAGAAATCATGTAAAGGTTGAACACTAACCGGAATAGAAAAACTAGCGGGTCGATTGGGAAGAAAGGTTCTAAAGGCTTGCAGTCGCCGTCACTCAGTTGAAGAGGTGTTCTAGGGTTCACAGAGTGTTCTCTCGCATTCGATAGCAAAGTTATAACAAATCCTTATCTGATCGCTAATGGGCCGAAGCCCATGTATTGTTTTCGTTGGCCCCCTTAATTGACGTCGTGAGAGGTATGTAGTTACAAGGTGTGTGTGTGGATGTTGGACCTAACATGTTTCATTTTTTTTAATTAATACAAAACATCTAAATAATACCAAGCATAACATTAACCTACACACACATTAATAGTGCACACCAAACATATCATAACAATCACAATACGATTTAACGTATTACAAACGTGTACGTATTACAAGCGTGTACAGTTGTGAAACCAAACAAGTCGTGTAAACAAACCACCTAAACTATTAACGTGCAATAAATGCAAAGATGGAAATCTTGGAAACTCGAGTTGTCACACGTTGAGCGTTGCGTTGCGAGTAAGCGGTGAGATAGTATTAAACAATAGTTACACAAATAACATAACCAACCTAATAATTATAAAAGTAACTTGTATTTCGGGTTGCGACGCGATGTGATAGAATTGCGATTGCGTTTGCGATCAACATCCCACAATATATACATAAGCACACACATGTAAGGCACATAATAGCACACACACGTAAAACAATATCCAGAACCTGTAATTCGAATTGCGATGTGATAGCGATGTGATAACGTTCAGTAGATTAGCGTTTAGTTACGTTTATCGCATTGTTACTTCACATATTAAATAATCGTAAAAACAAATAGCGTTAAGTGAGTGTCGATTATTGAGTCAAAGTGTACAAGAGATAATTAAGCAAGGAATCATAGATCCAATAAGCAATCTTTTCTTCCTTTGACTTGTACTTTGACTTTGACTCCGGAAAGTCGGGTTGTTACAGTCCTCATCAACTGAATATTCAAATGAAAAATCGACTAAATATTGTTTTTAATAGGTCAACCTATTGATCACCATGTCCGCATCATATTCTCCTATATAGCTATTAATTCAAGCTCTGAAGTTTTTGCAATCATCAACAGTGGCGCCAACTTTCTCAAAACCACCATATCGTTCTCTCATTATATGAAAGGCTTTGACCGGGCCAAGGTTTAGAGTCCCCAATTCCCATATCATTTCCTCTTGGACTTCTGACAATTGCCTGTAAGCTGGTAGCATATGAAGATCTTCAAGACATACATCCTTATGATTTTGGCCAGTAACAAATTTTTTGACTGTAAATGATGTCCCATCCACCGAACCAAGCATAATTTGCGCTTTGCATCCACTTCTAATGGTTCCTCTTTTCCTTGTTTTGTAAGGATTTTTAGCCTTTGAATGAGCATCGTCAATAAACAATGCCTTGCATCCCTCTTTCGAGCTCACAAAATATTTAGTTTTAATTATACCACCACTATGGGTTTCACCACCTTTCTGGGAAGAAAAATCAGCTAACTTCGTATATGTTTGGTAAAACACATATGTTTATTCAATGGAATTAAAATGCATGCCAACCATAGGTGTAGCTGATGCTTCTACCTCGGGAATATAAACCCTTTCATCTACAAAATTAAATAAAAGGATAAAAAAAATACAATTTATCAAGAACTAGTAATCCAACATGTTTTACATATAATGAAAACTACATGCGATTTGTGGTGTCATTCTATGGGAAAACATCATGTTATGACTTTTATAACATGCGAATGTTAAACTCATCACATGCGAAATTAACAATTTGATTCCATGTTTTATACATGCGAATTATGATATCATAACATGCGAAACCAGCGTGTTATACCTTTGATTACATGTGAATTGTTAGACTCATGACATGCGAAGTTAAAAACAAATTGATTACATATCAGTTACCTCTCTAATAGCATTTAAAAACATTAGATCAATTATAGTCACAAAATCGTTACACCGATTATAAAAAACAACTGAAATCGAACATTTAAACATCTGAATTAACAACTTACTATTGGAACACTCATTTACAACATTCGCATTTACAGAATTAGGATTTCTGACTTCTTCGTTTGTAACTCTCTGATCACCTGCCAATTGAACGTGATCACTGACGAATTCAGCATCTTCAAAACCAACATCTGTGTTTCTTCCGGTGCTGCTTTGTGGATCCATTACAAAAAACAATTGATTAAAACCCCTAATCGCACATAAACGAACGAAAACAGCAATGTATATTTTTCAGAATTATGAAAATTTGAAAGTGATACGAATCATAATTACCGGGATAGTGGTGTAACGAACTAATCGGGATCTGGAATTGTCTAATTTGCCCTCTGATGATTGAATGGAATGTATGATATACCCTTATGTAAGAAAAATGAATCAGGGATGCGTGTGAGGCTGTGGGTATCGCGTACGTACTGTATGATTAGGGCTTTTGTATTCTACACTTCCTCTCTCTCTCTCTCTCTATATATATATATATATATATATATATATATATATATATATGGTAAAATGAAAACTCATACGAGTTATGAGAACCTAGAGAACTCGGCCTTGCGAAAGGTTTTTCAATTTTTTTTACCAGTAATCCTTAAAAAATAACTTTTCCAAAAAAAAACCTGGTTTTTTATTTAGAGCAACCGTAAATGCTGTAAAAGCAGTTGTAAGGGGCCGAAAACACCAATTCGATTTCTTTATTTACGACCGTCTTTGTAACATTTTAATCTAGAGGTGTGAAAAACATGGGGGCAAAACTCGCTCGATAATGCCGAGTTCTCTAAGTTCTCACAACTCGTAGGAGTTTTCCCTTGATCCGAATCCTATATATATATCTATATATATATATATATATATATATATATATGGGAAATTCAATGTATAAAACAATTCATAGCAAATAAAATTTCACCCTTGATGTTTATGATTGTTCTTTGCACATTGTGTAGTTGTGTATGAGATTGGTGTTCTTAATTTGGCTACATTGAAGAAGATCTAGCGAGTCAATCAGGAATAAGAAGAAATCGAGTAAGTTGATTCATAAAAAGAGAAACCTTTGAAGAAGGATTTATTTGAGGGATTCAAAGCGTTGTTTAAGCAATGATTGTTGTGTGTGTGTGAAAGAAGGAAGTCGTGTTCGAGTGTGAAGAAAACCATGGAAGATGAGTAAGTGTTAAGTACCCGGGATGGTGCATATGAATCCCAATGAACCTTTCAATCATCAATGGTCTGTGTGATCAATTCGAAACCGCTAGTGTGAAGGAGACGATTAAAGGAATCGATGAAAGATAATTCAATCCCTTTGTTGTGCAAACCAAATAAGCGTATCAATCCCTGTTTTATGAAGACGACATTCAATCCACTGCAAGGAAGTAACAAGTGCATGAGAGAAGGATATGTTGATGCAATGAATGCGGGAAACAAAAGGATAAAATTGTTGTAGTGAGTTAAAAGAAGAGATATTTGAATATAAAATTGGAAGCATTGAAGTAGAAAAAAGTAAAAAGGTTATGGTAAATGTAGAACAAGAATTTGATACAAAAAAGGGGATTATAATTGCAGTGATTGCAGATGAAGTTATTGACGCAATGAATATTGGAATGAAGCTTTGCTTAGTTAGAAATGCTAGAATCAAGTAAAAGAAGAAAGATAGAAAATCATGATATTTCAGTGATGAAGAATAAGCCTCGATCAATTCATGGATGGTCGACAGCATGCGGATCGAAGATGTGAACATGTTTAATGACACGATGTCAAGTTTAGGGGGAAATGTTGGACTGAAACATTAACAATATATGTAAAAATCTTAAGTAGAAGGGATAGTTTGTTTATATATGTAAAGAGTTAGGATCCTGTAAAAAAGACTAAAAGTGTGAGAAGGGTAAGAAAGAATCTACACCATTAGATCTTTGATCTAATGGTTGAGATTAATAGGGACCAAATTGTAAAATTTGATTTATTTTTTGGACTGAATTGAAAATTCTAGGGGTAATAAAGTCTTTATATCCATTCAAAAATAGAAACTGTAAATCAAAATCCCTACAATATCTCTCTCTCTCCAGATGATCTCCATCTACGATCAAAGATCTCTCTCATAATCAATCTGAAGAAGAAACACGACAGCGGCCAATCGGAAAATCAAACACGACAGCGGCAGCGGCGGCGGTGGTGGTGCGAGCGGCAGCGGCGGTGGTGGTGGTGCGACCGACAGCGGCGGTGGTGCTGGTGCGAGTGGCAGCGGCGGTGGTGCTGGTGCGAGTGGCAGCGGCGGTGGTGGTGCTGGATCGACAGTGGTGGTGCGGCGGTGTTGGTGCCGGAAGTGGCAGTGGTGGTGGTCCTGCGATCTCTTTCTATCTACCTCGAACGGCGCCGGAAGTGGAGAAGATGATACAGAGGTGTTATATTCTTTCATTAATGGTGTTTTTTTTCTTTTATGAATGGTGTTTTTTTTCTTTTCTGAATGGTGCTATTTTTTCTTTTCTGAATGGTGTTATTTTCTTTTCTGAATGGTGTTATTTTGTTTCTGAATGGTGTTATTTTTGTTTCTAAATGGTGTTATTTTCTTTTTCTGAATGGTGTTATATTTTATTTACTGAATGATGTTATATTCTTGTACTGAATGGTGTTATATTATTTACTGAATGGTGTTATTTTGTTTACTGAATGATGTTATTTTTTGTTTACTGGATGGTTTTTTTTTTTTTTTCTGAATGGTGTTATTTTGTTTCTGAATGGTGTTATTTTTTGTTTACTGAATGGTGTTATATCTTGTACTGAATTGTGTTATTTTGTGTACTGAATGGTGTTATATTTTTGTTTACTGAATGGTGTTATATTATTTTGTAAAAACACCATGAATTGAACTATGAATTTTTTTAAAACACCATGTCATGAACATGCTCTGATTCTGTGAATGATGCAAAAAAAATTAAAATGAATGATGTTATGGACGGTTATAATTCCTTAAATCAAGGATTTTCTCTCTCCAAATCCTTAAATCAAGGATTACCATATTTGAATTTGTTAATGCATTTACAATCATACCCTTTTCAATTAATTTAGATCTAATGGTTGAGATTCTTTCTTACCTTTCTCACACTTTTGGTCTTTTTTACAATAACTCCACCCTATATGTAAATATAGTAAAGAATGTGTCATTTAGGTTAAGAATAACAACGGTTTCGGAATAACCGTCATATAGGGTATATGTAGCAGATTCAATGTATCAAACAAATCATAACGAATACAATTCCACGTTTGATGTTTCTATTTGTTCTCTGCACATTATGTATTTTTGTATGAGATTGATGTTCTTAAATTCGCTACATAATCCCTTTATCATAACACACTTTATAAGCCTAAAGAAACACTATCAAGGATTTCAAGTAGTAAAGAATCATGTTTGATTCTTAACATGATGGATTAGCAATCTGGTATGCTAAGCAAATGAGTTTTGTTAAAGTGGATTCCAAACACAAAACAATATATTTTTGTTTAACCAACCAATTCATAGCACAATCAACTATCAATTTGTGTTTATTTTATTTTTCACTAAGGCTGGAGAGTGTGGTTGGAGCCCCCTAGGGGCTTTATCAGGCCACGTAAGCGACACGTAGGAGCCACGTCAGCCAAGGGGCTTTATCATGCCCCCCCCCCTTTAGTTTGCAGGGTGTGGATGGAGCCCCCGTCATCATTACCTGATTATTTATTTATATATATATTTATATTTTTAAATTAAATGGCAATTTTAATAACTAGAAAATTAAAAAAAAACATAATTTCATTAAAAAAAATGAAAACACTACAAAGTCATTAAAAAAACACAAGGTACTAGAAAAAAACACAACATACTAGGAAACAAACTATATATATTTTGCCCGAATTTGTGCCTTACGAGCCTCCAAAATGACTCGGTCATCCTCTGGTAGATTTGACAAATCTCTTGCGAGAAAATCCATGTCTTTTTGGATTTGTTTCTCCATTCTCATTTATTGGTCTTTTTCGCTAATAGAGATTATTTTGTTGAGACTTGCCTCGAAGTCGCTCAACTTTGACGGGTCATCCGATGGCGTTGTAGAAGACTTTCCTCGTACCGGTGCCTTACTTTTATCCCTACCAGTTGGTCGAGGCAGCTCTTCTGGTTCTTCAAATTCGTCAACATCGTCGTTTAGATTAATTACTGTACGAGCATCGGACCCTGATGGTTCGGTGGTGGATGTTGATTTGGACCGTTTAGATTTAGGGCGGGTTGGGTCGAACGGTGGTACAAGATGCCACTTGGGAGATTTGCGAAGAAGCATCCATGTTGTTACCAACGTAAAAACATGCCCATGGTACAATCTATAGTCGTTGTGGGCTTGGGTCATGACGTCGCTCGAACCACTTTTCCTTCGACTACTGTTGACGAGATTAATATATATGTTGTTGAAATTGGTAACCTTCGTCCTCATAGCACCCCACTTTCCCGAAAAAGAGTCGGGTGTTTGATATTCGCCACGACCCATTGCGGCGAAAAACTTCTCACGTATACGACCCCAAAATACCTTTATGTCTTGGTCGTTTCCTATAAAAAATTTTATTTACAAAACAATATGTTTGAATTAAAAATTAAATTTACAAAACTATATGTTTATAAAAGTATGTAAAATTTACCAACAATCTCGTCCTCCGATACGTCGAGCCATGCTTTTGCCAACTCGAACTCTTCCTTAGGCGACCAAAATTCGACCTTCTTAGCAGCACGTTTTTCGACCTCATCCTTCTTTTTATGACTTTTCTTTTTTTCTAGAAGGGGGTTCGACTTGGGTTTCGGGAACGGATTCGGTTTCGGTTGAGTTTTGGGTTTCGAGTATGTTTTTGGTTTGGGGTATGTTTTGAGGTACGTTTTGAGGTATATTTTGGGGTATGTTTGAGGGAAAAAATGGGGATTGAGAATAGTACCCGAAAAACCGGGCATCGGTGGAGTGGTGGGATGAGGAGAAGTTGGGGTTCTTGGTGGCATTGGATAACATCCAAGCTCACCCTTACGCGGGTCTCGGCACCGGTCCTCTTGCTCGTTGTTTTGCAAAGTTTGCCAAAACGGATTGCTCGGGTCCCATGGGTTTGGGTTGTTGGGAGACATTGTAGAGAATTATTTAAAAAATGTAGAGAATGGTATAAAAAGTTTAGAGAAAGTGAAAGGAATGGAATAAAAAATGTAAGGAATGTTGGGTATTTATAAGGTTAATTTATAAAAAAGGAAATTATTTTTTTTTAAAAAGTTACCGTTTCAAACGGTCAAATGTCATAACTCCTCCTCGTTCCACGTGATTCCTGATCATTATCACCACGGAGCCCCTCCTATAGCGTCCCCCATTGAATTCGACGGTGTGGTTGTATAGCGCCTAGGGGCGCTATAGAGGCTGAGTTGGCCTGGGTGGCGCCCTCACACCCTCCGGCCTAAAGATCAAGAATAAACTTCTAAAATGGCCCCCGAGGTTTGGGTACTTTTGCCACTCTAGACTAGAAAATTTGTTTTTTTTTTTTTGCCCAAAATGGCGCCTGAAAGGTTTAAAATTTGCCATTTTAACAACCCTTTAACGGTGGCCGTTAGCCTCAAGAAAATTTTTGTCATCTCTGACCTCAGGTGCCATTTTGACATCATTTAAACCTAAGGGACCATTTTAGCAAATAAATAAGACAAACAATTATTTATTTAGACCGTGGGGTATGGTGGGGCTTGGGTTGGGCATTTAGTGACACGTGTAAAGGGAGCCAACCCACTGCCAGGTTACGTGTCCGCGGGGTATGGCGGGGCGTGGGTTGGGCTTGGGTTGGGTGCACCGCGTGGCATAAATGTTTAAAAAAAAATACAAAAAATTTATAAAAAATCACACAACATTTATAAAAAAACCTACAACTTCATTAAAATTTTAAAAATTACATAATCCTAAAAATTACATAATTTCTAAAAATTACAAAATAAAAAAACCTAGAGCGTTAAAAAAATTTCAAAAAGTTCGATCTTGTCGAACGCCTTCTTTTCCACGCTTCGAAACTCTATGTTCGCCACCGCCACCCGGTCCTCGTGGCTTAACTCGCCACCGGGAACCGCTTCGTAGTAAGCCTTGAAACGCTCGAGCTTGGGCCGTAGGTCGCACCATTTATGTTGGCACGCGTTGAGGTTGTGGCGGTCGTTACCGACGTTATGTCGGTAGGCCGCGAATGCTTCCGCCCAATATTTTGTTTGGCCCGGTGGCCGCCCCTTCATAGCGTCGACGACGCTAGTTACGAGTGCCATTTCTTCTTGACGGGTCCAGGATGCCATAGTGCTGTTGGGTTCGTGGGATGGGGGGGACCAGCAGGGTAGCAGGTTCAAGACAGTGGGAAAATCACGTCGGTAACGACCGCCACATCTCCTCTCCCCCTCTCTCTTCTTTCTCTCTCTCAACTTCCTCTCCGCCCTCATCTGTCATGAAGCAAGACATTTTAAGATGTTTCTATTTCGGGAAAATCACAAAACTAGCCTTGACAACGCCGTTTTTTCAATTTTGGCCAACTGACCCGGCTCCACGAGCCGGCACCGTCAACTGAACCGGCTCGAACCTTGTGTTGTGCCGGCTCAAGGAGTTCCTTCAACGATGACCAATCTGATGGAGACACGTGTCCGACAAACGGCTCGGATCAGCTGAAACGGCTCCGAGCAGGTGAACCGGCTCGAACCTTGTGTTGTGCCGGCTCATAGCATACCTAAACCGGCTCGAACCTTGTGTTGTGTCGGCTCGTAGCATACCTGTGCCGGCTCGTGGCACACCATCACTCCACCGCCACCATCACCTCCACCGCCACCATCACTCCACCGCCACCATCAAAACCAGTACTCTCTCTCTCTCTTTCTCAAAACCAGTACTGTTTCTCTCTCTCTTTCTCAAAACCAATACTCTCTCTCTTTCTCAAAAACACTGATCTTTAACAGGAGGTGGTGCTTGGTGATGGTGGGTTTTTCGGCAAAGGAGGGAAGGAGGAAAAGGGGGTGGCGTTTTGGTTCGGCGGTTGTAGTGTTATGGTGGTTTGGTGGAGGTGGGTATGGGTTAAGGAGGCGGAGCAGTGGTGGTGGAGGTGATGGTGGCGGTGGAGGTGATGGTGGTGGTGGAGATGAATGTGTTTCTCTCTCACACACAAACACACACTGAAGTTTGAGCCGTTTACCTTGAGCCGTTTCAAAGAGAACAGAGAGAGAAGATTGAGTGTAGCAGTGGAGATGACAGAGATATAGAGACTAGGGGACAAATGGACACGTGGCAAAAAACGGTTGGTTGCTTGAAAGGATTTTTTGAGCCGGGTGGGGATTCGTGAAACGGCTCGTGGAGCCGGGTCAGTTGGCCAAAATTGAAAAAACGGCGTGGTCAAGGCTAGTTTCGTGATTTTCCCTTCTATTTCTAACATTCATCATGCAAACATCACTTCAAGTTTAGTTGACCTAAGATTGCATATGTTTAAAAAGTTTGTGGATGTAAAAACAACCTTTTTATAAGTAAAGAAGTTTGCTTCATATAATCAATAAGCTTGTTGCTCGCCTACCTGCCATTAGTTTGTTATTCATACAGTAAAATTTCATAAGAACAGTAAAATAGTATACTAATGTTACAAAAATAAAAGTTAAACGCTTTATCTTTGTTCCTTAACTGGATCATCCCAAGAATAATGAACTGTATATAGCTTAGTTGTACAATTCATTATTTGTTTAATAGTGTGCTTGGATGTATCTTCAGAAATTTCAGTATTATAGGCAAATTGTTAAGTTTTGACCGAAATGCCTAAATCAACTTCTTTTATAACGAAAGACTCGTAAGGCTGGAGGGTGTGGGATGGAGCCCCTAGGGGCTTTATCAAGACACATAAGCGCCACGTAGGATCCACGTCAGCCATAACGCCCCCTTTAATTTGCACGGTGTGGGATGGAGCCCCCTATTAATCAAAATAAAAAAAAAAAAAAATTTGATTGGATGACATGTGAGGGTCCCACCTGATAAAGCCCCTTCTCCCTCGTTACCACCATGGAGCCCCCTCTTAACTTTGAGGGTGTGGGTGTATAGCGCCCGGGGCGCTATAGGTGATGACATGGCCGAGGGTGGCGCCCCCACACCCTCTTGCCTAATATGCCTTGAGAGGGGTGGGGGTCAGGGAGGGGATAAATAAATAGAAAATTATTTTAATTTTTTAATTGCCAAAATGGCCTCTGAGGTTTAAATAATGGCAAAATGGCCCCGAGGTTTAAATGATGGCAAAATGCCCCCCTAAGGTCGTAAATCACAATTTTGCCCCTAAGGAGGCTACCATTAGAAGGCTGTTAAAACATAGGTTAAAATGACAATTTTAAACCTTTCAGATGTCATTTTGGCAAAAAAAAAATTCAGTCTAAAGTGTTAAAAATGCCTAAACTTCATAGGTCAATTTTGACAATTTACTCATAGATTAATTATGTCTAGGGAGTAATTAGTCTAAAGTGTTGTATGTTCTCATTTTAATCCTCTGATGTTATCTCCGAATGTTTGGTCATCTAGCTACTTGCTGGTTGCCTTTTAATGAAAACTTATGCCTTTCAAAAGAAAAGAAAAAAAAAAGATGACTTGAGCCAACCATCAAAAGCGTTGAATCTCCCTCCTGTGACTGAACCATATCATTAGAATTGTACGTAACCAATCTTCCTAACAGTAACATCCAACGGTCACAAAATGAAAATTGAAAATGAAAATTGTAGAATGATGTAGAAGAAAGGGCAAAAAAGTAATTTAAGATGGTTGAGTAGCCTCTATGACTTGTGACTTATCAATATCCATTTTGTGAGCAGTCCCTTTCAACAACGGTCACAAAATGCACCGGCTAATTGCCTACAGCCACTCATTCTTTTTCTACAGTTAAATGGTCCCATCATGCAAACGTTTGCCTTTTTTTTTAAAACACATTTTAAATCATTTTAATACACATATATTATCTACACAACTCTTAAATTTAAGAGCTAAAATTCAAAAATCCAGCACTATGTTTACTTTAAATTTCATACTTTTTAAAGGATAACTTAAAAAAAAGTTGCCTGAATAAAAAAATTAAAAAATAAATAAATAATTACCAAATTGTCTTAGTTAATAAAATTGTTTGAAAACATAAACGTTAAATTTTAACATTCACCAAAGTAGTTGGTCTTTATTTTCGCCAATTAGAAATCGTCACGTCAGCTTTTCCATTTAGCCTACACTTTTAACTGGCGGTTAAGGCTTAGCCCGTAAGCTTAGCCGAGGCTTTTGTGAGCAACTAAAATATATTAATGAGTAAATTACTTTTTGAGTCCCTGTGTTTTAATAGTTTTAACCACTTGAGTCCAAAATCAAAAAGTTTAATGCCCTGAGTCCTTAGTCATTTATTTTATAACAGTTTGAGTCCAGACTTTGTTCATTTTATAACGATTTGAGTCCAATTTTTTTTATAACGATTTGAGTCCAGACTTTGTTCATTTTATAACGATTTGAGTCCAATTTTTTTTATAGCCCAATTTTGTTTAAAAAAAAGTTGGACTAAAAAGGTTAAAATTTGGACTCAGGACGTTAAACATTTTGATTTTATACTTAAATGGTTAAAAACACTAAAACACAAGTACTCAAAAATAATTTACTCTATGTTAACTTTTTACAACTTTTGTTAAATAAGATCATTTTAATAAGAGAAAAATGCTCGGATAGTCCCTGTGGTTTCACATTTTTTCACCTATAGTCCCTATCTTTCTAAAACTACTTGAATAGTCCCTGTGGTTTTCCGTTTTGTTCTCGGATAGTCCCTGGGTCTAACTTCAGTTACTTTTCTCTGTTAAGTGGGTGTTGAAATGACCAAAATACCCTTTCCTTAAAAGGCCAAACCATAGGGACTATCCGGGCATCTTCTCGTTCGCTATACCCACCAGCACCCACCACTACCCTCCACCGGAGAACCACCACCACCGCCGCCGCCTACCACCTCCAATCATTGCCTCTTCAGCCAATCAACCACCACTTAGTCCGCCACCATCCACAGACCATCGAATAAATATAAACAAACACTTTGTTTGACTACACGGAGCAAAAAATGGCAGCGGGATCTAAAAATGAAAATGGCTGACAGCCATCGTCACCACCTGTAATCATCATCCTTGTCACCAGTAACATCAAAACCACCACTAAAACGCTGGATCTAACTTGAATGTAAAGCATCCTATGAAAACAGGAGTATATGACCCAGATCTACTCACCAGATGGACGCCCGTTACTGGTAAGCTTGACACGACTCTGATTCAGCCAACATAACTCCAGATTTGGTCGAATCTTAGCACACTCGAACTGAAGGCTGATTCATCCGTGACCCCAACTCGCCCCATCACCGCTGCTTTGTGGTTTAGAAACACCACCACCATCATCGGACGACCGAGCTGCCGCCGTCCACCCTTGTTCGAGCCAAACCACCCGACACCCATTACCACCACAACACCGCCGCCTCGCAACCCCTCATCCCTAATCGAAGCCCACATCCCTAATCGAAGCCCTAATCGTACCTGCAAATTCAACCGATTTGCCTTCAAATTCTTCAAACATTTTTGTGTGTATAGATGTTGAAACAGGTGTGAGCTGAAACAGATGAAAAAACAAGATGAAGGGAAGAAGCTTTCCGCCGGCCTGTCGTCACTACCCGAAACCAAACCCGAATCTGATCCGCATATGGAATGAGTGCACCAGGCTGAACCGGACCGAGCACCACCGTGAACCGGACCGAGCACCACAACCGTTATCAGTTCCGACGGTTTACTACCGTCGTGCACCACCACCTCCGCTGTCACGCGTCCCCGACGTTGTTGTTGCTGTTTAACATCGGAAAAAGCGGCCGCCGCCGTACATCGTGTGCCACCACCACCACTCGGTGGTGGTCGGCCATATGATTAAGAGAGACGAGCGAGAGTGGGGGGGGGGGGGGGGTTATAGTGAAGGAGAATGGTTGTGGTAATGGTGTTGGTGATAGTTGTGGATGTGTGAGGGAGTAGAAAACTGTGAAGGTAAATTGATGTATAAAGAAGATGCCCGGATAGTCCCTATGGTTTGGCCTTTTAAGGAAAGGGTATTTTGGTCATTTCAACACCCACTTAACAGAGAAAAGTAACTGAAGTTAGACTCAGGGACTATCCGAGAACAAAACGGAAAACCACAGGGACTATTCAAGTAGTTTTAGAAAGATAGAGACTATAGGTGAAAAAAGGTGAAACCACAGGGACTATCCGGGCATTTTTCTCTTTTAATAATTTTGTAAAAAAAAATAAAGCTAAAAAAAGCTGGCTAATAAACCAATAATTGGATGCCACTCTGTACTGGATAATAACACAACACACAAACAAACAATTCTAAATCAATCTGTCATCATCCCCTGCACTTTCCAGAACAACTACCAGACCTACACACAAAGCATATACTCAATATCAAATTATACAATGATTAATCTTAATCACAAATTTATTAAAAAATAAATAAATAAACAAACACCTTTTGGTTCAAACTGATAACATTTTCAGTATAAAACCACCCAACCCCTATCTTCTGTCCTCACAAAACCACCTCTCACTCACAACCTAAACTTAGAGAGAGAGTTTTTTTTCTAGAGAGAGAGAGCAATGGAGGGTAAGGAAGAAGATGTGAAGCTTGGAGCCAACAAGTATTCAGAAAGGCAGCCCAT
Organism: Helianthus tuberosus; assembly: GCA_030545235.1. Lineage (NCBI taxonomy): Eukaryota > Viridiplantae > Streptophyta > Magnoliopsida > Asterales > Asteraceae > Helianthus > Helianthus tuberosus. The sequence goes on from CM060390.1 coordinate 1,825,521, forward strand.
TGGGACATCAGCCCAAACAGATAAGGACTACAAGGAGCCACCACCAGCTCCTCTGTTTGAGCCAGGGGAGTTGAGTTCATGGTCCTTTTACAGGGCTGGGATTGCTGAGTTCATTGCAACTTTCTTGTTTCTTTATATCTCTGTGTTGACTGTTATGGGTGTGGTCAAATCTCCCACTAAGTGTGGGACTGTTGGTATTCAAGGGATTGCTTGGGCTTTTGGTGGCATGATCTTTGCCCTTGTTTACTGTACTGCTGGTATCTCAGGTATATTTTCATCAGAACCATAATCTTGATCATGTTTTGTTGTGTGATTCTTTTGTAAAGTGTTGACTTTATGCTTAGTGATGTTTGACTAGTTTAGATTTTGTTCTGGATCCAAGTGTTTAGCAGTTTAGATGATAAAGATGGTAGCTTTTTTATAAACCCTCATATTATAGGCCAAAAGTTTGAATTTTGACAACGAATTCATGCTCTTTAAGTGTGTCTATGGTTATTATTTTTCAAGATTTACTGTTTTTTGTTTATTTCTTGAACTAAAGATTCAATTTTTACTTAAATTATAGTTCATTTACAGTAAATCTTTCATCCAAGTGTTGTTTAGATGATAATGATTGTCTCTTTTTTACAAATCTTCATACTATAGCCCAAAATTTTCAATTTTGACTACTAGTTGATACCCTTTAAGTGTGTTTTTGAACTAAATACTCAATTTTTAATTATATTATAGTTCATTTGCAGTAAATCTTTATCATATAAGTGTTGTTTAGATGATAAAGATTGTCACTTTTTTACAAACCCTCATAATATAGCTCAAAAGTTTCAATTTTGACAAAGAATTTTCAAGATTTACTCTTTTTTCTGCAAACCCTTTAAATATTTTGCACAAAAGGTTTAATCTTTAAAAAAATTGTTGTTGGTTTGGTGTAAAACAGGAGGACACATTAACCCAGCAGTGACATTTGGTTTGCTATTGGCAAGAAAACTATCTTTGACCAGGGCAGTGTTCTACATGGTGATGCAGTGCCTTGGAGCCATCTGTGGTGCAGGTGTGGTCAAGGGGTTCATGGGCAAGCATGAGTACACCACTTTGGGTGGTGGAGCCAACACTGTAGCCCATGGTTACACCAAGGGTTCAGGTCTTGGTGCCGAGATTGTTGGCACTTTCGTGCTCGTTTACACCGTCTTTTCCGCCACCGATGCCAAGAGAAGTGCAAGAGACTCCCATGTCCCTGTATGATTACAATTTCCCCCTTAATTATTAATATAATGATCAAATATGTTATAAAGATCAAACCTTTATGCTGACTTTGAATGTTTTGTTGTAGATTTTGGCTCCTCTCCCAATCGGGTTCGCGGTTTTCTTGGTCCATTTGGCCACCATCCCCATCACCGGAACCGGTATTAACCCTGCAAGAAGTCTTGGAGCTGCAATCATCTACAACAAGGACCATGCTTGGGATGACCATGTAAGATTTTAACTTTGACTTTTTAAGTCAACATTCATTTCACTAATTGGTCAAAACTGATACTTTTTTTTTTACTTTGTGTTGCAGTGGATCTTCTGGGTTGGTCCATTCATTGGAGCTGCACTTGCTGCTATCTACCATGTGATTGTGATCAGAGCCATTCCCTTCAAGAGCAGATCTTAAATTCTTTTTGTTTCTTTAATTGTTTTGTCTTTGTGGATTATGTCTTGTTGTTCTTTGTTCAATTGTGGCTTTTTGTGTTTTGTTATTGTGGGTTGTTAATAAATGTTGTGTAAATTATAACCCCCAAAGGTTTCATTTCTTTCTTCCTTGTAACATCTTTAAGACCATGGAAGGAGAATCATGTTTTTTAGATTATATCATATGTTTTTCTTCCTTGATTTCTTTCTAAATTCCAATGGGTTGATATGGTGGCAGGTGGCAAAATTGTCGTCATCGTCATACTCATTTTAATGGGTCCGAGGATGGTAAGATGTAGACAACTTTACCTTTACCCCTTAGAAATAGAGAGGCTGCTTCCAGTGAGACCCGGGCTCGATAGATCATCACACGGTGGTAATTTCTACCCATTCATGAATTGATCGTTTTCGGTTGGTTATGTTTAATTAAATAGTTATAGTTAATTAAGAAAATTAACCAAAGAGATGGGTTTGAGTCTTGTTTAGAGCAAAATTGGTCTGGTTTCCTTTTGAGTGGGCCTTTAGGCAGTGAGTTTCCTTTTGAGTGGCTGCGGGCCGGGTCACCAACGTTACAATCTTGTACGTGGCCTTTTGCCATTGGGTTTACCGGGATGATCTGGATTTTGTTGGTTGTTTAAAAAGAACTTGTTAAATTAGGGAATAATTATAAATACCCAACAAAAGTGGCCCATTCCGTTGTTGGTCGTTTAAAAAGAACTTGTTAAATTAGGGAATAATTATAAATACCCAACAAAAGTGGCCCATTCCGTAAATGAACTCAACGCTGTTGCCAAACTTGTTTCATGGGTTGTTAGCCCATAAAATCAAGACTTTTTTTATTTCCTTTTTCAAATAAGCCCATTTCAAATGAACCCAAATCGTTCCCATTTCATGGGTTAGCCCACAAAATCACGACTTCTTTCTTTCCCTTTCCAAATGATGGAATATTATTTTCGTCTGGGAAACTATAGTAAATTTTTAGAAATTAACCTTAAAAACAAATGGTCATTTGATTAATATAAACCAAATGTGTAAAGTCTCTAACCTATAGATTAAAATAAGTAACATGAACATGCCACAAAGCCATTCATGTAAAAAATTCTAATCAAAATATTAAAATTAAAAATGATAAAGAAAATCATCATTGAAATACAACTTGTTAAAATTAAAACTAATAAACGTATTGAAGGCTACGAATGCCTAGGTGGCGCCCAATAAGGTTGCTTACCTGCCGAACCAATGTGACAGACCGAGTAGAGTTGAGTTGGCTCATTTACACCCGAAAAAGATCTCTAAATGTAGACTTGTCGTAAGTACTTGTGATTTTTTAAGTTAATTATTTGTTAACTCTTAACTTCGCAACGATTTGAAAAATTGACGTTCAATCTTTTTTTTTTCCCACAAAAAGATTATATTATCTTATTTTGATAAATTTTGAGTGTTCAGGAGTCATTATTCGTAAGTACTTGTGATTTTTTTAGTTAATTATTTGTTAACTCTTAACTTTGCAACGATTTGAAAAATTGACGTTCAATCTTTTTTTTTTTTTTCACAAAAAGGTTATATTATCTTATTTTGATAAATTTTGAGTGTTCAGGAGTCATTATTCTAAATACTTTTTCATAAGTACGTATGTTAAGAGAAGGTATATTTAATACAAACAATATAAAAAAAGGTTACGTTTAACATTACCTTGTACATGAGTGTACCCACATTATTTCTGACCCAATTGCAAGACGATAGTTTAAATATGATAATCTTTATTGTAACTTGTAAAATACAAACTGAACATAATAATTCTAAATCTATTATTAATTTTGTAATTTCACTTTCACTTTCATTTTCATATACAAGTTTTTTTTAAGTAGTCAACTGTTAAAACGTCACACCAACAAAGACACGATAAACAAAAGCTTCCACTATTCTCACACCGTTAATATCTTATTTTCACACCCTTAACCCCATACAGGTTGTACAGGGTTATACGACCCGTATAGACATGGGTTGATCTACAGCCAGTTCGGGGGTTCCCAGAAACTCGTTCAATTCGTAAATTTTTAGCGTTAAAGTATATAGAAAATTCTAAATGAACCCTTTAATATTTTGCAGGGGAACCTCGTTCCCAGAAACTCGTTCAAGTCGTTCCTTTATCTCCAATTGGTTGGATTCATTAAGATCTGATGAACAGATTTTTACTTTCACCAGTCTTTCATCGATCACTTGTGTCACAATAAGATCTGATGAACAGATTTTTACTTTCACCAGTCTTTCATCGATCACTTGTGTCACAAACTAAAACAACTGTTTGATGAAACAAGATCATCAACACATGTTTGTTTAACTTGTGTCAAGGCAATAAGATATTAAGATCTCCAAATCTTGGCTCATAATCCATTCCACAAAATATCATGCTGTATAACTTATTATTGTTACTACCAGTTGGTATTCGTTTCAAACCGAAAATGGGACTCGTGGGCGCCTGAGCGAAGAGTGATTCCGGTAAGGTGAGAGAGTAAATACGCATGTGTTTCTTCAAGAAGAAGATAGTTTGAATGAATTCATGTAGTGGATTGTGGATGAACAACAAAACCCCTTTTTTATCATGACGATGTTTTTTTTCATTATTATATCGTATTTTTATTATGTGATGAACTTTACCCGATCTGAACCGTTGAAACGACCCATATGTTTTTATGTTTGGTTATATGATATTGGAACATTTATAAAGGTGAAGCCCTTGGAAAAAAATTCTCGATCTGCCACTGCGTATAGAGGAATGTTGCACAGAAATAATGAAAACGTTAATCTTGAATTAAGGAGATAAAGATTAAGACGGGTTATGAATAATCTTGGTGAATTATTTATTGAGACTTTTATAATTTAACTAGGGATAATAGTTGGTATATTAGATATGTTTATCTAGTTAGTTTTTTTTTTATATTTAAAATAGAGCTAGAGTTAGTTAGGATTATAAAGAGTTTAGTACAATAGATGGTTATGTCTATTGTAATTTTGTGTGTTTTCATTGATATATAATAAAACAATCGAACGAGTTTGTTCAAATCATGTTTGCGTGTTCGTTCAAGGGCCTGATTTTCTAACAATTGGTATCAGAACTTGACGGTTTTAAGAGTTGTTTCCCGAAAAAGGGAAACCCCCCCCCTCGGGGTTGCAACGGCGGTAAAACAACAGACCGACTGAAGTCTAGTAAACATGGAAAAATAGACAAGGTACTTGCGAATGATGTGTACGTGCAAATGTGCAATTAATACAATCTTGCATGTGCTTTATATCAAGTGATATGAGTATTTAGCCATGGATTGTTACATAATAAGTCCTTAGTATTAGTTGTGGGTAGAAATTGTAATAATTGATAGATAAGGGACTATAGTTGTAATACGTGTAAGAAGTTAGTTAATGGTAGTTATAAACATAACAACCCCAAGATGAGAAGTTAAGCTTGTTTTGGGTTTTCCCTTTCTCTCTTCTTGTGTGATTCTTCAATTCAGGCTAACAAGTGGTATCAGAGCTAACCGATTCTCATCGGAGCTCATTGATTCCGGCCACCATTATTCCGGTTATCTTCTTCAGCGAATTTTCTTTCAATTCCTGCTCATTTTCATTGATTCGTGGAGTGATCAATTGCTGATCATTCTATTCCATATCATTAATCAGTTGGCTGATTCTTGATTCCTTTCTTTGCATCTTGTTCTCCTAATTCGGTATTCAACACAACTCTTAAAACATGACTACTAGAAATCAAGAGGTGGATCGCATTGCTAGGGATGTCAGTCGTTTGGATGAGTTTACAGCCCAAACCCAAGAAAGTTTGCTAAGTTTGAAAGCAACTTTCGATGCAATGCAGGCAACATTTTCAAAGATGGAGCAACAAGGAACGATGGTACAAAGGAATGATGGTGATAGAACCAGTAACAATCGTTTAACAAAGGTTGAGTTTCCAAAATTTAATGGTGATGATGTAGAAGGATGGTTGTATAAGTGTGAACACTTCTTCTCAGTTGATGAAACTCCTGAAAGATACAAAGTCAGATATGCTGCTGTACATTTAGAAGGAAGAGCATTGCAGTGGCATCAAGGGTTTATGAAGTCTACTGGGAAACAGATATGTGATGTGACTTGGGATGAATACACTAGAAATGCATCTACTAGATTTGCTGCAACACTAATAGAAGATGCTATGGGTGCACTCAAGGCACTGACTCAAAATGGTGATTTGGATGACTACTGTGACAAGTTTGATCTACTTCTAAACAAGGTAACTTTACCTGATGAATACACAATCAGTTTATTCATTGAAGGGTTAAAACCAGAAATTAAATGCCATGTTAAAATGTTTAAACCAAGAACCTTAAGGGAGACTTATTCTTTGGCTAGACTACAAGAACAAACAAACAAGACATTGGGTTGGGATAATTTGAATGTCAGCAGTTCTAGTGGGTACAAATATAATTCTTCAAGGACTAATAATTTGACTAGTATTGCTAAGCAACCTGTGTTAGCAACACCTGTCAACTCAGTTCATTCAAATGCAGTGGTACCCAAGAAAGTCTCAAACAAATATATGATTGATAAAAGGGCAAAGGGGGAATGCTTTTATTGTAATGAAAAGTATGTGGCAGGGCATAGCAGAGTGTGCAAAGGCAAGAAACAGTTGTTTTTAGTAGAGGTGGATGAATATCCCGAGGATGAAGAATTGGAAGGATTGGAGGAAGAGTCTTCTGTGCAGGGTGATCCACAGATTTTGTAGGATCGTGTATTGACCCGAACGAGTCATTCAGAGGAGTTTAACTTCGTTTCAGAGGCGGAAACTAAGAAACAAAGATAGAAACAACTTTATCTTCACCTTAAAACACTGATTGTATTGAATAAACGTTGTGTACAATCGATCTTCACACCGGCAGCACTTCGGTATGGAATACAAGAGACTCGCTACTGATTTCGCTCATGAAACACCTATATATAGGCCTTGTGGTTTCGCTCTTATGTACAGGTTCACATAAGCGAAACCTCTCAAGTACAAATAAGCGAAACCACCTACAAAAAGACCCTATGAGCGAAACCTATGTTCTATAACATACAATTCTATTTCAAACGTATACATAACATTTTGTCTTCTAGTGAATCATATCATTCGGATTCATGTGAGTTGTTGTTGCTGATGTAAGCAATTAGATCACTTGGATGATGTCATCATCAAGAATGATGACATCATTCCTGTTCCGAACGCAACGAACCCAAGACTCGATGTAAGACGAAGACGACAGATGTGTGCATCAACAGACTCCCCCTCAGATGTTGACGAGTCTCACATGTTGAGTCTTTGCATCTTCAGTCTTGATCAGTCTTTGAGCTTCATTCTTTCTCTCAAAATTAACAGACTCCCCCTTGCAATGTGCTGGCATTCCGTTAGTTCTTCAGCATCATCTGCTTCAGGATCGTAATCTGGCTGTCTCTTTCTGAGATTGTTCCAAGATCGTAATCTGGCTCTCATCCAGCTCAGGATCATCAATCCAACTCATACTTAAACCTGCACAAACTCACTCTACCTAAAAGTAAATTTTATGCATTTAACAATTCAATGTATGCACTAATACTGACTCTTCCTAAAAAAAAAACTCAATAAACTTGATGAATCATTTTAACATTTGATCATTTTTCTTTTCAAAAACACATTTTCCCAAAAATTTTCTTAACACTTCCATTGAAAGTTTTCTCGACATCAAATTTAGTATTCTCGTTGTAAAACTGATTCGAGATATCAACCTTTCCAACTTTCTGTTTAACTTCTTCAAATTTCAGTGATGGAAACTCATCATCATTCACTGAAATTTTCATCTCAACCTGTGGCTCTTCTGGCTTTGTGGAACCAGATTCATCACCGACTTTCTCATCAACTGTTTTAACAACCCACACTTGGTTGTCTTTTTCTTTCTTTTTGTAAAAATTCTTTTTAGAACACTCACCAATCTCATAAGTTGAGTTTTCAAATATCTTAAATTTTTCGATTGGTGGTTCAACATCAACAACCTTTTCTTTCAATTTCTGAGAAACTCCCTGTTTTGTTTTGGCAATTTTCTGACAATTCCATGCAATGTGACCAGTTTCATTGCACTTATAACAGGTACGAGTCTCTCTTTGATAAAACACTTCAGTTCCATTCTTTTTCTTTTCAGCAAGAAATTCTTGATTTGACTGTCTCCAGAATGGTTTCTTCTGTTCTTCTTCTACACATCCACCTGACACAAATTCCATTTTTGTTTTAGAATTTTTCAAATTTTTATGATTTTCTGGTGGAATAAATCCAAGACCTTTCTTTTTGTAGCTACGATTTTGGTTTTGTTTCTTTTGAAAACCAGAACCAGAATTGTAACCCTTTTTCTTGTTTAGACGTTGTTGAACTCTTGAAGTGTACTTTTTAGGTTTTTCAGTAAGATTTAAATCTTTTATTTCAGAAATATTAATTTCTGTCATTTTGAAAACCTTTTTAATCATGTCAAAACGAACACTTCTTATTGGAAACTCTTTGTCAGAGTACAATTTGTCCGAATCATTTAAAGTGTATACAACTTCAAATGCTTCATCATCCAAATTTGCTTTTGATAACAAAAATTCTTTACTGTAAGACCGTTTGAACGACAACTTTGGAATTTTGACTGACGAATTTGGACTGTTGACTGACGAATTTGACCCTCCAGACTCAGACTTTGACTCGGACTCCTCCTCAGTATCCAACACCTGATCGACCACCTTTTTTATTAACTCAGACTCATGATCAGTATCAGACGAGGTAAATGTAACATCAATGTTATCTGGTAAAACGTCAGTTATGTCGGTTTTTAGCTTTATATTGACTGCTTTTTCAAGTTGCTCCTCGTTTGGTTTTCTAGGAGAATACCCTTCCCAAATTGGAGGCGGACACTTGTTATAGCTAACAGTCGGTTTCTTACCACTATCTTTCTTTTTCTTCGGCTTCTCATCTTGAAAAGCTTCCATACCTTAAATGCCCTTATGGGTATTCCTTCCTACTCCACTATGCAAGTTGTAGGCACAATTGGTACCAAGCAACTGTATATTTTGTTGGACAGTGGGTCTACCCACAATTTCATGAGCAGTGCTTTGGCCCAAAAGTTAAAATGTCCAGTCAAACAAATTAATAATGTACAAGTCACTGTAGCTGATGGTAATAAAGTGGAGTGTATAAATGTCTGCAAGGATTTTCAATGGATCATGCAGGGCAATTGGTTTACTGCTGATATGCTAGTAATTGATCTCAATAACTATGACATAGTCTTGGGCATTCAGTGGTTGGAAACTCTGAATGACATTATATGGAATTTTAAAAACTTGACTATGAAGTTTAGGGTGGCTGGTCAAGAGTTTGAACTTAGAGGAACTAAGAAGCAAGGGGTGAGTTTGTGTTCAATGGAGAAAATAGCAATGATGATCAAATCTCAAATAAATGTGTCTCAAGCTCTGTTGTTTACCATTCAAGATTCAACAACAAAAGATTACATGTATCAACCAGTCATTGGTGATACTGAAGAGAAGGCTAATCTAGACACTTTGTTACAGGAATATGAGGACATCTTTGAAATGCCCCAATGTCTACCTCCTTCAAGACCTTTTGATCACAAAATTGTCTTAAAAGATGATAAAGTGAATCTGAATTTAAAACCCTATAGATATCCTGGTGCCCAGAAGGATATTATTAAACAAATGACACAAGAACTGTTGGATTCAGGGGTGATAAGACACAGCAGTAGTTCTTTTGCTGCCCCAGTAGTACTTGTCAAAAAGAAGGATGGGTCTTGGAGAATGTGTGTGGACTATAGAAGATTGAATGAAGCCACTGTCAAAGATGTTTTTCCCATTCCATTGATTGAGGAGCCTCTAGATGAACTGCAAGGAGCAAGCATATTTTCTAAATTGGACCTGAGATCTGGGTATCATCAAGTGAGAATGTATGAGCCTGATATCTATAAAACTGCATTTAAAACTCATCAGGGCCATTTTGAGTTTTTGGTATTTCCCTTTGGCCTCACTAATGCACCAGCTACATTCCAATCCTTAATGAATGCTACATTTAAAGATGTTTTAAGGAAATGTGCATTAGTTTTTTTTATGACATTTTAGTATACAGTGGTACATGGCAGCAGCATCTGTTAGACCTTAAATCTGTGTTGCAACTTATGAGGGTCAATTCTCTTAAGGCTAAAATGTCTAAATGCTCATTTGGTGGAGGAAAGGTGGAATATTTAGGCCACATCATTACTAAAGAGGGTGTCACACCCCAACCGATGGCGGAATCATCGGGGCGTGGCACTGAGCGAAACAGATTGTCCAGAAGTTTCCATAACAACTATCATCACCATTCAATTTAAATCAACATGTCCCATACCATGTCTCAAATAGTAAACAAATTATTACAGATAACATCTAGGCAAATATTCTTGTTCCGACAACTCAGATTCAAACAAAATAGTTTATTTATTGGTTTCTAGGACCTCCGTTCCTAGCTTCAATTTCATCACGGCATAGAGAGCATCCTAGACCTTTCCTAGCCTCAAGTTCACAGCGTGCTAAACATGTAAACTTTCTAAGCACCTGTCACATACGTTAAAATAAAGTCAATACATATAATGTAAAGGTGAGCATACAAGTTTGATAATAGCATATAGAGTTCGAATTCGTTTACGCATAACTAGCACGTACACATAGTGAAATGAAGCACGTTAGTTATCGACATAGATCCATCGATACCAATGACTGCGGGTTGACTGCCCGAGGCAGTTCGCAATACATGATTACCACCGTAATCCATGCAAGTAAAAGATCCTTAACAACCCACGAGTGAACGGGTGCTGAGTCCAAACTATAGTACTATCGTTGCTAAGGCAGGTAGACAGCATTCCATGTGTAAACATAACAAACAAGCATTCATAAGCCACGTATAACATGCATTACGGTTAGCGTTCAAATAGTTTGAGTAGTATGATAGTTGTAGTTGAATATTCATAACGTATGTAACATCCAAAAGTGCTTAAAGCAAAAAGGGATCGAGAATACTCACAGCGATTAATGGATTGAAGGGAGCGCTTTTAGCGAGTACGGTTAGCCTGAATAGATTCGGTAACGTAGCGATAAGTGGCACGTAAAACAACACAGAGTGAGAGTGGGTAGGATAGCTGGTCGTTCGGATGGTCATCCGTGCGAACAGCAATCCGTGCGAATAGCAATCCGCGTGGATAGTAATCCGTCCGGTTAGTCATCCGTGCGGACAGTTTGTCCGGGCGGGTGACTATTCGAGTGGATTGTTTCTTCCTATGGGTGAGATGTGTTTGTGTATGATGGCTTGACTTTTGAATTTTCTGTTGTAGCATTTGAAAACTTTGAAGTTCTCTTACCCTTCCAGTCGGTCGTGCGGATGACGATCCGTGCGGATGGTAGTCCGTGCGGACAACGACTTTAATGGTAAGTCACTTATGGAAAGTGGTGAAATCCATCCGGATGGTAGTCCGTGCGGACAACGACAATCCGTCCGGATGGTAGTCCGGTCGGATGAACGTGTTGGAAATTGTTTAAGGTCTTAGTATCTCATGATCCGAAGAGTAATCCATTCAGAGGGTCGTCCGTGCGGATTATTCATTCGTCGATACTCAAACCTTGTTTGAATATGGGTCCCGAGTGTAGTCCGTTCGGATGGCAACCCGTCCTGATAGCCTGTTCGTACGGACATCAATCCGTCCGGATAGCCTGTCCGTGTGGACATCAGTCCGTCCGGATAGTCTGTCCGTGCGGACATCAGTCCGTCCGGTCAGCATCTCGTTCTGGTTGTTCCATTCGTCTACCCTTGGTCACTTTTGTCGTTCTATCGAGACGTTCGGATTACGTGTCAACCAATCGGAATTGTGTTCTTACCCGCATGACTCAGCCAGCCAGGAATCACCCCAGCTTGGCCGGTCGGTGGTTCAGAACGGTCATTCTGGTCTAACCCGAAATCAGGTGTCTCGCGGGTAGAATCCGGATCTAGGACTAGTGCATCACTAACATTGAGTAGAAGACTAGAACTAATCCGATTCTTATCGTTTTTGAGTGTAAAAGAAGGAGAAAACTTGTGTTTATTTCTTTCAATTCTTTTATCCTTTGAAAAGTTCAGATTTATGCGAAGTTGTTTGTGAAATCTTGTGGAAACCGTTCAGATCCGAGTTATTCTTGGTGGAATGAGGTCAAACTTGAAGTTCATGGGAACTTCATGATGACGTCACCCTAGAATACCTCAAATCTTGATGATTTCACGGTTAAAAGTTAATATTCAAAAGATGGAAAGGTGTAGAAGTGCGTATAGATCAAGAAAGTACAAGATTTAGGGCGAGATCTTACCTGGATTGAGAGAAATCGAAGGAAAGGTGAAGAGAGCGTGCTGGTCGGACGTCACTTGCCAAAAGTGGAAAGTTTAGAGAGTGACCCATGTATTTATAGGATGCCAAAAGAGGAAAGCGTCATCCATCCGGATTTCACATCACCCAAATGGTCATCCGTGCGGATAGCAATCCTGGTCGGATGCACTTAACACTTCCCCAGGCGGCTATCCGTGCGGATGGTCTGTCCGTGCGGACATCAGTCCGTGCGGATTGGCGCCTGGGTGGTGTGTTTGGTGCGACGATCTTTGACGTTTCGGTTCCGATTGCGAGCGATTCGATAGGGTTTCCTAGTCAAATTACTTTTAGTCCCAACTACTTCGTATCTCGCGTAATCTATTCTCCACCATCTATCACAGTTCGATTGTGATTCGAGTTCGAGTTCGATAGCATTCGAGTTTCGATTGAGTTCGCTTGATTACCACAACATAGCATAAATAAACATGCACATGTAACACGTAAGGCACACACACACGTATAAACAACAAGTAAAATACATAACTCGAGTTGCGATTTGATGTCGATTCGGTTAGCATAGTTTGATTAGTGATTAGTTAACTTTATCGCATTGTTACTTCCTATAGTTCACAGTCGTAGCTCGATTGATAACGATTAACACACATCGGTTATTGCAATTAACAACACGTACTCCACGTAATATTATTAAAAACAAGAAGTTTCTACGAGTCAAGTTGCGCGAAAATCGGTCGTTGACTTAGACCTTGACTTTGACTTTCACTTATGAAAACACGGGGTGTTACAGCCTCCCCTTGTTTAGGGAATTTCGTCCCGAAATTAAGCCGGAAGCTGCTACAACCGCCCTGATTCACGTGGAGAACTTTCTCTATCTAGACTTTCTCTTCGAACAACTGCGGGTACTTAGTTTTCATGTCGCTTTCGAGTTCCCAAGTGAACTCTGCGCCTCGTTTGCCTTCCCATCGGACTTTCACAATAGGAATGCGTGAGCGTCGGAGTTGCTTGGTCTGGCGATCCATGATTTCGACAGGCTTTTCCACGAAGTGTAATGTTTCGTTCACTTGTAGATCATCTAGAGAAACATGTAAGTCATGGTCGGCGATGCACTTTCGGAGGTTTGACACGTGGAAATTCGGGTGGACGTTGCTAAGTTCCTCCGGTAGTTTGAGTCTGTAGGCGACTTTTCCGATCCTTTCCAGAATCTTAAAAGGTCCAACATATCGAGCGCGAGTTTCCCTTTCTTGCCGAATCGGACCATACCCTTCCAAGGTGATACCTTTAGGAGTACGTGGTCACCAACGCCAAATTCACGGGGCTTGCGCTTTTTATCGGCGTAAACTTTCTGTCGATCCCGAGCTTTCACCAGGTTATCTCGGATTTGGAAAATTTTGTCCGTCGTTTCTTGTAATAGCTCAGGATCGGTTAGTTGCGAATGACCGATCTCGTGCCACACAATAGGCGACCGACATCTTCTTCCGTATAATGCCTCGAAAGGTGCCATCTGGATGCTAGAATGATAGCTGTTATTATACGAGAATTCGACCAATGGCAGGTATTTATCCCAATTACCACCGAAGTCTAAAACACACGATCGGAGCATGCCTTCAAGAGTACGAATCGTTCTTTCAGTCTGACCGTCGGTTTGTGGGTGGAAAGCAGTACTTAGATTAAGCGTTGTACCGAGTGCCGTTTGAAACGTTTCCCACAGTCGCGAAGTAAACCGAGCATCACGATCAGAGATGATGTCACGAGGCGTCCCATGATTACAAATGATATCGTCGGTGTAGATTCGGGCTAATCGTTCTACCTTGTAGTCTTCCCGTATGGGCAGAAAGTGGGCTAATTTAGTCAAACGGTCAACAACAACCCAAATACTGTCGTGACCTGATGACGTGTGTGGTAGCTTGGTTACGAAATCCATAGCTATACTCTCCCACTTCCACATGGGAATTGGTGGTTGTTCGAGTAAGCCAGAGGGTCTTTGGTGTTCGGCCTTGATTCTAGCACAAGTTAGGCATTTTCCGACATAGAGAGCGATATCCCTTTTCATACCCGGCCACCAGTACTTATAACGAAGGTCCTGGTACATCTTGTCAGCACCGGGATGAATAGAGTACCTGGACTTGTGGGCTTCGTCCATCAGAATCTGTCGCAAATTGGTTCGCTTGGGAATCCAAATTCGGTCTAAAAAGTGGAATATCCCATTAGATTTGTTCACAAGCTGGGCTCCATCGTGGTAGATTCTTTCTTTCTTCAAGGTACGTTCATTGAAACATGCATGTTGCGCGTCGCGGATGAGGGTTTCGAGATCATGTTGGGCTTGAACATTACGAGTGCTAAGCAGATAGCTCCGTCTGCTAAGTGCGTCGGCAACAACATTTGCCTTTCCTGGGTGATAACGGATCTCACAGTCGTAATCGTTGAGAAGTTCTACCCATCGGCGTTGACGCATGTTAAGTTCCTTCTGATTAAAGATATGTTGTAGGCTCCTATGATCGGTGAAGATCGTACACTTGGTACCATACAGGTAGTGTCGCCAAATCTTTAATGCAAAAACAACTGCGCCTAGCTCGAGATCATGGGTCGTATAGTTCTTTTCGTGGATTTTGAGCTGACGAGATGCGTAAGCTATGACCTTGTCTTGTTGCATAAGAACACAACCAAGACCAAGGTTGGAAGCATCACACTAGACAATGAAATCATTGTTTCCGTCGGGCAATGTGAGAACAGGAGCATTGCAAAGCATGTGTTTGAGGGTTTGAAAGGCAGTCTCTTGTTTAGTTCCCCAAACAAAAGGCTTGTCTTTATGTGTGAGAGAGGTAAGCGGTACAGCGATCTTTGAGAATCCTTCGATAAAGCGTCGATAATAGCCCGCTAGTCCGAGAAAGGAACGGACTTCAGACGGGTTCTTGGGCGTAACCCAGCTCTTGACAGCTTCAATCTTCGCAGGATCGACGTGAATACCCTGACTATTAACAATGTGACCCAAAAATTGAACTTCCCCTAGCCAAAATTCGCACTTGGAGAACTTGGCATAGAGTTGGTTCCCCTGGAGTAACTCGAGAACCAAACGTAGATGTTGCGCGTGTTCAGCTTTCGATTTGGAATAGATCAAGACATCGTCGATGAATACAATGAAGAAACGGCCGAGATATGGTTTACACACGCGATTCATAATATCCATGAAAACCGCTGGTGCGTTAGTTAGACCAAAAGTCATGACAACGAATTCGTAATGGCCGTAACGAGTACGAAACGCGGTTTTAGGTATATCCTCCTCTTGAATACGTAGCTGATGGTAACCTAAACGCAGATCGATCTTCGAGATACACATAGCGCCTTGTAGCTGATCAAACAAATCGTCGATTCGAGGTAGAGGATAGCGGTTCTTGATAGTCAACTTATTCAATTCCCGGTAGTCGATGCACATCCTGAACGACCCATCCTTCTTTTTGACGAAGAGGACTGGCGCGCCCCAAGGAGAGGTGCTCGGGCGAATGAAGCCTTTCTCAAGTAGTTCCTGGAGTTGGGTTGAGAGTTCGCGCATTTCGGACGGCGCGAGTCGATAAGGAGCTTTGGCGATAGGATTGGCTCCAGGAATGAGGTCGATACGAAAGTCGATATCACGACTTGGCGGTAATTCGGGAAGATCCTCTGGAAAAACATTAGGAAATTCTCGAACCATGGGAACGTCTTTCACTTCCTTTTTCTCTTTCTTTTCCTTCTCCGATACTACAATGTTCGCCAAGAAAGCCCTGTATTCCTTGCGGAGATACTTGCTGGCTTGGATACATGACATAAGATTGAGCCCTTTTGAAGTAGTATCGCCATATACACACACTAAATCACCATTCGCGAGCGAAAATCGAATCATCTTGTCAAAGCATACAACTTCAGCATGGTTTTCTCGAAGAAAGTCCATGCCTATTATGACGTCAAAGCTTCCGAGTTGCATCGGAATAAGGTCGATCGAAAAGATGTGATTGTTGAGCTCAAGAGTACAATCACGGAGAACAGAATTGACAGTGACGGTTCTTCCGGTAGCGACTTCCACATCGAATATCGAGGAGAGTTTGGAGCGTTTACGACTAAGGAGTTTCTCAAATTCGAACGACACAAAGCAATTATCGGCTCCGGTATCAAACAAACATGAAGCATAAATACCATTCACAAGGAACGTACCATTGACCACGTTGTTGTCGGCCTGGGCTTGACGCACGTTGAGGTTGAAAGTTCTGGCACGTGCGGCCTGTTGCTGCTGCTGCTGCTGTTGTTGTTGCTGCTGTGGCTGCTGCTGTTGGGGTTCTTGTTTCACTACCTTGTTTGGGCACATGTTGGCGAAATGGTTCGTGTCGCCACATGCGAAGCAGGCTCTGGCTTTGACTGCGGGTGTCGGAGGAGCTTGTTGACCCTGTGGGGCAGTGAGTAGAGCTTGGTTGGCAGGAGCTTGATGAATACGACAGTTGGCAGTAAAGTGGCCGTATACGTTGCAATGAGCACAAAAACGGCATTGAATAGCAGTCGGGTGGTGGTAGGTGCAAGTAGGGTACAACGGATGTGGTCCAGTGTATGCTCGCTTTGCAGGCGGTGCATTGGCCACATGCGCCGCTACTTGACGCTGTTGGGCAGGTACAGTTTGAATTGGTGCAGCAGTGATCACACAATTCTTGTTGTTGGAGCTGTTCTTTCTCTTGTTCTTCCTCTTGTTGCCGGATGAGGTGGGTTCAACAGTTGGTGCGGTAGCAGTAGCTTGATGCAGATGCTTCGAAGTCTTATCCCATACCCCAGCCTTAACCCGCTTGTCGTTGATTTCAGCGGCCAGCAGATAAGTTTGTCAAGGAATGCATAGTTTGTCAGAGAGCTAAGTATGAAACCACTGCTACACCTGGGTTGTTACAACCACTGCCAGTGCCAAGGTCCATTTTCAGTGATATTTCAATGGATTTTGTGTCCGGATTACCTAAGGTCTTGGGTAAGGATACAATTTTGGTATTAGTGGACAGGCTAACTAAGTATGGTCATTTTTTGTTGTTAAGTCATCCCTATTCAGCTGCTACTGTGGCCAGTGTTGTTATGGACAATGTGTTCAAAATTCATGGTTGTCCTGCCACAATAATCTCAGACAGAGATCCTGTGTTTTTGAGTACATTTTGGAAGGAATTCATGAAGATGCAAGGAATTGAGTTAGCCATGTCATCATCTTATCACCCACAGTCTGATGGACAGACTGAAGTTCTAAACAGATGTTTGGAATCTTATCTAAGGGCTATGAGCATGGATGCTCCTTTAACTTGGGTTAAATGGGTTCCTCTAGCTCAATGGTGGTACAATACTACTTGGCATTCTACTATTAAAATGTCGCCCTATGAAGCCCTATTTGGAGTTAAGCCTAATATTCGCATTCCTTATATTCCTGGTGAAACCACTGTTGCAGCAGTTGAGGATTTTCTCAGAGACAGAGAATGTATGATTGTGAAATTGAAAGCTAATCTTGAGATTGCTAGGAACAGGATGAAACAAATGACTGATTCACATAGGGTTAACAGAGAATTTGAACCTAGGGATTGGGTGTATGTCAAATTACACCCATTTTCACAGCAGTCCTTGAAGACTCATCACAACAGGAAACTTTCACCTCGATACTTCGGCCCATTCCTAGTTTTACAAAGAATTGGAAAAGTTGCTTATAAGTTGGACTTACCGGCACATGCTCAAATCCACCACACTTTCCATGTATCATTGTTGAAGAAAGCTTGGGGCTCCACTGTTTTGACTGGACCAATTCCGCAAGGTCCGAGGTTTATTCTGCAACCACGAGCTGTGCTGGACCGGCAATTGGTGAAACGTGGTTCCAAAGCTACAATGAAAGTGTTGATTCATTGGGAGGGACTTCCTATTTCAGAGGCTTCATGGGAATTTTTGGAAGATGTTCAACTGAGATTCCCCAATTTCACTTTTTGAGGACAAAAATTTTATAAAGGGGGGGGGGGGGGTATTGTTACATAATAAGTCCTTAGTATTAGTTGTGGGTAGAAATTGTAATAATTGATAGATAAGGGACTATAGTTGTAATACGTGTAAGAAGTTAGTTAATGGTAGTTATAAACATAACAACCCCAAGCTGAGAAGTTAAGCTTGTTTTGGGTTTTCCCTTTCTCTCTTCTTGTGTGATTCTTCAATTCAGGCTAACATGGATAGATCTAGATTATAAAGGTTTACGTGAGTGGGCTAGAGATATTAGTCCAACAATAAATTGCATTGGAAACACAGATATTTTATTGCATAGGCCGAGTTTTAGGGTAGTAATTGGTTTCAAAACAAATATCAACAACATCGGTGATTGATCTTAGGAGCGACTAGGGCAATCATGGTTCAGATCAAGTGTTTTGGTTCAGTTCTGTTTATACATGAAGGAAAACATAAAAAACATACCTTTGATTGCATCAGCACAGGCTAGCAGAGAATCCAGACGGAGACGCAGCAATAAGGTTTGACATGATTGTCATCTTGGTCTGGTTCCTCCTTAGGGTGCAATCTAATGATGGTGACTTAGAAAACCGAAAGGGTATCGGCTGTGGGAGATGGAGGTCGAATTATGATGTTATGATCTTATGGGGTGTCTCTGATTGTGTAACTGAGTAACCCTTTAACCTCCACATAATTCTCCTTATATAAGCACCCAAGAGGAAACCTAATTAGTTAATAAGGGTAATATGGTCCATCAACAATTACCAACTAATTATTTAATAGGTTGTTATATATTTTGATCCATATAATGTAAATGATTATAATGGCTACTAGATTAAATATTAAATCATAATATATTTAATCTTACATTCTCCCACTTAGCCGAGTAATCATTTACTATGAGTATTAGATAAGCCTGATCAGGAGTTAACACTCATTTTAGCCTTAAACAAGTACTATAGCAGAAAAATACAGCCGTTGAATCATTATGCGACTCAGGACCCCCATTAATCATACTATAGCCTTAATTTAAAACCTAATCGTTATGATCAAAATACGCATAAGCCCTTTGTTTGATTTGTAACTATATTTGTCTATATGCCATTATGCTAGCTTGACATATTCTTAGAGACATACAAAATCAAACTGATGAGGAAAATTAACTAATACTTAGTCATTCATAATACGATATGCAGTTGCGCATGGCCATCAATTAATACCCGTCTCTGAGCTATCTTAATAAGACTTATGGGTAATAGCCCTTCAGTTATAGGATCCTTAAGCATATCATGAATGTATTCGATACAAAACTTAGTTTCCTCAATTCGTTCATAAACGAATAATTAATTGCGTATCGAAATTTAATGCAGCACCTCTTGAACTGTTACTGTTCAAGGAGTCATGGTAGCTGACTTTATCACACTAAGTCTTCAAAACATTAATTATATGGAGTTAATAAACTTATGAGTCCACTGATAAATTTTCAACAACATTTAGTGACTATATTATGTCATTATAACTTAGGTTGTTAATATCAGTACATTATGACTCTTCCATAAGATAGGTTTTGTCTGCTGACATAAAGATATACCCGACATTACATTTTGTCATCTTTGAACATTACAAAGTTAAAGTAATAAACCGGTTTTAATTCTCACTTCTTCTTCTTCAAATCATAGCCTCTCGTTTCTTTAAAGATATTGTAATACTCCATTAGATGCTTCACATTAATCTAGACATATCTAGTGTGTTGCAATATGAGTAATATCTAGACGAGTGTAGACTTGAACTTACATAAGGCTTCCAATTAATGAAGCGTAAAAAATAATCTCATTTACCATATTATCCTCTGAAGGAGAGCAGTATTGTTTGTTACATACGTAAGGACCCATTTAATGTTAAACTTATGGAACGGAACTAATATCCCATTGGGTCTATCTCAGTATGTTATGATATCAATCACGTAAGAGATATCTCTGAGATTTATTATATCAAAGTTTGTCTTAACAATGCTTTGACTTATGTAACACATACTTGTCAAAAGAATGTCATCTATATAGACAAGTTTATCTTAGTTGCTCCCACTCATTTTGAGGTAGGTACATTAATCCACTTGATTCTTGATGAAAATAATTACGTTAGCTTTTCATCACATTATGATGTTTGCATTGACCCATACATGGATATTATTGGCTTACAAATAAAGTGTTCTTTAACCTTCAGTTTGAAACTTTAGGTTGTTATCTAATGAACATGTAAATTTATCAGCCATTTGTTATGGAAAATTGTTTATAATGTTCATCTAATGTAGCTTTAAACTATTATAAGCTACTTATTCAGTGATGATCCTCAAAGAAATCTTCTATAAGATATGTAATAAAGATTCTTTAATAATTTATCTCTTCCTAAGTACAACCTTTGACAATCAATCATGCTTTTGAGTGTCTTAACGCTTATATCAGGATTTGGTTTAGTTATGAACACTCTTAGGTAATTCAATCACATCCCAAACGTTATACGAACACATAAAATCAGTTTTACTAGAAAACTGTTTTATTCCATTTAAAAGAATATTGATTGACACTAATGGCTTAATTTTAAGAGATAGGACCAGTAAACTTTTCCAAAATCCATTTCAACTTCAGTTAGGGAGGTTATGTAATCATCAAAGTTAGTAGGCTTTTAAACCTAGATGACCTCCTGAGTTGATTATTGGGTTTATTAGAAGTTTCAGTTTTATAGATTAGCTCTTGGTTAGGTTGCTATCATTTTCAGGATTCTAAGTTTGTAAGAGTTGGTGCAGTATGGTGTACAAGAGGTGTAATCGAGTTAAATTCGGAGTGAAATTTAATGACACTCTTCCCCCCGCCTCTTGTATTCCTTGTAAATCATGATAAGGACTTTGACTGCTCCCACTAACCTTAGGAATCTTTAGGAACTCAGCATGCTTAGGGTCAATACTTAACGACCAACTAATTCTAATAGAGAAACAAGTTAATGACGTCAGTCATTGTAGTTTCTCTTGTTGAGGATTATGTTAGTTTAGGTAAGAAATCTAAGGGTGCCCACAATTAAGCAACAATGAAACTTTTGTAAGAGTAGCATTAGATTTAAGGAGATAAGTTTTGATAGAACAGTGTCGTGATGGAGCGGTGTCTTGTACAAGAGGTGCAAATTTAGGTAATGTAAAATTTTCACTCCCCCACCTCTTGCAACTATTGCAAGTTGTTATTAAGACACTTAATGCTCCCACTGATCTTTAATATCTCTAGAAATGCTACAAGAGAAGTTTCAATGAGGTACGTGACGTGGGAACCTATCATATATACGTTAGACTTTATTTGATTTCTTTAATGTCCAGATATCATAAGAAACTTTAGAGACATATTTAATAGAAATCTTATTAAGTACATATATGAATAGATTTCTTCTAAGATCGTCAGCCATATGCGACAAAATTTAGATACAAGTTGATAGTCTTTTAAATGATAAATGAATTATGTCTGAATATTCCATTTTGAATAAGTTCCACTAATGTCAATGAATGACTTATGATGGACCCATACTTATTCCTTAAGCCAAGTAATATTTAGGGCTGTAACGTCATGATTTAAAATCACTTAGAATGAGATTAGATAAAAATCATCCTCATTAACCATGTCATGATTTCTCATGAATTTTGGTTATAATGGATGAAATTTATAAGCCTCATTTTCCTTTTGTCAAATTCTCATTTTCATGATGACAAAAGTTGTGAAAATGTAAGGTATCATCTAGTTCCATCTTAGTAATGTTTCAATCCAGATATTTAGAACAAATAAGATGAGAATTTAAGGTAAGTGTGACTTTATGTTGACTATGCAAACCTCACAACGTTCATAACTTTGCTTAATTATGATACTAAATTCTGATTAATCTTCAGAATATATAAGGTATCGAAAAGCGTTGTTAGAAGACTGCTTATTATGGTTCTTATAGCCTTAACAATTAATTTTGTCACTAACTCTCATGTTAGTTATTTGTCGAGTTCTGGTAAGGAAACGTATGGAACTAGAGTCAACTAATCATGTGTTAAATGGAATATTAAAATTATCAGACTTAAATATCATTAGTAAGTGACTATCTAATTAACTTATCCAACTGTTCTTCTAAATAATGGATAGTCTCGTTGCTTATGCCTAATCTAATGGCACAATTATTCAGTGAGATTGTCTATGGACCTTAGAATAATCCTCTTTTAAAGTTTAAGTGGTTGTAAGATGAGTAACAACTTATTATCCAGCTTCAAACATTTATTTCTTTGTACATATGTTGCTTATCAACACACTCATTATACTTTGGTACTTTTGAGTGTTATAGTTGATTTATAAGGCATCAAATTGTACAAGTGAAAATCTTAGTATGTAATGTACTGGAAAATGTACTTATTTCCATGCGTAAGACCTTAACCTTATGGGTCATGGTATTGTACATTATTATGTATTCACATATACCACTTAACTGTATAATTTATAACTTTAAATGAAGACATGCACCTTAGAAGTTCTTGTGATTATTCCACAATTATAGATTAGTCTTAGGAAAGACTTAATCTGGAATAACATTTTAGTGACATCACTTATTCTTGATTATCATAAGAGACATCATGTTCGATTTATCCTAATCATCATGCTCTACTTTTCTTCTGTAGTGCTTTATCAGAAGAGAGCAATAGAATTATCGTGCCTTAAGAGATAATCAAGTATTTAATTTAAGAGCTAATTCTTATAGAAACTTTAAATAAAGCAAACATTTTAGGTTTAGGAATTAGAGTGGATGAGATATATATAGAAGAAAAATTATAGTGAGTAAAATTATGGGTACTAAGAATAAGGCAGACGAAATGATCATAAAACTTAATTAAGGATCATTAATATAAGGATCATTATGTGAAGAGGTTGTGATATGTCTATTACTAACATCAAAATAATAGACTTAGCTAAAAATTCTACTTAAACGAAGACAAAACAGCTTTGGCCAGAAGTGTAATCATTTAAGCATATGTGCAAAGTGGTTGTAACAAATCAGCTTTGGCCAGAAATTGAGACAATCACTTTAGTTATGCACTCGTTAAGTATGCCATCTATGAATGAATTAAATCAGCTTTGGCCAGAAATTAAGACATTCATGCTTATGATGCATACTTAACATAGCTTTCGTAATACTTGAATGATAAGTAGATGTATCAAGTCAGCTTTGGCCATAAATGATACATCAAAAGCTCATTCAAGTTAAGCTAATTTGGTTTTGTAAAACATTATTTGATCCTTATTAATTAACTAAATATTTACAAAAACCAGTTATTTAATAGCAAACCACCCGTTAGCGCGGATCGAGTTATGAGTCACAACCTTGTTGTCTCGAGTTATGACCTTATGGTCTCGAGTCGAGACCTTTGTCTCGAGTTATGATCTTATGAGCCCTTATGATTTTGAGTCGAGACCTTATGGTCTCGAGTCGAGATCTGTTAGTCTCGAGTTGTGAAGGTTTAAGGACCTGATGATTTCGAGTCGAGACCTTATGGTCTCGAGTCGAGACTGATGGTCTCGAGTCGTAATCTGATGGTCTCGAGCCCACTGTTGATAGCTGTTTATTGTGATCACATAACTGAAAATTCGAAAATTAGGAATTGTGATAGAGTTTCCTATTTTAATATTGATCTATTTTTATCATAAAATTTCGAAAATCATAATCTGTTTATCCTATTAACAGATTTCGAAAATCCTTATTAGAAAAAATAGATCAAAATCAGGAAAACATACAACAATTCAAAACTTATTCCAAAACATAAAGGAAATTTCGAATTTTAACTAAGAACATGATGAACCCTAAATAAAAAAAATCAAACATAATTCATCCGAAATCTGGAATTATTTTACACATTTAAACATGTTTCTCAAACTAATGATTTCGGAACAGTTATAACGAATCAATATATGACCCGAGATGAATTGAACAGATCCGAGATGGCATCCCGAATGATAAAACCGAATTTTAATATGGTTTTTCAAATCCTGTTTTCCAGTTTTAATCCAGATTTACAGATTCAAAACAGAACTGGCTAATCAACATATGCTCTGATACCACATGTTGGTTCAGTTCTGTTTATCATAATGGAAAACATGAAAACATACATTTGATTGCATCAGCACAGGCTAGCAGAGAATCCAGATGGAGACGCAGCAATAAGGTTTGACATGATTGTCATCTTGGTCTGGTTCCTCCTTAGGGTGCAATCTAATGATGGTGACTTAGAAAACCGAAAGGGTATCGGCTGTGGGAGATGGAGGTTGAATTATGATGTTATGATCTTATGGGGTGTCTCTGATTGTGTAACTGAGTAACCCTTTAACCTCCACATAATTCTCCTTATATAAGCACCCAAGAGGAAACCTAATTAGTTAATAAGGGTAATATGGTCCATCAACAATTACCAACTAATTATTTAATAGGTTGTTATATATTTTGATCCATATAATGTAAATGATTATAATGGCTACTAGATTAAATATTAAATCATAATATATTTAATCTTACAAAGTGGTGATCGAGTTTTATTTAATGGGGAAATTCAAATTAGGTTTGATCGTGTTTGATTTTTGTCGGAAACTCTTTCTCGCCAAGGAAGAAATCGTAGTGGGGAGTTCGATTTTTTTTTGTGGCGGAAAAACCAACAGGCGTGTCGCAGAAGGGAAGAGAGAGCTTGGGGCTTAGGTATTATATATATATATATATATATGGAACCCATTAAGTCTAACCACCATCCAAGTCAATATCCACCGTTGGATCATGCTGAGATGAAATCTCAGCCGTTTAAACTCCAAAAAAATAACCGCTATAGTGGCGGTTTAGAGCGGTTTAGGACAATTTTTTTCCTTAGCTGGTGGTTACATCCTAAATCCTAATTTCCCTGCCCATTATCTCCACAACTGCCCATGATCTCCACAACTCAGTTTTTTTTCCTTAGCTGGTGGTTACATCCTAAATCCTAATTTCCCTGCCCATTATCTCCACAACTGCCCAGGATCTCCACAACTCTACCATTTCAGTTGAGAATATATTCTTATATAATGTACAGAAAAGAGGCTCACAAACAAAAAAAAAAAAAAAAATCTTATTCTACAAATTACTGTTAAGGATTGTCATTCTACTCTTCATATAGCAGCTCAACTCGAGGTTAGTTGTTTACAATTTCCCAATTTATGTGTTCCATTTTGGTGCTTAAATGTATATAATTTGCAATATTTGTAATTAGATAGGGTTGATTATTGTGCCATTATAATTTTGTTTTTTCTTTAACCCAGATTGTTTGAATCATCACACAAGGATGTTCAGCTCTATCGTCGTATGTGCTCTAACTAGCCTCCCGCTACCATTCTCCGACCACCCACCAGAGTTTGTCAATGATTACACAACGACCACCCACTGGCATGAAACCTACAATCACCGGCGTTGAATGCTTTTTCCCAACTTGTGGTTACTCTCCAAACAGTAACTCTTTCATCTCTGCAAGATCGGAAGATCTAAGGTTATTGAAGACGAATGATTGAAGGAAACGTTTGTGCTGAGAGATCGATTAGGTCTCTTTTTAGGTGGTATGAATCCTTAATTCCTCTGCCATCACATGTAATCTCAAGTGCTTATTACGAATTCTGGTTTGAGAAATCATGTCTATTCGGTGTGTTTTTTTATTACACGAAACTTGTGTACACGTATTTTTGTTTGTCAATTCGTGTTTTAATTAGGTTTTAAGGAGTTTATTATATGATGGATCCAGAATGAAGGGCTAATTGTTATATTTTCCAGATATGGGGTTTTACGGAGTTTATTATATGATGAAACTTTTACCCAGATTGTCATACTCACTCATTATTGTGATTCTAATAGCTTCATCCACAGCTTTACATGTATCAATATTTAAAAACGTAATTTGTTTAAAATTCAAGTTTGGTTTTTTGTAAGTTTACCTAATTCTATCTTTATCTTCTTTTGCAGGTTGAAATTTATTAGGAAACTAAACTGATGAAATCCCAGTGCAAGTGTGGTAGAAATTACATTTGGAGATAGCCTTGGTGCTCTTCTTGACACTGTATGAATTCTTCAAAATCTGTAACAAAAATACAGATGGGATCACTTGCAAATCTTGGAATGAATGTTGTCAAGGCAAATGATCATCTGAATTCTTCCGAGAAGCACACCAAGTTTTTAATAACTGAAGCGTAAGAATTTAGCTGGATCTTTCTTTTATTGATTTACATTGACATTTTGTTATATTATGTTGTATAAATAAAAAATTAATTTGCATTTGCACCCCGCTTCTGGTACTTTATCTGTATTTTACAATACATTATTAGTTTTATTTTACTTGCATCTGTTACTAATTCTTTTTTGATTGCATTATTTAGATCATAGAGGTGATGCAGCAAGAGCAGAAAATTCATTTACTCTTATATTTTGGGAGTGAATTAATCGGTATGCAAATCTTCAAAAAAAGTATATAGGTTTTTTCTACTGTTATTTCTAGATATAGCAAAATGTGCATGTTAGGCAACAATTCAAAACGGGTCAGGTTGGGTTGACCTTAAACATAATGGTTTTGGTGACCAATAACACAAATTTATCTTTGAACTATGTTTTGTATCATTTTTACCTTCGTTGGTATTCTTTTGTTACCGATGATTAGGGGTGTTCATGTTTGGTTTAAAACTGAGAAACCATCCAAACCAATCATCGGTTTGGTTACATGTTTGGTTTTTTGATTAACTTTCAGTCGGTCGGTTCCAAAAAATTCCAAACCGTAGCATACGGTTCGGTTTACGGTTGATACCAAAAATCGGTCGTACGAAACCGGACCATTTGTTTGATAATATATTGAACTTAAATTAAAATAAACTAGCTAAATAAGACTTGAAGTGGAACCATTGGGCGTTTATATTAGCTTTTCCCTATATAGGCTGTATGAAAATTCATAATGTCTCTGGTCAATTCAAACAAAACCTCAATATTTTAGGTTAGTAATTAGTTGTCTTATTATTGTTTTCTATTGATGTGATAAATGGATAAGTAGACTAGAGATTTGAACAATTTGTTTCCATCTAACCAAATAATTCAGTATCAAGTTTCATACTTATATATATAGGACAAAGATCCGTTAGGAACCACCTCTTATTGTGAGAACCGCGAGAACCAATGTGAACACAACCAAAAATGACTAAAAATAGCTAAAAATCACACAATTTTTTTTTATATTTTTTTATAAAAAAATCGCTACTTTTCGAAGCAAAAAAAAAAAAAAAAATTTAAAGTTTTTTTTCTAAATTTTTTTTTTTTGGCTACTAAAAGTAGCGATTTTAACATAGAAAATATTAAAAAAAAAAAAATTTAGATTTTTTTAGGTTTTTTGGGGGTTTAGTTTTTAGCATTTTAGCTTGGGGGGAGGGGGGTTAGGTTTTTTTAGCTATTTTAGGTTGTGTTTACATTGGTTCTCGCAATGAGGGTGGTTCTCGCATGAACCTTACCCTATATATATATATTTTATAAATCCATGGTTGCTATTGTAGACAATATCTTATAAGTACAGTGACTTTGTTTATGTTGTTACTTGGACAGGGGCAAAATTACAAAGGCTAAAAGACTGATGATGTTGAAACTGGTAACGGTTTGGTTTAGTTCGGTTTCAAATTACAGCGGTTTGGTTCTGGTTTACAATAATCAAAAACCGTTTATGGCTTAGAGCTTGCCTAAAAACATCAAAACCGAACCGTGAACACCCCTACTAATGATGATACTTGCAAAGCATGAATTGTTTACTTGAATATGCTTTTAAATGAATAATTGGATGTCAGTTGAAACCTCGTACTTACTTAAAGACTTTTTATCTTGAAACATTTGTACTGGTGGATAATCGTATTATATGTTAATAACCGGTGCCCAAATGTTTTCAAGTGTGAAATCAATTATCAAGCACCAGTGTTTGCACCAGGTGAAGATCTTATAAAGGTTCAAATAGTAGTTTGCATGATCAGCAACAACACAGTAGTTGCCAAGGGGTTGCAAAAAAAAATGTCACATGTTGTAATATTTGTTGAGGTAAGTAACAAATTTTTGTAATTTTGCTCATCACATGATATTTCTAAAAGACCCCCTTTTAGTATACGAGTTTGATAATATAGTTTGATAAAAGACCCTCATCGCATTGATACACAAGACAACACACAAGTCTTAAGGGGATATATGAAATTATCCCTTTTGGTAATATAATAAATTTGACTACGTAACTTGTACTTCTAAAATATTTTTCCTAATAAAATTATGTGTGCAGCTATCAAGACCTTCATGCTCTAGAGGATGAGGTCAAGATTTTTGCAAAACCACAGACACGAAAGTGCAATAGGACTAAACCGAGAAATGCTAAAAATTGAGTTGTACATAATACGGCTTATTCATAGTCAAACTTGTCTAACAAGTGTCTTTTTTATACTTTCACAGCAAAAGCACTTCTTGACCAAGACTTTAGAGTTGACTGGATGTGGACAATGCTACACCATTGACCTCCTAGATAATAACAGTGAGATAAAACCCGGTCAAGACATAACAATCAAAATAGACAATGGAAGTGCTTTTGATCATGGGGATATTTTGCAGTATCAGGAGCTTCATTACGTGGGTGGGTAGGGGGGGGGGGGGGGGGTGCTTGCAATTTTGACCCATTAACATGATAGGTTGATTGTATAATTTATATCTCTCACAATAGCTAGCATTGAAAACTTACCTCCAACCTTACTTTAATAGATTTTTAGGCATAAATTACATTTTAATATGAACAATATAAAGAAACATTCCGCACGTTTTGCTCTTTTCTAAACAAATAATGTTTTTGTTTAGAATTCAACTAAAAAATAGATGATGCCACACGTCCACCAGAAAAAAAAAATTATTGCTTAAACCCTAAGTTTTTTTTTTTGTATTTTATTTGTTTTCTTAAGTTGCATTTTAGGATTAATCATAAGTAAACGTACTTTGTATATTAGCGAAAAAGAATGGTGCCAATCATCACATGCCATTTTTCACTTGGGTGGTGTTTTTCGTTTACTCATTTTCAAGTTACGAATTTGAAGTATCCAAAGTACCCAAAGTACAAAAACTAAAAAGTTAATTTGTCACGAGTTAAAGATTCTTATAAAGGAAGACACAAAATTGTTTCGCGAGATTTTAAAACAACTATTGTTATACCTATTGGTACCTCCCATGAATATTCTTATGCACGACAAGGGGTCTCAAAAGAATATTATTGGTACATAAATACTTATTATTTCGTGAGATCTTCTATCTATCGTATGAAATATATAGAAAATAAATTATAAAATGTTGTTATCTCTGTTATAGATGTTAATCATCAACGAATAAAGTACATGTCTACTTTTAAAGTAACCCGTTCACCGGACGGGTATTAAACTAGTTTGTTTGGTGACTGATGGACGGATCGACATGTGGTTGTTATCTTTCTTGGTGGTTTATGTTAGTGGGGGCATATCAAAGAGGAGTCTGATAGGGTGGTAAAACTTCGATCAAAAAAGGGTTCAATCTGTTTTGCATTAGCAACTTTCAATCCAGGTAAGATCAAGACCCGATCCTTCCCGCAGAGGATAAGAATGGATTAACCGGTGTAAGTTGTTCTTTTTGGCAGAAGTATCCGATCGGAATTTGCGAATAGACAAAAGGAAGAAGATTCGTCAAAGTGGGAGGCTTTGAACCGTGTCGTGTCTAGCAAGGGAAGAAGAAATCGGTAGAAACGAGGAGCTTGTTTTTTTTTTTCTTTGATAGATGGTCAAGAACGGGGTTGTTTTGGTGTCCCAGGAAGAGGGATGTCAAACTTGGTCAAGGGATTGAATTTGTTGGTAACAATGTGGAGATGAAGAAACGAGTCTAATTCAAGATTAAGGGGGGAGAATGAAGATAAGGAGATAAAGATTAAGACAAATGGATCTTGATGAATTATTTATTGAGTCTTTTATATTTTAGTTAGGGTTAATTGTTGGTTTATTAGATATGTTTATCTAGTTAGTTATTTTATTATTTAAAATAGAGTTTAAGTTTGGTTAGGATTATAAAGAGATTAGTATAATAGAAGGTTAGATCTATTGTAATTTTGTGTCCTTTCATTGATATATAATAAAAGAGTGGAACGAGTTTTTTAAATCGTGTTTGCGTGTTCGTTCAAGGGCCTGGTTTTCCAATAAATAAAGGCCAGAGAATGTTTCTTTTGTCTTGTCCTATACGAGTCGTATAACATTATACGGGTCATATAGGATCATATACAACCAATATAACATTATACGACCCAACTCTAATATTTTCATGTGTTTTTATCAGTTTTTAGGGTTTTCAACATATATACGAGTCGTATAGGTATAGGGTAATATGACTTGTATAGATTTTAAGTTTGTTTTAGTTAAATGTAAAATCGAAAACGTATGACGAGTTTTTGTTGAGATATGAGTTTATTAGCGAAAAACGTCTAAGTGTTGAATTATATACGAGTTTATTAGCAAAAAACGAGTTTTGTCATATTAGTTGCGTTAAACGTTGAATTATTTAGATACGAATTTGTAATATGTCGTCGATTATGTTACGATACCAAGTTTAGTTTAACAATAAGAATACACTAGATCAATCTAATGCAAAAGACAAACATTACGATAACAATCATCAAACAAGATAAGATAAATATTTATAATAAAATAAGATAAATACTTACAATGACATATACAATGTTCCAAATCAAGAACAACAAAAGCAAAACACAATAAGTCGCTAGAAAGACGGTGGCGAAGCTGGTGGTGGTGATGCAACATCCATAGGGCCGCACAAGCATGCATCGCAATGATGCCTCCGTAATCCACCGTAGGTCGCTCTGTATAGCAACTACATTCGCCTTGACCCGTATCAATCTCTCCTCAAACCTCAATGGAGGCATCACACGTAGTCTCATGCAGTCATGCTCCGTCGCTCGTATGGACGATCACCCTATGCAACCTCCGCATCAGCCTACATCTTATCAACAATAGCATCACCTGCCCCAGCACCCCCTGCCCCCTCTCCCCCACCACCCTCTCCCTCCCCATCATCCTCAATTGTCTGCCCTGGCTGGCACTTTGTACAAACCCCATCTAACGACGATATAGCATGTACCTTATCCGATAACATCTCCTGAGCAATCTTCATCGAGACTGTCATCGCCCTACCAACCGGATTAATCAGATGTGTAACAGACATCGCACGAGCCCTCTCCGGGCTCCACCTGTGTAATTAGGGGTAAAATTACAAGTTTCAGTATAGAATATAAAAACATATTACTTGTAATTATGTAATAACGTAAGTAAGAAGTATTATATATAATATTAAGGTAAAACTAATGTAATAACGTAAGTAAGGAGGATTATTATATATAATATTAAGGTAAAACTATAAAGAAATGTATGGTTGGAAGGTGTAGTCGTGTATTTATTGCGTTGACATCCTTAGAAAATTAGTGTTACAACCTCCTTGTTTATCAATAAGCTAAGAACAAGTTCATCATATGATTTGAAAGTATGTGGATCTTTGGAAGAAAAGGTTCATCTGGATTTTCAGCATCTTCAACAGCTGAAGAAGTTACTAAAGGAATCAATGGGTCTGGTCTTACCGCCATTGTTACTGGTATGATTAGCTTTCTTGAAGGTGTTTATATAATTCTTGTTACTAAATAAAAAGAAGTTGAAAGCTTTACCTGTATAGAAGATCAGTTGAACTCATGAGCTTAAAGATGAAAATTTTGCCTGCAACGTTTACTAGGTTATTCTTTAACACCTCAAAGATGAAAATTTTCTTTTCTTCC
This sequence comes from Helianthus tuberosus, assembly GCA_030545235.1. NCBI lineage: Eukaryota > Viridiplantae > Streptophyta > Magnoliopsida > Asterales > Asteraceae > Helianthus > Helianthus tuberosus. The sequence continues at coordinate 1,857,486 of CM060390.1, forward strand.
AAGTTTTTATAATATTATGATGATTAAATTATACATTAACTATTTATATTAATTATTAATTTATAGTTGTAGATGAATATTTATTTTAGTTATTAATTTATAGTTTTAGTTGAAGATAAGGTACGATTAATTTATAGTTTTAGTTGAATATTTATTTTAGTTATTAATTTATAGTTTTAGTTGAAGATAAGGTACAAATATTTTTGGTGGACCTGATAGATTTCAAACTTTTCTTTGGGTTGGATTGGATAGGCGGGTTATGTTATACTTTGATGATATCATTAGGCTCTGCGGTGTTGATAAAAGATGTTTATATATAACATCAAATCATAGATTTCATTTCTATATATACTTTGTCAGTTACAGTGTTTCAGAGTTTACTAATTGAAAAAAAAGGAAAAGAAATAAAAAGAAAGTAAAAGTATTTTTTGTTTCAAAGTTTCATTTAAAAAAGGAAAATAAAAATGTCGGGTTCTCGAGTTTCATTTAGGAAGGAAAAGAAAGGAAAACTAGGCTAAATTCTTTAGTTTTTCTTTCCTTTCGATTTGAAAGAAAATGGGAGGAATGACATCTTTTTTTTTTTTCCTTTCTCTTCCTTTCCTTTTTCACTTTTACTTTCTTTTTTTCCCTTCGTTAAGTTAACTCGGGAATAGACAGGTTTAATGGGCGGGTAGAACTTAAGGTTAATTAAAAGTTGATGTTTTCTTAGAGTTGTTAAAGATATGAAAGTGTGATCACTTGTTTAAATCTCGAGGGTTTTACTAGTTCATATGTCAATTAGTTGATGTTAAATTGATTGAGTTATAATACAAATGAGTTTAAAAATAAGAATGGTAAGTGCTAATTCAGGAACCGGCGAGTTTGATGGAGCCTCAGTCCCGATACGATGTGTTCGGTGAGTTTATTATGACTAATAAAGGAGTAGAAGATAGAAGTCACTTATAATCTGATCTCTATTCAAATCTTGACAAGTTACACCACCATGAGATCAGTTGGACAACATCTCCCCTCAAGGACCAAAAGCTTGTCCAAACGGCAACCCCACATCCCTATTTATAGGCAAAGCCTATCCAGTCCAAATGAGCTAGTGTCCATCCGTCCGAATGGTCATCCGTCTGGATGGACTATACAATGACAAAACCTATTCGACCGGATGGGATATGGACTATTCTATTGTCCATCCGACCGGATGGTCATCCGTCCGGATGAACTTTGACAATACTAAAACCTGTCCAACTTTCTCTATTCTATACAATATTCAACACACACTCTATCTAACTATTCGCACAGTGGCAGACGTACGAAATATGCACCAACAGATTCCCCCTCGGCTGTCACTGTTGAATCGTCTCTAACACTTTGAGACTCTTGAGCCGTGTTTGAATATTCTGTAATAATCAACTATTCTGCAACTTCAATCAGGCATCTTGAAATCTGATAATAGATTCCCCCTCGATTGATGATTCGGGTTTGCTTTGACAGAGTAAAGCACAAATTCCCCCTGAAATGAATCTTCAGGTCTTTTGCACAGTTCGACTCTCCTCTGATTTGCTAAACTGCAACCTTCACGAACAATCACCAATTTGAAACTAGTCAATGCAGCATCCTCCATTTCAGGTTTAACCGCATCCGAGCTCAGTTTTTTGATATGACATGTAAGAACCACGATCTCGCATTCCGTTTGCTCGATCTAAGAATGTACAAAAACTCAACAGGCAATTGATAGAAACTTCAAATACCCCACTGGTTAACTTCAAATCCGAGATTCCCCCTGAAGATCTGATATCCTGTTTTCCGTGATCAACGTTAACGCACCGTAAGAATGACAGATCCGTGTAAATGGTATTCTCTACAATCAGCAAATCTTTATTGGAAAACAAATCATCTGGTAATGTAATCCGATCTCTGAAGCATTCGTCCACAATCAGATTCATCTCCTCGGATAATCTAGATCTCAGAAGCTATCATCCACGATCACTCTCAGATCTCCAATGCTTTCGTCCACGATCAGATATCAACACCTCGGATCATCTTGATCTCGTAAGCTTTCAACCACGATCAGATTCACATTCCCCCCTGACAATCGGAAGTCGAAAACCACCCGAATACTGTTGCAGTGTCACAAATTTCAAAAATGCCGGAATTTCAACATATGACAATGAAATTTTTATTCCCCTCATTTTTGCAAATTCTGACATCTCTTTACTGAATTCCCCCTCAAACTGAGCAATTCAGTCCTCTTTTATCTGTGAAAAACTCGACTATGCCGAAAATATGATAATTTTCCTCAAAACGTCAGTTTTTCATCATTGCGGATTTTACGTTTCGGCCCATAAATAGTCAGATAATCTGAATGATAAACATTCTGCACTAATATCATGACTGCCCCACATGTTTCCGCAATTCGTGATCGCATTATCAAATCTGTTCACTGAAGCTCCAGACGGTGTCCCCGAACAACCCAGCTTGGTCGTTAAAAACCCGAAAAAATTTACAATCACCAAATTTTTTCTAGAGACTCTCCTCGTCGTTGCGAATAAAAAATGCCTTTTTTAGGCATTTGTTCATCTGGTCGAATGGCATGTTGTCCGGATAATCATTCCATCGAATGGGTTTTCTTGTCCGGATGGTCATTCGACCGAATGGCAAAAGGGACAAACTTGTGTTTGTGGATCCGATGGTCATCCGATCGAATGATCATTCGAGTAAAAACCAACTGATCATTCAAACACAAGATAACGATATGGTTTGGATGGTCATCCGATCGGATATGTTCTAATACCTCAAGAACACTCTAAATCGCGTTTTTTCGATCCAGAATCTTTATTTGTGTGAATTTCATGATGAAACTTCACAGGATTGTGCGTGAATCAATTCCGAACAGAATGATGTCTTCAATTCCAAATTCCATCCGTGAATCGACATTTATTTTGATGATTTTCTCTGTTCTAACGTCAAAAATCCCGTTTAACCCAAAATTGACGAGCTTTGGGTGATTTAATCGACTGTTAGATCGATTAAATCGGTACCGTAGCTCTGATACCACTGCTAATCCAGGAACCGGTGAGTTTGACGGAGCCTCGGTCCCGATACGACGTGTTCGGTGCGTTTATTATGACTAAGAAAGGAGTAGAAGATAAAAGTCACTTATAATCTGATCTCTATTCAAATCTTGACAAGGTACAGTACCATGAGATCAGTTGGACAACATCTCCCCTCAGGGACCAAAACCTTGTCCAAATGGGAACCCCACATCCCTATTTATAGGCAAAGCCTATCCGGTCCAAATGAGCTAGTGTCCATCCGTCCGGATGGACTATACAATGACAAAACCTATTCGACCGAATGGGGTGTGGATTATTCTATTGTCCATCCGTCCGGATGGACTTTGACAATACTAAAACTTGTCCAACTTTCTTTATTCTATACAATATTCAACACACGCTCTATCTAACTATTCGCACAGTGGCAGACGTACGAAATATGCACCAACAGTAAGAAGCCAGTGACAAGTGTCTAAGTAGAAATCAAGTGGAAAGGGTAATTATGTCCTAGATTAAAACACATGCAAGTCACATGCCTAGAAACATGCACATGCAAGTCACATGCTATTTCCCCCCAGTTTTTTAATTGTCCATAATTTTTTTTATATGTCATTTGTTTTTGAAAAAAAAATATATACCATAAAATCAAAACCCCCGTTGCGTATTACACAGTGGACATAACGTAAAAGACACAATGGAAAAGTAGACCAAAAACACAATTTATGACAACATATAAAAGACACAATGGAAAGCAGACTAAAACACAATGGACATAACGTAAAACACAATGAGTATCAAACTAAAAACACAATGGAAAGTAGACTAAACACACAATTGATGACAACAGATAAAAGACACAATAAACAACTAACTAAACATAATGGACAACAGACTAAAAACACAATGAATAGCAGACTAAACCCAATGACCAGAACCTATAACACAATGTATAGAAAACTCATCCAGTTGAAAAACACAATAATCAGAAGTAATAACACAATGTATAGAAAACCCAAATATAACACTGCAACTTAATTCATGACAAATTGATGCTAGCACGTCTCTAGGTCATTTAAACTTTTTTCTTTTTCAAATAAAATCACAAATTAAAAACTTCTATGCAATTTATAGATTTCATAAGTTTTTATAGAATTTTTAGTTTGGCTATTAACCAAATCCTCATTATTGTAAGTTGGCCCTTAATGTATGTGTACGCACACGATTAGGACCTACAAGTGGTATCGGGTTTGAGACAACACGGGTGCTTGCCTTACGCGGAGTACATGTTATTATGGCGGTAAGAAACACAGAAAAAGCGATACAAGTTAAAGAAACTATACTTAAAGACATACCAGATGCTAAAGTCGATGTAATGGAGTTAGATCTCAGCTCTATGGCTTCTGTGCGGGACTTTGCAACCAAATACCGGTCGTCGAGCCTTCCCCTACATGTTCTAGTGTAAGATACCATACCATACATAAGCTGTGGATTGGTCAAGCAGGTTAAATATCGAGTTCATAATTGTGGGGTTTTTTTTTGTTGCAAGTAATAATGCAGGTGTTTTGTCTCCACAATTCAAGCTTTCGAAGGAGAATATCGAACTCCATTTTGCGACTAATCATTTAGGTGTGTTTCACTTTTGATCATGAATGAAGTTTCTTTGAAAGTAGGTTGTTTAGGAACAAAACATGTACTTCTGTCAGCAAACTCATGTGAAAGTAGTTTTTTTTTGTATTTGTAAGTCATTCACTTACCAGGTTATGGTTTAAGGTGAAGTGATACAAAGCATTGTTTTAGGACCCTACTTCCCTATGGCCTCAAAATTCTAAAAGAAAAATACATGTGTTACTAATTTGGGCTTTGAAATTGTTGGTGGTAGGGCTTTTGGTCTAAAACTATGCGTACATAGATGATATGGGAATAACAAATTTGAAAGCAAAATATATTTTTTCTTTACAAAAAAGACCCTAACTTTAATAAATATAAGCCTTGGGTCCCTAAAGAACTTGAGCAACCCTGCACTTAACCCCTATGAGCAAACTCGAGGCAAAATGTTTTATATAGTTTGTTGGTGTGGTAAGTGAACTCGACAAATTCGCTGAGGTGGCAAGTGAACTTCAAAGAAAGACTTTCTGGATTACAGTTATGAACTTATGATCTAAGAAAATTATGTGGAGTTCACTTGCTTCCCAAGAGAACCTACCAAATTCGCTTGCCACACCCGTTAACTCTAAAAAAACATCTTGTCGTAAAGACACTGGCTAGAAGTACATGAAGTTCCAAAGAACTCCTAAGTATCAGTCCTGTTACTAAAAGTACAATGTACTTTGGCAACAAGTTTGATCATGTATCTGTTTCTAGAAACAATAATTGAGAAACCCTAATTCAAAACGTCAATTCTTCGGTTTCCAGGTCATTTTCTTTTGACGAATCTGTTACTAGAGACGATGAAGACAACTGCATATGACCAAAACACAGAAGGACGAATAATAAACGTATCATCTGAAGGACATCGTTTGGCATACAGTGGAACTTTATCTAATTATATAAATAATGAATCAAGGTTAACAAAACACAAAATCGTTCTCTTTACGAAACAACCTTTTGCAAAACATATCGAGTTACCGGTTTTATATGCATGACAATGCATGCATTATACATGCAGGTACAATCATATATATGCTTATGGACTATCAAAATTGGCAAATATACTTCATGCTAATGAGCTAGCAAGGCTTTTGAAGGTGCTTTTAGTCATTTGAGTTCTTTAACTAGTGTTAGACTAGATGTGAGATTATATATATTATATACTGACCCACCTTGATCATTAGGAGGAGGGGGTTAACATCACTGCAAATTCATTGCATCCTGGATTCATCAACACTGATATTTTCCGTGGCCACAACATATTCATGGGTACGTACATGGTTATAAAAATCGTTAGATGCTAGTTGGGTTGTAGGGTATGGATTATTGGTTAATCGGGATAAATCGGATTGGAAATTTATACTTAATCTTTCAAACCTCTATATATATATATATATAATCTTACATATATTTAATACTTAAGGTAATTACAACTTTTAAACATATGGCATAGGTCTTTTAAAACTGTTGTTGACTGTTAAACCAACTCTCATCCACAATTTATAACAAGTAACAACCATAACTTTTTCTTGTGTTAATATTTTCTTAAAAAAAATACACCTAAAAGCAATCATTTGTTTTTTTTTTTAATTTAAGTATGGTATTATTATAGTTTTTTATTTAAAAAATTGACATGTTACGTGATTATTGTAAATTGCTCAGATGCTCCTTAGGGTTTTCTTGATTTTCATCTTCAGTCCCTACCTTTCAAGAATTACAGGTATAGTCCCTATGGTTTTTAAGTGGGTAACAACAATTGTCCCTAGCATTAACTTTCATTAAGTTTTTCAGTTAAATAGGTGTGAAATGACAAAATTGCCCTTTAATTTACAAAAAATTAGAAAAATAAAGTGAATATAAAAAATTTGAATATAAAAAATAGTGGGACCCACATTTTATTTAAAAAACCTATACACCAACCCTAGCCCCCTCCCCACGTCTCCCTCCTTTTTCTCATAGGCAACACCACAATCACCACCATTGATGCCACTGTAATCCATGTACAAACCCTGACACCCATTCCCATTCGCCTAAACTAAAACCACATACCTAACCGTCATCGATAACCGGCATCCGATTCCCACCCACCACACATCACCATCGTCGACTATATCCCTTCTCGTCGCCATTGAACCACCCAGCGTATGCCAAATCGAGCCAAACCTACAAGGTTGAATTAGAGGGTGTGACAAGTCGATCTGATTGATGGGTGTTGAAATTAGGGCAGAAAGAGGTGGTGGGTAATCGATGTTGATGCGAAAGTGAAGATGAGGTGGTCCGGTGGTTGCGACGGTGGCAGATGGTGGTGATTGTGTCAGGTATGGTGGATGTTGTTTGTTAGGGCTTCAAATGAGGGGAAGGGAGATAGATGGTGGCGATTGGCGACGATAAGAGTGTAGTTGAAAGTCTTGAAATAGATGGTGGTCAGGCGATCCTGATGGCTTATGGTGGTGTTAGGTTGATGGTGGTGAGGGACTAAAAGGTGAAAATTGGCAAACCACAGGGAATGCTCGGGCAATTTACTCACCTGATTTTTAGTGTCTATGTTCCTCGTCGGATGGTGGGGGCATCCCTTTGGTATATAGGTGTATAATATACACACACGCAATATTTTATGTATATGTTTTTTTAAACTTATCAATCAGAAAGGATTAATAAGTATAAATTTTCGAATACTTCAAAGATTTTGACTGAAATTTTGTTGTCTATGAGTGCCTATTACCGATCTATTACTGGTTTTAGGTTCGACTAGGTGAAATTTAACTGGTAAACTATTGATTTATCGGCGATTAATCCCAATTTCTACAACACTGGGTACATGTACAACCCTACAAATGTTGACTGGAAACTTGTTTTAAAGATTGTGCTTATGTTGGCATGTTTCTGTCACAGTTATCTGCAACAAGTTTTTGAGGTACTTTATAAAAAATGTTTCACAGGTAAGTATTTTACGTTTGTTTTAGCATATATATTCATTAGATATGGTCGTTTATTTAATTAGATTTGGTGTTCTCACCTCTTTGTTAGGGTGCGGCCACGACATGCTATCTAGCTTTAAACCCGAAGGTAAAAGGCATTACGGGTGAGTTTTTTTCTGATAGTAATTTGAAAAAACCATCATTGCGAGCAAGAGATCAAGAGTTAGCCAAGGAATTGTGGGAGCTTAGTATGGGATTGACTAGTTCAAAGTGAGTAAAGATTTAGTTTGTTGATGTATATTATCCTTAGTACTTCAAAATTTTCAATTTAATATGTATTTGTAATAGATTTGGGGTGTTACAATTTCCTTTTAAATGATTACCAACTTGTCATATCTATATTTCAATATCTCAACTAACATAACTAAAATCCTCTTCTAGAGTTTCCAAAACTACAACACATTGTTAACCTTTTCTAGTTAAAAACATTTTGCTTCCATAAAATCCCAAATCTGTAACTCTATTTACTTTTTTATCCTTTATTCTTCCCAAGAGGTTCTTTGTAAATACACCCATCTTTTCCATCTTTAACCTTTAGAAAACTACCCTTCAAAACTTCTGAACATGCCTCCAATTCACCCCTTCTTTGCTGCAAAACTATGATTTTTGGGTTTTCAATCTTGTAACGAAGTCCTTTTTCCCGTTTACTTGCTTCTTGATCATACCAAGCGAATTCAAGAGTTACTGTTAGGATCTGAGTTTGGTTTTGATTGTGTTTTACATTTGAAATAAGATGAAGATGAATGAGTAGTGCAGCGGAATTTAAGATGGAAACAAACTTTGCACACAATCAAACAGGAGAATTGCTTTAATCAAACATTTTCAACAAAGAACCTAAAGATTGAATTTATTTCAATAACGATTACAATGCATGTATGAATACAAACTCCCCCTCAGCCTGAGCTCACAGTGTTTGTTCGTGCAGAAAGAAGATTTTGTAAAGAGCTAATAGAACAGTGCATGGTACTGTTCTATTTATAGGCACAGACAAACCACTGAGGCATCAATGCTGACGTCACCATGAAAGTGACATCTAACCTCCTAACAACTGATCTATACAAATACTGCTTAAGCTAACAACTGCTATACAATAATTACATAATTGAACTAAACTACTGCTGGTCCTTCCACTGTTGTGACTTCAGCAGTACTTGATAACTACCAGCAGTGCTTGACCCAAAGCAGTAGATTGAGCAGCATGTCTTTAGTGTTTGACTTGATCAGAGGTTGTAGGTCAGCAGTTGTAACGATCAGTAGATAGGAGGTCAGCAGATGTTGAAACCACTTTCAAGGGGAGAGACTTGTATCACAACATCTGCTTATTCTGGATCCACTGTCCTGACCCAGTTTTGGCTTTAATTATCTGTTCCTCTGATAGGGTTCAATCCCAACAATCTCCCCCTGGAACAGATATTGCCAAAACCCTTCATTATTGTGGAACTTTATTTCCTCATCAACAGTTCCCTTATCTGACCTTTAAGTTGCAACTCAAAGTCTAGGGCATCTGTGTCATCTTCATCCCTACTAAGTGGAAGATCAAGGAGATCCTGCATATCTTCAAGACTTAGGCCAAGTGCTTGTTCCCTTGTTATTTTCTTCACTTCTCCACTAGACCTGAACACAGCCAGTACATGGGTCTGTTTGTCAGTTTCCCACTTTAGTACTTTAGAGCCTGGTGGGTTTCTTGGGAGATTTTTATTGGATGAGGTGTTTGGTGATGCAAGCCTTGTGATGACTGTTTGAGCAGTGCTTGCAGGTTGATTCAGGCCAAGAGTTTCAGCTATCATCTTTTTAATACCTTCCTTTACAAGCTCATCTCCTGCCATTAATTCTGCCACTGTTTCAGTATCCAACTGTTTTTGTTGCCTTCTTTTAAAGCTGGCTGCACCAGTTGGAGGAGTGGGTCTCCTTATTTGCAGCTTTGGTGGTCTTTTTGAAACCTCTGCTTCAGGGTAGTCAGGTTTTTGTGGAACTTTAGGATCTTTCTTCCTTAATTCCTCCAACCTTTTGTAGGTGGACCTGACTATGTCTTCTTTCCATCCTGCCACTTGATTTTTGGACCCATAGTCAGCAGCAACTAATTCCTCTTTCATTCTCTTCAGCTCTAATGTCTTCTCAGGCACATTCTTTTTTTACTTTGACCAATTTGGAGGAGTGTGTTTGACCTTATTCTTTATCATTTCTTGAATCCTGGCTGCTTCTTGTTCAAGCTCAGGAATGGTCCACTCTTTGTACATATACTTTTCTCCCTTGTACTTCTTGGTTGCCATGATGTTTTCAATGTAGTCTTTTCTCAAAGTTTCATCTGCTCTTTCTGAGATTTGTTGACAAACATTTTTTGCAAATTGCTCTAAGGATCTGACTTGAGTAAATAGAAACTGGTAATGCCTTTGAATTTCTTTGTCAGTTTTTCCTTGAGAATTTCTTTTGGAAATATCCTCTGCCTGTTTAGCCTTAACTTTTAAATATTCTTCAATGTTGTTAGGCCTTGGATATCCTTCAACTGATGGCAACTTCCTTTTAGCAGGGTCATCCTCATAATAGAAGGATTTGATCTCTTCTCTAACTGCTTCAAGTTCTAGAGGAAATTGGACACCCGCTGGAGTAATGACAGGGATTGGTTGTTGTACTGGAGCTGAAGAGAGTGGAACAGGTTTTGGAATCAGTGCAAGAGATTGTGAAGATGTTGGTGGTGGTGATGGAGAATCATCATCAGGTATGAAAATCCTTCTCCTTTTTATTATAGAAGAGGCTGATGATGTCTTGGGTGGATCAGTGGTGGTATTTTGAGTGGTGGATGATGGCTGACTAACAGTTGTTGAAACAACTGGTGTTTCAACCACTGTTGCCATTACAACAGATGTTGTAACATCTGGTGTCTTCTGCTTTTTGGCAGGAGGTGATGGTGGTGAGGTTGTTTTTGGTGGTGATGCGTGTGAAGTGTCGTATATATTAGGTGTATATTTTAAGCCCTTTTTAACACTTATTTTTAGCCAAGTTTTAAATTTATAAAACACGATATGTTACTAACACTAAACACACATATGGGCAAGTGCACCCATCGTGAGCGTAGTATAGCGTTGGTAAGATACCGAGGTCGTCCAAGGACACAAGAGCTTTTAGTACCAGTTTATCCTCAACGTCTAATCAAAATAAAAAGTTTAGAAAAAGGTTTTAAACTAAAAAAAATAAAAACTAACTAAAATGCTGAAAATAAAAATAAAAGTAAAAACAGATAGACAAGATGAATCACTTGGTTCCGACTCGTATCTAGTATAACCTTTGATTATTTCCGCACTTTTGCACATAATTAAGAGATTATCTTAATTATTGTAGTAGGCCCCTCTTTTGAAGGTGACGTTACCCTCACCGCAGTAGTTTGAGTCAGCAAGGATACAATCCTAAAAGGGTGGATTATTGGAAGATAATGAATTAAGTTATTAATGCAAATTATGGTAGGCCCCGCTTTTGGCGGTGACGTTACCCTCGACTAAGTAGTCTGAGTCAGCAAGGATACAGTCCTAAATAGCCGGGTTATAGTATTAATAGTAGTTAACTTATGAGGGGATCAAAGAGTTTGGACCCCCGCCATCCAATACCGTGAAGCATTGAAGGAGGTCCTACTAAATTTGACCCAGGTCCATTGCAAGACCTCTAAACGCTGAACAATGGCAAGACCTTTACCAAACCGTTCCCTTAACCCCCGACCAGGTAGCCAACATACCTCCATATAGACCGTGGAGATATGAATGGTGAAAATCTTTTATTTTATATAGACAGTAAAATAATGCCAAGACACCACGGACAAACGATAAGGAAAGATCACCTTCAACATAAGTAACTAGTTATTAAAGTCATTAATACAAAACCAAATAAAAAGTGCAAAAGATTAGAAATAAAAAGTATTATACTAGACACTTTGTCTTCACCAAGTGATGTAAGAGACTTAGGCAAACATGGCCTTGATTGTCAAGAACTCTTACGATCAATCTTGGATCCCGAGATGACTCACACACTCTACGATGGACAATGGATGATGGTGGTGGATGATGGTGTTGTGATGGTGGTGGGTGGTGGATGAAGTGTGAGAGAGGTGGTGTGCCAAGGGATGAGTTGAAATGAAACCAAGCACTCCTATTTATAGGCTGAACAGAGGGCTGGGCATGGCCCCGTGTCCGCTGGGCACGGCCCCGTGCCTGTCTGACACTCTCTCTCCTCATTAATTGTAATTCGCAATTACAATTAATGCGCCTGCTGTACTTTCGCCACGCCCCCGTGTTCACTGGGCACAGCCCCGTGGTGGGCAATAGAAGCTTCTATAGGTTTGTCTTTCCTGCTGCTTCTTGGGCACGACCCCGTGCTGGCTGAGCACGGGGCGTGTTCAGTCTTCTGCCTTCTCTATTTTGCTTTGGAAGATGCCGTTGAGAGGTTGGGCAATCCACTTATGTTCCTTTTCTTGTATTTATGTTGGATTTAGCTGTCTTTTTGCTTCTTTTGTGTTTTTGAGCTCATTTAATCCTGAAAATACAAAAGGAAGACAAAAACACTCTTTTTCCAATATTAGTACTTAAAAAGGGTTAGTTTTATGCTTCATTTGATGTAATTTATATGTTGCATTTTACACACATCAAATATCCCCACACTTGAACTTTTGCTTGTCCTCAAGCAAAACTCTTTAATATGTGGCTTACACTCCCAAATGGAACGGGTAGAAGAGAAGGTTTTTGGCTTGTCGTAGAGTGTTGGGAATCCATGATCTTTTTGGGTTTTATTTTTATCTATTTACAATCCTATTCGTAATGATTTATTTAGAACGTTTCATAGGAAAAATTACTTATTTGGGCATAACATGCCTTTTTAAAATTCCATTTATATACAAATTCACATACCTCACGGGAGAAATCACTCACACTCGGCCGAAGGTGTATTTTTAGTGAATCACTCGAGAGCGGCATGAAACTTATTCCTACCATAAGCTTGCCAAGCAATCAATCCTCCTCCTTTTTAACCTTTATACCTTTGTAAATATCAAGAGGACTTTGTGGGTTAAGGGTTAGGCTTGGGTTAAAGGTAGGTGGTTGGGATATTGGTTAGTGGTTAGTAGAAAAAGGGCGAAAAGCGTAACAAGTGTCGGTTTTCGTAAGACTTTCTATTTTTGTAACTTTTTATTTTGATGAAGCTTTTATTCAAACAAAGTTATTTTTGATGAACTTGTTTGTTTATTTTCTTTTTGCTTCATCATCAACAGTTTTTTTTTTTTTGATCACCTTACGAAAAACCGAACTTGTTACTAAAACAAAGGGTTAAAAATAAAAAGGTTTTGGTGGGTAAAAGGGTTTTTGGTTTGGGTGATGAAATGAAAAGGTTTAGGCTCAAAGGGGTTAACTAGGGGGATTTTTGGGTAGGTGGTAAAAGAAAAAGAAAAAAAATGGTGTAGAAATAAAAAAAAAAGGTTAGTCCTAATGCCTCCATCATTTACTTACTCGGGTTTAAGTTGATAAGGACCGGGAATGTATCGTCATGGCAAGTTCTAGAGTTGTAAGAACCAAGCGGCTATTCACACAAGAAACGAAAAATGAGCATTTAGTCTAAAGATGTAAATTTGTATGCTCAATAAAGGCTCAAAACTCACTTTTGTGGGAATGGGTGTTTATGTGATCAAGTATATATAATCAAATTTTAACTAAGTTTGCCATGCCTTTTCATAATTTTCTTATGTTGGTTCTTTTTATCACTACGCTATCGGTTGTAAATTCGTAAAAATATAACCTTTTTGAGAACTTGAATTTCCCGAATTAAACCTAGACAAGTAAGAAAAATGAAACTTTTGAAAAAATTTGGGGTGATTAGCGGTTCCAATAGAGTTTTGTGTAAGGCTTGTATTTAGGACTTGCAAAATTCAAGGTTTTAGCATCCCCCCCACACTTAAATTACACATTGTCCTCAATGTGTCCCAAAAATAAATTTTTAGGTTGATTAGATGTGTAAAATGGTGTTAAAAAGCAAAAAAATTGTGTTACTGGGCGCTGAACACGGCCCCGTGTTGTCCGGGCACGGCCCCGTGTTCAAGTGCCAGTAACAAAATTAAAACAAGAGAAGCAGAAGTCTGGACACGGGGGCGTGTCGGGTGAACACGGCCCGTGTCCAGTTACCTGAACTGGGCGTTTTTCTGCAGGTGGTTCAGCACGGGGCCGTGTTGGTTGGACACGGCCCGTGTTGAACCTTCTGTAATGGAGAGAACTGTCGGGTTGCCTTGTTCTTGTGCATGAGGTCATTTTTCTCGTTCCCCTTTTCATCCTTTACCATCATGAGTGTGTTTTATTCAGTAAAAACCATCCAAACTTTAAAAACCATCATTTCATTGCAATCATAGAGAGACCTTACATAGTCCTAAATTAAGATAAAATTAAAACTTAGCTAAATAGGTCAGCAGGTACACGAGGTTATCATAAGGAGTTCTACTATTTTAAGAAAATTTCGAGAATAGTTTCCCGATATAGTAGGACTTTTAGCCGAAGGAATTCTTCCCTAAACGATGTTTAAAAGCCATTCTTCGATCTCCCTAGAAAGGAAGAATGCGGCTTCATTTTCCTCAGTAACTGGTGGCTGAGGGGAAACATTCACCGGGACTCCTTGCACCACCCTTTGCGGAGGCTCTTGGTGCATGGCGTACCATTCGGCCGGAATGATGACTTCGGGCACCACGTTCCACGCCCTTTGGGTTATTATAGGCACCAAAGGCGGGGAGGCGAGAAGGTTTAACCTCTGGTGCAAGAGGTTTACCTCTCGGAGACAGCCCTCCAGCCCTACTGCTAGATGGTTGATACGGTCGACCAATGCTTCTTCCACTCCCGTCATTTCGTCAATAGCCTCCCTTCGGGCGTAAACATAGTTCACAAGAGAGTCTTCTGTTGTTGATGACCTCCTCCCTTGTCGGTTATTTCTTGAAGATGATCCGCTTGTTCTGCTTGCCATTTTCTGTGAAAGAAACCGAAGAAAGCTAAATTTTTACAAAACAGTGCCTCGGACACGGCCCCGTGCTCGATGAGCACGGCCCCGTGTCCATTTGTCTGCAGGATTTTAGGCTAAGGAGTCTTGGAGTTTTAAATTATTCTTATGATTTTTAGCTGGTTTTTAGGCTTAGATAATTTAAAATAAAGTTATACGACTAACTTTAAGCAAGAATCCTTAGCAAATAATCTTACAAACTTCACATAGAGGGTTGGAATCATGGGATTTCCAAGCTTCCATGGAGGAAATGTTGAAAAAATTTTGAAAGAAGAGGAAATGAATAAAAGTGGAAGGGACAAGAGGGTCCTTGGGAACCTTCTTTTAGCACTTACCTAGGATGGTATGAGTGAAGATCCCAGGAATCTCTGTCAATTGAAGTGGTAAAAAATGAGCAGGAATCAGGCTGCATTTAAAGAAAACGACAGCGCACTGGACACGGCCCCGTGTGCAGAGGAAATCCTGACACATTTTGTCCGTATTCTGACAAAATTAGCAGAGAATCTTTTAGGTGAACACGGGGGCGTGTTGACCTGGACACGGCCCCGTGTCTGGAGGCTGTCTTATGGCGTTTTGTTACTTCTAAGGATCTCGTTGATATCGGGTGGTTCCTTACTGGTTGGGACAACCCCAAAGTGCCTAAGATACCTTAATTGTCCTAGACTAAGGCGAGAACGCAAGAGGTTGTCGGTGAGGGTAATTCCTATTTTTATTCTAGGTGGACAAGTCCAACCCTTTCCCGGGCTCTCGTTAAAGAAGGTGTATGCTGAATCGCTCAGGTCTATGTATGCACCGAACGAAGTCGATGGAGAGTCCTTCACGGCACAATCGACACAGGGACCACTATCGTCCAAGTCTTTGCTAGGTACGAAGGTATTTTTGGGAGCAACGAGGTTGTCGGAATGCGGTTCCAGCATTTCGTCATGGTCATTGTCTTGGGGTGGATCAATAAAATCCTTCCTAAGCTCTTTTAACCAATTCAGAATTAGCCTTTCTAGTTGAAATAACTCTTCAAGGAGCATTTCCCCTAGAATATCTGGCTGGGCGCATTCGAGGGAGAAATAGTGTTTATTTTTACTTTCGCCCCTCTTAAGGTTATAAGAAGTCGGTGGGTCCATGTAGTGGGGCCTATAATTTAGAAAGTAGCATTCTACTTCTTTATGTTTGCCACCACATAATTGACACCACGTACCATAAGAGTGCCGAAAGTAAAAACAATTACTATCACTCATGTTTATGTCAGAAATTACCAACCGCCGGGATCTAACGGTTCTGTTTTCAGTAAGTGAATCTTGGGCACGGGGGCGTGTTGGGTGAGCACGGCCCCGTGTTCAGCTTACTGTCTGACGTAAAACAGGATTGCCAGTTCCAATGATTTAGCACGGGGGCGTGTTCAGCGGGCACGGCCCGTGCTGAGCTCGCAGAAGCTGAAAAACTACGAAAATCCTAAATAAAAAAAAATGATTAGGCCGTTGATTCCTAACTTTCTTAAAATCCTTGTGTCCCCGGCAGCGGCGCCAAAAACTTGATGCGTGTGAAGTGTCGTATATATTAGGTGTATATTTTAAGCCCTTTTTAACACTTATTTTTAGCCAAGTTTTAAATTTATAAAACACGATATGTTACTAACACTAAACACACATATGGGCAAGTGCACCCATCGTGAGCGTAGTATAGCGTTGGTAAGATACCGAGGTCGTCCAAGGACACAAGAGCTTTTAGTACCGGTTTATCCTCAACGTCTAATCAAAATAAAAAGTTTAGAAAAAGGTTTTAAACTAAAAAAAATAAAAACTAACTAAAATGCTAAAAATAAAAATAAAAGTAAAAACAGATAGACAAGATGAATCACTTGGTTCCGACTCGTATCTAGTATAACCTTTGATTATTTCCGCACTTTTGCACATAATTAAGAGATTATCTTAGTTATTGTAGTAGGCCCCTCTTTTGAAGGTGACGTTACCCTCACCCCAGTAGTTTGAGTCAGCAAGGATACAATCCTAAAAGGGTGGATTATTGGAAGATAATGAATTAAGTTATTAATGCAAATTATGGTAGGCCCCGCTTTTGGCGGTGACGTTACCCTCGACTAAGTAGTCTAAGTCAGCAAGGATACAGTCCTAAATAGCCGGGTTATAGTATTAATAGTAGTTAACTTATGAGGGGATCAAAGAGTTTGGACCCCCGCCATCCAATACCGTGAAGCATTGAAGGAGGTCCTACTAAATTTGACCCAGGTCCATTGCAGGACCTCTAAACGCTGAACAATGGCAAGACCTTTACCAAACCGTTCCCTTAACCCCCGACCAGGTAGCCAACATACCTCCATATAGACCGTGGAGATATGAATGGTGAAAATCTTTTATTTTATATAGACAGTAAAATAATGCCAAGACACCACGGACAAACGATAAGGAAAGATCACCTTCAACATAAGTAACTAGTTATTAAAGTCATTAATACAAAACCAAATAAAAAGTGCAAAAGATTAGAAATAAAAAGTATTATACTAGACACTTTGTCTTCACCAAGTGATGTAAGAGACTTAGGCAAACATGGCCTTGATTGTCAAGAACTCTTACGATCAATCTTGGTTCCCGAGACGACTCACACACTCTACGATGGACAATGGATGATGGTGTTGTGATGGTGGTGGGTGGTGGATGAAGTGTGAGAGAGGTGGTGTGCCAAGGGATGAGTTGAAATGAAACCAAGCACTCCTATTTATAGGCTGAACAGAGGGCTGGGCACGGCCCCGTGTCCGCTGGGCACGGCCCCGTTGTGACAACTCGAGTTTCCGACATTCCTTATTCGCATTTAATGCACGTTGACTTTGACTATATAGTTGTGATATGATAAAACGTATTGTGTTTGCTTGATTATGTGTTGATATTATAGCATGAGACTTAGTGTATTAGAAATCACCTAAACTGGTTTAACACATGAAAATACTCGATGAAACACAAGATGTGTTTCGACACAAGATGTGTTTCGTCAGATAACAACTCGACGAAACACAAGTGATTCGTCAACCTCATCTCGGCGAAACAGGCTGTTTCGCCGGCCCAGTTTCACCGAAGCCCAGTCCGGGCCCAACACGTAAACTCGAATATTAAAACGTGTAACAGCCTTAGTTTCACACTTTTACCATCACAACCGAAACCCTAGAGCTCCCTTCTCTCTGTGACGGCAAACTAGAACCCACCGGAAACTCTTGTGCGATCTAATCATTGTTCGGTTAGTAAACCTATGTGTTTTGATTATCTTTCATTCGTATATGTGTTTATATGATTCCGTATGATGATGCATATTTGTAACCGACACTACATGTTGTATGAATATTAGGGTTCTTGTCATGATGATGAATAGGGTTGATATTGTAATATAACCTGTTTATTCAATCGAAAAATATATATATACGAATTACATATGAAACCGAATCGGAAATTGGTAAACTGTTAAGATCAGATTGATGTATGATATACGTGAATTGTTATGTGATGTTTATTCGGTCCAATAGAATACCTTCAACATGGACTTGTCAGCCATGATTTATTTGTTTAAATGATGATGTTTGTTCATGATTTGATAATTCTCATGACCACATATTTGGTCCAATCACAACATGTCATATTTAACAATTGTTGGCCATTGATGTGGGAAATTATAATAATAATGATGATGAGCATGTGATTTCGGTTTGTCTTGTATGATCATTGGGTGATGATGACGGCTGTTAGGATGATTAGGGTTTCTCATTACGTAACTGATGTTCGGCGTAACTGATCTTCTTGACGAAACAGAACCCTCGGCGAAACAGAATGTGTTTCGCCAAGGAAAGTCGACGAGATAGAAATCTTGTTTCGCCAAACAAGAATCGACGAAACAGGATATGTGTTTCGTCAATATTTGTGATTCGCCAACTTATGTGTTTCGCCGACTTGAATATTTTGCACAGTAACCTGACTTAACTCTGTTAGAAGTTAACTGAGATATTTAGCTACTGTTCAGTGATGTGCATGACTTATATGATAATGGTTACATGCTAGCACTTCTATGATTATACCTATATGTGAACAAGTTGGATATAAACTGATTATGCATACGTGCGTATTTAGGACGTGATTGATTAACTGTGAGCACATACTTAGCATACCGAGCAAACCAAGGTGAGTTCACATAGCCAAGGCATGGGATTCTCGGGGTGGGAATCGGGTTGGATTATTTGAAATGGATAACTACTCGTACTTACGCTATCGCTAGACTATAGTCCATCGTCCTCAGGATAGTCAGGACACTTACGTAAAACCTACGTAACCTAGTATCTACCATTGTCTCCCGGGTCGGGAGGACACTTACGTAAAACCTACGTAAACTAATACCTATCATTGTCTTCCGGGTCGGAAGGACACTTACGTAAATCCTACGTAAACCCCACACGTACCACTGTCCTCGGGGAAGGGCACTCACGTAAATCCTACGTGACCTTGTACGTATTCCTGTTCTCGGATTAAGAAGAACACATGGTTGCAAATAGTCTAGTAAGTACAAACATGGGAAGCCCCCACTAGTAAAGATAAACGTGGGAAACCCCCACTAGTAATACATATGACCATGGGAAACCCCCACCATTAGTACGTATTTACATGGGAAGCCCCCACTAAATGCATGTATGATTTGTTATAACGAACTTACTTTCTGTGAACTCGCTCAACTAGTTGTTGACTCTCTGCTGCATGCCTTGCAGGACCTTAGGTACATTTGGAGCTTGCACGGGAGGCGCGGTCGTTGTGGGCACGGATTTGTGGATCTTATATTGAAACATTAAACATTGAACTTATTACTTACGTTGGGTTTACATTTTATGCTTCCGCTATACACTTAACATGTTTTGGTGGAACACCTTTCATATCGTTTGGTTTAAATTACATTTAATTCTTATTACGTTTGATATGATTGGTGGCTTGATCCTGGTCAGTCACGCCTCCAAGCGGTGATACTCCGCGTGTGGATTTTGGGGGTGTGACACCCGTGCCTGTCTGACACTCTCTCTCCTCATTAATTGTAATTCGCAATTACAATTAATGCGCCTGCTGTACTTTCGCCACGCCCCCATGTTCACTGGGCACGGCCCCGTGGTGGGCAATAGAAGCTTCTATAGGTTTGTCTTTTCTGCTGCTTCTTGGGCACGGCCCCGTGCTGGCTGAGCACGGGGCGTGTTCAGTCTTCTGCCTTCTCTATTTTGCTTTGGAAGATTCCGTTGAGAGGTTGGGCAATCCACTTATGTTCCTTTTCTTGTATTTATGTTGGATTTAGCTGTCTTTTTGCTTCTTTTGTGTTTTTGAGCTCATTTAATCCTGAAAATACAAAAGGAAGACAAAAACACTCTTTTTCCAATATTAGTACTTAAAAAGGGTTAGTTTTATGCCTCATTTGATGTAATTTATATGTTGCATTTTACACACAACAGTGGTTTTATTGTAGGAGAGGCTGATGTTGAAGTGGTAGTTTGAGGTTTGGAGCCTTTAGTAGGTGGTTTGGAAGCATGTTTTTTAGGTTGCCTCACTTGTCTAGTGGGCTTCTTCTTTTCTTCCTTGGGATTTTTATCATCAATAGGTTCAAAAGGACCTTGTGCATTTAGCTTCATGAAAGCTCTCTTCTCCTGCTCCCACCTGGCTTTATCCTTAGCCTCTCTATCCCTTTTTACACTTGCTTTTGCTTCAGCTAGTGCATTTTCAGTAACATCAATCTTTTTACTACCATCAGGCAAGGGAATGTTTTTAGTCATGTTTTCCTTTCCTGGTTCAATATAAATACCATCTTCAATTCCCTTCTTTATCCACTGTTTGATTTTCTCCCCCTTTTGGCATTATCTGGAGGAGGGGTATCAAGGAAGAGAACAGTGGGAGGAGCAGTGCCAGTGGTTTTCAGAATGTGGGCTTTTAAAGCCTTGATGTCAGCTTGAGTATCTTTAAACCTTGCTTCCGTGAGAGTTCTGATATTTTGAATTTGGATCTCATGTTGCTGATCAGCTAATTCTCTTTGATGTCAGAGCAATGGTTGAAATAAACTCCACAGCTCATTAGATAATGGAGCAACTGTTGAGGGTGGTGCAGCAGTGGATGTAGACTTTTGAGAATTTAACACCTGCTGCAACATTGTTTTGATGTCTGCAATAGATGATTCAATTCTGTCCACTCTCTTCGTCAATTCTTTATATTTTAAACCATCACCCAAATGAATGGGATCATCTGATTTCCCACCAGCAGTGGTTGTATCAATGTGTGACTTAGGAACTGAATTCCAAAAGTCATCCATTGATGCCCCTTGTTCTTGGTACTGGGGACTTCTTTCCTCATTTGTGGACACTTTGTACAGCTCACCAGTGGTTAAAGAAAACTCACCAGTGGTTGCCCTAGTTGTCTCTGAAGAAATTGCCTTCAAGGAAGTCTTATTGATAGAACAACTGACCCAATGTAGACTAGTGGGTCCAACATTAGTAGTTGTTGCTCCACTTGAACTACTGACAGGAGTTACTTGTAACTCCTGCAGTGTAACCTCCTCAATTGTTGCTGGGATTGCAGAAGTATAGGCATTAGACCCAGTCACTTGTTGGAGTGTACTCTCATTGATAGGTGGTTGAGAGGAACTGGTTTGTGTCTGAGCTATATCAACCGCATGCAACAAAGGTAGCATGGATTGTGGTAAGATGAGGGGTGAAGGTATTGGTGTAGAAAGAGACATGTCCTTGGGATCAGGACTGAGTAAGATGGACCCAATTGGACCCAGAGCTTCATAATGTGGGGTCCCTGTGCTTACAACCTGATCCTTTTGTGAGGATGCAGGAGGAGTTTTAGGCAAAGGTGGAGATCTTTCTACCAACTGCTGTGAGGAAGTAGCAACAGTGGTTATTGGTGACTTTTGTGTTGTCACTGGCAGTTGCTCTGGGATCTCATCTTCCAGAGTTGCCTTTTTGATGGGTTTGGGGGGTTTTCTGGATGATTTCTTTTTGGTCTTTTTGGTAAGGGCAGGTGTGGGTTTCAAAATAGTGGTTATGCTGTCTTGATCACCTAGAGCAGTGGGCTCAGCAGCAGATACCTGAGGAGCAGTGGTAGCTGCTAAATTCTGCTCAGGCACATTTGCTTGTTTTTTTGTAGATTTTAACATTCTTGTGAATGTTTCAGGTGTTAAACTGTTTATTTTAAAAGGAGGACCCTGTACAAGTACATGGGCATTATTTTCTGAATTTTTTTTTATCAAAATAGTAACTCAAAAATCTTGGAAATAATAGAAAAGCCTCTTTCTCAACATTTTTGACCAAATTATCGAAGATTACCTGGGAATAATTAAAATTTTCACCTTTAAGTATAGCATAACCCAGGTATTGTATCTTCAATGGGATTTCATTGAAAGCAGTGGTTTTATTAGAAACACACATAAGGAGGGTATGAAATAAAAACCTTATAGCAGATGGAAAACTGCCCTTTTGTAAAGTATATATTTTCATTTCTTCTCCATCCTTCTTTGAATGAAATCTCCTTGGTACTCTGTTTTCATAAAAGAAATTTTACCTTTCAGATCATTGAGCTGAAATACTTCAGATATGGCTTGAGGTGTGATTGAGATTTTTACACCTTTTATTGTGGAATTGATGGCAACAACCTTTTTGTCCATCTTCTCAAGAGTAGCATTTTTCCAAAATTCTCGTTGAGTGGCAAGGTAGACGGTTGCATTGTAAGTGAGCAAAGTTTTGTACTTTGTGGATGATAATGTGTCTATGATGGAATCGAAGGTCTTTGTGTCACTGGGTTTTTCAAGACTACCCAAGTAATTGTGGGACCATTTGTATGGAATTTCAATCTTGATAGGCTCCTTTGTTTTGGATTTGCTTGCCTTTTTCACCATGATTGAAACAGAGAATGAGAGAAATGAAGTGAGGATGATGAAGATTGTGGGAGAATTTTTGTGAAAAATTGTTTTGAGAAAAGAATTTTGAATTCGATTCAACAGTGAAAACCCTGTTTGGGGGTTTAGGGCATGGTTTTATTTGATGAAAAAGTGAATGCTGACGTGGCAGCGGTTACAAAGATCTGACGGATAAATACTGACCACGTGTCAACCTCTGATGAAAGGATGAAATAATGGAGGACAGTTGTTTGAGAAACCACCGATGAAGCAATACCAGTGGTTCACAAAGGAAAATGAAAACAGTGGGTGACTGTTACTATCAGTGAATAACTTGTGTCAGTGGTTTTAAAAAACTGAAGTGTGACATCAGTGTTTACCAAAGAAAATGAAAGAACAGAGGTTGGCTTTCAGCAGTGGAAAGCAAATAACAAACAGATGTTTGCACCAATCAGTGGTTATGGCAGACTTTTAAGGATTTAATGAAAATTTCATTTTTAGCTATTTTTAAGGATGGATTTTTGATTTTCTGAAAACATTTTAATGCTTTTATTCATAGAAAAACAAGATTTTGCTTGTTATTCCATGTTTAGCATACCAATCCTAGAGACCAAGCTTTCAAAGGTAGATGTATCTAAAGCTTTTGTGAGCACATCTGCCAGCTGGTCTTTACTTGGAACATGATGTAGAGAAATCAAACCTTTTTCATAGCAATCCCTCACAAAGTGATGTCTGATGTCGATGTGCTTGGTGGTTGAATGGGAAACTGGATTTTTGATGATATTTTCTGCTGCCTGGCTGTCCAACATGAGTGGTGTCTTTAAGGCAGTGATACCAAAATCCAGCAACTGATTTTAAAGCCATAGGAGTTGGGCTGTACAGCTTGTAGCAGCAATGTATTCAGCTTCAGAAGTGGATGTTGAAACAGCTGCTTGCTTTTTGCTTTGCCATGAAACCAAGCAGTTGCTTAGAAACTGGAACCCTCCTGAAGTGGACTTCCTTGTGGTGTTACATCCGGCAAAGTCACTATCTGAAAAGCCTGAAAGCTGGATATTCCCATTAGCTGGATACCAGATACCAAGTGTGGGAGCACCTTTTATGTATCTGAAGATCCTTTTTACAGCAATGAGGTTTGATTTTCTGGGAGCCGATTGACTTCTTGCACAGACACATGTTGCAAACATGATGTCTGGTCTAGATGCAGTTAGGTACAATAAAGACCCAATCATGCTTCTATAAAGTGTTTGGTCAATCAGCTCATCCTTTTCATCAGACATGACTAGCTTATTGGTTGCCATGGGTGTGCTGCATGGTTTACAATCATTCATATCAAATTTATTTAAAAGTTCTTTAGCATATTTGCTTTGATGAATGAAAGTTCCATTTTGCATTTGCTGAACTTGGAGACCAAGAAAGCATTGCAGCTCACCCATTGCACTCATTTCAAACTCAGCTGTCATGAGTTGCCTAAACTCTTCACACATTTTATTACATGTGCTTCCAAAAATAATGTCATCCACATAAATTTGGACAATCATTAAATCCTTTCCTCTCCATTTTAGAAACATTGTTTTATCAATGGTACCTCTTTTGAAATCATTTGAGAGTAGAAAGGTGGAAAGAGTTTCATACCAGGTCCCAGGTGCTTGTTTCAGGCCATACAAGGCTTTATTTAGCCTGTAGACATGATCTGGATGAAATGGATCCTCAAAACCTCGAGGTTGACACACATACACCTCTTCTTGAATTGTACCATAGAGGAAAGCACTTTTGATATCCATTTGGAACACCTTCATGTTGTGGTTGACAGCAAAGGCCAGGAACAGTCTTATAGCTTCCAATCTTGCTACAGGGGAAAAAGTTTCATCATAGTCTATTCCCTCTTCCTGTCTGTAACCTTGAACCACGAGCCTGGCTTTATTCTTGACAACAATTCTCCTTTCATCAGTTTTATTTTTGAAGAACTACTTTGTGCTGATGGGGTTTACATCTTTTGGCAGTGGTACAAGCTCCCATACTTGTTGTCTTTTAAACTGTTGGAGCTCTTCTTGCATGGCTTCTACCCAACTGTTGTCTTTCAGTGCCTCTTGGTACTTGACTGGCTGATGGAGTGATAGAAAGCTAGCAAAAAGACAAATGTTTTAGGTTTGACTTCTTGTGAGCACCCCTTCATTGATGTTGCCAATGATTTGGTCAGGTGGATGAGATCTCAAGAAGATTAAATCTCCTTGGTATGGTATGATGGCATTTTTTGGTGAAGGCTGCAGATGTGTATCATCTGAGCTAACCACTGCTGGTGACTTTGGTGATCCAGCAGTGGCTTCAAAAGGTGGTGGAATAGGAGGTAATGGTGTGGACATATGCTGACTTTTATCCACTGTTTGGGGACTTTTGTTAGCAGTGTTTGATGATGTGTAAGCAGAGGTTGATGGGATACTTTGATCAACAACTGCTGAGGTAGCAGTGGTTGAGCTTTGACAGCTGTTTTGTACAACTGCTATTTTCCCATTGAAACAGACTTTTGTTGAGGAATGATGATCTCATACCCATAGTCTGGTGATGAATCCTATGATGGACCTGCACTGTTAGTCTTGACAGCAGTATTTTCAAAAGTGAATTTACCAAGATCAAACAAATCTGCAGGATTTGCTGGGATTTTCATTGATGAAAGTTGATTGAACTTTACATTCAAAGTCTCTTCCACTATTTTAGTCCGTGTATTAAACACTTTGTAGGCCTTAGCAGTGGTAGAGTATCCCAAAAGATAACCACTGTCTACTTTGGCTGCAAATTTTGAGATGGAATCTTTTAAATTCAAAATAAAGCATGGGCAGCCAAATACTTTAAAGTATGAGATCAGTGGTTTGATTTTATACAGAATTTCATAAGCAGTCTTTTTGTGCCTGGGGTTTATTAAAACTCTGTTTTGGACATAGCAAGCAGTGTTCACTGCCTCTGCCCAGAAAGTTAGAGGTAAACCTGAATCAGCAAGCATGGTCCTAGCCGCTTCAATCAGTGTCCTATTCTTTCTCTCAACTACCCCATTTTGCTCTGGTGTTCTAGGGATGCTGTACTGCCTTACAATCCCTTTCTTCACACAGAAGGCATCCAACTCCTTATTTTTGAATTCTGTGCCATTGTCACTCCTGAAGAATTTTACTGGAAGGTTAAATTGCTTTTCAACCTGTGTCACAAAGTCTTGCAAAATGCCTGCAGTCTCATCTTTTGAGTGTAAAAAGAAGGTCCATGTAAACCTAGAGAAGTCATCAATAATAACCAAACAATATCTCTTCTTTTTGAGACTCATGACTTAAACTAGGCCAAACAAATCCATGTGCAACATTTGCAAACACTGGGTTATTTTGGACTCTTCAATGGACTTAAAGGAGCTTTTATGCTGTTTTCCTTTTAAACAGGAAACACAATGCTCAGGACATGAAAACAATTTTTGTGGTAAGCCTCTTACCAAGCCATTTTTTGAAATTTCAGTGATTGTCTTGAGATTTGTGTGTCCCAATCTTCTGTGCCAAAGTTTTGTCTCTTTGTTAGAGGCAGCTGAGAACAGAAAGGCATCAGTTCTGGGACACTCTTTTGACAAATTAACAACATAAACATTGCCACTTCTTTAAGCAACAAGTTTTGTTTTTCCAGATTTTATTATTGCTTCAATCTTTTCAACCATTTCTGGTCCAACAATCCTACAACACTCCTTTGTGAAGAATGACCCATACCCCTTATCACTCATTTGTGAAACACTCAGGAGGTTGAATTTTAGATTGTCTATCAGATTGACATTTTCAAATTTTACATTACCAGACTGTACTGTACCAGACCCCAGAACTTTCCCTTTACTATTATTACCAATGGATATATCACCCCCTCCATGAATTTTGAAATCTTTGAGAAGGGCTTTACATCCTGTCATGTGCCTGGAGCCTCCACTATCTACATACCAAAGACTATCAAAGCATGCAGAAGCTCCCTGCACATGAAGTAAAAGGATTAGTTCATTAGGGTCTCCAAAGCCAATAAGGCTTTGGATGGGGTCTCAACAGTGTCTGGGATGAGGTCAGATGCATGGACAGTGGTTAGGTCAGGGGTTTGGACAGTTTTAGGACTGTTTCTCTCTAATTACTATTGTGGGTTTTAACCAATCACCTGCAGATAACCAAAAGGATGCATGTTCACTCTTGGTTTAGAGGGCCTTTTGTAGGTCTCATAAATGTGTGGAATTCTTTGGTAAGATGATTGTCCCTTGCCTTTTCTGAATTGGTTTCCAGGGGGTGCATCAGTTACTTGAACATCTCTTTGGACAGATGTTTGGTTCAACTGTTTTGTAATAGTTGTTTGGACTGGCACAAACAATGGTTGATTCTTGGTGAATTTGACAGATGATGTTGATGGACTCAAGGATGTTTTAGCAGTGTACTCATTCTTTTTAACATGAAAGTTTTTGAGATACACACATTCTTGAGTTTTGTGGTTTGGTTTACCACAGATGGTGCAGCTTTCAGCAGGTACAATGATACTTGTTTTGTTTAAATCATATGCTTTTCAATGGAAACAATCTTTTGTTAGATGATTCCTTTTTTCACAAAACATATTTTTGATCTTTTCTCTCTTCTTTCTCTTTTCACACTCCTTTGCAACAGAGTTTTTAACCTCTGTTGGGATCTCTTTGAGAGGAATGACCTTTGCTTTTGGAGCTGTGACACCATCAGTGGTTGTAAAGTCCATAGGCTTGAAGTTTTCAAGAATGTCACACTTATCAGACCATGTGGGTTTAAATTGGTATTTCTCAATTTCCTCAAAAGTTAAGGACCCCACAGATCTTTCCAAAGTGATTTTGTTACCTAGTTTGTCAGTGATTTTCACTTCTTGGCCATTCTTGTTTGTTGGTTTAATTTCAGATGAACCAGCTTGTTTTCCAGCAGTGTTTACAAGATCATCATATTTTCTATATCCAACACCAAACTTGACATTGCTTTCAAGCTGTTTCTCAAGCATAACCTCATACCCTTTACAAGATTCCACCCATCTTTCACAAGTGATTTGGGTGGACTCCAACTCCTTTTTGCAAATTTGGTATTTTTCTACCATAGTTTGGAGTTG
Source organism: Helianthus tuberosus (assembly GCA_030545235.1). Taxonomy (NCBI): domain Eukaryota; kingdom Viridiplantae; phylum Streptophyta; class Magnoliopsida; order Asterales; family Asteraceae; genus Helianthus; species Helianthus tuberosus. The sequence continues at coordinate 1,885,180 of CM060390.1, forward strand.
AGTCTTGGTTATGCTCTGCTCTTCTTTGAGACTGCTGATTTCTTTGTCCTTTTCAGCCAATTCGTTTCTAAGTTATTTTAATAACTTTTCAAATTTGACTTCATCTGTTAAGACTTTATCCCTAAGGTTTTCATTTACCTCTTTGATGTTAGCAAATGCAATAATGCATTTGTCTGAACACAGTTTTTCAAGAACTTGAGGTGTTACCTTAGCAGCAGCCATCATGGCACAATCACATTGATGATTATTTTCTTCATCAACTCTTTCTCCTTTCTCACCCTCTTTCTCCTCTTCTTTTTCTTCCTTGTCTTCTTTGGACCAAGTATCAATCAGTGGTTCAATCAGGGTTTCTGAATTTTCTCCCAGCAGTAGTTCACCAGCAACTGCAGTAACCACTGCTTCAGTCACTTCATCCACTGTTTCATCACTTAGCTGTTCACCTTCAGTTTCTACCCCTTCTGGTATAGACTCTAATGCCATCAAACAAAATTCATCATTAGTAGGATCATTAAAATCATTGAGTACAAAATTTTCATCACTAAGCTCATCAGGCATACTGCTCCAGTCAACAAAGCCTTGAGTGAAAAAGCTTTGCTGATCTGGCTATGTTACTGTTGGAGCAGCTGGTTGAGGTGCAACAGGTTGCACTTGTGCCTGAGGGACAGGGGTTTGAACATACTGAATTTGTGGAACAGTGGTTTGAACATAATGCACAGGCACATGGGTTGCAGCATAGTGAGCAGTGTTAACATGGGCAGCAGGGGTATATTGGGTATAGTGCACAGTGCTTTGATGTTGTGGTCTAGGGTTTGAGCTGGGATGAGTGATAATAGGACCAGTGGTTTGACTCCTACACTCCCTAGCAAAATGACCTAGTTTATTGCACTTATAACACTTGATTTTTGATTTATCCAACCCCACCCTCAAATTCCCATGTAACCCTGGGAATTTTCTCCCTGTTCTTTTATAGAATTTGCTTGTTCTTACACTAAGCAAAGCCAATTGATGCAAAATGTCTATTTATTCTAAGTCAGTGGGATCAAAGTGTTGCAAATCATTGAGTTCAAAACACAAGTTATCTGACATCTGGTTTTCACAATTTGCGGTAAAAGCATAATTTGCAAAGTGAGAATCAGGGTTATTGAAATTTCCACCAGCAGTTATATCAATAAAGTGATCATAACCCTGATCCTTACTACTGCTACCAGATTCTTCCTGACCAAAAAGAGTTGTGCTGCCAAATGAATAATCATCAGCAACTTTGCCAGACTCTTGCAACTTCTTTTTCTGGTTTAACTCCCTTTCATAGGTCAGGAGTCTACCATGAAGTTGGGTCAGGGTCAGATCTTTGAACTCAGCAGAGTTTCTAGTAACAAATGCAATAGTATCCCATTTTTCTGGTAGTTATCTAAGGAACCTGCTATTTTGAGTTGAATTTGGAAATGTTACTTTAACAAGCCTTAGTTCACTAATGAGATAACTGAATCGTTCAAACTGCTGAGTCAATGATTCACCCTTGATGTGACAAAATGTTTCATACTGCTGATTCAGAATTTCCCTATTTTTTTCAATGACTTCCTCTGTTCCCCCAAACTGTTCCTTCAGTGCATCCCATAGCTCTTTGGCACTGTTACAATGTAACAGTCCAGCATAGATTTCATTGGGTAATGTAGATGCTATGATGCTAAATGCTTTGGCATCGAGTTCGAACTTTTGCAAATCAGTTTCAGTATAGTTTTCAGATGGTTTAGGTACGGACTTCTTTGCATCCTCAGCACTTGGCACCATAGGAACATGGGGACCAAAAACAACAGATCTCCAACATCCAGTGTTCTGTTGAGCAAGGATGTGACCCATCCTTCTCTGTCAGATGTTGTATTCATTACGTTTAAGCATGGGTGGTTTGAAAAGAGATCCAATGTTATTCTTATCATCTTGTGATTGTGACGTTATCCTGGTTGTTTTACAGGCACTGATTAATCAACTTTGATGGTGATTAAACCTTGCTCTGTTTTTCAACAAAACGAACAAACTATCAGTATCAACGATTTTGAGCTGAACTATTTATGTCAAAATGATTGTTAAATCAAATTTGACTGTCCAAGCTCTGATACCAATTGTTAGGATCTGAGTTTGGTTTTGATTGTGTTTTACGTTTGAAATAAGATGAAGATGAATGAGTAGTGCAGCGGAATTTAAGATGGAAACAAACTTTGCACACAATCAAACAGGAGAATTGCTTTAATCAAACATTTTCAACAAAGAACCGAAAGATTGAATTTATTTCAATAACGATTACAATGCATGTATGAATACAAACTCCCCCTCAGCCTGAGCTCACAGTGTTTGTTCGTGCAGGAAGAAGATTTTGTAAAGAGCTAATAGAACAGTGCATGGTACTGTTCTATTTATAGGCACAGACAAACCACTGAGGCATCAATGCTGACGTCACCATGAAAGTGACATCTAACCTCCTAACAACTGATCTATACAAATACTGCTTAAGCTAACAACTGCTATACAATAATTACATAATTGAACTAAACTACTGCTGGTCCTTCCACTGTTGTGACTTCAGCAGTACTTGATAACTACCAGCAGTGCTTGACCCAAAGCAGTAGATTGAGCAGCAGGTCTTTAGTCTTTGACTTGATCAGCGGTTGTAGGTCAGCAGTTGTAACGATCAGTAGATAGGAGGTCAGCAGATGTTGAAACCACTTTCAAGGGGAGAGACTTGTATCACAACATCTGCTTATTCTGGATCCACTGTCCTGACCCAGTTTTGGCTTTAATTATCTGTTCCTCTGATAGGGTTTAATCCCAACATTTACTAGGATCAGTTTGCCTGATACAAATGTAAGAAACATCTCCTGAGTTTATCCCAATCTTGAAAACAGCTGAAAGGTTTTTTCCTTGATATTTCACACGCTTTCATCACCTAATTAATATGCATATATTTATGTAATTATATTCAACCACCATATCCATATGTATATATAGATATCTTCTGCAACAATGAAGATTTCCAAGATATTTTCATATCCATCATTGCTTTCAATTCGATTGTGTATACCCAAAAAAAATTCCGCTGTATATGAGTTAAATTTGAATTCCCTATTTAATTAAAGAAATAATTCCCCTTTGGCCGGCAACGGTCCCAACTTTAATAATCCTAATTATTGCCCGTTGGCCGGCAACGGTCCCAACTTTAAAAATTCCCACTGGCGGTCCCATTTTTTCACAAATTGGCCTTCAATGGATCCTAACTAACAGAACGCTAGCGCCGTTAGTATCCGGTCACCGTAAAAACGTTTTTGGTCGGAAAAAGGTTCCTAAAGGTTCGATCTATGGTTACAAACAAGTTTGGGATGAAAACTTTGAGTTTTCCGGCTAAAAAGTTGAGTTTTCCGGCTAAAGAGTTGAGTTTTCCGGCCAAAAAGAAATTTTACGGCGAAAAAAGAGTTTTTCCGGCGACCTTAATAATTGGGCTTTTTACTAGAAAAGGTTCCTAATGGTGTGTAATAAGGTTTCAAAAGAAAGGGTGAGTTTTCGGCCAAAAAAGGAGTTCTCCGGTCAAAAACATTTTTTTCGGCGACCGGAATCTAACGGGCGTTAAGGTTCTGTTAGTCAGGGTCCATTGAAGGCCAATATGTTAAAAGATGGGACCGCTAGTGGGAATTTTTAAAGTTGGGAACGTTGTCGGCCAACGGACAATAATTGAGATTATTAAAATCCATTATTTCTTAATAATTAAACACACGAGAGAGGCGAGAGAATTTAGTGATTACCCACCACAACACTATCTCTAATGCAACTTGAAACCCATAAACCATAATAGTTCATTGAAGGGGTAAGGTCCCAAAAACCCTGCACAGGTGCTTGGGACCATACCAGAACCTCGTCAATAAGTTCTCTTTAGAATGAACCTTGCGCGGTCGCGCACTGGTTCTAAGAGAGAATTCAAAAAGGAAAACAGTCTTAAACATCCGCGCGCCAAAAGGAAACTAACAAATCCTTGCGCCAACTCCCACACAACAGATAGGATAGAATCCTAACAATATCTTCGCGCAAAAGTCACCCAGACTTGGACAAAATAAACCTTTCTGTTATAACAAAATTACTATGAGGAAGAGCCACATAGGATTACATCTGTAATCCTTCTAGAAGGCATTATCGTGGATCACCATTTGGTTATAACCGAATGGCCACGTGGCATCATCCTGGACTCTTCCCAAAATCACGATAATGGCAATGAATTAAAGGAAAGATCCACACTTGCCAATTTCCACGTGGTGTCACCCCAGCCGTCGATCGCGATCACGATCCGTGTGTGCACACTCGTTAGTGTTTAACGGAAGATGAGATAACCGCTTACGGAAAAGCATTTTCCGTCAAGTTTTCCCTTAACAGATTTTCCCGCCCAAACTTCGGCTATAAATAAAGGATAATTCAGGTATAATTCTCCAAGTTACACACACACTTCACTTTACATTACTTCTTCTTCTTCTTCATCAAACCCTGTACTTATTCTCACGCTGGAGGGTGGTCACGGAGAGAACCCCCATTCTCCCAGTGGTGAGTCTAACGGTTGTTTGCTTTGTAGTTGTTGTTCGAGGAAGAAGATCATTCACCCCTGAATCGAACGAGAAGATATAACCCTTTTATGCAGAATCAAACCCCCTGGTTCAGTTGATTCCGATCAGTTAAACTAGTGTTTCTTCATTGGCACCCACCGATTTCTCAGTTTTTATTCATATATTCTCGTTTCGATTTACTCTTCCAACTCCGTTTTTCAATGGAAGAAACTCCGACAAACCGTCAATCCGGCCCTCAGCCAAATTTTGCACACAATACCCAAGTCGAAGGGATTGTGGAAGAGGCTTCGGATGATAATGAAGTCCACTACAACGATAATCATCCAAATGACCCTGTTACTCCAGGAGACAACCCGAGATCCCGATAAGCTCAATTTTACCTCCCAGTGAAACTCCTATCTCGTGGTATGTCAGATCCCAGGGTGCAATAAATGTTGTGTATGCACAACTCTGTGCACAAACTGCTCCTCCCACTCAGTCACGAAGATCTGCATCTCATGCACGAGGACCATCTGCACCACGTGTATCACACCATGACGCACTCTCACGAGTACATGTGGAAGACACTGAAGTTTACTCCAGATCCCCCACAAGGTATGAGTCTACTCACTCCGAGACTAGACGAAGAGATTATCATGACGAATCTTATCGAAGACAATCGGTCCATTCTCGGTTGGGCCCGCGTTCCCACCAGAAGTGGGACACTCACACCGAAGAATATGACGGAACATACCAAGAGGGCGATAATACAAGTGTCTTCAGCAGGCTGCAGCGGGATCACAAAAGTTATAAGCCTCGCACGGTTTATAACCCAGAGGCAGAGCACGATTACAACTTAATCTATCGCCCAGCAGAGGCAGCGGAGAATTCAAAGTTTATCGGCGAAATCGCCTTAGCCCCTCTGGAAAAGGCGAAACTACCATCGAATGTCGGGAAATTCAATGGCATGACATATTCGGACGATCACCTTCGGGTATTTACCAGCGCAGGCCTGGTAGGAGGTTAGACCTTACCAATGTGGTGTCACATATTCATCCAAACGCTCACAGGTGCAGCGCGACTATGGTTCGATAATTTACCACTTGGGAAGATAACGTCGTGGGTGGATCTAAGAGAAAAATTCCTAGTGCATTTTAGCCAACAACGAAGGTCCGTCAGGGACACTGCTGATGTGATGAATATTTGGAGGCGCGATGATGAGAGCCTAGAGGACTTCATAACACGTTACAACAAGGAAGTACTAGAGATCGGGGACGTTCATGAGCATTTGGTACGAGCGCAGTTCAAGTATAATGTCCACTTCTATGACATGATCAAGGTTCTGTCAGGAACGGAGGGGTTACCCAAGAGCTGGGAGAAGCTGATGGCGGCAGCCAAAGTATACGCCCAAACTGAACGAAACCTCAGCACTACAGACCACCGCCACCGCACAATCGTCCACAAGATATGAGCGGGAGCAATGGAAAAAAGTTCAAAAAGAATTGGAGAGACTCGACCTCTGGAACATACTCATCAGAAGACGCGCGAGCAACCATAAACAAGCTCGTAGCACAGAGAGAAACAAAGCAAGAGAATAGAGAACGGCAGTGGACCCCCTAACGAAAACTCCAGCGGAGGTGCTCAGCACAGAAGACTATCAGTTTAAAACCCCTCCGCCAATGAAGAACAAGAGGGGTCAAGATCCGAATCAGTATTGTGACTACCACAAGGATAATGGTCACACTACAAACAATTGTATATCTCTCCTCACCGAGATTGAAAAAGCGCTCAAAAGTGGTGAACTCACCCACTTACTGCAGAACGTACGGAAGGATATAAAGTAAATTACTTGCGGTGATGAAGGCCCGAGTAAGAAAGCAAAAAACTAAGCGGCGCAAGAAGCAAGTAGCATACATTAGTCTCTTCACATGTTGGTCAAGTTCTTTAACTTACCAATCCATGGCGTAGAACTATAGTATGAGTAAGTTAAGTTCCATTTAATTATCCTAAAAGGACGACTTTGTACTACGGCCTCTGAGCCTTATCATTAATTAAAGCAAAGTTAGTTATATTATTTTTGTGTTTATTACAAAGTGCATGCAATTCCTTTTGGTAAGTGCAAAAACATTATGGTAGCTATAACACAAGTCTCATGAACGGTCAGTGATCACACGCATCGCGCAAGGCCCAGCCTTACGTTCACACATGAGCTTTATACCACCTTTATTCGCCTTACCTAGTCAAAGAAATTGTACTCATGCAAAATATTGTAAGTCAAACACACATCATACTATTTACTGGCGCATCACACGCCTTAACAAAAAATTATAAACATGCACGGCAGTGTATAAAATAAAGTTACTTGCACCACAGCGCATTAACAAGAAGGGGTCCGCGTCCCAATCCTAAAGTTAACTATCAATTGTTCATACAAAGAAAGGAAAACCTAAGCTAGGTCTTCGTCTTCACCTTCTTCCCTGTCTGGGAAAATTTCTCTCAATCGCGTCATGAACTCTTCGGAATGTAGCGCAACATTGATAAGATCCATGACCGGAAGCTGTAAAGTATTAAATCGCGTCTTTGCAGCAGCGAGAGCAGCTTCAGTATCAACACCGTGAGTAGCAGACTTACTAGTGTCCCAATCAACCTTTAAAGCGTTAACCACATGGTGGGAACACTCCGCATACCCTTGGGCATACCCATCATTCCGCGCAGCAACCAGCAGATGTGCAACAGTCTTGTCTAGTTCTTCAGAATTAAGAACTGACTCAGCAACCTACACAAAAAGGAAAAGAAGAATAAAAAGACGAACCAACATTGCCAAATAGTACCAGAGATAGATAAACTTACGCTTGCAATCCCGTGCTCTTTCAACCACAACATATCACTCTTCAACAGTTCAAGCTCACTCTCCGCCGTTGCCCGAGCAGTCTCGGAGTTCTCTAACTTATCTTCAGTCTAATTAAGGTGGCGGAAAGTTTCAGCCTGTTTAGTCCGTTCAAGCTCCAAATCCTTTTTGGCAGACTCAATTTCTGCCTTAAGTTGTTCCTGCTCAGATAATAAAGAAATAAGTTCTTCTATCTCCTTATCTCTAAGAGCAAGCGTAGCACAGGTATGTACCACTCTTTGTTCACTTCTTTCCCTATGAGAGCGCGCCTCATCACGAGCTGCTTCAGCTTCAGCTTTTTCTTGCTTCAATTTCTCAATCTCCGCATCTTGTTTTTTCAACTTCTCAACTTCAGCTTTAAGGTTGTTGATAACATTACTGAGACCCATCTTCTCAGCATTATCTTTCTTGCAAATCTCTCTCCAATTTTTGGCTCCTTGGAAAGAAGGGCAGCCTCAGCCTCTGCTTTTCTCTTCCAACCCGCAACCGACCATTTTTCAGTTTTTCGATCATGATCAAACTTGGCCCGGTCAGCCTCCAACCTAGCTTTCAACTAGGCTACTCGGGCCTCATCTTCGGAAAAATTTTTCTTGGACTCCTCATAAGCAGCTCATTCTTTGTGCATACTACGCCACTCGCGCACTATGCGATGGGTAGTAGACGTGTAAGAAGCAGCTTCTTCAAGATAAGCATGATAGGTCTGCTCATGAGGATGCCCTTCTTGGAACTTAATCTCCCGAGCAGGAAAGGTTCCCTGTAACCAATCACGACACACACGCCAATCAGAAAAAGTATCCCCTTTCTTCAACTTCCACACCGGCGCATGAACCTCATCCGCCTGTTTCTCTGAATAGCATCTATAATAATAATCCCCCGTAGTTTCATCCGGGCGGATAGGAGAATTTTCATCAGCTTGAATAAAAGAACCTTGGTTTCCACCAAGATTCCTCTCAATGTTCTCAGGCGCAGAACCAAAAGTCACAGAAGGAGAAGTTGCTACAGGAATATCTTGAGCAGATTTTCCTTTCTCCGGGCCCTGCGCCGCAACTTCAGGAGACTTTGGATGCCCAGCATCAACGCCCGCAGCCTCCGGGCTAATAACCTTCTCCGTTCCCACCACAACTTCAACAGGTTCTTCAACCTCAGGGTTCCCTGCCTCAGCAGCCCTCTCTGCCTCATCTTCACCAGTGGCTTTGTACCTTCTAGCTGCTCGTTGATAGGGTGCGAGGAGGTGAAGGCGGAAGATCCTCGTTAGCTGCGGATGATGGCTCCGCATGCACAGGAGAACTTGGTTTTTCTACAAAATAAAGAACAGATTACAAACATGCAATGTGCATAGAGAGCAAATAAAGGAAAGGCTTACCTAGAGGAGGTTTCGCAATAAAGGCATCAAGATTGCCCGTTCTGGTGATCTTCTTTCTTTGAACTTTCTTAGCAGGTTGCCCTCCGGCCTCAACATCAGGTTATGTTCTTTTTCTCGTCTTTGGCTTCAATTAAGGCTCCGGACTTGACTCTAGGTCAATTGGGTCATCAGGATTTGAGGGGGATATCAGCAGTATCCTGAGGTTCCGCCTTTGGTGTCCTCACAACTGCAGGCACAAGACCCTCCAACGAATCAGATACCACCACATAATCACACCAGGAGTCAGAGGAATGGCGCGTACCTTTCTTCTCTCCTCCAGCAGTAGCAGTTGGCGCACGTTTTTTCTTCTCAGGGACTATGCCCAGGTTAGTCAGCTCACCTACTCAAACGACAACACCGCCATATTATCCACGCGCAAAAGAATGGTACCGCAACATAAAAACAAAAATAAAGACTTACCGGCCCCACTTGGGGGTTGCGCGGCCAAATCTTCATCGCGCGGAAAAACAAAATTCTTGGCAATTTGAAGATACCAAAGTTCCTCATCAGCCCTTTTTGGAACGGTGCCCATTTTCCCACCTTCCCTCTCAAACGCAACAACGTATAGAGAAACAACTACAAGGAAAGCAAGGGGCAAATTCAAAAAAAAAAAAAAGAGAGAGAGAGAGAGAGAAGAGAGAAGGAAGAAATCTAGAATCTTACTTTTACCACTCTCTATATACACTGGTTTGTCTTCTCTATTCATCCGCCAGCAGGGGCTCATACCAGCACCAACCAAGGCTTTCTCTGGCAAAGAAATCGATGGAACATCCTTTAGATCTTGGTACCAATTCTCCGAATGAGGAGTTTGTATCGTCTCCATTGCAGCCTGCTATTTACCCCTGAATACCATCTTCATCGGAATCACTCCGACTTTAATAAAGAAGAATTTTTGCTTCCAATCGTGAAAGAATTTTGGGGGTTGCAGCAAGATCTTTTTAGCAGAAGCCCATTGGACAAACGAGTAGAACCCCTAGGAACAGTGCATCTGGTGAAACACCCGGAAACGGGTAACCGTCGGCTCAATATGCATTGTACGTCAGACAAACTCAAAATGAAGAACCCTAACCATCCCAATAGGGTGCATTTGGGAGATATGAAACTTGTAATAAGAAAGAATGTCAAGAAAGAACTTTGTTGCAGGCAATCGAAAATTGCCTAGAGAGAAAAAAATCCCAAAACAAAGTAATATATCCGGTCGGAGCATCTGCCGCCGTCTGACCCTCATCAGGGTATCGAGCGTCCCAACTATCAAGAAATTTGAAGTTTTGAACCAAACCATCAAAGGTTTCCCTAGGCCACTTCAATGGTGGAAGACCAAAAGCCATTTCTTCAGCAGAATCTTCGTGATGTTCTCCAGTTGTCATAGAAGGAAAAATTACAAATTTTTTTCAAGAAAGTGACAGGGAAGACAAAGAAGAAAGGGTCTTCAAATGGCAATGTCGACAAAAATAGGCAATCGAAAGATTTATATACTCACCGCGATAAATGACCAAGATAACTGCAATAACACCTTTTTCGGGATAGACACGGTTATCTAAGCATCGAAGGCGAGTGGGAATAGCAATGACGCGTGTCCACGCGCGTGTGAGAGCCACGAACGACGACATACAACTGAAAAAAGACAGCCTGTCATACGTCAACAGTCATCACTGCACCTTTTCACTTGCCGAAGGTTAAGATTTTCAAAATCAAAATCATGAGCAAGGAAGATCTTCTCCAAGAAGATTTCCAACATTTTCACGCCAAAAAATTTCCACAGTAAAAACACCCACTACTAATAGTCCAGTGCTCCACTTATTTTCATAAGAGAAACACTAGACTGGGGTGCTCCACTTATTTGCATAAGAGCAACATTAACCTGGGGGACTTGAAAGGGTAAGGTCCCAAAAACCTTGCACAGGTGCTTGGGACCATACCACAACCTCGTCAATAAGTTCTCTTTAGAATGAACCTTGCGCAGCCGCGCACTGGTTCTAAGAGAGAATTCAAAAAGGAAAACAGTCTTAAACATCCGCGCGCCAAAAGGAAACTAACAAATCCTTGCGCCAACTCCCACACAATAGATAGGATAGAATCCTAACAGTATCTCCGTGCAAAAGTCACCCAGACTTGGACAAAATAAACCTTTCTGTCATAACATAATTACTATGAGGAAGAGCCACATAGGATTATAGCTGTAACCCTCCTAGAAGGCATTATCGTGCATCACCATTCGGTTATAACCGAATGGCCACGTGGCATCATCCTGGACTCTTCCCAAAATCACGATGATGGCACCGAATTAAAGGAAAGATCCACACTTGCCCACTTTCCACGTGGCATCACCCCAGCCGTCGATCGCGATCACGATCCGTGTGCACACACTCGTTATTGATTAACGGAAGATGAGATAACCGCTTACGGAAAAGCACTTTCTGTCAAGTTTTCCCTCAACAGATTTTCCCGCCAAACTTCGGCTATAAATAAAGGATAATTCGGGTATAATTCTCCAAGTTACACACACACTTCACTTTACATTACTTCTTCTTCTTCATCAAACCCTGTACTTATTCTCACGCCGGAGGGTGGTCACGGAGAGAATCCCCATTCTCCCCGTGGCGAGTCTAACGGCTGTTTGTTTTGCAGTTGTTGTTCCAGGAAGAAGATCATTCACCCCTGAATCGAACGAGAAGATATAACCCTTTTATGCAGATTCAAACCCCCTGGTTCAGTTGATTCCGGTCAATTAAACCAGTGTTTCTTCATTCGTGGTTGCAGTCAAGAACATTACTTAAGACTATGATTTGTATCAATTTAATACATTATAGTGTATTTTATCTTCATATTTGTTTGTTTTTTTATACGTTATTGTATTATTTTATTTTCTACGAATAACGAGACTACCGTTATTATACATTTATTATTTCTTTAATTATAAGGTGAACAAATTTCCTACAAACTCTACAAATCCAACACTTTACTTCAAATCCGGTGTTTAGAAATGACTTATTAGCCTTTTCAAAAAGTCAATAAGTTAAAAAAGTGTTTATTATGGATAAAAATGCTTTTTTATTTTGGCTTTCTGAAAATGAGTAAAAAGTTGTTTTTTAAAAGTCACAAAATCTGCCTTTTTAAACGACTTTTGTTTTTTTAAACATAAAATTACAAACCATGGAAACTTACTCCATCATTTTTGGTTATTTTACTTTTCCCGTCATAAAACAAATACAATTTTTAAAAACTCTTTATAGAAAAGTCATAAGTCAATAAGCACTTTTAAAGTTACATAAGCAATCCCAAACACTTAGGTGGTGTTTGTTTTTTCAGAAAAACCTCTTCTGGCCTCTCACGTCTGCGCCGCGCAGACCACGCGCAAACGTTTAGCTCCGCAGACCGTTTGTTTTTCAGAAGACATTTCATTACAAATGTCTTCAAACCTCTGCGCGTCCTCTTCCCTACGCAGACATGGTCCAATGTCTTCCCACCTCTTCCAACCTCTTTCAACCAACCTCTTCTTCTTTCCTAATCTCAAAACACAGACATCTCTATAAGTTCTATAAACCTCAACCTCCAGTTCTTGAATCCAGCTAACTTCTTGAGATAAATTATTATGTTTTCGACTAATAACCGAACACTAAAACCCGATGCAATGCTTAAATCCAGCTAAGTTACAACTTACAACATTCCCACTAAAACCCTAACACATTGACTAAAATGCCGACACAATCACAACTAAGTTTTCCTTTACTTTCCCTCAATTAACAACAAACCCATACTCAATATTCAACGACAATGATAAATTAAATGTAAATTACACTACTTTATGACAGATCTGCTTGAACCTAGATGGAAATATGTACAAAATTTAAAATAAATAACACAAAATGGAAGATACAGCATAATTAGGATCTTTGACTAGAATCTTGAATAGAACGTGGTAAAATTTTGGTAAATATGATGGTGGTGAAAGGGTTTTTGTTCTGAAATTTCAAACCAGTTTATTTTGAATCTTTATTTGAGGTGGTGGTTGTTTTTAGAGAGAGAGAGAGAGACACGTGCTATTTGCTTGCCAGAAGTTAAAAAGTAAACAGTCTTTTTCTTGCAGACTGCAGAGGTTTGGTCCACCTCTTCTGCTACAGATGTGGTCCGCATACTGCAGCGTTTTACCTCTGAGAAAATAAACAGCACCTTATAACCCATTTGTGGAGATATGTGGATTGATATATTGCAAATAAAAATTGAATTCGGGAGATATCAATTAAGGTTAACAGTGTTGCTTATTGATATATTTAAGTTGCTCTTGTGTTTAGGAATAGTTTCTGATGATCTTCGTCGTCAATTACTTTTACCTATATCAGTTACAAGTTGTTAAATCCATTGGATGGTTTTAAGTTGTATGTTCGATTTTTTTAGTAGATTGCTAAGTCATTATTCCCACTAGCAATTGTACATCACACACAATTAGTACAAACATTATAAATTTTTTTGGGTAAACTGCCATTTTGATCTCTGTGGTTTAGGCACTTTTGCCATTTTAGTCCAAATCTCAAACTTTTTAAATCTGGGTCCCTGTGGTTTCACTTTTATTGCCATTTTAGTCCAAAATTCAAAAACCCCCTTTTTCGACTGTTGCAACCTGCCTATTTTGTGTTTTTGTTTAGGGGCAATTTTGTCCATCTGATTTTAATATAACATATTAATAATTAATAAACTAAATTAAATATTTATAAATCCTTTATACCCTTATAAATATACATTTAGAGATCATCATTATTTTCATCCTCCCCCCAAATCATCACCCCCCCCCCCAAATCGTCGCCGACATCCGGTGGAGAGTAGTACGGAGGTTGATTTTGCTCTTGCGTTTCAAGCTTCTTCGTCTTCTAACTCGATAAACAGTAAGGTTGTTTGTAACCGTTTAAAAGGGCTAGGGTTAGTGTTTACGGATGAAAAAAGGAAGGATGTTTCAGTTAGTCACATTCAGAAGAATTCACTAAGTATGATAATGATGATTCATGTCATAATTTTGATAATAATCATGTCAGAGAGTCGAATTTGAATGCAAATGATTGGAATTCGAATCCTGTTGATGAACGTAAAAGTTGTAAAAAACAATGGGGAAAAGATTGGTGGTGGAAACAGGATGGTAGCGGTGAACTTTCGTCAAAAGATTATGTTCAGGAATGGATCGGAAGTCAAATCTGTCCGACAGCGAATGCTTCAGTCACCGAAGTTAAACAGTTGTAACGAGAACAAAACTTCCGGATATGAAGAACATGAAGAGCATAGAGGGTGGAAACAACATAGGAAAATGCAAGAGTGGTGGAAGGAAGAACAATCTGATGTTTATAATAAAGGAATTATATATATTTAATTTAGTTTATTAATTATTAATATGTTATACTAAAATCAGATAGACAAAATTGCCCCTGAACAAAAAGACAAAATAGGTAGGTTGCAACAGTAAAAAAAGGGGTTTTGAATTTTGGACTAAAATGACAATAAAAGTGAAACCACAGGGTCCAAGATTTAAAAAGTTTGAGATTTGGACTCAAATGGCAAAAGTGCCCAAACCACAGGGACCAAAACGGCAGTTTACTCTAAATTTTTAAATATAAAGAGTAAACTGCCATTTTGGTCCCTGTGGTTTGGTCAGTTTTGCCACTTTAGTCCAAATTTGAAACCTTTTACATCTGGGTCCCTGTGGTTTCATTTTTGGTCCAAAAATCAAATCAGGTCAGATTTCTCAAAAAAAACCCTGTTATTTTGTCATTTTCCTCAGGGGCAAAATGGTCATTTAAAAAAAAAACCTTGTCTCTCTCTCTTCTGTTTCTATCTGTAGATCATCACCACCACCACCATCCACCGATCCATTGTTAAAATCTTCATCATCTTCATCTCCGTTTCACCATCCACCGATCATCAACCTGTTCCCAGTCATCTTTATCACCACCGATCTTTATCCCCGGTCATCTTTATCACCTCCGTTAAACCTGCAACCATCTCGTTCGTCTTCTTCAACAACAGAAATCACCATCATCGACATAATCATCATCGTCTTCAACAACGAAAATCACCATCGTCTTCAATCATCAGAAAAATAAATGAAACAGGGGAAGAGATATGTGTGAGGAGGTGGGGGTTTACAGGAAAAGCTTGCCTCCAGCTCCGCCATCACTATCATCAATGTGACAACTCGAAATCTAGAACCTTTCGTTGTATCTTGGTGTAACTTGCTTGAACGTTATGTGATTAGTTAACTTGTTAGTTCAATGAATGACCTAAGTGAAATTATGTGATTATGTGTTATGTTTATATGTATGCTTGAATGTATGCGACCCGAGACACAAGAACCCGACTCGAGACCATGCAGTCTTGAGTGAACAGTAACAGTCGGGCCGGGTTGGGCCGGATTGGGTCGTGCACCTCATCCGAAAACCATTAGGGTGCACCAATGTGGAACAAGTATATAATCCTTAGTGATGGCTAACCTTGCCATTCTTTGGGCAATCCACACACACTCCTACCTTCTCTCTCTCACTAAAACCCTAGAAGCACAAACCTTCACTCTCACTCTCGGATCAAACCGGCCGACCACAAAAGGGTTCTCGGATTAGTTTGTTCACACCAAACAAAGCTTCATCTTTCACCACTACTTCTCTAACCGGTTAGTGATTCTTATTATGTGTTGTGTTTTGGTTGACAATGATGTATGATGAAGCCATATGGTAATATGTTTGCTTGATAAGTTTTATACATGATTAAAGTGTCGATTATGTGATAATATGCACCGTGACTATTGTTTGAACATGACAAAAGTGTTTGTTTGATTTAATGAGTTCTTGTTTGATTAAATGATACATGCTTAGGAGAACATGACTTTTGTAGAATAACATTTGAACAAGATAGTTTGAATAACAAAAGAATGATAAGCTTAGGGTTATTCATGATCATCCGATTTTATGTATGAGGTTATAGAACAAATGTTTTGTTTGCAAGATGAGCTTGATATCTAGTTTAGGTATTATAACTCTTGTCCGTAAAATGCAAAATGTGTTTGAATAAGGGTTGTTTGTGTTATGAATATTTGATGAACATGATGAATATATGAAGAACTCGTTGAATATGATATGAATGTGTTGTGGATATTTGAAATTAAGGTGTTTGATCCATTTTCGGTTAGTGTTAGACAAAGAAACATGTTAGTGCATTGTTATTGGCTAGTTCACCATATCATGATCATGAAATTCTATTGGTTTAGTACAATGTCGGAAGTCAGCAGATGTTCCTGTCGAGACCTCCTGTCTCGACTCGAGACCACATGGATGACAACTCGAGATCACGGTTTCGACACAAGGTTGCGAGTCGAGAACCTCCAGTCTCGACTCGAGACCACACTTGATCAGCACACAAACATCATGACTCGAGACCATGCTTGCGAGTCCAGTTGCGACTCGAGACCAATGCATGCATGACTCGAAAACTCATAGGCTTTAACCGAGATCGCACAGTCTCGACTCGAGATCGCACAGTCTCGACTCGAGACCATGTACACACACTCGCTGGATTGGACTTGCATAGTTACGGGCCTAAGTTAGTGGGCCGAATGTATGGGCTTTCTGTGTATTGTTAATTGTGTATGTTATGCACTGTTTTGGACCGGCATGCTATTACGAGCCCAGCTGTTTGGGCCGCACACTTAGACTTTGGTGGTTACATAAATGTTACTGTGGAACTTGTTGCGAACTGTTGATGAACTGCCATGCTGGACATGTATTCCATGATCGTTACTTGTGTACAATACGTGTAGAACATACGTGCACTACTTGGTTTGAACCTGACTTGAATGGTATCTATGTTAGGACGTAGTTGACCACTTACAACTTGATTGACCATTCTGTGTATCTGCCGAGCAAACCAAGGTGAGTTCACACCCTCTACAAAGCATGGGATTCCCTGGGTTGGGAATGGGGTTAAGGAACGTGGATTCCTCGTCCTCCTTGGGTAGGACAACATTGGTTCAGGAATGTAATTCCTCGTCCTCATGGACAGATAACTCGTACTAGACCAAAACTCTATCACGAAGTCCCTCCTTTTTATATCGACTTAATCGCCGGGCCAATGGCGAGCGGGTCATTAGTTAGATAGCGCTATTTAGGTCTGACAAACCTCACACCGTGCCGCAGAGGACGGGCGTGAACTAATGGATCTGGGGCACGTCAATGATGATAGACATTGACAGTTTCAGGGCACATAAACATGACTACAGTCAGCAGTCGATATGGTAACGAGTCTAGTGGATATATGGGGTAGCCCCCACGGCCGAAATGCCAGATAACTAACATGGGGTAGCCCCCACGGCCGGAGCGCCAGAGTAACCGGGAATAAACAAGTCACGTTTTTCAACTATGGGGTAACCCCCACGGCAGGATGCCAGATAAAGGAAACTGTTTTCTAAACAACTTAAAACGAACACCCAACTGTGAACTCACTCAACTTGTTGTTGACTCGTTACTACATGCTTTGCAGGTCTTTAGGTACTTAGCTAGAGCTTGCATGGAAGAGGGTCGTTGTGGGACATGGACAGCTGTGTGCCATGTTAAACTTTGAACAAATAAACTTATGTTTTGGTTTTAAACGTTATGCTTCCGCTTACAACTTAAACTATGTTTTGTTTGGACACCAATTGTATTGGTTGGATTTTTCTTATAACTACTTATTGCTTGTTCAATATGATTGGTGGCTGGATCCTGGTCAGTCACGCCTCCAAGCGGTAGTACTCCGCAGGTGGATTTTGGGGGTGTGACAGATTGGTATCAGAGTCATTGGTTATAGTGAACTTGGTTTTAATAAGGGAAAAGGTTTTATTAAAATCAGACTATAACCTGTACAGTGCTCAACGGTCCACAACGACGCTTCACTCCACATGCAAGGCTCAACATTCTAGTTGGTATGATCTGTGTATGTATTGCCAACTTGTTAGTTACTTAGTACATTGCTCATGGTATGCTTGATTAGTATAACTACTATTGCTTGAACACGTGTGTGCTTACTCCCTTCTGTCATCGCACTTTCGCGAACCTCTCTCACTCACGTTCCTCTTGATATGAAGATCATGTCTGGACGCATCAACATGACACAAGCCCAGTTGACGGCCCTGATTAACGAACGAGTTGCCGCAGCACCTGCAGCTGCACACGCAGGAGGTATATCCTGCAGTCCAAACTCATTCTAGGATCTGTAGATCCTACCCTCGTGAACCAACTTTTGTGTTAAACTCTGTCTTTTCTTTCACCCACAATAGGTCAACATGTTCAGCCACCCGTGTGCACCTTCAAAACCTTTATGGACTGCCGACCCACTACTTTTAGCGGCACTGAAGGAGCCGTAGGTCTCCTCCATTGGTTTGAGAAGCTCGAGTCAGTTTTCGAAATGTGTGAGTGCCCTGAGGCGCGCAGGGTGAAGTATGCTACCGGTACTCTCGAGGGTTTAGCCCTCACATGGTGGAACGCTCAGGTCCAAATGCTGGGGTTGGTTGCTGCCAACGCCACCCCATGGGAAACTTTTAAGGAAATGATCAAGGAAGAATACTGCAGTCGGGATGACATTCACAAGCTGGAAGTCGAGTTCTTCAACCTCAAGATGACGGGGTCAGATATTGAGGCGTACACTAAGAGATCGAATGAGCTTGCCCTACTGTGTCCTACTATGGTGGACCCTCCAATTAAGCGAATCGAACTCTTTCTCAAGGGCTTGGTGCCAGAGATCCAAAGCCATGTGACTTCAGCAAACCTCGCTACTATCCAGCAGGTTGTTCAGTTGGCTCACCGTCTTACTGACCAAGCGGTGGAGCAAAACAGGTTACCAAAGCGCATAGGTGCTGCAACTACTTCAGGTGCTCTTAGCGACAACAAACGGAAATGGGATGGAACTTCAAGTAAGGGTTCGACTTCTGTTCAGTCCCAGTCTCAGCAGAGAAAGACTGATGACTACAAGAGCCCTAGTCAGCAATCATCTGGTGGCCAAAGTCATGGTGGGTACAAAGGGAATCACCCCAAATGCAATCGCTGCAGCCTGCATCACAGCGGGCCGTGCACCAGGGGTAACTGTCATCGGTGCAACAAGCCAGGTCACGCTGCAAAGGATTGCAGGAGCTTATACCCCGCAAACCAGAATCGTCAACAACAGGCCCCACAGAACCAGCGCCAGCAGCAGCAGCAAGGTGATAACAAAGGGTGCTTTCAGTGTGGAGCTGAAGGCCATTTCAAGAGGGATTGCCCCCAACTGAACAGGAACCAGAATAACAACAATAACAACAATCAAGGGAATGGTAACAATGGGAACAACAACAACAATAGAGCCAGGGGCGGGCGTTCGTGATCGGCCAAGGTGAAGCAAGGAATGACCCCAATGTTGTAGCGGGTAAGTTCCTTCTCGAGGACTTTTATGTTACAGTTTTATTTGATTCGGGTGCCGATACTAGCTACATGTCACTAGAAGTTAGTCGAATGCTTAAGCGTATTCCAACACCTTTGAACAACAAGCAAATTGTAGAGCTAGCAAACGGTAAGAGTTTAGAGGCCACACACGTAGTCAAGAGTTGTAAACTCGTTCTTGCCCACCAGACCTTCTCTATCGACCTTATTCCTATCGTCTTGGGTAGTTTCGACGTTGTCATTGGGATGGATTGGTTATCCCAACACTGAGCTGAGATTCTTTGCAACGAGAAGGTTGTCCGTATTCCAGGTTCCGTTAGTGAACCTCTCATGATTCGTGGCAACAAGAGGAGTGCTGTTGAGAACGTCATCTCTCTCCTTAAGGCCCAAAAGTGCTTGCGAAAGGGCCACACTGCCATTTTGGCTCTTGTTACTGACACCTCGGAGAAAGAAAAGAAGATAGAAGATTTTCCAGTTGTACGCGACTATCCCGAGGTATTTCCTGAGGAATTACCTGGTCTTCCACCTCATCGCCAAGTCGAGTTTCAGATTGAACTAGCTCCTGGAGCTGCGCCTATAGCTCGTGTACCTTATCGTTTAGCTCCATCAGAGTTGGAAGAACTCTCTACGCAACTACAAGAACTCTTGGATAAGGGTTTCATTCGTCCAAGCTCATCACCCTGGGGAGCTCCAGTACTATTCGTGAAGAAGAAGGACGGTACCTTCAGAATGTGCATCGACTACCGGGAACTCAACAAGGTGACGGTGAAGAATCGTTATCCTCTACCACGTATTGACGACTTGTTCGACCAGCTGCAGGGGTCGAGCTACTATTCAAAGATTGATTTGAGATCGGGTTATCGCCAACTGAGAGTCCGAGAGGAGGACGTCTCCATGACAGCTTTTAGAACCCGTTATGGACACTATGAGTTTTTGGTCATGCCTTTTGGGCTGACAAACGCACCTGCGGTCTTCATGGACTTGATGAACCGAGTGTGCAAGCCTTACCTGGACAAGTTCGTTATAGTCTTCATCGACGACATCCTGATCTATTCTAAGAGTCAGGAGGAACACGAGCAACATCTACGACTTATTCTGGAACTCCTCCGAACAGAACAACTTTACGCAAAGTTCTCGAAATGCGACTTCTGGCTTCGAGAAGTCCATTTCCTAGGCCACGTGGTAAACAAGGATGGGATTCACGTTGATCCATCCAAGGTAGACTCGATTAAGAACTGGCCTGCACCTCGTACACCAAAGGAAATTCGCCAATTCTTGGGTTTGGCAGGTTACTACAGGAGGTTCATTAAGGATTTTTCCAAGATTGCACAGCCTCTTACCTCACTAACGCAGAAAGGCGTTGTTTATCGATGGGGAAATGCACAGGAGTTAGCATTTCAGCATTTAAAGGATAGACTTTGCAGCGCACCTATCCTTTCATTTCCAGAGGGCACAGACGACTTCGTGGTCTACTGCGACGCATCAATTCAGGGTCTTGGTTGTGTACTGATGCAACGAGATAAAGTTATAGCTTACACATCACGCCAACTTAAAGTTCATGAAAGGAACTACACTACACACGACTTAGAGCTGGGAGCTGTTGTTTTTGCACTTAAGTTATGGCGACATTACCTGTACGGTACCAAGTGCGCCATCTACACCGACCACAGGAGCCTCGAGCATATCTTCAAGCAGAAGGAACTGAATATGCGACAGCGATGATGGGTCGAACTACTGAATGACTACGAGTGCTCGATCAGGTATCACCCGGGCAAGGCCAATGTTGTGGCTGACGCCCTCAGTTGAAAGGACACTGCGCCTAAGCTCGTGCGAGCTTTACAACTCACGATCCATTCTAGTCTTCCTTCCCAAATACGCGCTGCTCAGATAGAAGCATTGAAACCAGAAAACGTCAGGGCTGAAGCCCTACGCGGCTCAAGGCAACACTTAGAACAGAAGGGAGACGGTGCTTACTACGTAACGGGACGCGTTTAGGTCCCACACTATGGCAACCTACGAGAGCTTGTGATGGATGAAGCACACAAGTCTCGCTACTCGGTACACCCTGGTTCGGATAAGATGTACCACGATATCAAAACTACATATTGGTGGCCTAGCATGAAGGCGCACATAGCAACTTACGTCAGCAAGTGTTTGACTTGTGCGAGAGTCAAGTCTGAATACCAGAAACCCTCAGGCCTACTCCAACAACCGGAGATACCACAATGGAAATGGGAGCAAATTTCCATGGATTTTGTCACTGGTCTGCCTAGATCCCAGCACGGGAACGACACTATTTGGGTGATCGTGGATCGACTCACAAAATCTGCACACTTCTTGGCTATCAAGGAGACGAATAAGTTCTCCACTCTTGCAGAAGTATACCTCAAGGAAGTTGTCTCGAGGCACGGGGTGCCCACCTCTATCATCTCGGATCGAGATGCACGTTTTACTTCAGAGCTGTGGCAAGCAATGCACAAATCCTTTGGCTCACGATTAGACATGAGCACAGCGTATCACCCTCAGACGGACGGGCAGTCCGAGCGCACTATTCAAACCTTAGAAGACATGCTTCGTGCATGTGTAATCGACTTTGGCAACAGCTGGGAAAAGCACCTGCCACTTGTGGAATTCTCGTACAATAACAGCTACCACACCAACATTAAAGCTGCTCCGTTTGAGGCATTGTACGGGCGTAAATGCCGGTCACCTCTTTGTTGGGAAGAGGTGGGAGATAGTCAGATCAATGGTCCAGAACATGTGGTAGACACAACCGAACAAATTGCTCAAATACGAAAACGCATGGCGGCAGCTCGTGACCGTCAGAAAGTCTACGCCGATAAGGGCAGGAAACCACTTGAGCTCCAGGTTGGGGAGCGGGTACTACTCAAAGTTTCTCCCTGGAAGGGTGTGGTTCGTTTTGGTAAACGAGGCAAACTTAACCCACGATACGTTGGACCTTTCGAAATCATCGAGAAAATAGGCAGGGTGGCCTACAGACTGAACTTACCAGCAGAACTCGGTGCAGTTCACAACGTTTTCCACGTGTCGAATCTGAAGAAGTGTCTGTCAGATGAGACCCACGCAGTTCCTCTGAAGGAACTCACTATCGACGAGCAGTTACGATTCGTCGAGGAACTAGTCGAAATCACGGACCGGGATGTTAAGGTCCTCAAGAGCACTAGAATACCCCTCGTTCGAGTTCGTTGGAACTCACGTCGCGGCCCAGAGGTCACCTGGGAACGCGAAGATCGGATGAAACAAAAGTATCCCCAACTGTTCGCAAACAGTACAACCACTACTGAGGCTGAAGCTACGGAATTTCGGGACGAAATTCCAGATCAACGAGGGGTGGATGTGACACCCCAGGAAAACCGGGAAAACCATATAACTTAACTAGCTTCCTCAGTGAGTGCCTACCAAATTTCGGGACGAAATTTCTTTCAACTTGGGGATAATGTGACAACTCGAAATCTAGAACCTTTCGTTGTATCTTGGTGTAACTTGCTTGAACGTTATGTGATTAGTTAACTTGTTAGTTCAATGAATGACCTAAGTGAAATTATGTGATTATGTGTTATGTTTATATGTATGCTTGAATGTATGCGACCCGAGACACAAGAACCCGACTCGAGACCATGCAGTCTCGAGTGAACAGTAACAGTCGGGCCGGGTTGGGCCGGATTGGGTCGTGCACCTCATCCGAAAACCATTAGGGTGCACCAATGTGGAACAAGTATATAATCCTTAGTGATGGCTAACCTTGCCATTCTTTGGGCAATCCACACACACTCCTACCTTCTCTCTCTCACTAAAACCCTAGAAGCACAAACCTTCACTCTTACTCTCGGATCAAACCGGCCGACCACAAAATGGTTCTCGGATTAGCTTGTTCACACCAAACAAAGCTTCATCTTTCACCACTACTTCTCTAACCGGTTAGTGATTCTTATTATGTGTTGTGTTTCGGTTAACAATGATGTATGATGAAGCCATATGGTAATATGTTTGCTTGATAAGTTTTATACATGATTAAAGTGTCGATTATGTGATAATATGCACCGTGACTATTGTTTGAACATGACAAAAGTGTTTGTTTGATTTAATGAGTTCTTGTTTGATTAAATGATACATGCTTAGGAGAACATGACTTTTGTAGAATAACATTTGAACAAGATAGTTTGAATAACAAAAGAATGATAAGCTTAGGGTTATTCATGATCATCCGATTTTATGTATGAGGTTATAGAACAAATGTTTTGTTTGCAAGATGAGCTTGATATCTAGTTTAGGTATTATAACTCTTGTCCGTAAAATGCAAAATGTGTTTGAATAAGGGTTGTTTGTGTTATGAATATTTGATGAACATGGATGTATATATGAAGAACTCGTTGAATATGATATGAATGTGTTGTGGATATTTGAAATTAAGGTGTTTGATCCATTTTCGGTTAGTGTTAGACAAAGAAACATGTTAGTGCATTGTTATTGGCTAGTACACCATATCATGATCATGAAATTCTATTGGTTTAGTACAATGTCGGAAGTCAGCAGATGTTCCTGTCGAGACCTCCTGTCTCGACTCGAGACCACATGGATGACAACTCGAGATCACGGTTTCGACACAAGGTTGCGAGTCGAGAACCTCCAGTCTCGACTCGAGACCACACTTGATCAGCACACAAACATCATGACTCGAGACCATGCTTGCGAGTCCAGTTGCGACTCGAGACCAATGCATGCATGACTCGAAAACTCATAGGCTTTAACCGAGATCGCACAGTCTCGACTCGAGATCGCACAGTCTCGACTCGAGACCATGTACGCACACTCGCTGGATTGGACTTGCATAGTTACGGGCCTAAGTTAGTGGGCCGAATGTATGGGCTTTCTGTGTATTGTTAATTGTGTATGTTGTGCACTGTTTTGGACCGGCATGCTATTACGAGCCCAACTGTTTGGGCCGCACACTTAGACTTTGGTGGTTACATAAATGTTACTGTGGAACTTGTTGCGAACTGTTGATGAACTGCCATGCTAGACATGTATGCCATGATCGTTACTTGTGTACAATACGTGTAGAACATACGTGCACTACTTGGTTTGAACCTGACTTGAATGGTATCTATGTTAGGACGTAGTTGACCACTTACAACTTGATTGACCATTCTGTGTATCTGCCGAGCAAACCAAGGTGAGTTCACACCCTCTACAAAGCATGGGATTCCCTGGGTTGGGAATGGGGTTAAGGAACGTGGATTCCTCATCCTCATTGGGTAGGACAGCATTGGTTCAGGAATGTAATTCCTCGTCCTCATGGACAGATAACTCGTACTAGACCAAAACTCTATCACGAAGTCCCTCATTTTTATATCGACTTAATCGCCGGGCCAATGGCGAGCGGGTCATTAGTTAGATAGCGCTATTTAGGTCTGACAAACCTCACACCGTGCCGCAGAGGACGGGCGTGAATTAATGGATCTGGGGCACGTCAATGATGATAGACATTGACAGTTTCAGGGCACATAAACATGACTATAGTCAGCAGTCGATATGGTAACGAGTCTAGTGGATGCATGGGGTAGCCCCCACGGCCGAAATGCCAGATAACTAACATGGGGTAGCCCCCACGGCCGGAGCGCCAGAGTAACCTGGAATAAACAAGTCACGTTTTTCAACTATGGGGTAACCCCCACGGCAGGATGCCAGATAAAGGAAACTGTTTTCTAAACAACTTAAAACGAACACCCAACTGTGAACTCACTCAACTTGTTGTTGACTCGTTACTACATGCTTTGCAGGTCTTTAGGTACTTAGCTGGAGCTTGCATGGAAGAGGATCGTTGTGGGACATGGACAGCTGTGTGCCATGTTAAACTTTGAACAAATAAACTTATGTTTTGGTTTTAAACGTTATGCTTCCGCTTACAACTTAAACTATGTTTTGTTTGGACACCAATTGTATTGGTTGGATTTTTCTTATAACTACTTATTGCTTGTTCAATATGATTGGTGGCTGGATCCTGGTCAGTCACGCCTCCAAGCGGTAGTACTCCGCAGGTGGATTTTGGGGGTGTGACAATCAATGTTGAAGATACTTCCGAATTGGAATTGCCAGATCAAGATCAACTCCTAAAAGGCTTTTATCTAGCCTTTTCACTAAGTAATCATGTATATAAACATCTAACATGTTAACCAAATCAAACAACAACATCAATTTACACAAAAATCAGTCTCTAGTACCAAATTAACTTCAAAACAACATAAAAACTGTAAGCACAAACTCTAACAGCGTCAATTAATAAAACTATCTACCAAAATAAAAAAAAAACCCTAAAAACTGAAACCCTAGATGAAACAAAACAAAATAAAACCTAAACAAAGGAAGTAGATGGCGGCGGCGAGGAGGAGGACGGTGATGGCGGAGGAGATGTAACGGCGGCATGTGCGGTGATATTAGAGAGAGAGAGTAGAGAGAGGGGGGTGTTTAGAGAGAGAGAGAGAGTGCAGACTTTTGTGCTTATTTCGTAGGGTATGGTAGCGGAGGAAAGTGAAGGGTGGAGACGGTTGACGGCTGTGAGAGGCGGAGGTGTTGTAGATTAGGTTTCTTCAAGAATGAAGATTGCAGAGGAAGGAGATGAATGAAGAATGCAGAGGAGGGGGAAAGAAGAAAAGGAGAGATGGGTGGGGGTGGGGTGGAGGTGGGTAGTTGGGTAGGCAAAATGACCAAAATGCCCTTCAGAAAAGGACAAAATAGCAGGGTTTTTTTTAGAAATCCGACCTGATTTGATTTTTGGACCAAAATGACAACAAAAATGAAACCACGGGGACCCAGATGTAAAAGGTTTCAAATTTGAACTAAAGTGGCAAAACTGACCAAACCACAGGGACCAAAATGGCAGTTTACTCAAATATAAATTTTGAGTTCATTATTATGGCAGTGAGGTGTTTTTTTTTTCTTATTCGGATGATGATAGTGTGACTGGTCCTATCTTGGTCTAGCATATGGCATTTTATTATATCAATTTTCCTTTTTGCAAAAGGAAAGTGTAATAATTTTTCTTGCTTTTTGTATTTGTGCATATTGTATCTTAAAAACTAAATTATTTAGAACATTGTAGATCTAAGCAATGTTTGAAACAGAAATATAGAAGGATCTTAGTTTGCTTTAATTCTTTAACTATCAATTTTTTTTAAGAAGCCAACATGTTTCTGTTAAGACTATATTGGCCAAGCTGTCATATTGAACATGGCACTTTTTTTACATCAGCCAACAACAAGTAAAGGTGCAAATAATTTGGCTATTTCTTTCGTTCATAAAATTATCGTTCTCTGCATTCATTTGGTTATTGGACCATTGGTATATCCAATCAAAGTTGGCTTTGGTTGAGTTTTGTCATACATAGTCAAATGTATATTTTTGTTGACCTCTTCAGTATCAGAACAGTATCTAAACGCTACCTTCTAGTTATGCTAACAACCCATGTTCTTTTTAATCTTTTTTTAAGCAAGATGACACATATTGCTTCCTTGGGTTACCACCGCATTCATCCTATAGTATAAGAGAAAAAAAAAACAACGTTTAACCTATATAGGGGAAGATTCAAATGAAAACCACTTTTAACGTGAAAACTCGAAAACTAACTAAAAAAAGCCTAAAAAACACACTAATTTTTTTTTCAATTTTTTTTTATAAAAATCGCATGTTTTTTATATGAAATTTTTTTTTTAAAAAAAAATTGTAGTACACGTGTAATAATACACATGTGTAGTACACATACACATCATGTGTATTATTACACATGTGCACTACACTTTTTTATTTTTTTTTTTGAAAATTTTTTTATATATAAAAAAGGACGAAAATTGGTATGCAAAAAAAATTTGGTATGTTTTTTTTGCTTTTTTAATTAATTTTCGAGTTTTCACAATAACTAGTGGTTTTCATTTGAACCTTCCCCTATATATATATATATATATATATATATATTCGTTTTTAAAGGTTATGGAATGCGATAACCAGTTTAAACAGTTTTGTTCTTCAGTGAGCTGCAGGTCGTATGACCCAAACAACAAACGAGTCATATGGCCTGAATCCATACTGTTCGTATAGTTGTATTGAAAAAAACCAAAGAATCATTTATTAACGGTGCAGGTATCCACACATCCCCTAAAAGTATCTAAACATCCCCCAAACCCTATACGCCCCTCATTGCCCAATACGCCTCAAAATAACCCCTCCATACGCCCCTCATAGCTCTATAAGTTTGAAAATGGTACCTACCATCTAATTAATGCCAATCATTGGGTGTCAGCCAATGATTACCCAATGATTGGGATGTAAGAAACTTTATTTTAGACCACCAGGTATGGGGCACGTTGCCGGCCCGTCCCCCTCGTCGTGGGTCGTCCCACACCGCCCCCCTGGGGGCCATCGCGGCTTCTCCGTCCTCTCCTTCCTCTCCAAGACGTTGGAGACGGACCAAAGGTTTGAAAATTATGGGCCCCTCTTCATTAATCATTCTGGTTTCTCTCTCCCCCTTGAATATATATTGATTTTTTAATTAAAGTGGGTAGTCCCCTCACCCTTGGGTAGTCCTCAAAGGGATGATCCTCCTCCCGTGGTGATGTGACGCCTACGTGGCGGGTAGTCTCTTTGGGGACTATCCAAACCATACCCCATGGTCTTAGTTGATGGGGTTTTGTATATGGAAGTTGTGAAATATTTATATAAGAAAATTAATATTTTTTTATAAAATGTTGTTATAAAAAAATTGTGTTAGTATTATAACACTTCATATTTTTATAAAATGAATTGTGTATATTTTTAATAGAAAAATGTGCATATGTTTTTTTATTAAGTATTATTATTAAAAATTCATATTTTTATGAAATGAATTGTGTATATTATAAAATGTCAAATTTTTATAAGTATTATTAAATGTCAATTTTTTTATAAAACGAATTGTATATATTATAATAAATTTTTTTATTTATGAATTATTATTATGTCTTTAATTGTCAAATTTTTAAATGTCAAATTTTTATTAAATGAGTTTTATTTAATATTACTAAATGAGTATTATTATGTCTTTAATTGTCAAACTTTTAAATGTCAAATATTTTAAATGGGTATATTATAACGTTTTATTAAATGTCAACTTTTTTATTTATCAATTATTATTATGTGTTTAATTGTTTTTCACTTGTCATTTATTAACCATAACGCAATGTGTATGTTATAAAATGTCAAATTTTTATGTGTTTAATTGTTTTTCACTTGTCATTTATTAACCATAACGCAATGTGTATGTTATAAAATGTCAAATTTTTATGTCTTTATTTGTTTTTCACTTGTCGTTTATTAACCATAACGCAACAAGAAACGTAATTCAAAATGTAATTAAACATCGTTTTATATTAATACACAAAACATGTAACTTTCATACAAAATATAACGACTAAACCCTAAACCCTAAATCCTAAATCGCTAATTGTTACATATTCTTGAATTCTTGCATAGGAAAACGATGGGTGTAGCATACACAATGTAAAGACAGGCCGACTGTCTTGAAATTGTGTACCGAACCCTACCTTCCAACGGGGTTTCTGCTTCACATCTACCACATTTCAATGGCACAAGGGATCAGGAGGTTAGAGTAGTGGAGTTGGGATTTCCTTTATCAACCACCATCCAGTCTTCCGCGTCCCCTCGGGATGGCAGTGGCATTCCCGTTGGTGGAAGGCTTATGAGAACACTAATGAACGCCTCTCTTGGAAGGACATGCTACAGGGCAGACCGCGTTGGCTAGCGTCATATCCCCTCCAAGGATATGGGTTTGTAAAGTATCCCCTACAGAGATGCAAATTTGTTCGTTTGTTTGCTTGTCCACACTGGACGCATGCATGTAAAAAGAGTAGTGAACTCACCTTTGGTTTGCTCGGTAAGTCTAGTTACTTGTTTGCAGTAGGTCAACCGAGTCCTATTACAGTTACCACATTAATCAGATTCTTGTTTAAGTAATACACGTATACTAACAAGTTGCATACAAGCGTATAACATAACAGTCAACACATAAATGCACGTTTAAGGTCCAACAGTGTACTTGTTCAAGTGTACGGCCCAACGTAGGGTCCGTTAAGAGTGTGCGAGTCCAACAGGTGTGCAGCCCAGTAGCGCTTAGCCCACATACAAGAGTGTGCGACTTCCTCTCGTGAGTGCGGTCCAGCTAATGTGCAGCCCACCTTAAGTGTGCCGTCTGGTCCATGCCATATTCCAAAACCCAGTGTGCGACTGTTCGAGTGTGCGACCCACAATGGACTTATGGTTCGGTAACAGTGTGGCCTAGTTCAGTATGTGGCCCAAGTCCTTACATGATCCAACAATCCAATCGAAGTGTGCGGCCCATTACGGTGTGCAACCCAAGTGGAAGTGTGCGACTCCACCATAGTGTGCGGTCATGCATATCTGGGTTGTACCTGATGTAGTTCAAATGTGTGCCAAATGGAAGTGTGTGGTTTGTCATTGTGCGACCAGCTCTAAGTGTGCGAATTCAGTTGTGTTTGGCCGTAATTTATGGAAATAAGTTACACACTTATGCTTGCAAAATCAATTCAAACAGTTACCATTTTACATTAATTTGCATGAACCCTAGATCTATCTTGATCATTACGGCACATAACAACATCCAAACCAAATCAGTGAACATGGTTATTTCAATAATCCATACAATTCTTAATCATCAAGCTAATCATTAACATCACAGCCATCATTTGAATCGGATTTATGAGTTTATCAACCCATTAATGTCACAGAATTCACAGTTATCATACCAATGAACTTGTCAAACTCTATCATGCATAACCCATAACTCCTTGATTTAATCATCATGATTAACTTTCTAGATTACATTACTCATTTGTTAACATAAGCAAATCAACAGAAACTTGTTATCATGCAGCCCTAGCTATTAAGCATCATTCATGCGACCTAAACTATCTAGTAGGGAACCACATTCAAATCAGTTTAATACCAAAACCCTAGATCACACTTTGATCTAAATGTCACACCCCAACCAATGGCGGAATCATCGGAGTGGGACTTGTTCTAGATTGCAAGAGACTTCATAACACTATTTGTGACAATATTTAATTAAACCAATTTCATTTCATAATCAAATTGTCAAAACGATACAAGGAAACTCAAGTAACAACATTGTTCAAACATAACATAACAAAATTGATACACCACTTTAAACCTAAACGTCTAAGTGAGTATCTAGGCATCATTGCTAGTCCGTTTCATAGCATCATCAATCATCAACCTGTAACATGTTTAAAATACAATTCAATGCAAAAGCAAAGGCGATTATACAAGTTTAACGATAAGTATAAGTTTAAAAGTTTAAAAATGAATCCACATGGCAACTTAGTTTATACAAGATAAACATAGCGTGGCATGCAATATTTCTAGTCAACCCTCTGTTTATGCAAAATGATATAATTCAACATGACCACTAGTCTACGGGCGGTGCGTTACTCCTATAGCGCTATACATGTCAAATGGAGGCTCGTATAAAGATAATGACAATAGTATATCACATAAGTATGGTCCACGTATAAGCATCAAGTATAACAACATAGTATTCATGTATAAGGATTGTTTTCGTGCATTGCATAAAGAATAAGTTTAGTGTGGTTTTAATAATTTAACATGTTACACCCCAAAAGTGGTAAACATAAAAAGGGGGTTTGCGAGTATACTCACGGTTTTGCAAGTCTTCTACTTGTGAATCCGCGAGTGAGTTGTTGTTGGAGGTAGGAACACCAAGTCCTTCTACACAAAGAAACAAAGTGTATGAGTTTTGGGAGTTCGAAAGATTTAAAGATTCAGAGTTTGAAGCATAAGAACATAAGTATACGAAATTAATTATCCATTAACACTAAGTACTTGTTTTGACACTATGAAACCTCAAGGGTTAATGTTTTCATGAGTAATATACTCATTAGAATCATACAAGTCTTATGTCTTAGATGATGTTATTCTAACACTTTGACGAATGAACACAAGTTCACCATCAAGGTTCGAATATTGAGTATTACATACATATAAATATTACTTAGGTTATATATTATTATGTCCAATATTTCAAGCATGAGGTAGAAGATTACATCTTCATTTAGGTACCTCTAGTATCATGGAAATCATGTAGGAGGTAGGAAGAATAGTCTTCCATTTAGGTACCTCTTATGGTTCACCACTACACTTGATGTAAAAACATACAAGGAGGGTCATGAACTATGAATAATACAAGAATATAAACAACTACACTATGAGAAATCATCAAGTAATGTGGGGATTTTATGTTGGACAACCCAAGTTAGTCCACAATCACACCTTCATCAAGCTTGAAGCTTGAACATCACTTATGGGTCAAAAACCCTAAACAAAACAGAATGTATATGGCGCTTAACCTCTGATTTTGAATGTCTTAACCTTGTTTTTAAGCCTAACTAACCATAGAAGTGGTTATAAGCATAAGGACATAGGTTTGAGATGAGAAAACTCAAGTTTGGTTAAGTTTAACAAAGTGTTCGTATAAAACAGAAACTCTCTTGCACTTATAACCCTTTTATGATGATGTTCCATCCTTGGTTTTCCATGGAAAACCTATGGAAACATCTCTAGGGTTGTTCCAAGTGCTAAGAAGCAAGAAAAGATGAAAAAGATGGAAGATAAGTGAGGTTAAACTCACTTTTGCAACTTGAAATGTTTCTGACGTTTGCTACTTTTTTGCACCAGATTTGGAGTGATTAGAGAGTGGATTAGGGAGTTTGTAAAGTGATTCAAGTGTGGGATTGAGTTAGGTTTTATAGGGGGTGATTAGGTGAGTTTTAGTTGAGTTATAAATGAAGAAAACACACCAAAGAAGCACAAAAATGACCAATCCATGAGCTAGAAACAACAATCTGCCGGATTGAGACCGTCGCCGCACGCGACCACAAAGGGGGTTTCCCTGTCGCGCGACGCCACGGGTGAGATTTCCGGAATTAAGTTTAAAAATTGACATTTTAGCCCCCTAAAGGTTATATTTTAGGGTTTTAGGATGTTTTAGGGACTATTTTCGTCATATAAGCATAGTTTAAGGACAAAATAAGTAAGAGGATCATAAACCAAGTATAATTAAGCGTATGAGTGTCGTCTGTAAGTATCGTATATGTTCAAAAGACGTTTTATGCATAAGTTTCACATATTTGCAAGTTTAGCACATAGTTTTCAAGAATTACAAATAAGCATCAATTGTTTCATGAAATTGAATGTATGAGCATGTATAAAGTATGTACTGTTAGGGATGGATTTTCACACCATATGGATCATGGATCCTCAAGCGCAGCCAGGATCACGGATCCTCAGTTTAGTTTGAATTAAGGATCCTGAGAAGACGTTGCAGGACTAAGGATCCAGGATCCTCATTATGATCCTTATACTAACAATTGTTTCCATTATATTTGAACTTGTTTTGCAGGAGTATTCGAGTGGGACTTGGTCTTGCCGAGATTCCAGGGGAATATACCTTCTATTTCTGCACATGCATGGCCTTCGTGACCGTTGTGGAGATCGTAGGAAGCTAGCATCTTTTTCGGATTGTTAGTTAGCTTAGTTAGTTTCTATTTTTAATGGGGATAACAAGCTTGATAGAATATAATTAGCAACACACACTACTCTCGAGAACTCTCTGCAACTTATTGGCGATTACACACTTTTTGCACACTAGTGATCCTTGTAACAAGCTTGTTATCATCCCGATTTGTACACATTGTTTGTCTAATATAGTTGGTGATCGGTAGTTTCCATCACCCGAGGTTTTTTGTGCCGGAGATCATACATTGATCAAGGGATTTTTCCTCGTATAAATCCTTGTGTCCAACATTCATTTCATTCTTACATTGCTCATACATTTGTTCATTAAATCAAGCATCACACCTCACAAAATCGGATTTGGTTGTATTATCCTTGTTTGATTTTTGACCAAAACAGTTTGGCGCCCACCGTAGGGCAATTAGTGCTTCATTTCTGAGAAATTTTGTTCATTTCATTCATTTCGGTTCATTACCTTCAACCACATGGCTTCCTAGGGAAAAAACACTTCAAGCTCCATGCCTACGATCACCTCTTCACAGGGCATCCCACCTTTGCCTCCTGCACCTTCTGGATCCCAGAAGAATGCTGAGAATGCTGCGAAGAAACAAACCCCCCGTATTCCCAAAACCAACTTCTACTGCTTCTTCTGGTCCTACTAACAATTATCTTTATTCTTCGATTTTGCAGATGAAGGATCACATGCAGTAGCAGGACAGAACTAATGACATGATCCTTCGAGAGATTGATTACATCAGGAAATTGAAGTGATCAGCGGAGGATCACTCTCCATTGGTGCCCAGATCACTGAATTTTGACTCTCCAGCCATAACAGCCCAGCACTCCATAGCATCAGACACTCAATACCAGGGTGGATTGTCGAGTATACGCTATGGATCGTTGACAATGACTCAAGCTCAAGGATCCTACTTTCAGCCTTCTGGATCCTCCCTTCAGCCTCAAGGATCCTCCTCCCAGCATCAAGGATCCTTTTTCAGTTCTGGAGGATATATGGGAGCGCAGACGGTTCAAGGATCCTCATTCCAGAGTCAAGGATCCTCTTCTCAGGTTCAGGGATCCTCTCAGGTTCAAGGATCATCCTCTCAGGTTTAGGGATCCTCATCTCAGGTTTACGGATCCATGGATTATCCTCCAAGACCCCAGTCTCGGTGTATCAAGGATCCAACATCTTTCAGGATCAAGGATCCTTAAGGAGTGTACAACCCGGAAGTTCAGAGGTTCATTTGGGAGACTTCATCCCTATGCAGACTATTGCTTCGTCTGGTCCCTCGATCATGCCATAATCACGTCAATATGGATTCACATCAGGAGTTCCACCCTTGAATCCATCAGGAGGTAACACTTTAAATACTACTTATAATACTAACCATGGCTTTGTACAGGATACATGAATCAACCAAGCTATGGCTAGAGAGTTACAAAAGCTCAAGGATATGATATCCAGTGTTCAAGGAGTGGTCAAACCCATTCCAGAAATTCCTGATGGGAGTCACAGGATATCTCGATTTGCACCACCTATTTGTGATACAGAAATACCGAAGAGGTTTCAAACACCAAACATGAAGTTGTATGATGGCTCAACTGAACCTGAAGAGCATGTGGCTCAGTACAAACAAAGGATGGAGATTAATCCCATCCCTGAGAGGTTAAAAGAATCATGTCTATGCAAGGGTTTCGGATCCACACTGACGGGATCAGCTCTTAAATGGCTGCTAAGTCTTCCCCATTACTCTATTACTTCATTTGCCAATCTAGTTAATTTGTTTAATAGCCAATTCTCATGCAGTAGGAGATTTGAACGTTTAACTAGTGACCTATATAAGGTAACACAAGGTCAAAATGAATCACTTAGAGATTATATTACTAAATTCAGTAGAGAATCCTTGGAAATTCCTAACCTGGATATAGCCACGGCTGTAGAAGCCTTCAAAATGGGTTTACTTAAGGACTCACAGTTCTATGATGAACTTGTCATGACCCCTTGCAGGAATCTTGATGAAGTAAGAACCAGGGCCCTTAGATTCATCCGCCTAGAGGATGATAAAAGGATCCAAGAAAGACTGGCAGGATCCTCAAAGCAGGAAAAGCAAGGATCCTACTTCAGGAACAACAAATTCAAATCATACAACAAGTCTGATAATCAGAACGTGCATGCAGTGGAGCAAGAAGAGGATGATGAGGATTATCCTCCCATTTCTGAATATTGCTTTTCTGTTGACAATAATGAACTGATCCTTGTGATGCAGAATCTAGGTGAAAAAGCAAGATGACCCAGAAAGAGTGATAAGCCAGCTGCAACAAAAGACAAATCCAAATGGTGTGCATATCATGAAGATTTCGGCCATCTCACTGAAGAATGCATAGCACTCAGGAAGGAGATTGGTTATTTGCTAAGCAAAGGGCATTTGAAGGAGCTACTTGGAAGAAAAAAGTCAAGGATCCAGGATCCTGAAAAAATTCTGGAAAGAGCTCCTGCTCCCCCAGCAGATGCATACATTATCAACTTCATATCTGGTGGATCAGACATATGTGGCACTTCATTTTCAGTAGCCAAGAGGCATGCCAAAGAAACAAAGATGGATAATGGCGACAGACCCGTCCGGACCTCGATCCTTACAGGGAGAAAGTTATATCCTTTTATGAGGAGGATCATGTGGATATTAAGGATCCTCATCAATATGGTCTTGTTATTACTTTGTTCGTATCTAACCATTTTGTTCGCATGATTCTCATAGATGGAGGAAGCTCAGTGAACATCATTCAACTTGATGTCCTCAAGAAGATGAACATCCCTGAATCAGAAATCATCCCAAGATCATCTGTTCTTGTAGGATTCAGTGGAGAAACCAAGAACACATTGGGGGACATTAAACTTCCCATTTACATAGAGGGACTTAGTTCTTTTCAAAAATTATGTGTTATAGATTGCTTATCCTGTTGCAATGTTATCCTTGGCTGGCCATGGATACATGACATGAAAGCAGTTCCATCTACATACGACCAATGTGTCAAACTTCCTAGTCCATGGGGTGTGGTGAAGATTGAGAGTGACCAACAAGAAGCCAAGTGTAAGGACCTTCAAAAATGTCCTAAAAAGACCCGTAAGTAAAAACCTGGACCCCAAAACCT
The DNA here is from genome assembly GCA_030545235.1 of Helianthus tuberosus. Lineage (NCBI taxonomy): Eukaryota > Viridiplantae > Streptophyta > Magnoliopsida > Asterales > Asteraceae > Helianthus > Helianthus tuberosus. The sequence continues at coordinate 1,921,249 of CM060390.1, forward strand.
TAATCCATAACAAAAATCAAGAAATCCAATTTTATGGTCTTCAGGCGGGCCGCGTAAAGGATGACCAGACCCTTACGCGGGCTGCGTCAACATCAAATTTGACCGGATAAGCATCCGGGCCACGTATAACCCATCTGGTAACCCTAACTCGTGACCCAGCAAACCTACGCGTAGACTAGGCGGCCTCGCGGGCCGCGTAAAGTTTGGCTTAGGGCTCACGCAGGCCGCGTGAGACCCAAATTTCTACTATAAATAGCTTGGATCAGGAGCTATCATCTGGTGTCGAAAACTTTTCATAAAAACGAAATTCTACTGCTCTGAAGTCGAAATTACAATTAGTATAACGTGGCGCTGCTACGATACCGGGTATTAACTCAATCGCTGCTACGATTCAATGTCCGATCGATTGAAACTATCCAATGGATGTTTAAGTGCTGCCCACATTAGGGTTATGCTTTGTCATTCGTCGTGAATTCGATGGATGTTTAAGTATCGCACTTTGTCATTCGTTGTGAGGGTTTAATCTCGTGAGTTATGAAATAAAATAATCGGGCATTTTCGAGTTTTAAAGATCCTGTAAAATCTTCCGCTGTCGCATCATAGATACCACGGGTTCCTGTCCCGCGGCTCCTGACCGAGTCAAACCGGGTTTGGGGCCGTGACAAGAAAATGTGGTATCAGAGCAACTGAAAGAGCCACTGATTTAAGCCAATTAAGTATTTCAAAATACTTAATTTTCCTAATTTCCATTATGTGAATATGTGATTCTATCTTGACTATCTTTAATTTACAGTATGGGTAAGCAAAGAATTTCAGACATTTATCATAAATTAGATAGTTCACTGAAAGATAAGGGAACTTCATCCCAATCAAATTCCTCAAGATACTCAGCAGATACTGAGGAGGGAATATTTGTTCGTAAGGCACAGTATGAGAAACCACTTTCCCCTAATAAAAGAAGTTTGATTATTAGAAAAAGTCAAGAGAAAATGAGGAAGTTACAAACAAAAGAGGTAGTAATAAAAGAGACTCAGGAAATAGGCAATAACCCACCATGAGAAGATGAGTTAGATGAAAAATGGGCCAATCTCTACATGTTAGCCACTGTAGCAGTAAATGTGAACCTCTAAACTGTCAACACCCTGACCCAATATTAGCACCCATATTATCCATAATCCAGAAACTCTAAATATAAATAATCAATAGTATATTTCAAATTCTTGTTGTACTACAAAATAAATTACAAATATTTTGTTTCAATAAAATGGTTTATTAATTAATACTAGATTTTCTGCTTTCCATTCTGTGATTCTGTGAAAATTTAATTTACAAAATATTAACCTAAACTTTTGTGTGTTTCTTCATAAATGCTAAAACAGCATGAATGAATTATCTGAAGCTCTAGAAAATCTCAATCTCTATCTTGTGAAAATATAAGTTTCCAGAGATTTTACTGGTTACTTGGCTGATGTGGAAGAACCTATGGAATTTCAAGCTCCACCTCCGGAGAAATCAAAACCTAAGAAAAGAATAAGATTTGTGGGTTGGCGACGTGTGCGAAGAAGAAAACCAGCAACTAGGAAAATTCCCAAAATAGAAAATCCTATGGATAAAGGAAAAGGAATAGAAATTGAGGAAAGTTCTAAGCAAGCACGAGTAGAAATTGGAAAAAGTTCTAGAACCACAGGAATAGAAATTGGCGAAAGTTCTAGGCAAGTTGAGGAATTACCATTGCAGGAAGAACTGGATCACATACTGGCAAGCTGTGATATCCTTAGGCCTATCAATACAAATATTTTTCCTTATCCCGCTGAAAACCAACTTCCAATAAATTTGGAACCAGCCATCCCAGAACCTTTAATCCACACTCAACCTCAAGGAGAAATGGACGAGTGGTGGACCAACGATTGGCAATTCCAAAACCTTCTAAATAATCCTTATACCTTTTTCCCTCAGTTTGACCCAGAACTTGCACCAAATCCACCAATGAGTAATGAAAACTTAGCTGAACTTCGCCATTTTGGTGAAGAACTAATGGATGCAGGGAATAAGATTCGGGAGATAGGAGAACAAATCTCCTGGAAATACGATGAAAGGGAACATCATTTCTGAAAGACTAGCGGACTAGGGGCAGTGTGGTTGTGAAACTATGTTTGTATAATAATAATAATAGTATAAATTTGTAAAATAATTTAAAAATAAAACTTTTGTAAGATAACAGTGTGTACGGATGCATAATATAATATATAAAAATGGAAGTCGAGAAATCGACAATTTTGGCCATACGTGTTAATATAATTATGTGCGATTGTTTTGTTATGTTTAATTATTAAATTATTTTTATGCTAATCACTTATATAAATTAATTACCAGATGGCAAACGCTGGTAATGAATAAATTAATGAGGGTAATTAATCTGAGCAACACCAGGAGAATCAATTTCTAAATAGGCAAGATATCGAGAATATCGTTGCTCAAGGAATAGCCAATGCTATTCCAGAAATCCTTGCTGCTACTCGAAATCCAATTGCACCTCAACAAATTATTCCTAGCAAGCGTATAAATGACGATAATTTCAGTAATAGTATAAACGGAGGCGGCAATCATATTAATAACGACAATGAGGGGATACAAGCTCCACTCCTTAAGAAAATGAAAGCTGCAACACCTGGTTGCACTTATAAGGAGTTTCTTGCCTGTAAACCGGCTGAGTTTGCAGGTACCGAAGGGGCGACCGCTGCACTGCGCTGGTTAGAGAAAACTGAGGTAGTAATTATGATAAGTAAATGTGCTGAGGACGACAAGGTCATGTATGCGTCGCATCTTTTCAAAGAAGGGGCGTTAGAATGGTGGAATACGGTACTCCAAGCCAAAGGAAGGAATGTGGCCTATGCCATAAATTGGGAAGAATTTAAAAGTCTTGTAGAAAGAAAATTCTGTCCCAAGTATGAAAAGGAGCAAATGGCCAATAAATTCCTAAATCATCAGATGGTAGGCGTTGATTGTCGAGGGTATACTTCGACATTCTTCGAATACGTTAGAGTAGTACCAACCCTGGCTTCACCAGAACCGGTACTTATATCTCGCTACATTTGGGGATTAATTGGCGAAATCCGTAATATTGTCAAGGCTGCGAGACCCCGCACGATCGATGATGCGGTAGAGTTAGCTAACACTCTGACTGACGAACTGGTATACACAAGAGAAGAAAACCAGAAGAAGGAAGTAGCCCAAAAGATTACCCAGGGATTCCGTGTGGGTAACCGTAGTAATTTCAAAGGAAGGAGAACTGGGCAATCTTCCACTATTCCATTTTGCAATTCCTGTAAAAGGTAGCATTTTGGAAGATGCAAAGGGTATTGCAATTTCTGCAAAATCCTGGGGCATCAAGAAGAAGACTGCAGGAAGAAGAAAACCACAGTCTGTTACAACTGTGGAGAAGTGGGACATATTAGGCCAGACTGCCCAAAATTGGTCAAACCAGCTGATAACAAAGCCAAGACTACAGAAGGAACTACCAAGAAGAACGTAAGAGCCTTCCAGTTGACTACTCAGGAAGCAGAGCTAATTCCTGATGTGATAGCTAGTACGTTCCTAGTTCACAACGTTTATGCAAAAGTATTATTTGACTCTGGTGCAAACCAAAGTTTTATAAATACTTTGTTCTGCCAAGCACTTAATTTACCCTTAACCAAACTTAAGCAGATTTTTACAGTCGAAACAACAGATGGGAATTCTGTCAACATAAATAAGGTTTTACGAGAAGAAAAGATAGAACTTTTAGGTCATACATTTTCGGCAAACCTGTTACCTATGAATTTAGCCGGATTCGATGTTATGTTAGGAATGGATTAGTTACTAACCAACCATGCTCGAATTCTTTGTGATAAGAATTCCATAGAAATTCATACACCCACAGGAGAGTTAGTGGTGATTACATGAGATCAGCCACGTAAGCCACTAAAGTTCATTTCAGTAATGAAAGTTGCTAGTTATGAACGAAAGCAAGGAATAGTGTATATGATTTCAGTAATCATTAACACTAAGGGTAAAGAACTTAAAGAAATTCCAGTAGTATCAGAATATCCAGAGGTATTCCCAGAAGAACTACCTGGATTACCACCCGATAGGGAAGTCGAATTTAGAATTCATCTAATTCCTGGAATTACACCGATAGCCAAGGCACCCTATCGGTTAGCACCCACAGAAATGTTAGAATTGAAAAAGCAATTAGATGAACTGCTAAGCAAAGGATTCATACAACCTAGTTCATCCCCGTGGAGAGCACCAGTATTGTTTGTAAAGAAGAAAGATGGTTCGATGCGAATGTGTATCGATTATAGGGACTTGAATAAAGTTACAATTAAGAATCGATACCCATTACCTAGAATTGATGATCTATTCGATCAACTTCAAGGAGCTAGATATTTTTCTAAGATAGATTTACGTTCCGGATATCATCAATTAAAGGTACAAGAAGAATACATACCTAAAACTGCTTTCAGGACTAGGTATGGTCATTACGAGTTTACAGTCATGCCATTTGGGTTAACAAATGCTCCTGCAGCATTTATGGACATGATGAATAGAATCTGTAAACCGTATTTGGATAAATTTGTAATTGTCTTCATCAACGATATACTTATTTATTCCAAGAGTCAGGATGAACACTGTCAGCCCCTGCATGCACTCTTAACTCTGTTAAGAAAAGAGAAACTTTACGCCAAATTCTCGAAGTGTGAATTCTGGCTGCAAGAAGTGCAATTTTTAGGTCACATGGTGAATCATGAAGGCATTCACGTAGATCCTGCTAAGATAGAAGCAATCACCAAATGGAAGGTTCCACAGTCAGCAATGGAAATTAGAAGTTTTATAGGATTAGCTGGATACTATAGGCGTTTTATTAAGGATTTTTCCAAGATAGTTGTACCATTAACTAAGCTAACCTGTAAAGCAGTTAAGTTTGAATGGGGACCTAGACAAGAAGAAGCCTTTAGGATTTTGAAGCAGAAGTTAACAAATGCTCTAATTCTAGCCTTACCGGAAGGAACAGAAGATTTTGAAGTATATTGTGATGCTTCAAAGCTAGGATTAGGATGTGTGCTGATGTAACGCAAGAAGGTAATTGCATATGCATCAAGGCAATTGAAAAAGCGCGAAGAAAACTATACGACTCATGATTTAGAGTTAGGAGCCATAACATTTGCCCTTAAGATTTGGAGACATTATCTATAAAAAGTAAGTTTACTATCTATATAGATCATAAAAGCTTAAGATATATATTTGGGCAAAAAGAATTAAACATGAGGCAAAGGAGATGGATGGAAATCCTAAGTGACTACGACTGTGATATTCAATATCACGAAGGAAAGGCAAACGTAGTTGCAGATACCTTAAGTCGTAAGTATCATGAAAAGCAAAAGCGAATTCGTGCTCTTAGATTAAATCTACAGTTAGATTTAATGGAACAATTAAAGGATGTTTAGGAAACAACAATCCAGGATGTTGCTGAAGGAATGAAAGGACGAATAAAAGAATTAGAGCAAGGAAATGATGGAATTTGGAGATTCCATAAGAAAAGGATTTGGGTACCTAAGCAGGGAGAGTTAAGAAATAAAATTTTAGAGGAAGCTCATAAATCTAGGTACACCATACATCCTGGTAATAACAAAATGTATCAAGATTTAAGAAATAGTTTCTGGTGGATAGGAATGAAAAAGGACATAGCTAGATATGTTTCTAAATGTCTTACTTGTTCACAAGTAAAGGCAGAACACCAAAAACCCTCAGGTCTACTACAACAACTAGAAATGCCAGTATGGAAATGGGAACTCATAACAATGGATTTTGTTACTAAGTTACCCAAAACCAGAAAAGGTAATGATGCAATTTGGGTAATTGTGGATCGATTAACCAAATCAGCTCATTTTCTACCTATGAAAGAAACCTTTAGCATGGAAAGGTTAGCTAAGTTGTATGTAGATGAAGTTGTATCCTTACATGGAGTTCCACTCTCCATTGTATCGGATAGGGATAGTCGTTTCACTTCCCACTTCTGGACAAGTTTCCAAGAAGCTATGGGAACCCGACTAAATCTAAGTACTGCATATCATCCTCAAACAGACGGACAAAGTGAAAGGATGATCCAGACTCTAGAAGACATGCTTAGGGCATGTGTGATAGATTTTGGTGGAAATTGGGATAACCATTTACCTTTAATTGAATTCTCCTATAACAATAGTTATCATTCAACTATTAAAGCTGCCCCGTTCGAAGCACTATACGGATGTAAGTGTAGAACTCCAGTATGTTGGGCAGAAATAGGAGAAGTCAATTATCAGGACCTGAAATTGTACAAGAAACTACCGACAAGATCACTCAAATTAAGGAAAGATTAAAGACGACTCGAGATCGTCAGAAGAGTTATGCAGATAATCGACGTAAGCCGTTAGAATTCCAAACCAGAGACAAGGTTCTCTTAAAAGTTTCTCCTTGGAAAGGAGTAGTTCGGTTTGGTAAGAAAGGAAAGCTAAGTCCAAGATACATAGGACCATTTTCAGTAATCCAACGTATAGGACCAGTTGCTTATCGTCTACAATTACCAGAGGAGCTCGCTGGGGTACATGATGTATTTCATGTATCCAATCTCAAGAAATGTTTATCAGGCGAATCATTGGTAGTACCCCTTCAAGATATAGAAGTAAACGAAAAGTTAAAATTTGTTAAGAAACCTCTTCAGATAGAAGACAGAAAGATCAAATTTCTCAAGCACAAACAACTAGTGCTAGTCAAGGTCAGATGGGATTCCAAGAGAGGACCCGAGTACACTTGGGAGTTGGAATCGGAGATGAAAAGAAAGTATCCTTACTTATTTCAATGAATCTCGAGGACGAGATTTTAAATAAGGTGGGGAGGATGTAAGGACCTTCAAAAATGTCCTAAAAAGACCCGTAAGTAAAAACCTGGACCCCAAAACCTTAATCCATAACAAAAATCAAGAAATCCAATTTTATGGTCTTCAGGCGGGCCGCGTAAAGGATGACCAAACCCTTACGCGGGCCGCGTCAACATCAAATTTAACCGGATAAGCATCAGGGCCACGTATAACCCATCTGGCAACCCTAACTCGTGACCCAGCAAACCTACGCGTAGACTAGGCGGCCTCGCGGGCCGCGTAAAGTTTGGCTTAGGGCTCACGCAGGCCGCGTGAGACCCAAATTTCTGCTATAAATAGCTTGGATCAGGAGCTATCATCTGGTGTCGAAAACTTTTCATAAAAAATGAAATTCTACTGCTCTGAAGTCGAAATTACAATTAGTATAACGAGGCGCTGCTACGATATCGGGTATTAACTCAATCGCTGCTACGATTCAATGTCCGATCGATTGAAACTATCCAATGGATGTTTAAGTGCTGCCCACATTAGGGTTATGCTTTGTCATTCGTCGTGAATTCGATGGATGTTTAAGTATCGCACTTTGTCATTCGTTGTGAGGGTTTAATCTCGTGAGTTATCGTAAATGCTGTATTAGTTACTGGCCTAGTTCGTGTGCATGTTATTTAAATTTAGCTTACAAGGCTAATTACTAGGCTAAACTCTGCCCGTATAAATCTGCAATGTGAGTCATTCTCTTTTATCAAAAGTATTTTACAATACTCCATTTTCAAATGTTATAATTACAGGGAGTAAGTCGTGGTTATCTTAATCACTGGCTAGTGGGGTATTGTGCACATTACTAATTTCTCACAGGATAGGCTACTAAATCCTAACAGTGATAAACGTCACTACTTGGGGAAAGACCCAATAGTGGTATGACCATCGTCACCAGGTGACACGGCGCCGGATAAAAATAAGATAGAAGCCATTGTAATCGCTCTTATGCTGTAATTGATAACTAATGTGTCGTTGTACATACTTGAATGACTCGCCAACATTTCCCCGCTGATAAAATATTTTTAAAACATGTTTCAGGCGACCTTCTATAAATCAAGGAAAACGTGCTACGGGGCACCAACAAAGCTTGAAGAGGTGGCTCAGTTAAAATGAATAAACATGTTTAATAAATCAGGGAATTTACTTGTGAAATTCCTCTATTGTAATTTACGGGGTTTATCCCGCATTATGAAATAAAATAATCGGGCATTTTCGAGTTTTAAAAGATCCTGTAAAATCTTCCGCTGTCGCATCATAGATACCACGGGTTCATGTCCCGCGGCTCCTGACCGGGTCAAACCGGGGCTGGGGCCGTGACACCAAGAATTGTTATACTTCATCGATGAAGCCAGCCTCAAGACCTAGGGAGCAATAACAATTAAAGCATCCTCCAATAAATGTCCTGGAGGCAAGAGAACAAGATGTGAAAGATATCCTAATGGATCCTCAGGATCCTGAATCCAAAGTCTTCATAGGATCCGGGATCCTTAATGATATCGAACAGGATCTAGTATCCTTCCTCAAGAAGAGAAAAAACTACCTTTGCCTGGAAGCATGAGGACATGACAGGTATTTCTAAAGATATTATTACTCATAAGCTTGGCATTGACAGGTCGTTCAAACCCATACATCAAAAGAGGAGAAAGTTTGCACCTGAGAGGAATGCCATTATCCAGGAGGAAGTAGATAAGTTGCTCAGAGTAGGTATGATTAGAGAGGTTAAGTATCCAAGGTGGTTAGCCAATGTGGTTGTTATTCAAAAGAAAAATAGAAAGTGGAGGGTATGTGTCGATTTTACTGATTTAAACAAGGCATGTCCCAAGGATCCTTTCCCATTACCCCACATTGACTCCATGGTGGATGCTATCGCAGGTCATGAGTTGTTGACTTTCATGGATGCTTCATCTGGATTTCAACAAATTCAGATGGAACCATCTGATCAAGATGATACAGACTTTATGACCCCTACTGGTATCTATTGTTATATTGCTATGCCATTTGGACTAAGAGATGCCGGTGCTACATACCAAAGGCTAGTCAATATGATGTTTAAAGAACAAATTAGACACACAATGGAAGTCTATATAGATGACATGGTGGTTAAGTCCAAGAGAGCTGAGGATCACCTCAGAGATTTGGAGGAAGCATTTGATATCCTTGATAAATTCAATATGAAATTGAATCCTTCCAAGTGTTACTTTGGTGTAAAAGCAGGCAAATTCCTAGGTTACTGTTAGGGATAGATTTTCTAAACCGAAGGATCACGGATCCTCAAATACTGCCAGGATCACGGATCCTCAATTCTGTTTGAATTAAGGATCCTCAGAAGATGTTGCAGGATCAGGATCCAGGATCCTCATTATTATCCTTAGACTAACGGTTGCCTTCACTATGTTTAAGCTTGTTTTGCAGGAGTATACGCATTGGACTTGGTCTTGCCGATATTCTTGGGGAATATGCTCTCAATATTCTGCACGTGCATAGCTTAATGACTGTTATGGAAGTCGTGGGTAGCTAGCATCATTTGCGGGTTGTTAGTTATTTGGTTTATTTCTATTTTTAAAGGGGATAACAATCTTGAATTAGAAGAAGTTAGCTAATACACACACACTCGCAAGCTCTGTGGAATACATTGGCGATTTCATACACTTTTGCACACCAGTGATCCTTGTAACAAGCTTGTTATCATCCCGAGTTGTAACTGTTTTGGTCAAAAATCAGACGAGGATAATGCAACCAAACTCTCTGTTACGGGGTATGATGCTTGAATTGGTAAACAACAATGAGGATCACTCAGAAATGAATTGCACAGGAGACACAAAGATTTATACGAGGAAAAAGCCCTTGATCAATGAATGATCTCCGGCATAAAAAACCTCGGGTGATGGAAACTACCGATCACCAACTCAAATTAAACAATAATACTTATACAACTTCGGATGGTAGCGAGCTAATTACAAAGATCACTATAGTGTATTGTGTAGAAATGTATGAAAAATGCTAAGTGTTTTGCCGAGAGCTGGTGAGTGCAGTTGTACGAGTGTGTGTAGCCAAAAATAGCCAAGTCTTCTAAAAATTAGCCCGCTACCCCCTTAAAATTAGAAAATATCTAGCTTAACTAACTGTCCGCGTTTCGTGCCTTCTCCCCACGTTCTCCATAACGTTCACAATGGTCAAGCACGTGCAGAATTGAAGGGAATAAGCTCCAGGAATATCGCCATGACCAAGTCCAAGCCGGTACTCCTGCAAAACAATACCGAATTCAAAGTGAACAATCATTAGTATAAGGATCCTTAGGATGATCCATGATCCTGATCCTGAAGTACTTCTGAGGATCACTAATTGTCACAGAAGCAAGGATCACCAAACAGGATAACACTTGAGGATCACAGGTCATTAAGAAATCCTCCCCTAACAATTGCCACCAAAATATAAGGAGTAATATTGTAAATAAATGAGTTGTATTTTTTCGATCTTATCCGTAACAAACTAACGGATATATAGCCGTTAAGATCGAACTAGCCGTTGGAATTCTGATGTCACTGAGGTGACTTATCCTGCAAAATCATCATTATAAATAGGAGTTAGAGATAGGATAAATTTGCATTTAAATCCAAAAGAAACTCCCTTTAAATTCTCATCCAAAGATCAATCAGGTATCTCTTTTCCTATTTTTCCTTCTCTTACTCTGTTTTTCTTTCTTTACCAATCATCACGTTAAGAATGATGCTCCGATCCTCCCCCGCCAAGGATCATCAGAAGAATAGCCCCTTGAAGAGTCAAGGGATCATCAAAGATTCAGCGAATGAGAGGTGTTGCTTTACTGACCCACAAGTAGATAGGATCCGGCACTACTTTCCGGCGAACACCTTTTTCAAACCCTTCGATCCCACTGTTCTGAGCGACTATATTTCTGAGACATGGGTAGCTTTTCCTGTTACCCCATTCACCATAGGATACACCTATCCTTTTCCAGCCTTTACCCAATCCTTTTTCTCCCTTACCGGCATCTCCTACATCCAGGCTATGCCAATGATCTGGAGGGTGTTATATACCCTTGAAAGGGTCATCGAGCAGGAAGGGATTGATCTAGGAATGTCGGAGTTGGCTGAGATGTATGATCTCACAACGTTTGGATCCCACCGATATTTGTTTAAACGAAAACCTGGTGAAGAACACCCCATTTTTAAAGCCACCAAGAACGATACAAACTGGAAACGACGCTTTTTCTTTGTCAGAAGAGACTCTATCCCAAACGGAAAGGATCTACCCAGGAAGTGGTCCACCCATGGTAGGACAGAGGATCCTGAGAAGGATCACCGGATAATCTTGCTCCTGTGATAGGATCACTAACCCCCTTTTGTTTTATATCATGCAGCTGTCACTGTTTCACACCTCATACCGTCTCCTGGTACCAAGGATAGGCTTGCTGCTTTTAGAAGGCTCGGTCCTGAAACAAGATCATTCAAGACAATCACCCAGGATTCTCAAGAGGTATCCTCAGGCTCAGTCACCATGTCAAGTAAGTATCCTGTTTTTTGTATAGTTAAAGATTTAAATAAATAGTTAAATAGAGATAGGATAAGGATACTTATCTGTTTTGAATGTGTAGGTGCCAGAAAAGCTTCCAAGCCTGCCTCCAAGTTCAGCATTGCCGACCTTGACACTGTACGATCCAGCAAGAAGAAGACCACTGCCAGCCCTAGTGTCTCGATCCCCAAGGCACCCACTAAAGGAAGGGGTGGCAAGAAGAGGAAAAACTCTGAGATAGAGGATCTACAAGGTCTGCCACTGATCAGCCACCAGTTCCTTGAATACTTCAATGACGTGAGGATCACCAATTCTGCCTAGGTATCCTACTTATTTGAGGATCACCTGATCTTGAACTGCTTTGTCTTTTTTGCAGAAATTTGTTGAGATTGAAGATTACGTGGGGAGCGTTGAGGAGCTGGATAAGAAGATTGCTGACCTCCAACAAGTTGCAGTGCTCAAGGATCTTAAGATTGCTGATCTCGAAAAAGCCCTTCAAAACACCAAGACTCAGACAGCTAAAATCTTGATCGACATTGACTACGAGAAGCATGAGCTCGTGGAAGGTGCAAAGGTCTCCGCTGCCATTACAATGTACAAGACAAAACTGAAGATGGCCCAGGAAGCTCAAGATCCTGACTTCGACAGAAGCAGCTGGGATGTTGAGGGCTGGAAAGCGAGGTTAGCTGATCTGGAAGATGATGAAGAGGCTGAGGAGGTTTTGGCGATCGAGGCTGGATGAAGTGGGAAGGATCAGGTGAAGGATACCGAAGCTGGAGGGGATGAAGATGCAGCGAAGGTGTAGGCTGCATGATTGGGCAATGATGGACATTTCTAGACATAGCCGGAGCCCAATTTTTAAATTCGGTAGTAGTTTTTTTTTTGTGGTTGTGCTGTTTTAAAACAATGATGGTTTGTATTTGAACAATAGTTTTAGGACTAAGGATCTAGGATCCTTTGGATAATGGGTAGGATTACAAATGGTGGAGGGATCCTCTGTTTAGGGGATGAAGCCATTGTGATCCTGCCGTCTTTTGATTTCCTGCACTTGCTATAACCGCATAAACAATGGACACCCATTGCCAACCCATGTGGACGGGCCACGTTTTGCTGGTAGAAACGTGGGTTGGCAATTTTGACAACCTTCGACGGTTAAACTTTTGTTAATAAAATAACTTTAATCTTTTTTGGCTTATTTTGTGTTGTTATCCTTGTTTGTCCTTTTAATTGTTTTGATATACACTTGTCTAAATAAGAAAAGTTGAACAAATTAGATAAAAAATATTTAGGATATGATCCAGGATCAAATATCCTATAGTTGAAAAATTCCAAAAAGTGGTATATTTTAAGGATCATGAGTTCAGTTGTCAAAGTACAAGGGTTATTCAAATAAACAATGAATAAAATCAAAATAGTTAAGGATCATACCTGGGGATCCAAGTTAGGATCCTAACCCTTAATACTATAACCAGGATAACCATAAGACAAACCTTAGTAAGAAGTAAGGATCAAGGATCCTTGGTTGTTTAACTTCGAAGACCTGAAATAGAACATAACTTGGGACTAAGCCAATATAAGATAAAAGTTAGCAACTGGGGACAAGCCCAAAGGATAACTGGGGACAAGCCCATGGATAACTGGGGACAAGCCCAAGGATCGTGTGTGAACTGGAGTATGGCCCTAACTGGCGACTATCCAAACTTAGTGACATGAAAATGTCAAAACCTTAGGAACGGATGTATGGTACGTCTACCATTATATGTAGGATCCTAGGTATAGCCAGTACAATGGAATTATCAGCCCCTAAAACGAGTACTGGTCCCACTGCCATGAACTATACCGGGATCGTCGTGCGCTACTGGCGAAACTGGGGTCAAGCCCAAATAACTGGGGTCAAGCCCATATAATTGGTTGCTTCTGTAGATAATCAACCCTTTGCTAAGGATACCTGAACCTCCAAAACTCAGAATCACGTGAAAGGTGGATAAAGGATGCAGGATCCTTATCCTTATATGAGAAAATAAGAGAACGAAATAGTTTGAGATTAGAATGTTACCAAAATAAGGATCATATGTGCTTTAAGGATCCTTTAAGGATACTTATCATGTGAGGATCATGGATCCTTATCACATGAAGTATTTCTTCAAATGGACAGCATTCCAGGCTCTAGGTAGCAAATCACCTTCCATTGTTAGCAATCGATATGCCCCCTTTCCTGCCTCTGCTTCAATCAAGTAAGGTCCTTCCCACTTTGGTGCCAACTTTCCATCAGCAGGATTGGTGGTATTTTGAAATGCTTTCCTCAACACCATATCACCAATTTGGAACTTCCTGATCCTGACATTTTTGTTGTAAGCACCAGCCATCCTTTGCTGATAACTGGCCATCCTTATCCTTGCCAAATCCCTGATTTCTTCTATAGTATCCAGGTCTTGAACCAAGTTCTCATCATTTTCCTCAGGATCACGAATACTTGTTCTAGCAGTTGGAACCACCATTTCTGTAGGGATCACTGATTCTGCCCCAAATACCAAAGAGAATGGAGTTTGGCCTGTAGCATTCTTAGGAGTTGTCCTATCAGCCCAAAGCACATAAGGTAGTTCTTCTGCCCATTTCCCTTTCTTGGATCCAAGCTTCTTCTTCAAATTGTTGATGATGATCTTATTGGATGATTCTGCCTGACCATTAGCTTGTGGGTGGACTGGTGTTGATGTTATCATCTTAATCCCCCAGCTGTCACAAAAGTTAGTAGTTCTGCTTCCCAATAAATTGGGAACCATTATCACATATAATTTCAGAAGGAATACCAAATCTAGTTATAATATTTCTTTTAATGAAGGATATAACTTCCTTTTCTCTGACTTGGGCAAAAGCTTCAGCCTCTATCCACTTGGAGAAGTAATCAGTCATAGAAAGCATGAATACTTTTCCGCCAGGTGCCTTAGGGAGCTTACCAACTATATCCATACCCCATCTCATAAATGGCCAAGAGGAGGATATAGGATGCAAAAATTCAGCTGGTTGATGAAGGATATTGCTGTGTCTCTGACAAGGATCACTTTTCTTAGCATACTCCACAGCATCTCTCTTCATAGTTGGCCAATAGTATCCTGTCCTCAGGATCCTTGAGAATAATGCCCTGCCCCCAGTGTGGTTTCCACAATCTCCTTCATGGAAGTCTTTTAAAACTTCTTGGATTTCAGGATCCTCAGTGCATCTTAAGTATGGTCCTGCAAGAGATCGTTTATACAACATATTATTTAAAATTGTGAATTGAGATACCTTAATTTTGAAAGCCCTAGGGTTTTCTCCTGTAGGAATCTCTCCATGTTGTAAGTATCTCATGATTGGGAGGATCCATGATCCTGAATGAGATTGAGTATCCTCACTAGGGATAATTGTGGAATCCTCTCCTATTTCCATAACCACGTGATCCTCGATGGCAGGAGCCAGGATATGGATAATGGGGATACTTATATCCTCCGGGATCTTCAAAGATGATCATAGATTAGCCAATGCATCAGCTTCTGCATTTTCTTCCCTTGGTACCTGTGTCAAACTAAAGGAAACAAAAGAGAGTGCCAATTCTTTGACTATCTCCAAATATTTGGTTAGCTTTTCACCTTTAACAGCATAGGATCCATTAAAGTGATTAGTGATTAACAAAGAATCTACATGTACCTCAAGATACCTGATCCTCATATGCTTAGCAATTTGCAAACCCGCTATCAAGGCTTCATATTCAGCCTCATTGTTAGTAGTTTGGAACTCACAAGCTATAGAGTTGGGTATTATGTCCCCCTGTGGCGATTTTAGTAGTATTCCAAGCCCTGTTCCTTTGACATTTGAGGATCCATCAGTATAGAGTATCCAAGGATCCTTGGTCTCCTCTAGCTGCTGGACTTCTAATTCAGCTTCCTTTTGCAAATCACTACTGAAATCTGCCACAAAGTCAGCTAATGCTTGGGATTTAATGGTTGTCCTGGGCTCATATTTTATATCATATGCACTAAGCTTCACTGCCCACTTAGCCATCCTTCCTGACATTTCAGGTTTCCTGAGGACATTCTTAATTGGAAAATTAGTTTTGACAATAATGGCATGAGTTTCAAAATAATGTCTCAATTTAGTAGATGCCATAATTAATGCAAGGATAAGTTTTTCTAAGTGTGAATACCTGGATTCAGCATCAAGTAAACTCTTACTTACATAATAGACAGGATGTTGTGTACCTTCGTGATCCTTAACAAGGACGGCACTTACTGCTTTTGAGGATACCGCAGGATATAAGGATAACACATCTCCTTTTTCTGGTTTCATCAAGGCCGGGGCCGAGGATAGGTAATCCTTAAGAGCTCTTAGGGCACTTTCATGCTTCTCAGTCCACTCGAATTTCTTGTTCTTCCTTAGGATATCATAGAATTCCATGCACTTTTCTGAGGATTTGGATATGAATCTGTTTAAAGCTGCAATCCTGCCTGTTAACCTCTGAACATCCTTAGCATTGGCAGGGGACTTGATGTTCACTATAGCTTTGATTTGTTCTGGACTGGCTTCATTGCCTCTCTTTGTCACCATATATCCTAAGAATTTACCTGCTTTAACACCAAAGTGACATTTCGAAGGATTAAGTTTCATGTTATATTTGTCAAGGTTATTGAATGCTTCCTCCAAGTCCCTTAGGTGATCCTCAGCCTTTTTGGATTTTACCACCATATCGTCTATGTAAACTTCCATAGTTTGTCCAATCTGACCCTTGAACATCGTATTCACTAGCCTTTGATAAGTTGCACCTGCATTTCTTAGTCCAAATGGCATAGCAATATAACAGTATATACCAGTTGGAGTCATAAAGGCTGTATCCTCTTGATCGGATGGTTCCATCTGAATTTGTTGAAATCCAGATGAAGCATCCATAAAAGTTAACAGTTCATGACCCGCAGTTGCATCCACCATGGAGTCAATGTGGGGTAATGGGAAAGGATCCTTGGGACATGCCTTATTTAAATCAGTGAAATCGACACATACCCTCCACTTTCCGTTTTTATTTTGAACAACAACCACATTGGCCAACCATCTTGGATACTTGACCTCTCTAATCATACCTGCTCGGAGTAATTTCTCTACCTCCTCCTGGATCCTTTTGTCATCCTCTAGCCGGATGAACCTAAGGGCCCGGGTTCTTACCTCATCTAGATTCCTGCATGGTGTCATAACAAGATCATCATAGAATAACGAATCCCTAAGCAATCCCATTTTAAAGGCTTCAACAGCCGTAGCTATATCCAGGTTAGGAATCTCTAAGGATTCTTTACTAAATTTAGTGATATAATCCCTTAATGATTCATTATGACCTTGGGTTATCCTATATAGATCACTAGTTAAACGCTCAAATTTCCAACTACAAGAAAACTGGTTATTAAATAGGTTAACTAGATTAGCAAACGAGGCAATAGAGTAAGGGGAAAGACTTAGCAGCCATTTAAGAGCCGATCCAGTAAGGGTGGATCCAAATCCCTTGCACAGACATGCTTCCTTTAACCTTTCTGGGATAGGATTGATCTCCATCCTTTCCCTGTACTGTGCTATGTGTTCTTCAGGTTCTGTTGAACCGTCATACAACTTCATGGTAGGCACATGGAACCTCTTGGGTATCTCAGCATCACAGATTGGTGGTGCAAAACGAGATATCTTGTGGCTCCCATCTGCAATCTCCGGGATAGGCTTGACCACTTCTGGTACACTTGATATCATATCCTTTAACTTTTGCAATTCTCTAGCCATGGCATGATTGATACCTGTATCCTGCATAAGGCCATGGTTAGTGGTATAAGAACTATTGAAAGTGTTACCTCCCATCGGGTTCAAATTAGGAAGAGCGGATGTGAATCCATATTGTTGGGGCTCTGGAATGACCGATGGACCAGTAGAAGCAATGGTCTGCATTGGAATAAAATCTCCCTGATGGATATCGGAACTCCCTGATTGAAAACTCCTTAAGGATCCCGGAATCTGGAAGGATCCATGAAACTGAGAGGATCCTTGAACCTGCGAGGATCCTGGAATGTAGGAAGATCCTTGACCCTGGGAGGATCCTTGAAACTGAGAGGATCCTTGAACCTGGGATGATCCTGGAACATAGGAGGATCCTTGAACCTGGGAGGATCCTTGAAACTGAGAGGATCCTTGAACCTGGGAGGATCCTTGA
This sequence comes from Helianthus tuberosus, assembly GCA_030545235.1. NCBI lineage: Eukaryota > Viridiplantae > Streptophyta > Magnoliopsida > Asterales > Asteraceae > Helianthus > Helianthus tuberosus. Next base: position 1,938,921 of record CM060390.1, read on the forward strand.
AACGGCCAGAACCCTTGAATCCGTTGCGCTCCTGAGTATCCTCCTGAGCTTACGAAGGATCCTATATGCTGAGGATGGGATCCTGCTGGTTGGAAGTATGACCCTGAAGCCTGAGTCATTGCTGATGATCCGTAATGCACTCCTTTTGGTCCTCCCACATATTGAACGTCTGGAACCACTGAAGGCTGAGAAGTTATAACCGGAGTATCGAAATTCAAAGATCTGGGTATCAGTGGGGAATGATCCTCTGCCGATCTCTTCTGTTTCTTGATGTCTCCAATTTCTCTAAGAATCCTTTCATTGGTCTTATCCTGCTGCTGTATATGATCCTTCATCTGCAAAATCAGAGTAAACAAGTCACTAGTAGTGGGAGTATAAGAAGCAGAAGAAGTTGGAGGTTTTGAGAAAATGGGAGTTGGTTTCTTCTCGGCATTTTTCTGAGGTCCAGAAGGTGGTGGAGGCAAAGGTGGAATGCCCTGGGATGAATTGACTGCAGACATCGCACTGGAGGTGTTCTTTGATGATGAAGCCATCTGCTTGGATGTAACGAACCGAAATGATCACAAAAATGATTATTTCTTAGGAATGAAGCACCAATTGCCCCACGGTGGGCGCCAAACTGTTTTGGTCAAAAATCAGACGAGGATAATGCAACCAAACTCTCTGTTACGGGGTATGATGCTTGAATTGGTAAACAACAATGAGGATCACTCAGAAATGAATTGCACAGGAGACACAAAGATTTATACGAGGAAAAAGCCCTTGATCAGTGAATGATCTCCGGCATAAAAAACCTCGGGTGATGGAAACTACCGATCACCAACTCAAATTAAACAATAATACTTTTACAACTTCGGATGGTAGAGAGCTAATTACAAAGATCACTATAGTGTATTGTGTAGAAATGTATGAAAAATGCTAAGTGTTTTGCCGAGAGCTGGTGAGTGCAGTTGTACGAGTGTGTGTAGCCAAAAATAGCCAAGTCTTCTAAAAATTAGCCCGCTACCCCCTTAAAATTAGAAAATATCTAGCTTAACTAACTGTCCGCATTTCGTGCCTTCTCCCCACGTTCTCCATAACGTTCACAATGGTCAAGCACGTGCAGAATTGAAGGGAATAAGCTCCAGGAATATCGCCATGGCCAAGTCCAAGCCGGTACTCCTGCAAAACAATACCGAATTCAAAGTGAACAATCATTAGTATAAGGATCCTTAGGATGATCCATGATCCTGATCCTGAAGTACTTCTGAGGATCACTAATTGTCACAGAAGCAAGGATCACCAAACAGGATAACACTTGAGGATCACAGGTCATTAAGAAATACTCCCCTAACAGTAACAATCATTGGTTTTATTATAGTTGGTGATCGGTAGTTTCCATCACCCGAGGTTTTTTATGCCGGAGATCAACTCTTGATCAAGGGCTTTTTCCTCGTATAAATCCTTGTGTCACTTGTTCATTTCATTCGCAAGTTGTTCATACATTTGTCCATTGATTCAAGCATCATACCTCACAACAAAAGATTTGGTTGCATTATCCTAGCCTGATTTTTTACCAAAACAGTTTGGCGCCCACCGTGGGGCAATTGGTGCTTCATTTCTGAGAAATTTTTCCCAGTGTGTTCATTTCGGTTCATTATCTTCAACTATATGGTTTCTTCAGCAAAGAACACTTCAATTTCCATGCCGGCAATCACTTCTTCACAGGGCATTCCACCTTTGCCTCCAACACCTTTTGGATCTCAAAAGAATGCTGAGAATCCTGCGAAGAAACCGACCCCCGTTTTCTCAAAACCACCAACTTCTACTGTTTCTTCTAGCCCTACTAACAGTGATCTTTTTACTTTGATTTTGCAGATGATGGATCACATACAAGAGCATGATAAAACCAACGAAAGGATCCTCCGGGAGATTGGTGACATCAAGAAACAGAAGAAATCAGTGGAGGATCACCCTCCTCTGATGCCGAGGTCGTTGAATTTCGACACTCCAGCTATAACCGCACTGCAATCTGCAGCTCCGGACACCCAGTACCAGAGTGGATCATTGGGAAGACGTTATGGATCAACGACCATGACTCAAGCTTTAGGATCCTACTTCTAGCTTTTAGGATCCTCATTTCAGCCTTTAGGATCCTCCCAGGTTTATGGATCCTCCCAAGTTCAAGGATCCTCCCAGGTTCAAGGATCCTCCCAGGTTCAAGGATCCTCTCAGATTTAAGGATCCTCTCAGGTTCAAGGATCCTCCTTTCAGGTCCAAGGATCCTCATCTCAGGTTTACGGATCCATGGATTATCCTCCAAGACCTCCAGTCACAGCACATCAAGGATCCAACATCTTTCAGGATCAAGGATTCTTAAGGAATGTGCAACCTGGAAGTACAGATGTTCATCTAGGAGACTTCATTCCAATGCAGACCATTGCTTCTTCTGGTCCTACAGTCATACCAAAATTCCGTCAATATGGATTCACATCCGGAGTCCCAACCTTGAATCCTTCAGGAGGTAACACTTTGAATAATTTTTATAACACTAACCATGGCTTTGTGCAGGATACAGGTATCAATCAAGCTATGGCTAGAGAATTACAGAAACTGAAGGATATGATATCCAGCGTTCTAGGGGTGGTTAAGCCCATTCCTGAAATTACAGATGGAAGCCACAGGATATCTCATTTTGCACCACCCATTTGTGATGCAGAAATTCCAAACAGGTTCCAAATACCAACCATGAAGCTGTATGATGGTTCGACGGATCCAGAAGAACATGTAGCTCAATATAGAGAAAGGATGGAGATCAATCCAATTCCTGAGAGGTTAAAAGAAGCATGTCTATGCAAGGGTTTTGGATCCACACTCATAGGATCAGCTCTTAAATGGCTGCTAAGTCTTCCTCCTTACTCTATTACTTCATTTGCTAATCTAGTTAATCTGTTTAATAGCCAATTCTCATGTAGTAGAAAATTTGAACGTTTAACTAGTGATCTATATAGGGTAACACAAGGTCAAAATGAATCACTTAGAGATTACATCACTAAGTTTAGTAAAGAATCCTTGGATATTCCAAATTTAGATATTGCTACGGCTGTAGAAGCCTTTAAAATGGGTTTACTTAGGGATTCACTATTCTATGATGATCTTGTCATGACCCCTTGCAGGAATCTTGATGAAGTAAGAACCAGGGCCCTTAGATTCATCCGACTAGAGGACGATAAAAGGCTCCAGGAAAGACTGGCTGGATCCTCGAAGCAGGAAAAGCAAGGATCCTACTTCAGGAACAACAAGTCCAAATTTTATAACAAGTCTGACAACCAGAACGTGCATGCAGTAGAACAGGAAGAGGATGATGAGGATTATCCTCCCATTTCTGAATATTGTTTTTCTGTTGATAACAATGAACTAATTCTTACAATGCAGAATCTAGGTGAGAAAGCAAGATGGCCTAGAAAAAGTGATAAACCAGCTGCAACAAAAGACAAGTCCAAATGGTGTGCATATCATGAGGATTTTGGATATCTCACTGAAGAATGTATTGCACTTAGAAAAGAGATTGGTTACTTGTTAAGCAAGGGGCACTTGAAGGAGCTTTTGGGAAGAAAAAAGTCAAGGATCCAGGATCCTGAAAAGGTTCCAGAAAGAGCTCCTGCTCCTCCGGCAGATGCATAAGTTATAAACTTCATATCCGGTGGATCAAACATTTGTGGTACTTCCTTTTCAGCGGCCAAGAGACATGCCAAGGAAACCAAGATGGATAACGGGGATAGACCCATCCGAACCTCTACTGTTACACAGGAAAAAGTTATAACTTTTGGTGAGGATGATCGTGTTGATGTGCAGGATCCTCATCATGATGGTCTCGTTATTACTTTGTTTATATCTAACCACTTTGTTCGCAAGATCCTGATAGATGGAGGAAGCTCAATAAACATCATTCAGCTTGATGTCCTCAAGAAGATGAACATCCCTGAATCGGATATTATCCCAAGATCCTCAGTTCTTGTGGGATTTAGTGGAGAAACTAAGAATACATTGGGGGACATTAAGCTTCCCATCTACATAGAGGGACTTAATTCTTTTCAAAAATTTTGTGTAATAGATTGCTTATCCTGTTGCAATGTTATCCTTGGCAGGCCATGGATACATGACATGAAGGCAGTCGCATCTACCTACCATCAGTATGTAAAGCTTCCTAGTCCATGGGGGGTGATAAAGATTGAGAGTGACCAACAAGAAGCAAAGAACTGCTATACCTCATCAATGAAGCCAGCCTCAAGACCAAGGGAGCAATAGCAACTAAAGTATCCTCCAAGAGACGTCCTGGAGGCAAGAGAACAGGATGTGAAAGATATCCTTATGGATCCTCATGATCCTGAATCCAAAATCTTCATAGGATCAGGGATCCTCAGCAATATTGAGCAGGATTTGGTATCCTTCCTTAAGAGGAGAAAAACAACCTTTGCCTGGAAGCATGAAGACATGATAGGTATATCTAAAGATATAATTGCTAATAAACTTGGCATTGACAGGTCATTCAAACCCATTCATCAAAAGAGGAGAAAGTTTGCACCAGAGAGGAATGCCATTATCCAGGAGGAGGTAGACAAATTGCTCCGAGCAGGTATGATTAGAGAGGTTAAGTATCCAAGATGGTTAGCCAATGTGGTTGTTGTTCAAAAGAAAAATGGAAAGTGGAGGGTATGTGTCGATTTCACAGATTTAAACAAGGCATGTCCCAAGGATCCTTTCCCATTACCCCACATTGACTCCATGATGGATGCTACCGTGGGTCATGAGTTGTTGACTTTTATGGATGCTTCATCTGGATTTCAACAAATTCAGATGGAACCATCTGATCAAGAGGATACAGCCTTTATGACCCCAACTGCTATCTATTGTTATATTGCTATGCCATTTGGACTAAGGAATGCTGGTGCTACTTATCAAAGGCTAGTCAATATGATGTTTAAGGAACAAATAGGACACACTATGGAAGTCTATATAGACGACATGGTGGTTAAGTCCAAGAGAGCTAAGGATCACCTTAGAGACCTGGAAGAAGCATTCAATATCCTTGACAGATTCAATATGAAGTTGAATCCTTCAAAGTGTCACTTTGGTGTTAAAGCAGGCAAGTTCCTAGGCTTTATGGTAACAAAAAGAGGCATAGAAGCAAGTCCAGAGCAAATCAAGGCGATTGTGAATATCAAATCTCCTGCCAATGCCAAGGATGTGCAAAGGTTGACAGGGAGGATCGCAGCCTTGAATAGGTTCATATCCAAGTCATCAGAAAAGTGCAAGGAATTCTATGATATTTTGAGAAAGAACAAGAAATTTAAATGGACTGAAAAGCATGAAAATGCTCTCAAAGCCCTTAAGGATTACCTATCCTCAGCTCCTGCCTTGATGAAACCAGAAAAAGGGGATATATTATCCTTATATCTAGCAGTATCCTCTAAAGCAGTACGTGCAGTCCTTGTTAAGGATCACGAAGGTACACAACATCTTGTCTATTATGTAAGTAAGAGTTTGCTTGATGCTGAATCCAGGTATTCACATTTAGAAAAACTTATCCTTGCTTTGATTATGGCATCTACTAAACTAAGACATTATTTTGAAACTCATGCCATTATTGTTAAGACTAACTTTCCAATTAAGAATGTTCGCAGGAAACTTGAAATGTTAGGAAGGATGGCTAAATGGGCAGTGAAGCTTAGTGCTTACGATATAAGATATGAACCAAGGACTGCCATCAAATCCCAAGCCTTAGCTGACTTTGTGTCTGATTTTAGTAGTGACTTACAAAGAGAAGCTGAGTTAGAAGTTCAGCAGCTAGAAGAGACTAAGGATCCTTGGATACTCTTCACTGATGGAGCCTCTAATGTCAAAGGAACAGGACTTGGAATACTACTAAAATCGCCACAGGGGGACATAATACCCCACTCAATAGCTTGTGAGTTTCAAACTACTAATAATGAGGCTGAATATGAAGCCTTGATAGCTGGTTTGAAAAGTGCCAAGCATATGAGGATCAGGTATCTTGAGGTACATGTGGATTCATTGCTAATTACTAATCACTTCAATGGATCTTATGCTGTTAAAGGTGAACAACTAATCAAATACCTATAGATAGTCAAGGAATTGGCACTCTCTTTCGTTTCCTTTAGTTTGACACATGTACCTAGGGAAGAGAATGAAGAAGCTGATGCATTGGCCAATCTTGGATCATCATTGAAAATTCCAGACGATATCAAGATCCCTATCATCCATATTTTGGCTCCTGCTATTGAGGATCACATAGCTATGGAGATATAAGAGGATTCTACAGTGGTTCCTAGTGATAATGCACAATTTCATTCAGGATCATGGATTCTTCCAATTATGAGATATATACAACATGGAGAGATTCCTACAGGAGAAAACCCCAGGGCTTTCAAAATCAAGGTATCTCAATTTACAATATTGAATAACATGTTGTATAAACAATCTCTTGCAGGTCCTGAAGTCCAAGAAGTCCTAAAGGATTTTCATGAAGGAGATTGTGGTAACCACACTGGAGGCAGGGCATTGTTCTCAAGGATCCTTAGGACAGGATACTATTGCCCTACTATGAAGAAGGATGCTGTGGATTATGCCAAGAAGTGTGATGCTTGTCAGATACTTAGTAATATCCTTCATCAGCCAGCAGAATTCTTGCATCCTATATCCTCTTCTTGGCCATTCATGAGATGGGGAATGGATATAGTTGGTAAACTTCCCAAAGCACCAGGAGGAAAAGTGTTCATGCTTGCCATGACTGATTACTTCTCCAAATGGATAGAGGCTGAATCCTTTGCTCAAGTCAGAGAAAAAGAAGTGATATCCTTTATTAAAAGAAATATTATTACTAGATTTGGTATCCCTTCTGAAATTGTTTGTGATAATGGATCCCAATTTATTAGGAGTAGAACTACTAACTTTTGTGACAGCTGGGGGATTAAGATGATAACATCAACACCAGTCCACCCACAAGCTAATGGTTAAGCAGAATCATCCAACAAGATCATCATCAACAACTTGAAGAAGAAGCTTGGACCCAAGAAAGGAAAGTGGGCAGAAGAACTACCTTATGTACTATGGGCTGATAGGACAACTCCCAAGAATGCCATTGGCCAAACTCCATTTTCTTTAGTATTTAGAGCAGAATCAGTGATCCCTACAGAGATGGTGGTTCCTACTGTAAGAACAAGCATCCGTGATCCTGAAGGAAATGTTGAAAACTTGGTTCAAGACTTGGATACCATAGAAGAACTCAGGGATTTGGCAAGGATAAGAATGGCTAGTTATCAACAAAGGATGGCTGGAGCTTATAACAAGAATGCCAGGATCAGGAAATTTTAAGTTGGTGATATGGTATTGAGGAAAGCATTCCAAAACACCACAAATCCTGCTGATGGCAAGTTAGCACCAAAATGGGAAGGCCCCTATCTTATTGAAGCTGAGGCAGGAAAGGGGGCATATCGATTGCTGACAATGGAAGGTGATTTGCTACCAAGAGCTTGGAATGTTGTCCATTTAAAAAAATACTTCATGTAATAAGGATCCAGGATCCTTAGCCATTTTTGTGTCCGAAATTCATGAAGGATCCTTAGAGGATAAATGATCCTCATTCTGGTAATGATCTAACCTCAATTTATCCACTTCTTTAATTAACCTATATATGAGGAGAAGGATCCTGGATCCTTTATCCTTCTTTCACTTAATTCTAAGTTTTGCAGGAGGTTGATATATCCTTAGCAAAGGATTGAGTATCCATAGAAATCTCCAGTTATTTGGGCTTGACCCCAGTTATTTGGGCTAGTCCCCAATTTTTGGGCCTGTCCCCAGTATCGCCAGTAGCGCACGATGATCCTGGTGCAGTTCAAGGCAATGGGACCAGTACCCGCTTTAGGAGCTGACAATTTCATTGTACTGGCTGTATTCAGGATCCTACGTATAATGGTAGACGTACCGTACATCTGTTCCTAAGGTTTCTAACGTTTTCACGTTAGCTAAGGTTTTGGCATTTTCATGTCACTAAGTTTGGATAGTCTCCAGTGAGGGCCATACTCCAGTTTACACAAGATTCTTTGGGCTTGTCCCCAGTTTTTTGGGCTTGTCCCCAGTTTTTTGGGCTTGTCCCTAGTTTTTTTGGGCTGGTCCCCAGTGTATTGGGCTGGTCCCCAGAATTGTTGGGCTTGTCCCCAGTTGCTAACTCTTCTCTTATATTGGCTTAGTCCCAAGTTATGTTCCATTTCAGGATTTTGAAGCTAAACAGCTAAGGATTCTTGATCCTAACCTTTTATGAAGGTTTGTCTTTTGGTTATCCTGATTGTAAATGTTAAAGGTTTAGGATCCTAACTTGGATTCTCAGGTATGATCCTTGATCACTTTGATTTTATTCTTTATATATCTAAGTGACCCTTACTCTTTGAAAACAGGACACATGATCCTTAAATTACACTACTTTTTTGAATTTATCGATTATAGGATATTTGATCCTTGATCATATCCTAAACTTTTTGACATAATCTATTAAACTTTTATTTTTACTTATGAATTCAAACAAAGTATATCACAACAGTTGAAAGATAAAGTATTCAGAAAAATAACAACACATGATAAGCCAAAAGATTAAACTTTTATTTATTTAGCAATAAGTTAAACCCTTTAAAGGCTGTCAAAATTGCCAACCCAAGTTTCTACCAGCAAAACGTGGCCCGTCCACTTGGGTTGGCAAACGGTGTCCATATTAACGAGGTCTAAGTGCAGGAATAAAAAGACGGCAGGATCACAATGGCTTCATCCCCCAAACAGAGGATCCCTCCACCATTTGTAATCCTACCTATTGTCTGAAGGATCAGTGATCCTTAAACCTAAAAAACTATTGTTTAAGTACAGACCAGCATTGTTTATCATCAAAACACCATCAAACAAAAAAAAAACAACTACCAAACCATAAAAATGGGCTCCGGCCGTGTCTAGATAAATCCATCATCGCCCATTGTTGCAGCCTACACCATCGCTGCATCACCATCACCATTACCTCCAGCCCCTGCATCATCAGCCTGATCCTTCGCCCCGCTGCCGCTTGCCTCAATCATCGGGACCTCTCCAGCCTCCTCTTCATCATCCAGCTCAGCCAGCTTAGCCTTCCAGCCCTCCTGGTCCCACCTGGTCCTGTCAAAGCTAGGATCCTCAGCTTCTTTGGCCATCTGCAGTTTGATCTTGTACATAGCAATGGCGGCAGAAAGCTTAGCATCCTCCATCACCTCATTCTTCTCCTGATCAGCAGTGATGTGGGCCATGACCAGCTGCTTTTTCGCCAATTTGAGCTCCTTCTCGAGGGTAGAGATGGTTTGATCCTTAGCCAGGAAAATCTTCTGGAAGTCCAGCTCCTTCTGCTCAGCCTCTTCAACATACGCATCAAAGAGCATCTGGATCTGAGCAAATTTCTGCAAAAGAGGAAAGATACAATTCATGATCCGTTATCCTCAAATGGGCAGGATAGAATTAAGGATCAAGGATCCTTACATCAGAGAAGTATTCTTCAAACTGATGACGGATGAGGGGCAGGCCTTCAAGATCATCAGTTGTCTTCCTCTTCTTTCCACCCTTGCTCTTGGTGGTGACGGCCTTAGGATCTGTAATGCTTGGCTAGCAACACGCTTTTTCTTTCCGGACCGGGCAGCGACAACATCAAGATCACTGACGCTGAAGCGAGTGGCCGACTTTGAAGACTTTCCAGCACCTACAAACGGCAAACAACAAATAAGTATCGTTAATCTATATCTATTAAATCATACACAAATATAGACACTTACTTGACATGGTTACTGAACCGGAGGATACTTCTTGTGAATCCTTTGTGTTTGCCTGGAATGATCTAACTGCAGGATCAAGGCTCCAAAAAGCAGCGATCCTTTCTTTTGTTGCAGGTAACTGAATGATATGAGAGACCGAGATAGCTGCAAAACAGAAAAGGATCAGTTATCCTCAACAAAAACAGGGTTATCCTATGATCCTTCTATAAGGATCCTATGTCCTACCATGGGTGGTCCACTCTTTGGGGAGATCTTTCCCGTCTTGGATAAAGTCACTCTTAACAAAGAAGAAACGCTTTTTCCAGTTGGTATCGTTTTTTGTGGTCTTGAGGATTGGATGAGGATCACCGGGCTTATATTTGAACAAGTAACGGTGTGAACCATGGCTCACAAGATTATACAGTTCAGCCAGTTCCGACATCCCCAACTCTATGCCTTCTTGCTCAATGATGTTCTCTAGGGTATATAAAACCCTCCACATCATCGGCATGGCCTGGATATATCACATACCGGTGAGTGCAAAGAAAGATTGGGTGAAGGCAGGGAAAGGATAGGAGAATCCTATCAGGAATGGGGTGGCCGGAAAAGCAACCCAAGTGTCAGAGACGGAGTCACTTTTGGCAGTAGGGTCAAAGGATTTAAAGACGGTATCCGCCGAAAAACAGTGGCGAATCCGGTCAATCTCCGGGTCAGTGAAGCAGCAGAGTTCCTTCGAAGGATTTTTTATAATCCCTTGGCTTTTCAGGGGACTATCTTTCTGGTGATCCTTGGCAGGGGAGGATCGTAGCTTCATTGTAATCTTAAGATTTTGATGAAACGGAAAAGAAGAACAGAGTAAGAAGGTGAGGAGAGAAAGAGGAGAGAGATACCTGATCGATCTTTGAATGAGGATTTAAAGGAAAGTATAGCTCGAATTTAAATGCAAATTGATCCTTATCTCTAACCTATATATAATGATGATTCTGCAGGATGTCACTTCGGTGACGTATGATGTGTAACGGCTAGTTCGATCCTAACGGCTATATTTCCGCTGGATAGTTCGTTGCAGATAATGTTGAAAAATATGACTCATAAATTATATTTTATTCCTCATATTTTGGGGGCAATTGTTAGGGATAGATTTTCTAAACCTATGGATCACGGATCCTCAAATACTGCCAGTATCACGGATCCTCAATTATGTTTGAATTAAGGATCCTCAGAAGACGTTGCAGGATCAGGATCCAGGATCCTCATTGTTATCCTTACACTAACGGTTGCCTTCACTATGTTTAAGCTTGTTTTGCAGGAGTATACGCATTGGACTTGGTCTTGCCGATATTCTTGGGGAATATGCTCTCAATATTCTGCACATGCATAGCTTAATGACCGTTATGGAAGTCGTGGGTAGCTAGCATCATTTGCGGGTTGTTAGTTATTTGGTTTATTTCTATTTTTAAAGGGGATAACAAGCTTGAATTAGAAGAAGTTAGCTAATACACACACACTCGCAAGCTCTCTGCAATACATTGGTGATTTTGTAGGATCGAGTAACGACCAAAACGAGTCTTTTAGAAGAATTCTAGACCAAAACGAAAGGCGGAATCAGACGTTTCGGTGTCAGTTCAGCTTGATTTACACTAGAAAGTAGTTTAGCCGTCTTGTTTATTGATTTGACACTGTTACAGATCTGTAGACACTTCAGCAGAGCTTCGCTGCTGGAATGGGAGAAGTTCCAAATGAAATGACTAAACTCCCTATTTATAGAGTTTCTAATTCCCCTTTAAAGCGCCATGTTTCTAATTCCCCTTGAAAGTGCCATGTCTATTTCGTGGGGAATAGACATTTCGTGAGAAATGATCTCTAAAACTCTATTTTCCTGAACTACGTGACTCGATCTAACTATTTTATTACAAGACTCGATACAAGACGAAGTCGACAGACGTATGCACCAACAGACTCCCCCTCGGATGTTGACGAGTCTTAAGTGTCGAGTCTTCAACGTCTTCAATCTTTATCAGTCTAATCGCTCTCTGAAGAATCTGACAGTGTAGGCATCCTCAAACTTTATCTCTTTCTCCTCCTCTTCAGCATCAACATACTCCCCTCGAACAATCTCATTTACCCTCGGATGTTGATTGCAATCTGACTTTCACAGGATCAGGATTGTGTCCTGGCTCTATACTCAGACTTCAGAATCCAGGCTATCCTGCACATCCTCTACCTCACAATAAATTTCACAAATTTAACATCTGACAAATTTATATAACCAGACTCCCCCTCAAATTTATCCAGAATGATATAACAATGTTAATAATTGATTAACCACTTGTAATTAAAAATTCAAAACCTTTTCTCATTTAAACACAAGCTCCCCCTCACTACATGCTCATCATGGTTAGCGCTTGGAATTTTGAAAATCAGCTCTTCAACACCAGTTGTCGAAAATCTTTTTGGATTTTTTCAAAATTTATGCTAAAACACACTGAAAATCTTTTTGGATTTTAAAAAAAATGAAATGCAGTAAAGAAATATTTACATACAATATTTTTGTGAGTTTGTGTAAGAGGATCATATCAGTTTTTGACAAGTCACAAGTACCGTTGAGCTTAGTTACACATTAAGAATTAAACAATTCACTTAGATTGCCAATATACTGATCCACTTAAATTCTCACACAAATTTCAACTGATTCAGAATATGAATTAGGTGTATTAATGACTTAAACTCATTCATGTGTCCCACCTCTTGAATATACTCCCGTATCCAGATCCTAATATTCAGTCTTACAGGTGAGTATACCACATATGATATCTGTAAGGGGTTAATTGCGAAAAACCGTGAGAGCTCAGGTCAGAACTTTCGTTTAGCAGAGAGATGACGGCTTCGACTTTTGGTTGGTCCCCTTTAGAGGATCTTTTTTACAACAACACATGATTAGCATTTTTCAATGTTTCATCATTTTTTTGTACTGAGGGCAGGCTTTTATTTCAAGCAAGCGTAAAGTATTCTCCAGGGACTAGGCCATTGCTTCCGCAAAATCAGAAGTCCCGGGATTATACCCCAGATATCACTGAGCATAAAGACCTAGTATCTCAGAAAGAGGGATCCTTCAAACGAAATTTCAGGGGTTACCTATATATCCAAGTAGTGTTCCCCACAAAATAAGCAAGTTTGAATTTAAGTTTATATCCCGAAAAAGCTTACTAAATGTGTAAAAACCTATCGGCATATCATCAGTGAGACCGTTTAATGCTATTTAATCATTACATTTCTTTAGCATACTGAAACTGTCTACTGATGTACTATCATTTCCTCTTTTCTGACAACAAAACTCATTTTTGTATTTTATCATGTTTTTGCCTTTTTCAAATTTTCAAATGTTTTTGGATTTTCTGAAAAATTCTTACTCCCCCTAAAATTCAAAATTATTTAAGGAAATTTGAAAACAAACTGTACAAGTAACGTGACAACTGATATCGAATCACTTCAATTTGCCATCCACTTAGCATAAACAATCAGAACTCCCCATTTCAACAAACTATTTTCTCATTATGATTTCAAAACACTTAAGTTTGTTTTAACCAAAATGATTTTTCCAGAAAATAAGTTTTGCTGGTTTTACCACTTGTAGGTTAGGGGTTCATCACATTGTTTTTCACAACCATTTGATAAATATAACAATTTTGAATTTTAACAACAATATCACTTGTAGAAAATCAAGTACAACTTAATGTCCCTGATTTACCACTTTGAAAGACGAAATATCACAAAAGTGAATTTATCAAGAAAGATGCCGATTCCTGCTCCACACTTACCAACCTGGGAGCTCCGGCAAGTCAGGTTTTTCAAACAAAGAGTATGGACACCCAAGCCTGACCTTCCTTGGGTGTGGCTTCCTCATTTTTATCAGGGGTATAAGTAGCTTTCTTTGTAGCATAAAAATCTTTAACCCCTTTGGCCTTTCCCTCGACCATTTTCCCATAGATCTTTTTCATATTTCCATTAAAAGCTTTCTCAACATCAAATTCTTTCTTTTCAGAATAAAATTGATTTGAGATCTCAACTTTCCCAACTTTTGATTTAAAATTCTCAGTCCGCAATGGTGGAAAATGAACATCATCCAAAGACGGAACTGAGTTTTCACCATTTTTAACAACTTGTGGCTCCTCTGATTTTGTGGAATCAGATTCATCGCCAGATTTCACATCCGATTTCTTAACAACCCATTTTTGGTTGTCAAGATTCACACTTCTCCTGTAAAACTTCTTTGAACATTCACCAACTTCATATGTTGAATTTTTGAAAACTTTGAACTTTTCAGTTGGTGGTTCAGTTTTGTCAACAACAATTTCTTTTCGTTTTTGAGAAACTCCCTGTTTGGTGTTGGTTGCCTTTGGACAGTTCCATGCGATATGAACAACTTCATGACACCGATAACAGGTTCTTGTCTCTTTTCTCTGATGAACTTCAGTTTTCTTCTTTTCAGCAAGAAATTCCTGATTTGACTGTCTCCAGAAAGAGCTCTTCTTTTCATCCTCAGTAGACATACCTGATACAAATTTTGTATTTTTAGAAATTTTCTCATTTTTATAATTTTCTGGTGGAATAAAACCTAAACCTTTCTTTTTGAAATTACCATTATGGTTTGGTTTCTTTCGAAAATCTAAACCATAATTGTAACCCATTTTCTTGTTTATCTTTTGTTTTATTCTTGAGGTGTAAGGACTTGGTTTTTCAGAAAGATTTACATCTTTTATTTCGGAAATATTAATTTCTGCCAGTTTGAAAACCTTTTTGATCATTTTAGGTTTAACACCTCTTATTGGAAATTCTTTATCAAAATATAATTTGTCATAATCATTCAAAGTTTCGTCATTCAAATTAGATTTTGACAACAAAAATTCTTTACCATACACCCGTTTTCCCGACGACTTTGAACTCTTGATAGACGAACTCGAACTCCTGGACTCGGACATTGACTCGGACTCCTCATCCTTATCTAACACTTGATCGACCATCCTTTTTATTAACTCAGACTCATGATCTATGTCGGACGCTGTGAATGTGATGTCAATATTGTCTGGTAATACATCGGTTATCTCAGATTCTAACTTTATATTGACTGCTTTTTTTATTTGTTCTTTATTCGGTTTTCTAGGCGAATACCCTTCCCAAATTGGAGGCGGACACTTGTTATAACTGACACTCTGTTTCTTAACAGTATCCTTTTTCTTCGGCTTCTTGTCGTCAAACACTTCAAAACCTGCAACAGTTGGATAAATTCTGTCAATTAAGTAATCAGAACTTGAATAACTTTTTAGTAATCGTCTGATTCTTTCATTTTCAACTTTTTCAATTTCCAACTCCTTCAACTTAGCACATTCTTCAATGTAGTAATTGATCTCTTTTTGTTTGGACATCATTGTTGCATTCATCATTGTCAAAGTATCTTCTCTTTCAGAATTTGTCTTCTGCAAACTAGTTACAGTTCTGTTTAACAGATCGTATGATTCTTTTACATTCTTGATATCAAACAGCAACTTCTCTTTCAACTTCTCAAGCTCACTAAACTTTTCATCTTTATCTTCACACTGCTTGCATGACTCTAAACACTTTAGACAAGGTTTTGTAACCTCAACAATCTTTTCCACTTCGACTACTTTTTCAACTTAAATTATTCTTTCAGCAACTTCAACTATTTTTTCATCTTCGACAACTCTTTCAGCAACTTTAACTACCTGTTCAGTAGCTTTGTCTTGTTGATTTCTCGAGCTGTTCATTCTGGCAATCTTTTGCTGTTCAAGATCCTGTCCCTCAAGCTTTTCAATAAACTGTCCAATTGACAATCTACTAAACTCTCATGTATTCTTTAAAATCATGAGATATGTACCCCATTCTTTCTGAGGTAAAGCATCAGCTAACTTTTCAACCCATTCTGCTGGAGCTTTAGTAATTTTCAACTAAGACATCGAACGTACAAGATGACAATATCTTTCAATGAGAGTCTTTGTAGTATCTCCTGGCACACTCGTAAACAACTCAAATTCTTTCTTTAATAATGATTTTTTACTATCAATGTTATAGAATTCGTTTTCCATGTTTTCGGTTTAGAATGTTTACACAAACAGGCTTTCAAACGAACTGGTTCACCTAGTGATCCTTGTAACAAGCTTGTTATCATCCCGAGTTGTTACAATCATTTGTTTAATTATAGTTGGTGATCGGTAGTTTCCATCACCCGAGGTTTTTTTATGCCGGAGATCAACTCTTGATCAAGGGCTTTTTCCTCGTATAAATCCTAGTGTTACTTGTTCATTTCATTTGCAAGTTGTTCATACATTTGTCCATTGATTCAAGCATCATACCTCACAACAAAAGATTTGGTTGCATTATCCTAGCCTGATTTTTTACCAAAACAGTTACATGGTGACAAAAAGAGGCATAGAGGCAAGTCCGGAGCAAATCAAGGTGATTGTGAATATTAAGTCTCCTGCCAATGCCAAGGATGTGCAAAGATTGACAGGGAGGATCGCAGCCTTGAACAGGTTCATCTCAAAGTCATCATAGAAATGCAAGGAATTCTATGACATCCTGAGAAAGAACAAGAAATTTGAATGGACTGAAAAGCATGAGAATTATAACAACCCTCCTGAATATTTTCGACACCCTAATATATATTTTAAAATATCCCAATATGTCCTAAAATACACCCAGTACGCGGAAACGGGCCCCGAATACCTTTATTTTTATTAGAATTAAATAAAAACAAATTTTAATGGTCTCTCGCGGGGCGCGTAGCCCTTGGCTACCATCTACGCGGGCCGCGACAGCAAGGAGATCAGGCCGAAACCCTAAGGCACCACATGTTGAGACGCGTGTGGAGGCTACGAGTCCTAGGGCCTACCCTAGGGAGCCTCGCGGGCCGCGAAGGCCTTGGCCGGAGTTTATGCGGGGCGCGACAAAACCCAATTGCAGCCCTATAAATTGAGGGCATCGGCTTCAGTCTTCGATCGCTCACACACTTTTCTTTCTCTCGAATTTCTTTATAGTAGAAGCTATTCTTGAGCCTAATACCCCCCTAAATAATGAAGTTCTGCTCCGTTGTAAGTATTATAACCCTGGTTACATATTAGATATGTTGCCCGATTGATCCAGGGTTCCGTAATTGCTGTCGTGGTTCTGCCCGACGTAGTCATTGGAATGTCGTCTCGGGGAGGGTATTGCTAATGTAAATATTGGGTTATTATACTAACACGTGTGCATTTGTGTAATTTATAGATAATTTCCAGGAAACCCTTAAAGAAAACCTAAGACAGCAATGTGAGTAATCTCCTTTTTGTAAACTACTTTTACAAAACCTTAATTATTTTAAATTATAATTAGCAGTGATTGGGTCTTTGTAATTCTACAATTACTGTCAGTATGTTAGGGTTTTGTATACAAAATGTGGAACACGTTACCATTGGACAAAGAGTTAGCCAATGGGTAATATGACCCACCAGTCAGGATTGACAGTACTGAATGAGTAATTGGGTAGATGTAAACATTGTAATCGCTCTCAATACTGTGAAAATTGATAAAACTCTTCTTGATTAAAACTGGGATTCACTCACCAGTATTTCCCACTGACAAAATGTTTTTAAACACGTTTGAGGTAACAAAATGTGAAAGACAACTAGAAGCCAGCTGGACAGCACTGAAGGCTTGGAGAAAGTGGCTATAAAAGTTACCTAAATAAAGAAGATGTTTTAATTCAATAAAATGGGATTTATTCCTATAAATCAGTTTGTAATGAAAACTTGGGTTTTTACCCCAATATGTTTACTTATATAAAATATGGTGTTTTACTCTGATAAAATATTTCCTAACTACGGTCCTGATGAAATTTCCGCTGCCAAATTAATAAACACCGATACCACCGAAACTGATTCTCGCGGCCGCCCGTTCCCGGGACAGATAGGGGGTGGGGGTTGCGACAGAAGGTGGTATCAGAGCTAAGCAACTGATTCAGCCATAGAAGTGTTCTGCTAACACCAAAATGTATCTAAAGTGTTAGAAAATTAATTATGGAAATACGTGCCTATTTGTATTTTATTGTTGTGTGTTATTTGACTTTTTGTTAGTTTACAGTATGAGCGACCAAGGACCATCCGACGCGTATCGTCAGTTGTCCAGCTCACCTAGGAGCGAAGGTATCTCTTCACAGCATGCCATCTCAGGGTATTCAGCTGATAATGAAGAAGGGATATTTGTGTTTAAGGCTCAGTCTGAAGAGCCATTCCCTCAGAAAAAGAGAAGATGATTCAGTAGGGGAGCACACGAGCGTAGGAAAAGAATGCAACAGCAGCGAGTCCTAGCAGCCGCTAAAAGAGAGACAGATGCCTATACACAGGATATGCTTAATAGGAGCTTAGCCAATTTTCATATCCTAGCAACCACAGCTGCCGACCCTAACCTGGAGCAACTGATAGCACCCCAACCATTACCACTATTTCCCGCTCAGCCAATGGAAATAGAAAACAACCCAGAAAACCAAGTCGAAATGCATGATTTTAACCCAGAGGAGATACCTAGGGTACCAGCACCCAATCCCTTAGACCCAGATTATGACCCTTGGTGGGATGACAATAGGGATTATGTGCAACGTTACCCAATACCAGAAGACATGCCCATGCCGAATCTAGGAGCTTACCCAGGTTTGGACCCTCTAGATCCCTACTATGATAGTGATCAATACATTAGGGAAAATTTAGAGAATCCTCACCCGTACCAGGAACCCATGCCCCAGATTCCAAACCCAGTCCCAGCACCTGCACCCCCAATGAGTGCAGAAAATGTGCAAGAGCTCCGAACTTTCGGAGAAGAGATTTTAGAAAGCAGCGAGAGAATGAGGCAGGTTGGAGAGCGACTCGTCTGGAAGTACGACGAGCGCAATATGGATTTCTGGATGAATGCATATCCGTGATGGTGCTGGTAGTAGTAAACAATAATAATAATATATATAATATGTGTGTATGAAAAAAAAATTTATATATATATATACACCCCTATATAGGGACCACTAAAATGAGAACCACCTCCAGTTGTAAGAACCATAAGAACTACACCGTACGAGGCGAGGTGGACCAATTTTTTTTTCATAAACGTAGATACATGTATTATAAACACATTTGTAAAAAAATTCAAAAAAAAAAAATGTCAGGTGTGTAGTTTTGAGCACCTAAAGTTTGGGTTTACGGGACCCTTAAATTTTATTTAAAATTTACGGTACCCGTAAATACAAACTTGTGGTGTTCAAAACTACACACACGACATTTTTTATTTTGAATTTTTTTTACAAATGTGTTTATAATACAAGCATCTACGTTTATGAAAAAAATTTTGGTCCAACTCGCCCCGGATCAAAAATTTCTCACGGTTCTTACAACTGGAGGTGGTTCTCATTTTAGCGGTCCCCTATATATATATATATATATATATATAATTATTATTATAATATATAACCATAGATGCCTACTAGTAATGTAATTTCAATTTCAGTTGTATTGTAATTTTTAATTTCAGTACTGGTTTGTATTAGATACATATTATATATAAGAAAAGAGTAAGTCGCAATGATCGACGTTTTTTATCAACATGCGTGTTATGTGATTGGTGGTATTAAATATTATCTTGTGATATTAATATGAGGTAAATGTTTAACATCCAGATGAACAACGAAGTGAATCAAGAACACCAAAATGATAACAACCAGAATGACAATAACTCGAATAATGATAACCCGAACAACAATAACAATGGAAATCAAGTGGATAACAGTGCCATCCAACACATGGTGGCACAAGGAATCATCGATGCAATGCCATTTATTATTCAAATTGCTAGGGAAGCGGATAATAAAAGTAAACATAGTAGTAAACGACCCTCTGAACCGGAACACAGCGTAAACAATGGACTCTTACTTCAAGCGCCCATTCCCAAAAGAAGAAGAACCATGCCTTATGGTTGTTCTTATAAAGAATTTTGGTCCTGCAAACCAATAGAATTCTCGGGCAATGAAGGACCTATTGCAACTCTACGCTGGATAGAAAAGACTGAGGCTGTCTTAAAAATAAGCAAATGTGCGGAAGAAGATAAGATAATGTTTGCTTCTAATTTGTTTAAGAACTCAGCCTTAGAATGGTGGAACATGATCCTCCAGTCTAGGGGAAGTGATAGGGTTTATAATATGGAATGGGAGGAATTTAAGAACATGGTGGAAAGGAAATTATGCCCTCCCAATGAAAAGGAACAGATAGCA
The DNA here is from genome assembly GCA_030545235.1 of Helianthus tuberosus. Classification (NCBI taxonomy): domain Eukaryota; kingdom Viridiplantae; phylum Streptophyta; class Magnoliopsida; order Asterales; family Asteraceae; genus Helianthus; species Helianthus tuberosus. The sequence goes on from CM060390.1 coordinate 1,959,039, forward strand.
AATAAGTTTCTAAATCTTAGGATGACTGGAGTGGATAGTAAGAGATACACTACATTATTCTTTGAATATGCCAGAATAGTGCCAACCCTTGCATCACCTGAACCATTATTAATCTCCCGCTACATCTGGGGATTAATCAGGGAGATTAGGCATGTAGTCAAGGCCGCTAGACCTCAAACCATAGAGGAAGCTGTAGAACTAGCAAATACCTTGACAGATGAGTTAGTACGTACACGAGAAGAGGATCAAAGGAAGAACCTAGCTCAGAGGCTCACCCAGGAATTTCGCTCTGGAAATTCCAACCGTGGGAAAAATATAGGTTCTACTTCTACACCTTATTGCAAGTATTGCAAATGGAAGCATTCTGGAAGATACTCCATATATTGCAACTTCTACAAAATATCTGGACACAAGGAAGAAGAATGCAGGAAGAAACTTAACAACAGGATATGCTACAACTGTGGAGAACAAGACCATATCAAGCCAAACTGTCCGAAATTAGCTCCAGCTACAAATAACAAGACTACTAAAGATGCTAGAGCATTTATGTTAACTCCAGGTGAAGCCAAGATGATCCCAGACGTGATAGCCGGTACGTTTTTAGTTAATGATGTTTTTGCTAAAGTATTATTTGACTCTGGTGCGAACCAAAGTTTTATTAATACTTCATTTTGCAAACTTCTTAATCAATAATAACTAAACTCCCACAAGAATGTTTAGTAGAAACAGCAAATGGAGAAACCATTAAGATTTCCGAAATCTTGCAGGGAGCAAGAACAGAATTTTTAAATCAAAAGTTTATTGCAAACCTTTACCCAATGAATCTGGCTGGATTTGATGTTGTATTACGAATGGATTGGTTAATAGCCAATAAAGCCAGTATTTTATGTGATCAAAAGTCAATTCAAGTAAATTCACCAAAAGGTGAAAAGATCATAATTAAAGGAGATAAGCCATCTAGATCCACGAAATTCATCTCTGTGATGAAAATAGCAAGTTATATAAGAAAAGGGTCATTTGTGTATTTGATTTCCATAATCACAAACACTAAAGGAAAAGAACTGAAAGATATTCCAGTAGTATCTCAGTTTTAGATGTGTTTCCAGAAGAATTACTAGGACTACCGCCAGACAGAGAAGTTGAATTCAGAATCCATCTGCTACCAGGGACAGCACCAATTGCTAAAGCACCTTATCGTTTGGCACCAGCAGAAATGCAAGAACTGAAGAAACAACTGGATGAATTGCTGGAGAAAGGATTCATACAGCCAAGTTCATCGCCATGGGGAGCACCGATTTTATTTGTTAAAAAGAAAGACGGATCTATGCGTATGTGCATTGATTACCGTGAATTGAACAAATTCACGATTAAGAATCGGTATCCATTACCACGAATCGATGATATGTTCGATCAATTGCAAGGAGCTCGATTTTTCTCTAAAATCGATTTAAGATCAGGATATCATCAATTGAAAGTACAGGAAGAGGACATTCCTAAGACCTCTTTTAGAACAAGGTATGGCCATTATGAATTTACTGTCATGCCATTTGGTTTAACCAATGCCCCAGCTGCATTCATGGACATGATGAGCCGAATATGTAAGCCATATTTGGATAAATTCATAATTGTCTTTATAGATGATATTCTCATTTACTCTAAAAGTAAAGAGGAACATGCAAAACATTTGCACGCACTTCTAAGTTTATTAAGGAAAGAAAAGCTTTATGCTAAGTTTTCGAAGTATGAGTTTTGGTTAGAACAGGTACAGTTTCTTGGACATTTAGTCGATCATGAAGGAATTCATGTAGATCCCACCAAAATCGAGGCAATTACTAGATGGAAAACCCCTGAGTCACCAACCGAGGTTAGAAGTTTCTTAGGACTGGCTGGTTATTATAGAAGATTTATTCAAAAATTTTCCAGAATAGCCATTCCATTAACTAAGTTAACTTGTAAATCCATTAAGTTTGAATGGGGACCAAAACAAGAAGAAGCCTTTAAAATTCTTAAGCAAAGATTAACCAACACACCCATACTAGCGTTACCAGAAGGAACCGAAGATTTTGTAGTTTATTGTAATGCTTCTAAGTTAGGTTATGGATGTGTGTTGATGCAACGTCAAAAGGTTATAGCTTATGCATCTAGACAACTTAAGAATTATGAAGAAAATTATTCAACCCATGATCTGGAATTAGGAGCAATGATTTTTGCTTTGAAAATTTGGAGACATTACCTTTATGGTAGTAAGTTTACCATTTTCACTGATCATAAGAGTTTAAGGTATGTTTTTGGGTAAAAGGAGTTGAATATGAGACAAAGACGCGGGATGGAGATACGCAGTGATTATGATTGTAATATCCAATATCATGCAGGAAAGGCAAATGTAGTGGCCGATGCTTTAAGCCGAAAGTATCATGAAAAGCCAAAGATAGTGAGTTCTCTTAAGTTAAATATACCGGTAGATTTAAATGAACAAATTAGAGGAGCACAAGAATCAGTAATCAAGGAGGATACTGAAAAGTTAAAAGGAATAATTAAGGAATTAGAACAAGGAACGGATCGAATTTGGAGATTCCATAAGAAAAGAACGTGGATACCTAAATTAGGAAACCTACGTCACCGTTAGAAGAAACCCATAAGTCTAAATATACGATGCATCCTGGAAGTGATAAGATGTATCGGGACTTAAGAAAGCATTTTTGGTGGATAGGAATGAAAAAGGATATAGCAGCATATGTCGCAAAGTGTTTAACCTGTTCACAAGTTAAAGATGAACATCATAAATCCTCAGGTTTGCTGCAACAATTAGAAATGCCAGTATGGAAATGGGAATTAATAACAATGGATTTTGTTACCAAATTACCCAAAACAAGAAAAGATAATGATGCAATCTGGGTAATTGTAGACATGCTAACTAAGTCAGCCCATTTTCTACCAATGAAGGAAATTTTCAATATGGAACAATTAGCTAAGTTATATGTAAATGAAGTAGTTTCATTGCATGGAATTCCTTTATCAATTGTTTCTGATAGGGATAGCCGTTTTACCTCTCATTTTTGGACAAGTTTCCAAAAAGCCATGGGAACCAAGTTGAATCTAAGCACCGCTTATCATCCTCAAACAGACGGACAAAGTGAACGAACGATCCAGACAATAGAGGACATGCTTAGAGCTTGTGTAATTGATTTCGGGGGTAATTGGGACGATCACTTACCATTAATAGAATTTTCTTATAATAATAGTTATCACACAAGTATCAATGCTGCACCATTCGAAGCACTGTATTACCGAACCCAAATCTGTTGGGCAGAAATTGAGGAAAAACAACTATCCGGACCTGAGATAGTGCAAGAAACAACCGACAAGATCATTCAAGTCAAGGAACGACTGAAAGCAGCACGTGATCGACAAAAGAGCTATGCTGACAACAGACGAAAACCGCTAGAATTTCAAATAGGTGACAAAGTGTTGTTGAAAGTCTCTCCTTGGAAAGAAGTGGTAAGATTCATCAAAAGGGGAAAGCTAAGCCCCAGGTATGTTGGACCTTTTGAGATTATTAGAAGAATAGGACATGTAGCCTATCGGCTACAACTGCCAGAGGAAATGGCAGGAATACATGATGTATTTCATGTATCTAATCTCAAGAAATGCTTAGCTGATGAATCACTGGTAATACCTCTAAAGGATATAGAGGTAAATGAGTAGTTAAAATTTGTAGAAAAGCCTCTACAGATTGAAGACAGGAAATTCAAGAACCTTAAACACAAGAGATTAGTTCTGGTCAAAGTGAAATGGGACTCCAAAAGAGGACCAGAATACACATGGGAACTTGAATCAGAAAAGCAAAGGAAATACCCGCATCTATTCCAGTAAGATCTCGAGGACAAGCTCTAAAATAAGGTGGGGAGGATATATCAACCCTCCTGAATATTTTTGACACCCTAATATATATTTTAAAATATCCCAATATGTCCTAAAATACACCCCGTACGCGAAAACGGGCCCCGAATACCTTTATTTTTATTAAAATTAAATAAAAACAAATTTTAATGGTCTCTCGCGGGGCGCGTAGCCCTTGGCTACCATCTACGCTGGCCGCGAAGCAAGGAGATCAGGTCAAAACCCTAAGGCGCCACGTGTTGAGACGCATGTGGAGGCTACGAGTCGAATCAGCAACCCTAGGGCCTAGCCTAGGGAGCCTCGCGGGCCGCGAAGGCCTTGGCCGGAGTTTACGCGAGGCGCGACAAAACCCAATTGCAGCCCTAAAAATTGAGGGCATCGGCTTCAGTCTCCGATCGCTCACACACTTTTCTTTCTCTCGAATTTCTTTATAGTAGAAGCTATTCTCGGGCATAATACCCCCCTAAATAACGAAGTTCTGCTCCGTTGTAAGTATTATAACCCCGGTTACGTATTAGATACGCTGCCCGATTGATCCAGGGTTCCATAATGGTTGTCGTGGTTCTGCCCGACGTAGTCATTGGAATGCCTTCTCGGGGAGGGTATTGCTAATGTAAATATTGGGTTATTATACTAACACGTGTGCATTTGTGTAATTTATAGATAATTTCCAGGAAACCCTTAAAGAAAACCTAAGACAGCAATTTGAGTAATCTCCTTTTTATAAACTACTTTTACAAAACCTTAATTATTTTAAATTATAATTAGCAGTGATTGAGTCTTTGTAATTCTACAATTACTGCCGGTATGTTGGGGTTTTGTATACAAAATGTGGAACACGTTACCATTGGACAAAGAGTTAGCCAATGGGTAATATGACCCACCAGTCAGGATTGACAGTACTGAATGAGTAATTGGGTAGATGTAAACATTGTAATCGCTCTCAATACTGTGAAAATTGATAAAACTCTTCTTGATTAAAACTGGGATTCACTCACCAGTATTTCCCACTGACAAAATGTTTTTAAACACGTTTGAGGTAACAAAATGTGAAAGCCAACTAGAAGCCAGCTGGACAGCACTGAAGGCTTGGAGAAAGTGGCTATAAAAGTTACCTAAATAAAGAAGATGTTTTATTTCAATAAAATAGGATTTATTCCTATAAAACAGTTTGTAATGAAAACTTGGGATTTTACCCCAATATGTTTACTTATATAAAATATGGTGTTTTACTCTGATAAAATATTTCCTAACTACGGTCCTGATGAAATTTCCGCTGCCAAATTAATAAACTCCGATACCACCGAAACTGATTCTCGCGGCCGCCCATTCCCGGGACAGATAGGGGGCGGGGGTTTTGAAAAGAATGCTCTCAAGGCCCTTAAGGATTACCTATCCTTAGCTCTAGCCTTAATGAAACCAGAAACAGGGGATATATTATCCTTATATTCGGCAGTCTCTTCTAAGGCAGTAAGTACAGTCCTTGTTAAGGATCATGAAGGTACACAACACCTTATATATTATGTAAGTAAAAGTTTGCTTGATGCTGAATCCAAGTATTCACATTTAGAAAAACTTATCCTTGGTTTGGTTATGGCATCAACTAAATTACGCTATTATTCTGAAACACATGCTATTATTGTTAGAACTAACTTTCCAATTAATATTGTTCTTAGGAAACCTGAAATGTTAGGAAGGATGGCTAAATGGGCAGTAAAACTTAGTGCTTACGATATAAGATATGAACCAAGAACTGCCATTAAATCCCAAGCCTTGGCTGACTTTGTGGCAGATTTCAGTAGTGATCTACAAAGGGAAGCTGAGTTAGAAGTTCAGCAGCTTGAAGAGACTAAGGATCCTTGGATTCTCTTCACAGATGGAGCCTCTAATGTCAAAGGAACTGCACTAGGAGTACTACTAAAATCACCACAGGGGGACATAATACCCCACTCAATAGCTTGTAAGTTTCAAACTACTAAAAATGAGGCTGAGTATGAAGCCTTGATAGCTGGTTTGCAAATTGCCAAGCACATGAGGATCAGGTATCTTGAGGTACGTGTAGACTCATTGTTAATTACTAATCACTTTAATGGTTCTTATGCTGTTAAAGGTGAAAGACTAATCAAATATCTAGAGATAGTCAAGAAATTGGCAGACTCTTTTGCTTCTTTTAGTTTGACACAGGTACCCAGAGAAAAAAATGCAGAAGCTGATGCTTTGGCCAACCTTGGATCATCATTGAAGATTCTAGAGGATATTAAAATTCCCATAATCCATATTTTGACTCCTTCTATTAAGGATCACACAGCTATAGAAATAGTAGAGGATTCTGCAATCATACCTAGTGATGGTGCACAATCACATTCAGGATCCTGGATCCGATATATACAACATGGAGAGATTCCTACATGGAGAGATTCCTACATGGAGAGATTCCTACAGAAGAAAACCCCAGAGCTTTCAAAGTCAAGGTACCTCAATTTACAATACTAAATGACATGTTACATAAACAATCTCTTGCAGGTCCATATCTAAGGTGCATAGAGGATCCTGAAATTCAAGAAGTCCTAAAGGATTTTCATGAAAGAGATTGTGGAAACCACACTGGGGGCAGAGCACTGTTCTCAAGGATCCTTAGGACAGGATATTATAGGCCTACTATGAGAAAGGATGATGTGGATTATGCCAAGAAATGTGATGCTTGTCAGAGACATAGCAATATCCTTCATCAACCAGCAGAGCTCCTGCATCCTATATCCTCTTCTTGGCCATTTATGAGATGGGGAATGGATATAGTTGGTAAACTTCCAAAAGCACCAGGAGGAAAAGTGTTTATGCTTGCCATGACTGATTACTTTTCCAAGTGGATAGAAGCTGAAGCCTTTGCTTAAGTCAGAGAAAAAGAAGTGATATCCTTTATTAAAAGAAACATTATTACCAGATTTGGTATCCCTTCTGAAATTGTTTGTGATAATGGATCCCAATTTATTGGGAGTAGAACTACTAACTTTTGTGACAGTTAGGGGATTAAGATGATAACATCAACACCAGTCCATCCACAAGCTAATGGTCAAGCAGAATCATCCAACAAGATCATCATCAATAACTTGAAGAAGAAGCTTGGATCCAAAAAGGGAAAATGGGCAGAAGAGCTACCATATGTATTATGGGCTAATAAAACAACTCCCAAGAATGCTACTGGCCAAACTCCATTTTCTTTAGTGTTTGGAGCAGAATCAGTGATCCCTATAGAGATGGTGGTTCCTACTGCAAGAACAAGCATCCGTGATCCTGAAGAAAATGCTGAAAACTTGGTTCAAGACTTGGATACCATAGAAGAACTCAGGGATTTGGCAAGGATAAGATTGGCTAGCTATCAACAAAGGATGGCTGGAGCTTATAACAACAATGTCAAGATCAGAAAGTTTCAAGTTGGTGACATGGTGTTAAGGAAAGCATTCCAAAATACCACAAATCCTGTTGATGGCAAGTTAGCACCAAAGTGGGAAGGGCCCTATCTTATTGAAGATGAGGAAGGAAAGGGGGCATATCGGTTATTAACAATGGAGGGTGATTTGCTACCAAGAGCTTGGAATGCTGTCCATTTAAAAAGATACTTTATGTAAGAAGGATCCAGGATCCTTAATCATCCTCATGTCCGGTATACACAAAGGATCCTTAGAGGATAGATGATCCTCATTCTGGTAATGCTCTAATTCTAATTTACCTAATCCTTTAATTTATTTGTTTACAAGGAAAAGGATCCAGGATCCTTTATCCTTCTTCACTAAAATTCTGAGTTTTGCAGAGAATCAAGTATCCACAGAAGTCTCATAAGTTTTATAGGCTTGACCCCAGTTTTTTGGGTTTATCCCTAGTTTTTGGGCTCGTCCCCAGTTTAAGTTATCTACTACCTTCGCAGTAGCGCACGATTATCCTGATGCAGTTAAAGGCAATGGGACCAGTACCCGCTTTAGGGGCTGACAATTTCATTGTACTGTGTAGGATCGTTGTCAGACCCAAAATGAGTCGATCAGAGGTGCTCTACTCAAAATGAAAGGCGGAAACAGACATGATGAGTTGAATTCAGCAAGATATTCACGAACACTGTCTTGTATATTGATTCTGATACTATTACAGTTCTGAAGACACTTCGACAGAGCTTCGCCGTCGGAAACACACTTTCTAATTCTGCTCCAAATGAAACAAACCTATCACCTATATATAGACTTCTGATTCCGCTTGAACAGACTCAAGCGGAATCTCATTACAAGTGAAATAACACAATTCAAGCTGAAATACATGTTCAAGCGAAATTAAGCATTCAAGCGGAATTATCAATTTGAAGCGGAATCACTTGAAAACTAAATTTCTTGAACTTCGTGCCCTGAGCAATGCAAGACTCGATACAAGACGAAATCGACAGACGTATGCACCAACAGACTCCCCCTCGAATGTTGACGAGTCTTAAGTGTCGAGTCTTCAACGTCTTCAGTCTTTATCAGTCTGACTGCTCTCTTTGAAGTATCTGACAGAGTAAGCATCCTCAAAACTTTATTTCTTTCTCCTCTTCATCATCAACAGACTCCCCTCGAACAATCTTATCTACTCGGATATCTTCAGACTCCCCCTTTCGATTTGCTGGGATCGTAGTCTGGCTTGTTGATATCACAGAGTTTTCAGGTATCAGAACCTGGCTCTTTATCACTCAGATATCCTGCACATTCTTTACCCAAAAGTAAATTTTCAAAATTTAACAGAATTCTTTTAACAACACAACATTTATTGTGAGGTAGATATGATTGTAACAGTTTTAAACTCTGATGAACCACTTGTCGACACAAACACAACATTTTTCATTTAAACATTTAAACACAAACTCCCCCTCACCACATGTACATCATGTTTAGCACTCGGAACTTTGAAAATCAGCTCTCCAACATCAGTTATCGAAAATCTTAATGGATTTTAGAATGAAATGAAATGCAGTAAAGAACTATTTACAGACAATATTTTTGTGAGTTTGTGTAAGAGGATCATATCAGTTTTTGACAAGTCACAAGTACCGTTGAGCTTAGTTACACATTAAGAATTAAACAATTCACTTAGATTGCCGATATACTGATCCACTTAAATTCTCACACAAATTTCAACTGATCCAGGATATGAATTAGGTGTATTAAGGACTTAAACTCATTCATGTGTCCCACCTCTTGAATATACTCCCGTATCCAAATCCCAATATTCAGTCTTACAGGTGAGTATACCACAGATGATATCTGTAAGAGGTTAAATGCGAAGAACCATGAGAGCTCAGGTCAGAACTTCCGTTCAGCAGAGAGATGACATCTTCGACTTTTGGTGGGTCCCCTTTAGAGGATCTTTTTTTACAACAGCACATGATTTGCATTTTTCAATGTTTCATCATTTTTTATGTTGAGGGTAGGCTTTAATTTCAAGCAAGAAGCGAAAAGTATTCTCCGGGGACTAGGCCATTGCTTCCGCAAAATCAGAAGTCCTGGGATAATACCCCAGATATCACTGAGTATAAAGACCTAGTATCTCAGAAAGAGGGATCCTTCAAACAAAATTTCAGGGGTTACCTATATATCCAAGTAGTGTTCCCCACGAAATAAGCAAGTTTGAATTTAAGTTTATAACCCGAAAAAGCTTACTAAATGTATAAAAACCTATTAGCATATCATCAGTGAGACTGTTTAACACTATATAATCATTACATTTCTTTAGCATACTGTAACTGTCTACTGATGTATTATCATCTCCTCTTTTTCACAACAAAACTCATTTTGAATTTTATCATGTTTTTTGCCTTTTTCAAATTTTCTAATGTTTTTGGATTTTCTGAAAAATTTTACTCCCCCTAAAATTCAAACACATTTTAGGAAAATTGAAAACAAACTATACAAGTAAAGTGACAACTGATATCGAATCACATCAAATCGCCATCCACTTGGCATAAACAATCAGAACTCCCTCTTACAACAAACTATTTTCTCATTATGATTTCAAAACACTTAAGTTTGTTTTAACCAAAATGATTTTTTCGGAAAATAAGTTTTGTTGATTTTACCACTTGTAGGTTAGGGTGAGAAATCATCACTTTGTTTCTTTCTTCTTTACAATGAAATGAACCCCATTTTTTAATCACTTGTAGAAAAACAAGTACAATTTAATGTCCCCGATTTACCACTTGAAAATTCAAATATCTAATGAATGAAATTCTCAAGAAATATGCCGATACCTACTCCTCACTTTACCAACCTGGGAGTTCCGGCACTGTCCACTACCTGTAAAATTTAATAATTTTTAAGATTCATTCACAAAAACAAACTTTATCGAGAAAGATGCCGATTCCTGCTCCACGATTACATACTTGGGAGCTCCGGCAAGTCAGACTTTTTACATATGAAAAACTTCCATCCAAGCCTGACTAAACTTGGATGTGACCTTCTCAACTTCACCTGGGGTTGGGCTGTAAGTTGCCTTCTTTGATTCGTAAAATTCTTTAACCCCTTTGACCTTTCCATTGACCATTTTTTCAAAAATCTTTTTCACAATTCCATTAAAAGCTTTGTCAACATCAAATTCATTCTTTTCAGAATAATATTGATTTGAGATTTCAACTTTTCCAACCTTTGATTTTAGATTCTCAGCCCTCAATGGTGGAAAATGAACATCATCCAAAGGCGGAACTGAGTTTTCACCATTTTTAGCAACTTGTGGCTCTTCTGATTTTGTGGAATCAGATTCATCACCAGATTTTACATCTGATTTCTTAACAACCCAAGCTTGGTTGTCAAGATTTCCCCTTTTCTTGTAAAATCTTTTCGAACACTCACCAACTTCATATATAGAATTTTTAAACACTTTAAATTTTTCAGTTGGTGGTTCGGTTTTATCAACAACTATTTCTTTGAGTTTTTCTGAAACTCCCTGTTTTTTGTTGGTTGCCTTAGGACAGTTCCAGGCGATGTGACCAACTTCTTGGCATCTGTATCAGGTTCTAGTCTTTTTTCTCTGATGAGCTTCAGTTTTCTTCTTTTTAGCAAGAAATTCCTGATTTGACTGTCTCCAGAATGAGCTTTTTGTCTCTTTTTCACAGCTTGTCCCTGAAACAAATTTTGTATTTGTTTTAGAATTTTTCTCATATTTATAATTTTCTGGTGGAATAAATCCAAGTCCTTTTCTTTTGAAATTACCATTATGGTTTGGTTTCTTTTGAAAACCAGAACCAGAATTGTAACCCTTTTTCTTGTTTAAACGTTGTTGAACTCTTGAGGTGTATTTTTTAAGTTTTTTCATTAAGATTTAAATCTTTTATTTCAGAAATATTAATTTCTATTAGTTTGAAAACCTTGTTTATCATTTCTGGTTTAACACCTCTTATTGGAAATTTTTTATCAAAATATAATTTGTCAGAACCGTTCAAAGTATATGCAACTTCAAATGTTTCGTTATCCAAATTAGATGTTGACAACAAAAATTCTATACTATACACCCTTTTTCCTGATGACTTTAAACTCCTGACAGACGAACTCGAACTCCTGGACTCGGACATTGACTCGGACTCCTCATCCTTATCTAACACCTGATCAACCATCCTTTTTATTAACTCAGACTCATGATCTATGTCGAACGCTGTGAATGTGATGTCAATATTGTCTGGTAATACATCGGTTATCTCAGACTCCAACTTTATATTGACTGCCTTTTTTACTTGTTCCTCATTCGATTTTCTAGATGAATACCCTTCCCAAATTGGAGGCGGACACTTGTTATAACTGACACTCTGTTTCTTACCAGTATCCTTTTTCTTCGGATTCTTGTCTTCAAACACTTCAAAACCTGCAACAGTTGGATAAATTCTATCAATTAAGTAATCAGAACTCGAATAACTTCTTAGTAATCGTCTGATTCTTTCATTTTCAGCTTTCTCAGTTTCCAACTCTTGCTTCCATTTCGCACATTCTTCAATGTAAAAATTTATCTCTTTCTGCTTCGACATCATTGTAGCATTCATCATTGTCAAAGCATCTTCTCTTTCGGAGTTAGTTTTCTGCAAACTATTCACCATTTTGTTCAATACATCATACGACTCTTTCACATTCTTGACATCAAACAGCAACTTCTCTTTCAACTTTTCAAGCTCACTAAATCTTTCATCTTTATCTTCACATTGTTTACAAGGTTCCAAACAAGTAAGACAAGGTTTTGTGACTTCAATAATCTTTTCAACCTCCACAATCTTCTTGACTTCAACTACTTTTTCCACTTCAACTATCTTCTCAACAACCTTAACTTCTTTCATTTCTTTTGCAGCTTTTCTCTCTTTAAGTTTCTTCAATTTTTCTGCAAAATAAAATTCAAAACTGTCAGAAGATAAATGAGTTTTTCCAATGTTTATCTGTTCAATATCTTCATCATCATCACTAGAATCTATTGAACTGTTTTCAGAAGAAATAGATTCTTCATCTTGACTTTTCTCTTCATCAGATAACACTGCTATCCATTCTTTCATCAATTCTGGCTTTTGAACAATTTGAGCAATGAAAGCTTTAAACTCCCCATTCTCATCCACAAACTTATCCCGGCTAAATCCTAGAGCCATTTTCTCATCATCTTGATCAATGATACCAAAATAAGCTTTCTTATTTATATCTTCGATCATTTTCCCATGTGCAGTTTGTGATTCCTTATGTTGATGCGGTTGATGAGCAACTTGTTGATATATAGCTTTTCGATAGTAATCATCTTTTCCAAAAGGATTCTTTGCTCCACTAGTTTCCTGATTTTTGCACTCTCTCTTGAAATGACCTTTTTCCCTGTATCAAAAACAAGTAACTTTAGATTTATCAAAACCCAAAGCTGAAACATGACCATCCAAAAAGTCATTTCTTCCTGTAATCATTTTAAATTTTTCAGCTCTTCTCAAGACACTAGCTAGACACCATTTGATCTGATTCTTCTGCATCGATCTGATCATAATCTTCCTTTGTTAGCATAGGATTACCAATTCTTCCAGCAATCAATCCTTCATAAGATTCCAAAGCAGTAACTGTTATGGGTCATTTTCTGAGTATATACATCCTGACTAATATCCTGCTTTTGGTTGTTTACTTGTGATCAGGATACTAGATTAGGATATTGCTAACATCCTGGGCGATATCCTGGTGTTAACTAAATTAACCACGTGCAGGTTAGAGGCTGTGGGTTACTAACGGTCAGATGGACTTCTTCTCCTCAAGACTCGGGCGTATCTGTTATGTGAGAGACGTTGAACCCGAAAGACCAGGTCTACAACGTTCGAATGGGAATATTCGCCGGATCCCGGTGAATTAGGATAGTTTGTTACATTTCTTTTACTATAAATAGATGGGGCGGATCAGATTAAGGCACGCAACTTTCACACACACTTTCGAACACTTTTACTCTCTAGCTCACTGCAAACACTATACACAAACACTTGTATTCGAATTACATTGTAACACCTAGTTGATCCGTATCACATCCTGCACTGTATCCTGGTATTTGAAGAAATAGAAGAACAAGGAAACTGCGATTGTCAGCTCCCGAGGTTTTGTGCCGGCGATCTAGATTGATCAAGGGCTTTCCTCGTACATCACGTGTCAACCTTTACTTTTTTTGCTCATTGTTTGATCATAGATACAGCTCCATATCCTGAGCCGTATCCTGAAACTGTTTTTACAATTAACATGGTTAACATATTTTTCACGCATATTTCTAGCACACTACCTCACTTAACTAATTTGATCACTTAATTGCTTCGGTAATTTTTGACCAAAAAAATTTGGCGCCCACCGTGGGGCAAGTGGTGCTATTTTTGCTAAAAACTTTAGTAAAATCATTACTCGGTTTTTTATTGTCAAAACTTTTTGCTACATTGTTTTCAATGGCCTCGAGATAAAACATGAGCTCTTCCACCATGTCTGCTACAACCTCTGCAACAATCGGTTCGGTGCTTCCACCTCCTCCTCCAAGAATGTAAGCTTCGTCACACGGAACTAAAAGTCATGTAGCTCGGGATGTTATCCCCGCTCCCAGTACCCAGGGATCCGGTCCTGTTTTGGCGTCTAATGATGAAATTCTGAATTTATTTGGTAGTGTACAGGAACAGATGAGGCAGCAGCAGGAAATTAATCGGATGCTGATGAGAGAGATACAACTCTTGAAATCCGGCCCAAGTAGACCTGCTGAAGAAACTGTCACTCCTTTACAGCCTAGGGCTTTGAACTTCAGTTCTGCAGTTTACACTGAGGATAAACGGGGGAACATCGTCCCAAGCCATTCTCAGAATCATACCCCTGAGATACCCTCCTTGGTCAGGATGTCAACTGTGAGGAGCTCAGGATATGCTTCAGGATATGGCCAAAATCCTCAGACCGGTAACATGTCAAATAATAATACTCTTGCTACTAACAATAATGGGTCTTTGCAGGATGCAGGCATGACGTCAACATTTACTAGGGAGCTTCAGAAATTGAAGGACATGATATCCAGTGTGCCTGGAGTGGTCCAGCCAATTCCGGAAGTACCCCAAGACAGCCACAGGATATCCCGGTTTGTATATCCTATCTGTGATGCTGAAATCCCAAAAAGATTTTAGACCCCCAACATGAAACTGTATGATGGGACTACGGATCCTGAAGAGCATATTGCCCAGTATAGAGAAAGAATGGAGATTAACCCTATCCCTCCGGAGCTCAAAGAAGCATGCTTGTGCAAGGGTTTTGGTTCTACCTTGACAGGATCAGCCTTAAAATGGCTGTTAAATGTTCATCCTCACTCAATTACTTCGTTTGCCCATTTGGTTAATTGATTTAATAGTCAGTTTTCTTGCAGTCGGAGTTTTGAGAAACTAACCAGTGATCTTTACAGGATAACTCAAGGGCCTCAGGAATCCTTGAGGGATTATGTGAACAAGTTTAGTCGGGAATCCTTGGATATCCCACATCTTGATGTTGCAACAGCTATGCAGGCTTTTAAGATGGGGTTACAAAAGGATTCTCAGTTTTATCAGGATCTTGTAATGAATCCCTACAGGAATCTCGATGAAGCTCGTAACCGGGCTTTGAGATATATCCGCTTGGAAGATGACAAAAAGATGCAAGAGCGGATGAATTCTACCTCAACCTAAGAATCAACCAACAGGAAATCAGAATCCTCGTATAAATCATATCGTTCCAAGCCATATGGCAGAAATGATAACAAGAAAGTGAATGCTGTTGAAGACGAGGATCCTGAAGAATATCCTTAATTATCTTAATACTGCTTTTCTGTTAATATACCTGAGTTAATGTATGCTATGCAGGGTTTAGGAGACAAAGCCAGGTGGCCTCGAAAGAATCAGCAGAAGGCTGATTGGAAGGATAAATCCAAATGGTGTGCCTTCCATGAAGATTTCGGACATGTGACCGAGGATTGCATTGCTCTAAGGAAAGAAATAAGCTATCTATTAAGCAAGGGGTATCTGGAGGATTTTCTGGGAAAAAAGAAGAATAAAGGGCAGTATCCTGAGAAGGATCCTGAACGAGCAGCATCACCCCCAGCAGATGCCAAAATAATTAACTTTATTTCAGGAGGATCCGACATTTGTGGGACTTCGTATTCTGCGGCCAAGAGACATGCAAAGGAAGCTAAGACTGAAAGGGGAGACAAACCAGCTAGGATGACTACCCTTACAACCGATAAAGTGATCACTTTTGATAGTGATGACAGGGATACTGTCCAGGATCCTCACCATGATGCTCTCGTAATAACATTATATGTTGCTAACCATTTTGTACGCAGGATATTAGTGGACAATGGTAGTTCTGTCAACATAATTCAGCTGGAAACATTGAAGAGGATGAATGTATCTCCAATGGACATTACTTCGAAGTCCACTGTGCTCGTTGGTTTCAGTGGAGAAGCTAGGAATACCGTAGGGGAGATAAAGTTGCCAGTATATGTTGAAGGGGTTAACTCGATACAACGCTTATGTGTGATGGATTCCCTATCCTGTTTTAACATCATACTAGGCAGGCCATGGATCCATGACATGAAGGCTGTACCATCGACTTATCACCAGTGCATCAAGATCCCTACCCCTTGGGGGGTCGTCAAAGTTGATAGCGATCAGCAAGAGGCAAAGGAATGCTACTCATCCTCAATGAAATCCTCAACCAAACCTAATCCAGCATAGCAATTAAAGATGCGGGCCCAGGATATCGTGGAGGCTTCAGAGCAGGATATGAAGAAAGTTATCCTGGATCAGGATAATCATGATATATCGGTGCTCGTAGGAACCAATATCCCTCAGGATATTGAAGAACAATTAACTAACTTTTTGAAGTGCAGGATGTCAACATTTGCATGGAAGCATAAGGATATGACATGTATATCCAAAGACATTATTACTCACAAGCTTGGAATTGACAGGTCGTTCAAGCCTGTTCAGCAAAAAAGAAGGAAGTTTGCTCCTAAACGAAATACAATCATACAAGAGGAAGTTGAAAGATTGTTGAAGTCCAAAATGATCAGAGAATTCAAGTTTCCAAGATGGCTGGCAAATGTAGTCGTGGTACAGAAGAAAAATGGGAAATGGAGAGTCTGTGTAGATTACACGGACTTGAACAAGGCTTGTCCTAAAGACCCATTTCCTCTTCCCCATATTGATGCAATGGTGGATGCTACTGCCGAGCATGAGATGTTAACGTTCATGGATGCATCCTCAGGATTTCAGCAGATTCAAATGGAGCCTTCGGACCAGGAGGATACTGCCTTCATGACACCAACAGGTATTTATTGTTATACTGATATGCCCTTTGGTTTGAAAAATGCAGGTGCAACATACCAGAGGTTGGTAAACATGATGTTTAAAGACAAGCTGGGGGACACCATGGAGGTATATATTGACGATATGGTGGTGAAATCTAAAAAGGCTGAGGATCACCTCCAGGATATCAAGGGAGCATTTGATATCCTGGATCAGTATAACATGAAACTGAATCCTGCTAAGTGCCATTTCGGAGTGGGGGCAGGAAAGTTTCTAGGATATATGGTGACCAAAAGAGGCATAGAGGCGAGCCCGAAGCAGATTTGAGCTATCATGGATATAAAATCACCTTCGAATATGAAGGATGTTCAACGGTTAATAGGACGAGTAGCAGCATTGAACAGATTTATTTCAAATTGCAAGGAATTTTATGATATCCTCAAGAAGAATAAGAAGTTCGAATAGGGAGCAAAGCATTAAGCAGCCTTGCAGGATTTGAAGCGATATCTCTCGACTTCACCTCTATTGATGAAGCCTGAAAATGGTGAACCACTATCCCTATACCTCGTTGTATCAGGGAATGCTGTAAGTGCAGTTCTTATAAAGGACCATGAAGGTCAGCAATATCCTGTCTATTATGTTAGTAAAAGTTTACTAGATGCTGAAACTGGATATTCTCATCTAGAGAAATTGATATTAGCCCTAGTTATGGCATCAACGAAACTTAGACATTATTTTGAGACACATAAGATTCATGTTAAAACCAATTATCCTGTTAAAAACGTGCTTAGGAAACCCGAGATGTCGGGTAGGATGGCTAAGTGGTCAGTAAAACTGAGTGCTTATGACTTAGTATATGAGCCTAGAAATGCCATAAAGTCTCAGGCTTTAGCTGACTTTGTGGCTGATTTCAGTAGTGACATTCAAAATGAAGTAGATTTAGAAGTACAGCAACTAGGAGAAAATTTAGAATGTTGTACATTGTATACTGATGGTGCATCTAACGTAAGAGGTGTAGGTTTAGATATACTACTAAAATCGCCACGGGGGGACATATTACCCCAGGCTATTAGGTGTGAATTTCCTGCTACTAATAATGAAGCAGAATATGAGGCTTTAATTGCAGGATTAGAGTTGGCTAGGAATATGAGTATCAAGAATTTGCAAGTATATGTTGATTCTTTGCTAATCATTAATCACTTTAAAGGAACCTACGCAGTTAAGGGAGAGAAGTTAATCGAGTATCTCGAAATTCTCAAAAAACTAGCAGGATATTTCGATATTTTTACACTTGAACAGGTACCAAGAGAGGATAATGCTGAAGCGGATGCCTTGGCAAATCTGGGGTCATCGGTCAGGATACCGGAAGGAACCCGAATACCAATATTACATATCCTATATCCTGCGACGAATCCTCAGGATAAGGAAGTAATAAGTATTCAGGATCCAGATGATGAGTATCCTGAGGAGGATCCTATGTCCTGGACGGCTCCAATCATGAGATATCTCAAGGAAGGACACATCCCAAAGAATGAGAATCCCAAAGCCTTTAGAATGAAGGTATCACAATTCACTATTACAAATGATGTTTTGTATAAGAAATCTCCTGCAGGACCATATCTGAGGTGCTTGGAGGATCCCGAAACCAAAGAAGTACTTCAGGATATACATGAAGGGGATTGTGGTAACCATACTGGGGGCAGGTCCTTATTCTCAAAAGTATTAAGGACAGGATATTATTGGCCGACGATGAGGAAAGATGCCACAGAATATGCTCGAAGATGTGACGCATGTCAAAGACATAGTAACGTATTACATCAGCCTGCTAAACCACTGTATCCTATTGTTTCCCCTTGGTCGTTCATGAAGTGGGGTATGGATATAGTGGGAAAGCTTCCAAAGGCTCCAGGAGGAAAGGTTTTCATGTTGGCAATGACGGATTATTTCTCCAAGTGGGTTGAAGCAGAAGCATTTGTTCAAGTTAGAGATCAGGAAGTGGTATCCTTCATAAAAAGGAACATCCTGGCTAGGTTTGGAGTACCAGCTGAGATAATTTGTGACAATGGATCTCAATTTATAAGTAAAAGGACTACTGACTTCTGCAAGAGTTGGGGAATCAAAATGATTACGTCTACTCTGGTACATCCTCAAGCAAATGGACAAGCTGAATCCTCAAACAAGATAATTGTCAACAACTTGAAGAAGAGATTAGGGGCCAAGAAAGGAAGATGGGCAGAAGAACTACCCTTTGTTTTGTGGGCTGATAGAAGGACGGTAAAAAACGCAACTGGTCAAACCCCATTTTCCTTAGTGTTTGGAGCAGAAGCGGTGATCCCGACGGAAATGGTGATACCTACAGCAAGATCCAACCTCAGGAATCCTGAGCAGAATCCTGAAGTCCTATGCCAGGAACTGGATACTATTGATGAGACAAGAGATGCTGCAAGGCTAAGGATGGCAGCATATCAACAGAGGATATCTAAAGCATATAACAAGAATATAAGGACTAGAAGATTTCAGGTTGGAGATTGGGTATTAAGAAAAGCTTTTCAGAATACTACTAATCCTGCTGATGGAAAGTTGGCTCCGAAATGGGAAGGACCTTACGAGGTTGAATCGGAATCAGGAAAAGGAGCATACTGACTCAAGAATATAGAGGGGGATATGCTACCAAGATCTTGGAATGCTATACATTTAAAACTCTATTTCAAGTGAGTATGGAATTTAGATTCCAACTCAGGGTGGTATGAATTATGTGTCTCTTATTAAATTTTGATATTACTTACTATTTTGAATCTATTACTGACTTAAGCATCGGAGGGGTGTTAGCCCACCTTAGCTTATAGTGGTTTTGCAGAATATACTTCGGGATATGGCACCAGGATATACACTCAGGATACTTCGGAAGATTAGAGGATTGGCCCCCTCTCTCACGTATAAGGGATCCTGATCCCTTCACAGGTTTAAAGGTATTCACCTTTCTTCCGAATTGGGTTTAAACACCCCGCCTGGAGCGCAAGTTATTCGGGAATAGTTCAAGGTGGCGGGACCAGTCCATGTAAAAGTGGCTGACAATTTCGTTACTATTGGCGATATCCTGAATCCTAAAGGTATATGAGGATTGATCACCCTCTCTCACGAAAGGGTATTTTCATACTCTCTAAGGTTTAAAGGTTTTCACCTTTCTAAGTCTTGGAGTTTATACACTCCCGCCTGTAGCGCATGAAAATTTGGGATTTCCCCCAGGATACGAAGGATTTATCTCCAGTATATTTTGGGTTTTACCCCTGTAACACAAAAATTGTCTATACAATTGGAACTATTGTTCAAAAAATTTCTAAGTGTTTAAGGAATGCATGCACAGGGGACATTCCATCTAAAATAATTGTATGAAGCATAAAGAATCAAAGTTGAGCTAAGTCTATCGAACTGGGGACATCTTGGCAGGAGAAGCCACAAAAAGGGTTGGAGTTTAATATTAAGGCTACACTCAATTCCTGGTATGATCTTTCCTTTGTGAACCTTAAACGAATTTTTAACTCTGATTAAGGATATATCTTTAGGATATGTCTTCGGAATCAGTTTTTGGAATATGTTTTGGGATACTTGATTGAAATTAAAACTCTGATCAAACAAGTATTGTCAAAACAGGTTTTAGAAAATGGACTATCTTTTATTCTTTAGAAGTTTTCTCTAAAGTTGATTGAATTTTTAAGTTCTATAAAAGTTTTCATAATATATTACTGAGTATATTGATCAGGATATTTTCAAAAGATAGTTGTACAAAATTTTGCAAAGCTAAAATCTACACTGAGAAATACAGAAAACAATAGCAAGTCAATTGAAAGATGAAATTATTTGAAATAAGCAATACCAGTTGATAACCGAAGGTTTCATCCTAAAACCTAGGACCCATCCACCTTCGGCTATCAAGTTGTCTTAATACCGAAATAGAAACTGTTCATAGGATAAGAAATAAAATTGTTCAAACAAAAGCATAACTCTCAAATTTAAAGAAAATAAGTTTTAGGAGGCAGCGCCTTCTTCATTCATGGTAATTTCAGCAGCATCTGTCTCGGGATCCGCCTCAGCATCTCTCTCAGCACCGGTTGGTTTTTCAATTGCTTTTGAAGATCCTTCAGCAGCAGGTTTGGCAGAAGTGCCGCCAAGGCTCTTTAGCTTTGTTTCCCAGGCACTGACGTCCCAATAAGGGCATTCGAAGCCCAGAGCTTTGGCTTCGTGGGCCATCTTTAGCCTGGCCTGGAGAAGGGAAATGATGACAGAACTTTTAAGACTTTCCCGATAGTTGATCATATCTTGTTCATGTTGAGCATGGGCAGCATCAAGATCGTTCTGAGCTTGAAGAGCAGCTTTGCTGAGAGCGGCCTGGTGTTCTTGGATCATAGCCTTGAACTTGTCCTCGTAATGCCGAGATTTGGCGGCTGCAATCATACCTTGATCAGAGATGGTGACCTCAGCTTTCTTTAACTTGGATTCAAGCGTCTTGTTGAGCCCACAGGATTCCTGATATAAGTGGACTAGACTTTTGAGACCCTGTAAAATTAAAAAGACAAGTATTGGTTTTGTTAAATACTTATAAGCAGTATAAGATGCAGGATATGACTCGAAGATATTAACCTGGTTGAGAAAAGAAGTCATGAACCCGCTTGCCTCAATAAACCCGTGATTCTCATAAGGAAATGTATCAGAGATAACGGGAGAATCGGGTTCTTTCCTTTTACGGGAGCTTGAACTCCGAGGCCTGGTAGCTGGCGAAGGTTTGGGGATGACGATGGCCTTGGAACTGCTGGGTTTGGATGAGGCCGTGGCCTTGGGACTAGGTTCCTTCTTGATCTGAACCTGATCGGAATAACTGTCCAGCTCGTCGAGGTCAAAGACTTCAGGGATCTTGGCCGGTGCTGCGTAAAGGGAAAAGTCTTACATCTTTATTACCTTTCATCATATTATATTGTGCTAATTAATTATTTTAAAGCAATCCTTACCAGACATTTCAGATGATGAGTATTGACTGGAACTCGGGATATGTGTGGTAAAATTCCTGTCACTTGCAGGTAATTGATAAACAGTTTTGATTCTTTTCTCTGATTCCGCAGTAGGGGGAGCTACTTCCTTGAAATTTACTGCAAAGGGATCAAAAAGGAGGATATTAGCAAAAGATAAAAGTCTAAAGGCACATGGGAACATTCATGATCCTACCGGTGGTTAACCACTCCACCGGAAGGCTAGCACCCTCATCAATGGAGTCTCGTTTGACAAAGAAGAACTTGCGTTGCCATCCGTCTTCGTTTTTGGTGGCTTTAAGGATAAGGGGTTGGTTGGAAATCGAAAAAAGCAAAAACCGGCTAGAACCGTGGGATCGGAGGCGGTAAGCGATTGGCAGATCTTCGATACAAAGGTCGGGACAGTGAAGGTTTTTAATTTGGTTGAGTACGATTAATACCCTCCAGACCATGGGCATGGTCTGAGCAAAGGAGATTCCGGTGGTCCGGAAGAATTGCATCATAAATTCGGGAAAAGGGTATCGAAGACCTAGCGAGAAAGGGTATGATGGGAAGCAAACCCAATCAGTAGAAGAAACATCCGATCGAATTGATCGATCGAATGGTCTAAAGACCATGTTATCGGGGAAAGCACCGGAAGCTCTCAAAGCCGCAATGTCTGCGTTATCAAAGGCACAGACCTCCTTCTCAGGATTTTTGAGAAGATTCTGCTGAATGAAGGTCTCGGATGATTCACCGGTTTGGGAGTAAGTTCTGGCAGCCATTGTAGATAGAGGAAGAAAGATTGACAAAAAATGAATGAGAAGTAGGGAATTACCTGGAGACTCCGTTGGAGATATCTGCTTTTCAAACAAGAAGAGAGAAGATATAGGAGCATTGTGGATCTCCATCGAGTTAAAAGCGCGTTGGAAGTTATGATGTGATCTTGACCATCGTCTTGATTTAATTGCCTTGATTTACGAGATAGAATTTTTAAAATATATCCGTTGGATTGGTATACCAACAGATATATTTGGGGACAATTGTTATGGGTCATTTTCTGAGTATATACATCCTGACTAATATCCTGCTTTTGGTTGTTTACTTGTGATCAGGATACTGGATTAGGATATTGCTAACATCATGGGCGATATCCTGGTGTTAACTAAATTAACCACGTGCAGGTTAGAGGCTGTGGGTTACTAACGGTCAGATGGACTTCTTCTCCTCAAGACTCGGGCGTATCTATTATGTGAGAGACGTTGAACCCGAAAGACCAGGTCTACAACGTTCGAATGGGAATATTCACCGGATCCCGGTGAATTAGGATAGTTTGTTACATTTCTTTTCCTATAAATAGATGGGGGCGGATCAGATTAAGGCACTCAACTTTCACACACACTTTCGAACACTTTTGCTCTCTAGCTCACTGCAAACACTATACACAAACACTTGTATTCGAATTACATTGTAACACCTAGTTGATCCGCATCACATCCTGCACTGTATCCTGATATTTGAAGCAATAGAAGAACAAGGCAGCTGCGATTGTCAGCTCCCGAGGTTTTGTGCCGGCGATCTAGATTGATCAAGGGCTTTCCTCGTACATCACGTGTCATCCTTTACTTTTTTTGCTCATTGTTTGATCATAGATACAGCTCCATATCCTGAGCCGTATCCTGAAACTGTTTTTACAATTAACTTGGTTAACATATTTTTCACGCATATTTCTAGCACACTACCTCACTTAACTAATTTGATCACTTAATTGCTTCGGTAATTTTTGACCAAAACAGTAACCAGTAATGCCATATGACTCTTAACAACTTCTTCCGAAAAATTCTGTCCATTTTGAAGATGCAAAGCAACATTGCACTGAATCATATGTCCATTACCAGCATTTTCATTGTGAACACTTGGAGGATTAACATTTGAAAATCCACTAGTGTTGATTGAACTTTGACTGACTGATCCAGATGAATTTCCTGCACTAAAAGCGGTTTGGATCTTTGGACTTACTTCAATAGTTTGAACATTTCCTTTATAGTACAATCTGATGTCTTGTTGATTGCTTGAGCTGTTCATTTTGGCAATCTTTTGTTGTTCAAGATCCTGTGCCTCAAGTTTTTCAATAAACTATCCAATTGACAATCTGCTAAATTCTCCAGAATTCTTTAAAATCATGAGATAAGTACCCCATTCTTTCTGCGGTAAAGCGTCAGCTAACTTTTCAACCCATTCTGCTGGAGTTTTAGTAATTTTCAACTGAGACATGGTACGCACAAGATGACAATATCTCTCAATAAGAGTCTTTGTAGTCTCCCCTGGCATACTTGTAAACGACTCAAACTCCTTTTTCATCAGAGATGCTTTACTCTTGAGCATTTCTGTACTTCCTTCAAACTTTTTCTCAAGTGCCTCCCAGATCGAAAATGCACTACCATCATGCTGAAGCAAAATAAAGATATCTTCTTTGACAGCTTGTTGTAGAAGACTAATCGTCATTTTCTCTCCTTTATAACTGTCTCTCTCATTTTCTGTGAATTCTGAAATGATTTAATCAACTTTCAAAGCAGTCTGTGGTCTAACATATTTTGTTTCAATAATTTCCCAAGCTCTTAGATGGTTTTCCTGAACCCAATTCTCAAAATGATTTTTCCAACCATGGTACTCTTTAATTCCCATAAGTTTCGGGGGTTTTTGTAAAGTTCCAGTTTTGTTTTCCAAGTTCATGTTATGAGCAATGGTAGCTGGACTAGTCGGAGAGGTAGCAAATGCGTTGTAGAACTCTTCTTCCATGATTTGGTAAATAGTTTCACAAACAGACCTTTTTCAAGCGGAATAAGATCTCAAGCGAAATCACCCTTCAAGCGAAATTACACTACACACAAACTTTCAAACGAAATTAGAGCTTTTCAATAGAAATCACAAACAACTAATTTCGCTTGAAACTTTCAAGCGGAATAACCAATTTGAAGCGGAATCACCAAACGGAAATAGTTTTTCAAGCGAAATCACTGATTTCGTTTCAAATTTTCAAGCGGAATAAGGTTTTTAGTCCATTTTAATCATTTTTACTTTGAATTTTGATCTGATATTCTCAAGGGTTTGTTAAAACACTGTTTCGCTTATGTTGTGAAAAATTCAGGTCAATTTAATCATTAAAACTTGTTCAAATGATAAAAGAAGATGTAGAAGTAAGAAAACAAGATGAAATCAGGCTGAAATCTGCAGAACTCCTCCTCCTGGGCTCTGATACCACATGTAGGATCGTTGGCATACCCAAAACGAGTTGATCAGAGGTGCTCTACTCAAAATGAAAGGCGGAAACAGACATGATGAGTTGAATTCAGCAAGATATTCACGAACACTGTCTTGTATATTGATTCTGATACTATTACAGTTCTGAACACACTTCGACGGAGCTTCGCCGTCGGAAACACACTTTCTAATTCCGCTCCAAATGAAACAAACCTATCACCTATATATAGACTTCTGATTCCGCTTGAATAGACTCAAGCGAAATCTCATTACAAGCGAAATAACACAATTCAAGCTGAAATACATGTTCAAGCGAAATTAAGCATTCAAGCGGAATTATCAATTTGAAGCAGAATCACTTGAAAACTTGATTTCTTGAACTTTGTGCCCTGAGCAATGCAAGACTCGATACAAGACGAAATCGACAGACGTATGCACCAACATACTGGCTGTATTCAGGATCCTAAGTATAATGGTAGACGTACCATACATCCGTTCCTAAGGTTTCTAAAGTTTTCACGTTAGCTAAGGTTTTCGCATTTTCATGTCACTAAGTTTGGATAGTCGCCAGTAAGGGTCATACTCCAGTTTACACAAGATCCTTTGGGCTTGTCCCCAGTTTTTTGGGCTTGTCCCCAGTTTTTGGGCTTGTCCCCAGTTTTTGGGCTTGTCCCCAGATTGTTGGGCTTGTCCCCAGACACTAACTCTTCCTTTTGCAGTTGGCTTAGTCCCAAGTTAGGTTTTATTTCAGGTTTCTAAAGCTAAACAGTTAAGGATCCTGGATCCTAATTTCATACAAGGTTTGTTTTTTGGTTATCATGATTGTAAACATCAATGATTTAGGATCCTAACTTAGATTCTCTGGTATGATCTTTATTTACTTTAACTTTATTCTTGACTTATCTATGTTACCCTTGATCTTTGACAACAGGGTATTGTTATGGGTGAAATGCTGAGCTCATATCCTGGGAAATATCTTGACTTATATCTTGGTTGTATGATATCTGTTCATATCCAGGATGCTCATTCAGGATATTGGTAACATCCTGAATGGTATCCTCAGGATTACTAACGGGTTGTGTGCAGGAGTACGTGTCCAGGAGCCCAACGTTGATACGTGGTTGAAAACCGGTGCTCGTTATTGCATAACTTGATGTTTTTACATAGGTTTTAAATTCGGATAGCCTACTTTTAATCAAATATGTGTTTTGCAGGTTTGATGGAGTTTAAGGAGCTTTTCGGGAGCTTTACGAGTCACCGGGTCGAGAACCGGAGCATCGGGACGCGTTACGGATCAACCGGAAGTACGAAACGAAGAAATCAGAAAAGCAGGCTGGGGAGCCCGTCGCTGATGGGTCCCAAGCCGTCGGCGACGCCCTACGATTAAGCCTGTCGGCCAAACATCCTCGTATCTAGTTAATTAAGCCGTCGGGCGGTTTTGTGTTTTTGGCAGCCCGTCGGCGATGGGGTCATGCCCGTCGGCGACGGGTAACGGATTTTTGAAACGCGAATTTGCTGCAGTTGGTTGTTGGGAACGAGTTTTATTGGTCTTTTTGGCATTGAACTCGGGAGTTACACTTAGGGAAGAGTTTTGAACTTGAGTTTGGAGCCATTACCATCCATCATCCTCATCATCATTCACCTACCATTCAATCTACCATCACTACATCATCCGAATCACAATCACAAACCCTAATCCATCACCATTCCATTAATCTTTCAATCTACCATTACCAACCATCCATAACCCGAATCATTCATCCAATCATCCATCTTCAAGCTTCAAGATGACCCAATTCAAGTCTTGTGCATCCGTTGACCGTACCATTTCCACCATGAGCGGCTAATTTCTTGGAGGTTTCACCCCGGTGTAGGTTATTGTAAGTCTAGGGTTTAAACATTGTTCTTCGTTTGAGTTTGTGACAATTTGCTATTTGATTTTGAAGCTTATGACAATTGTCTTGCATTTGTATTGAATTCATAAATTGTCGAGTGAAGATTAAATTTGACTTTATCAAATGTTTATGTGCAATTATGCCTTGTCTAGGTTAGAATTTACATGTTCTTGGTAACAAAGTGCATTGTGGTCCGTTATCTATAACGTTGATAGCTTTTGGCACCTAAGCCTCGCGACACTAAATCCGTTAATCATCTTTGCAATTGATTCAAACCTAAAACGTGTAGAAACCCTAGGATTTCAATTACCGAACCGGGTGTGAACCTTGTTTTCTTATCATTGTTCAATCAATCAATTTTAATTCTTCCAATTTGTTAATCACTAGTAGCTAATCCATTCAACCATTTTAGTAATTCTAATTCACATCTTTCAATTAAACAAAAAAAAATACAAAAACATATCATAGCAAACTTCATAAGTGTGACATCTTTTCATAATTCAATCGAATCCGTTCGCAAACCACATACTCTTCGTGGTTCGACCCCTTACTACCACTAGCTATTTGTTAAGGGTAATTTGGGATTATAAATATTATCTTTGACCGGAGCGCGACACTCCGATCAAATTTTGGCGCCGTTGCCGGGGAGTGTGTGCGCTTTGTGTTTGGATTATTCTTTGAATTTGTGTGATTATCTGTTTAATTTGTTTAGCTTTCTTTTTGTACTTTGTCTTTTTCCTTGTTACGCGGGTGTGTTACTTGTGCAGGTTACAGGTAGTGTATGCATACGCGAAACTCCGGGAGGACTTCACCTTTAGTCTACGAACCGGAAATCGAAAGAGTTGCAAGGAGAAATCTAGCAAGCCGGTTAGAAGCAACACTTGCTTCTAATCAAACCACCAACAAACCACAACATACACCGTCCATTGAAACCGATTCAATGGCGAACCAAAATTCCAACCAAAACTTCAATCCCGCCCAAAACGTCCAACCTATACCTCAAGAGCAACCGGGTGGTAACGTCAACGCTAGACCACCCACACCACCTTTCAGAAACCAAAATCCCAATAATAACCAACGAACACCTCAACAACAAAACCTTCATCGACAAGCTTCTTTACCCATCAACCTTGATGATCGGAATGTCAATTCCGATCAAAGAGGTAATCGTGATCGCGGCAATCCCGCGAATGAAGACCCATTTTTCAAGCGATGACTTGAGGAATGCAATCCCCGATGATGAGCCTTATAGTGTTCCCGGTTATCAATCGCCGGAACATGTAAGCGTTCATACAGAAAATTCGGATGATGGGGGTTACTATGATGATCAAGTGGATGATGATGAAGATTGGGGATACATAAATCGGGGTAATGGCTACAACGCAAGAGGATATGAAGATGAAGAAATTAGCTATCAAAATGCCAATTATGTTGGGGATGACAATTATGGTTATGGAGACGGAAGAAATGATGGGTATGAGAATAACCGTCAACCACGAAACGATTATCAACAGAACCGGAATGGTGGGGGTCGCAACAATAACAACAATGCTCACCATAACCGGATTCCTCGTTTTGTGGGGGGCGGCAATCAAAGAGGTAACCAAAGAAGGGATGATAGAAGGGATGAAAGAAGAAATGATAGAAGGGACAACCGAAGAGTGGTTGATTAAGAAGTTAACGGTCCCCATCGTCGTCAACAACCTCCACGGGGAGTGAATGATCGTTTTAGGCCGGTTGTCACCGAGAACGACTCACCAATTGTTTGTGAGAGGAGGATGTTTGATTGTAAACCACATTACATCAACATACTTCCTCATTTTAATGGAAGGTCTAACGACGAACCGTACACACATTTGGCGGAGTTTTCTTCCATTTGCAGTACTATCGGGGGGCATAACTTCGCACTAGAGGAGGTCAAACTTCGTTTGTTCCAATTTTCATTGAAAGACAAAGCGAAGCAATGGTTCCTTACACTTCCAGCCAATAGCATTCGCACATGGGGAGAAATGCAACAAGCTTTTCTAGATGAGTATTATTCAATGGCAAAGACCGACGATGCTCGTGATGAAATTAGGTCTTTTCGCCAATTATCGGGTGAACCATTGCATGAAGCCTTCACAAGATTTAGGGAGTTGATGCGAAAGTGCCCACATCATCAAATAGAGAAGTGGGAGTTGGTCAAGTGTTTTGTACGGGGTCTAGACGACAACACATGGAACCGACTTGAATCAACGAGCAACGGGACCCTTCTAAGCAACCATGAAGATGATGATTGGGAGTTCTTGGAGCGAATGAGTAAATGGTCGAAAGAGAAAGAATCGGCCGATCGAGCTAAGAAACATCCCATTTCCCGGTCACTTCCCGATCTCGACTCTAAAGATCAGATTTCTACCTTATAGTGGGAAATGGCTCGAATGAAGAAGAAGGAAGTTAGTGCGGTTCAATTTGAGGTGTGTGAAGAGTGTGGTGACATTGGACATAGAGCGGAGCAATGTCCAACAGGGTCGAGTGACTACACCGATGAAGTCAACCAAGTGTATGGGGATGGGAAGCAATATGACATGAACTCCAACACTTACCATCCGGGTTTGAGAAATCACCCTAATTTCCGGTATAGTAATGCCTCGAATCAAATGAACCCGAATTTTCAATCGGGTAACCAAGGAGGTCAAGGTGGGTCTTCGTACAATAATCGTCAAGGTGGTAACCAAGGGGGTTACCAAAGGAATTACAACCAGGGTGGTAACCAAGGGTATCAAAACCGTGAAGGCAACTATCAACGGGGTTACAACCAAGGTGGTAATGGGGGTGGTGCATCTAACTCCCAAGGTGATAATTCGATTGACTCGAAACTAGATGCTATCATGAACACTATGAGCACTCTCACCAACTCGCATCAAGAACTTAAAACTGAAATGCGGAATTCAAACCAAGAAATTAAAATTGAAATGCGGAAAGAGTTTGAGGTGAGGGATAAATCCCAAAAGGCATTAGAGAAGCAAGTGGTGCAACTTTCTCAAGAGATGGCACAAATTCGGGGAAGTGGAGGAGGATTTCCAAGCGACACCACGGTGAACCTGAAGCATCAAGGTTCTAGCACAAGCAACGTGAGGAATGCACGCATTAGCGCGGTAAGTATTCTTTTAAATGATGAAGTTTGTAGTGTTGAAAGCATTCCACCACCACAATTCATTGATGGTGTAGTGGAAGATATAAGTGATGAGCCAGAAAATGAAAATAAACAAGAAACGATTTCACAAAGTACACTTGAAAATGTAACTAAAAATGCTTTTTGTGAAAATTGTTTAAATAAACTTAACCCGCTTAATACATCGAAAAGTGAACAACGGTGCCCACCAAAGGACGAGGGGTGGGAAAATTTTAAACAAGCTAAAATTAATTTGCCGTTACTTGATGATATTAAAAAGGTTCCGGCTCATGTGGAATGCTTGAAGGAGTTAAGCATCGAAAAACGGCACAACAAATTACCCGAACCGGTTGACTTGATATCTCATGTGAGTGCCGTTTTATCGAGTGCCCTTCCCCAAAAAGCTCAAGATCCGGGAGACCCTCTTATTCAAATTCAAATCGGAACATTTAAAATCAAGAGGGCGCTCCTAGATCTTGGAGCTTGTGTGAGCATCTTGCCCGGGAGTTTGTATGACCAATATGATTTTGGTCCATTAAAAAAATTTGATACTCCCGTGGTATTGGCCGATCAGACTCCCACGCATCCAAGGGGGGTGGTGGAGGATGTGATTGTTAAGGTGGATGATTGCTACTACCCAGTTGACTTTTTGGTAGTAGACTAGGTTGGGTGTGTTGGGGACACCCAACCGATAGTCATACTGGGTAGACCGTTCTTGGCAACTGCTAATGCCATAATAAATTGTGCAACGGGAATGGTAAGCATGAAGTTTGGGGACCGGGAATTAAATTTAAATGTTTTTCCAAAATTTACTAACCCACTCGGTGAGGATAAGTGTCCTAAAAAGGACATGAATCCAAACAAAAAGGTTTGTGCTATGGTTGGTGTTTTGGTCAAAAATCAAGCAATGATAATGCAACCAAACTTTCTGTTGTGAGGTATGATGCTTGAATTAATGAACAACACTAAGGATCAGTCAGAAATGAAATGAATAAGTGACACAAAGATTTATACGAGGAAAAAGCCCTTGATCAATGAATGATCTGCGGCATAAAAAACCTCGGGTGATTGAAACTACCGATCACCAACTCAGATTAAACAAGAAATGTATTATAACTTCGGATGATAGCGAACTAATTACAAGGATCACTATAGTGTAACGTGTAAAAAAGTGTGTAATCGCCAAGTGAATTGTCAAGAGCTGGTGAGAGCAGTTGCGAGTGTGTGTGTTAAGCTAAAAATAGCCAAGTGTTTCTATTTAGCTCGCTATCCCGTTTAAAAATGGAAAATATCTAAGCTAACAAACATTCCGCAATTGCTGCAAGTCCTCCACGACCTCCATAACGTCCATTTCAGCCATGCACGTGTGGAATAAATATGGAATATGCTCCAGGAATATCGCCAAGACCAAGTCCAAGCTCGTACTCCTGCAAAACAACTTCATATTCAAAGCAGACAATCGTTAGTATAAGGATCCTTATGATGATCCATGATCCTGATCCTGCAATACTTCTGAGGATCACCAATTCAAACAGAAGTGAGGATCACTAAACCCAACAGTAATTGAGGATCACTGATCATTGGAAAATCCTCCCCTAACAATTGCCCCCAAAATATAAGGAGTAAAAATGTAAATAACGAGTTATATTTTCTGTTCTTATCCGTAACGAATCAACGGATAACTAGTCGTTGTAGTCGGACTAGCCGTTACCATCCTGACGTCATTGAGGTGACTATCCTGAAAAATCATCATTATAAATTGAAGTTAGGGATAGGGATCAGTTTGCATTTAAATTCAAGAGAGACTCCCTTTAAATCCACATTCAAAGATCAAACAGGTATCTCTCTTCCTCTTCTCCCTTTACGTTTTCTTTCTCTGTTCATCTTCTTCTCTACCATCATGACCAAGATGATGCTAAGATCCTCTCCGACTAAGGATCACACGAAAGACAGTCCTCTTAAGAGCCAGGGGATCATCAAAGACTCGGTGAAAGAAAGATGTTGCTTTACCGATCCACTGATAGACAGGATCCGACATTGCTTTCCGGCAAACACCGATTTCAAACCATTTGATCCCACCGTTCTAAGTGATTATATTTCTGAAACATGGGTAACTTTCCCGGTCACTCCATTCATAATAGGATACTCGTATCCTTTCCCTGAATTCACCCAGTCTTTCTTCTCCCTCACCGGCATCTCCTACATTCAAGCTATGCCAATGATCTGGAGAGTCCTATATACCCTTGAAAGGATCATTGAGCAAGAAGGCATTGATCTGGGAATGTCGGAGTTGGCAGAGATGTATGACCTCGTTAGCCATGGGTTTCACCGATATCTACTCAAACATAAACCTGGTGAAGAACACCCCATCTTCAAAGCCACTAAGAATGACACCAACTGGAAACGACGATTCTTCTTTGTCAGAAGGGATTCTATCCCTGATGGAAAGGATCTACCAAGGAAGTGGACCACCCATGGTAGGATAGAGGATCCTCAGAAGGATCACCGAATAAGCTTGTTTCTGTTTAAGGATCACTAACGTCCTTTTGTTTCTATTTTGCAGCTATTATTGTCGCACACCTCATCACAACACCTGCAACACAGGAAAGACTTGCCGCTTTCCGGAGACTTGATCCTGCAAGAAGATCATTTAAAACAAATACCCAGGATTCTCAAGAAGCATCCTCAGGTTCTGTCACTATGTCGAGTAAGTATCCTGTTTTTTGCATAATTAAATGTTTAAATAAATAGTTAAATAGAAATGGGATAAGGATACTTATCTGTTTTGGGTGTGTAGGTGCTGGAAAATATTCAAGATCTGCCTCCAAATTCAGTGTCACTGATCTTGACACTGTCCGATCCTCAAAGAAAAAGTCTGCTGCTAGCCCCTCCGTCACTATCCCCAAGGCAACCACTTCAAAGGGAAGAGGTGGAAAGAAAAGGAAGAGCTCTGAAGCTGACAACCTAGAAGGCTTGCCTCTGATCCGTCATCAGTTCCTTGAGTACTTTGCTGAGGTAAGGATCACTTACTTAGCTTAGTTATCCTGCCCACTAGAGGATCACGTGATCCAGAGCTTTGCATTGTCTTCTTTGCAGAAATTTGCTGAAATCGAGGATTATGTTGGGAACGTCGAAGAGATTGAGGAGAAATACTCTGACCTCCAAAAAGTGGCGGTGCTCAAGGATCACAAGATTGCTTCCCTCGAAAAGGACCTCAATGATGCCAAAACTCAGGTGGTTGCAGCTCAGATCAATGCTGACTATGAGAAGCACGAGATCATGCAGGATGCCAAAGTCTCCGCTGCCATTGCCATGTACAAGACCAAGTTGCAGATGGCCCAAGAAGCTCAGGATCCTAATTTTGACAGGAGCAACTGGGACATGGAGGGCTGGAAGGCAAGGTTGGCTGAGTTGGAGGACGAAGAAGAGGCTGACGAGGTTCTGGCAATCGAAGCTGGTGGCAGTGGCAAGGATCATGGTGGAGAAGCAGGTGGAGCTGGAGGAGATGGTGATGCAGCCAAGGTGTAAGCTGTATGGATGGGCGATGAAGGACATTTCTAGACGTAGCTGGAGCCCTTTTTATTTTTAGAATTTGGTTGTTTATTTTGGTTATGGTGTTTTTGTTGAACAATGATGGGTTGTATCCTGAACAATAGTTACTAGGTTAAAGGATCACGGATCCTTGAAGAATAGGCAGGATAATGGGTGGTGGATGGATCCTCTGTTTGGGGGATGAAGCCACTCGTTATCCTTCCTCCTTTATTTCCTGCACTACTAAGACCCGTAAACAATGGACACCATTTGCCAACCCATGTGGACGGGCCACGTTTTGCTGGTAGAAACGTGGGTTGGCAATTTTGACAACCTTAAAGGGTTCAACGTTTTGTGAATAAAATAACTTTAACTTTTTGGCTATCTCCCGTGTTGCTATCCTTGTTAGTACTTTACTTTCCAATTGTTGTGATATTCATTTTGTTTAAACTTGTCAAGTAAAGGAAAAAATTTAATATATATCCTCAAAAAGTTTAGGATATGATCAAGGATCACATATCCTATAATCGATAAGTTCTGAAAAGTAATATAGTTTAAGGATCACAAGTTCAGTTGTCAAAGGATAAGGGTTACTCAAATGAATAATGAATAAAATCAAAATAGTAAAGGATCATACCTGAGAATCCAAGTTAGGATCCTAACCTTTAAGACTTATAATCAGGATATCCAAAAGACAAACCTTAGTAGATGTTAGGGGTGGATTTCTAAATGACCAGTGATCCTTATTTACTGTTGGATTTAGTGATCCTCAATTATGTCTGAAGTAGTGATCCTCAGAAGTGTTGCAGGATCAGGATCATGGATCACTATAAGGATCCCTGTACTAACGATTGTCTACTTTGAATTCGTAAATGTTTTGCAGGAATATCAACTTGGACTTAGTCTTGGCGACATTCCTGGAGAATATTCTCAGTCTATTCCGCACGTGCTTGGTCAGAAATGGACGTTGTGGAGTTGTGGAGGACTTGCACGAATTGCGGAATGTTAGTTAGGCTTGATATTTTCTATTTTTAAAGGGGTAGCGAGCTATTTTAGAGACACTTGGCTATTTTTGGCTACACACACACTTATACAACTTCTCTCATCAACTCTCGCTAACACATTTGGCGATTACACACATTTTTTACACGATACACTATAGTGATCCTTGTACTTAGCTCGCTATCATCCGAAGTTGTAACAGATTGTTTGTTTAATTTGAGTTGGTGATCGGTAGTTTCCATCACCCGGGGTTTTTTGTGTCGGAGATCAACTCTTGATCAAGGGCTTTTTCCCCGTATAAATCTGTTCATTACACTTCATAGTGATCCTTATTATTGTTCATCAATTCAAGCATCATACCTCACAACAGAAAGTTTGGTTACATTGTCATTGCTTGATTTTTGACCAAAACAGTTTGGCGCCCACCGTGGGGCAATTGGT
The DNA here is from genome assembly GCA_030545235.1 of Helianthus tuberosus. Taxonomy (NCBI): domain Eukaryota; kingdom Viridiplantae; phylum Streptophyta; class Magnoliopsida; order Asterales; family Asteraceae; genus Helianthus; species Helianthus tuberosus. Next base: position 1,994,016 of record CM060390.1, read on the forward strand.
GCTTCATTCCTAGAAAGATTCGTGTTTTCGTGGTCATTTCGGTTCGCTACAACCAAACATATGGCTTCCTCAGTGAAGAATACTTCAAGTTTGATGCCCTCATTCAGTTCCTCACAAGGCGTTCCTCCTTTGCCTCCACCACCTTCTGGATCCCAGAAGAATGCTGAGAATGATGCGAAGAAACCAACTCCTATTTTCCAAAAACCACCTACTTCTTCTGTTTCAACTAATCCTACTACTAATGATCTTTATACCCTAATTTTGCAGATGAGGAATCATGCACAAGAGCAGGATAAGACCAACGAAAGGATCCTCCGGGAGATCGATGAAATCAAGAAACAGAAGAAATCAGTGGAGGATCACTCCCCTCTGATGCCAAGATCGCTGAACTTCGACACTCCGGTCATAACCTCACAATACTCAGCAGTTCCGGACGTGCAATACTTGGGTGAACTATCAGGAAGGCGTTATGGGACAACAACAATGAGTCAGGCATTTGGCTCTTGCTTCCAGCCTCAGGGATCCTCTTCTCAACCATAAGGATCCTCCTCTCAGCATCAGGGATACTTCACGTCAGGAGGATATGTGGGAATGCATGCAGTACAAGGATCTTCCCAGGTCCAAGGATCCTCCCAGGTCCAAGGATCCTCCCAGGTCCAAGGATCCTCCCAGGTCCAAGGATCCTCCCAGGTCCTAGGATCCTCTCTAGTCCCAGGATTCTCCCTTGTTCAAGGATCCTCCCTGGTCCCAGGATCCTTTCAGGTTCAAGGATCATCGCAATTCCAAGGATCCAACCCCCTTCAAAATCAAGGATCCTCGAGAAATATGCAACCTCAGAACTCAGACGTCCATCAAGGAGACTTCATACCAATGCAGACCATTGCCTCCTCTGGTCCTTCAATCATGCCAGAGTATCGACAAGATGGATTCGCATCCGCAATTCCAAACTCGAATCCTGTGGGAGGTAACACTTCTAATAATTTATATAGCACTAACCATGGCTTTATGCAGGATACAGGTATCAATCAGGCCATGGCTAGGGAGCTGCAGAAGCTTAAGGATATGATATCCAGTGTACCAGGGGTGGTTAAACCCATTCCTGAGATTGCGGATGGTAGCCATAGGATATCTCGTTTTGCACCACCTTTATGTGATGTTGAGATACCTAAAAGATTCCAGATACCATCAATGAAGTTGTATGATGGTTCAACGGATCCAGAAGAGCATGTAGCTCAGTACAGGGAGAGGATGGAGATCAATCCAATTCCTGAAAGGTTGAAAGAAGCATGTCTATGCAAGGGATTTGGATCCACACTTACAGGATCTGCTCTTAAATGGCTGCTAAGTCTTCCCCCTTACTCTATTACTTCATTTGCTAATTTAGTTAACTTGTTCAATAGTCAATTCTCTTGTAGTAGAAAGTTTGAACGATTAACTAGTGATCTATATAGGGTAACACAAGGTCAAAATGAATCACTTAGAGATTATATCACTAAGTTCAGTAAAGAATCCTTAGATATTCCCAATTTGGATATAGCTACGGCTGTTGAAGCCTTTAAAATGGGATTGCTTAGGGATTCATTATTCTATGATGATCTTGTTATGACACCTTGCAGGAATCTTGATGAAGTAAGGACTAGGGCCCTTAGGTTCATCCGCCTAGAGGATGACAAAAGGATCCAGGACAGATTGACAGGATCCTCAAAACAGGATAAACAAGGATCCTACTTCAGGAACAACAAATCCAAGTCCTATAACAGATCTGATAACCAGAATGTGCAGGCAGTGAAACAAGAAGAGGATGATGAGAATTATCCTCCTATTTCTGAATATTGTTTCTCTGTTGATAACAATGAACTAATCCTTGCAATGCAGAATCTAGGTGAGAAAGCTAGGTGGCCAAGGAAAAGTGATAAACCAGCTGCTACAAAGGATAAATCCAAGTGGTGTGCATATCATGAGGATTTTGGGCATCTCACTGAAGAGTGTATTGCACTTAGAAAGGAAATTGTTTATTTGTTGAGCAAGGGGCATTTAAAGGAACTCTTGGGACGAAAGAAGTCAAGAACCCAGGATCCTGAAAGGATCCCAGAAAGGGCTCCTGCTCCTCCAGCAGATGCACAAGTCATAAATTTCATATCCGGTGGATCAGACATCTGTGGTACATCCTTCTCAGCAGCAAAAAGACACGCTAAGGAAACCAAGATGGATAATGGAGACAGACCCGTCCGGACCTCCGTTGTCACCCAGGATAAAGTCATTACTTTTGATGAGGATGATCGTGTTGACATCCAGGATCCTCATCATGACGGTCTCGTAATTACATTGTTTATTTCTAACCACTTTGTTCGCAGGATCCTTATAGATGGAGGAAGCTCTGTGAACATCATTCAGCTGGATGTTCTAAAGAAAATGAATATCCCTGAGTCCGATATTATCCCAAGATCCTCAGTACTTGTGGGATTCAGTGGGGAAACAAAGAATACATTGGGGGGACATCAAACTCCCAATCTATATTGAAGGATTGCATTCTTATTGCTTGTCGTGTTGTAATGTTATCCTTGCCAGGCCATGGATACATGATATGAAGGCAGTTACATCCACCTATCATCAGTGTGTAAAGCTTCCAAGTCCATGGGGAGTGGTGAAAATTGAGAGTGATCAACAGGAGGCTAAGAATTGCTATACCTCATCAATGAAACCAGCCTCAAGACCAAGGGAGCAATAGCAATTAAAGTATCCTTCAAGAGATATCTTGGAGGCAAGAGAACAGGATTTGAAAGAAATCCTGATGGATCCTAATGATCCTGAATCCAAGATCTTCATAGGGTCAGGGATCCTTAGCGATATTGAACAAGAGCTAGTATCCTTTCTCAAAAGAAAGAAGGCCACCTTGGCCTAGAAACATGAAGACATGACAGGTATATCTAAGGATATAATTACTCACAAACTTGGCATTGACAGGTCATTCAAGCCAATTCATCAAAAGAGGAGGAAGTTTGCACCTGAAAGAAATGCTATTATCCAGGAAGAGGTAGATAAGCTACTTCGAGCAGGTATGATTAGAGAGGTTAAGTATCCAAGATGGTTAGCCAATGTGGTTGTTGTTCAAAAGAAAAATGGAAAGTGGAGGGTATGTGTCGATTTTACAGATTTAAACAAGGCATGTCCCAAGGATCCTTTCCCATTACCCCACATTGACTCCATGGTGGATGCTACCGCGGGTCATGAGTTGTTAACTTTTATGGATGCTTCATCTGGATTTCAACAAATTCAGATGGAACCATCCGATCAAGAGGATACAGCCTTCATGACCCCAACTGGTATATATTGTTATATTGCTATGCCATTTGGACTAAGGAATGCAGGTGCTACTTACCAAAGGCTTGTCAATATGATGTTCAAGGAACAAATTGGACACACTATGGAAGTCTATATTGATGACATGGTGGTTAAGTCCAAAAGAGCTGAGGATCACCTTAAAGACTTGGAGGAAGCATTCAATATCCTTGATAAATTTAATATGAAACTAAATCCTTCTAAGTGTCATTTTGGTGTAAAGGCAGGTAAATTCTTAGGATATATGGTAACAAAGAGGGGCATTAAAGCAAGTCCAGAGCAAATTAAGGCTATTGTGAATATCAAATCTCCTGCCAATGCTAAGGATGTGCAAAGGTTGACTGGCAGGATCGCAGCCTTGAACATATTCATATCCAAATCCTCAGAAAAGTGCAAGGAGTTCTATGACATCCTGAGGAAGAACAAGAAATTTGAATGGACTGAAAAGCATGAAAGTGCCCTTAAAGCTCTTAAGGATTACCTATCCTCAGCCCCAGCTTTGATGAAACCAGAAAAAGGAGATGTGTTATCCTTATACTTGGCGGTATCCTCAAAAGCAGTAAGTGCGGTCCTTGTTAAGGATCACCAAAGTACACAACATCCTGTTTATTATGTAAGTAAGAGCTTACTTGATGCTGAATCCAGGTATTCACATTTAGAAAAACTTATCCTTGCATTAATTATGGCATCTACTAAATTAAGACATTATTTTGAGACTCATGCCATTATTGTTAAAACTAATTTCCCAATTAAGAATGTTCTCAGGAAACCTGAAATGTCAGGAAGGATGGCTAAGTGGGTAGTGAAGTTGAGCGCATATGATATAAGATATGAGCCTAGGACAGCCATTAAATCCCAAGCATTAGCTGACTTAGTGGCAGATTTCAGTAGTGATTTGCAAAAGGAAGCTAAACCAGAAGTCCAACAGCTTGAAGAAACCAAGGATCCTTGGATACTGTTTACTGATGGATCCTCCAATGTGAATGGAACAGGGCTTGGAATACTACTAAAATCGCCACAGGGGGACATAATACCCCACTCCATAGCTTGTGAATTTCAAACCACCAACAATGAGGCTGAATATGAAGCCTTGATAGCTGGTTTGCAAATTGCAAAGCATATGAAGATCAGGTATCTTGAGGTACATGTAGATTCTTTATTGATCACTAATCACTTTAATGGATCCTATGCTGTTAAAGGTGAAAAGCTAATCAAATATTTGGAGATAGTCAAAGAATTGGCACTCTCTTTTGTATCCTTTAGTTTGACACAGGTACCAAGGGAAGAGAATGCAGAAGCTGATGCATTAGCCAATCTAGGATCATCTTTGAAGATTCCTAAGGATATTGAGATCCCTATTATCCATATCCTGACCCCTGCTATCAAGGATCATGTAGCTATGGAGATAGGGGAAGATTCTGCAATCATCCCTAGTGATGATACCCAATCTCATTCAGGATCATGGATACTCCCAATCATGAAATACATACAACATGGAGAAATTCCTACAGGAGAAAACCCAAGGGCTTTCAAAATTAAGGTATCTCAATTTACAATATTAAATAATATGTTGTATAAACGATCTCTTGCAGGACCATATTTAAGATGCATTGAGGATCCTGAAATTCAAGAAGTCCTAAAGGATTTCCATGAAGGAGATTGTGGAAACCACACTAGGGGCAGGGCATTATTTTCAAGGATCCTGAGGACAGGATACTATTGGCCCACTATGAAGAAGGATGCTGTGGAGTATGCCAAGAAGTGTGATCCTTGTCAGAGGCATAGTAATATCCTTCACCAACCAGCAGAGCTCTTGCGTCCTATATCCTCTTCTTGGCCATTCATGAGATGAGGAATGGATATAGTTGGAAAGCTTCCTAAGGCACCTGGTGGAAAAGTATTAATGCTTGCTATAACTGATTACTTCTCTAAGTGGATAGAGGCTGAAGCCTTTGCTCAAGTCAGAGAAAAGGAAGTTATATCCTTTATTAAAAGAAATATTATTACTAGATTTGGCATCCCTTCTGAAATTATTTGTGATAATGGATCCCAATTTATTGGGAGTAGAACCACTAACTTTTGTGACAGTTGGGGAATTAAGATGATAACATCAACACCAGTCCATCCACAAGCTAATGGTCAGGCAGAGTCATCCAACAAGATCATCATCAACAATCTGAAGAAGAAGAAGCTTGGATCCAAGAAAGGAAAATGGGCAGAAGAACTACCTTATGTGCTGTGGGCTGATAGAACAACTCCCAAGAATGCTACAGGCCAAACTCCATTTTCTTTGGTATTTGGGGCAGAGTCAGTGATCCCTACAGAAATGGTGGTTCCAACTGCAAGAACAAGCATTCGTGATCCTGAAGAAAATGCTGAAAACTTGATTCAAGACTTGGATACTATAGAAGAAACAGGGATTTAGCAAGGATAAGGATGGCCAGTTATCAACAAAGGATGGCTGGAGCTTACAACAAAAAAGTCAGGCTCAGAAAATTCCAAGTTGGGGATATGGTATTAAGGAAAGCATTTCAAAACACCACCAATCCTGCTGATGGAAAGCTAGCACCAAAGTGGGAAGGACCCTATTTGATTGAAGCTGAAGCAGGAAAGGGGGCATATCGATTGCTAACAATGGAGGGTGATTTGCTACCTAGAGCTTGGAATGCTGTCCATTTGAAGAAATATTTCATGTGATCATGATCCATGATCCTTATCACAAGTATCCTTGAAGGATCCCCGCTGACAGATGATCCTCTTTCTGGTAACATTCCAATCTTAAACTATTTCATTCTTTTTATTCTTACAAGGATAAGGATCCTGCGTCCTTTATCCTCCTTTTACTTGATTCTGAGTTTTCAAGGTTCAGGTATCTTTAACTAAGTGTTGAGTATCCACAGAAGTATCCAGTTGTTTGGGCTAGTCCCCAGTTTCGCCAGTAGCGCACGATGATCCTGGTATAGTTCATGGCAATGGGACCAGTACCCGCTTTAGGGGCTGACAATTTCGTTGTACTGGCTATATTTAGGATCCTACGTATAATGGTAGACGTACCATACATCCGTTCCTAAGGTTTCTAACGTTTTCATGTTAGCTAAGGTTTTGGCATTTTCATGTCACTAAGTTTGGATAGTCGCCAGTAAGGGCCATACTCCAGTTTACATATGATCCTTTGGGCTTGTCCCCAGTTATCCTTTGGGCTTGTCCCCAGTTATCCTATGGGCTTATCCCCAGTTATCCTTTGGGCTTGTCCCCAGTTATCTTTTGGGCTTGTCCCCAGTATATTGGGCTTGTCCCCAGAATTGTTGGGCTTGTCCCCAGTTACTAACATTCATCTTTTATTGGCTCAGTCCCAAGTAATATCTTATTTCAGGTTTGTGAAGATAAATGACCAAGGATTCTTGACCCTTACATTCAACTAAGGTTTGTATCTTGGGTTATCCTAATTTTAAGTGTTGAAGGATAGGATCCTAACTTGGGTTCTCAGGTATGATCCTAAACTATTTTGATGTTATTCATTATGTATTTAAGTGACACTTATCCTTTGACAACTGAAATTATGATCCTTAAATTATTTTTTATGTGATCCTTGATCATATCCTTAACTCTTAAGGGATATTTTTAAAATTTTTCCTTACATAATGAGTTTAAACGACATAAACATCACAATAGATTGAAAAATAAAATAACAATAAGGATATCAACACAGGATATAGCCAAAAAGTTAAAGTCATTTTATTCACAAAAGCTTAAACCCTTTTAAGGTTGTCAAAATTGCCAACCCACGTTTCTACCAGCGAAACGTGGCCCGTCCACATGGGTTGGCAAAGGGTGTCCATTGTTCGTAGGTCTAACAAGTGCAGGAAATTAAAGACGGCAGGATCACAATGGCTTCATCCCCCAAACAGAGGATCCCTCCACCATTTGTAATCCTACCTATTGTTCAAAGGATCATCCATGATCCTCAACCCTAATTACTATTGTTCAAGTACAAACCAACCATTGTTTATCAAAACATCATCAAAACAAAAAAAGCCATAACCAAACTAAAAAATGGGCTCTGGCTACGTCTAGAAATGTCCATCATTGCCCATTGTTGCAGCCTACACCTTCGCTGCATCACCACCTCCAGCTCCACTAGCTTCACCACCATGATCCTTGCCACTGCCTCCAGCCTCGATCGTCAGGATCTCCTCAGCCTCATCTTCATCATCCAGGCCAGCCTTGCCTTCCAGCCTTCCACATCCCAGTTGCTCCTGTCGAAGTCAGGATCCTGAGCTTCCAAGGCCATCTGGAGTTTAGTCTTGTACATGGCAATGGCAGCGGAGACTTTGGCGTCATATGTGATCTCCTGCTTTTCATAATCAAAGTTGATCAGAATCTTGGCCGTTTTAGTTTTGGCATTTTGGAGGTCTTTTTGGAGGTCAGCAATCTTGAGATCCTTAAGCAATGCGACTTGTTGGAGGTCGGCAATCTTCTTATCCTGCTCTTCGACATGCCCAACGTAGTCTTCAATCTCAGCAAATTTCTGCAAAGAAGATAGAGAACAGTTCAAGAATAGGTGATCCTCAAATAAGCTGGATACCTAAAGCAGGGACAAGGATCCTTACCTCGTTGAAGTACTCAAGGAACTGATGGCGGATCAGGGGTAGACCTTGCAGATCCTCAGCTTCGGAGGCTTTTCTTTTCTTGCCACCCCTTCCTTTAGCGGGTGCCTTGGGGATCGAAGCAGTTGGGCTGGCAGGAAGCTTCTTCTTGGAGGATCGGACGGTGTCAAGTTCAGTGACACTAAATTTAGAAGCAGATCTTGATGATTTTCCAGCGCCTACACACCCAAAACAGATAAGTGTCCTTATTCTATTCATATATAACTATTTATTTAAACATTTGAATATAAAAGAACAGGATACTTACTTGACATGGTGACAGAGCCTGAGGATACCTCTTGTGAATCCTGGGTGATTGTCTTGAATGATCTGGTTTCAGGATCAAGCTTTCTAAAGGCAGCAAGTCTCCCCTTGGTGGCAGCTGAAGGAATGATATGCGAGAATGTGATAGCTGTACAAAAAGGAACAAAAGCATATTAGTAATCATTATCAGAATGAGCTTACTTAGTGATCCTTCTAAGGATCCTCCTATCCTACCATGAGTGTTCCATTCCTTCGACAAATCCTGGCCATCCGGGATAGAATCCCTTCTGACGAAGAAGAACCGCCGTTTCCAGTTGATATCATTTTTAGTAGCTCTAAAGATGGGATGTTCTTTTCCGGGTTTACGCTTGAATAGATATCGGTGGAATCCAAATGTGGTAAGGTCATACATCTCGGCTAATTCTGACATTCCCAAGACAATTCCTTCTTGCTCAATGATCCTTTCAAGGGTATACAAGACCCTCCAGATCATTGGCATGGCTTGAATATAGGAGATGCCGGTGAGGGAGAAAAAGGATTGAGTAAATTCAGGGAAGGGATACGTCCTATTGTGAAAGGTGTGACTGGGAAAGCTACCCAAGTTTCAGAGACATAATCGCTTAAAACGGTGGGAACAAATGGTTTGAAAACAGTATTTGCCGGAAAACAGTGGCGGATTCTGTCTATTTGCGGATCAGAGAAACAGCATATTTCTTTCACCGAATCTTCGAGGATCCCCTGGCTCTTGAGAGGACTTTCCTTCTTATGATCCTTGGCTGGTGAGAATTTCAGCATCATCTTGATTTGAAGAAGGTAAAGAAAGAGGAACGGAGGAAGAAAACGTAAAGGAAGAAGAGGAAAAGAGTTACCTGCTTGATCGTCAGATGAGAATTTAAAGGGGGTTCTCTTGAATTTGAATGCTAATCGATCCCTATCTCTAACTCCTATTTATAATGATGATTCTGCAGGATAATCACCTCACTGACGTCATGATCATAACGGCTAGTCCGCTTATAACGGCTAGTTATCCGTTGGTTAAATATGGATAAGATCGACAAAATATAACTCATTTATTTACATATTTACTCCTTATATTTTGGGGGCAATTGTTAGGGGTGGATTTCTAAATGACCAGTGATCCTTATTTACTGTTGGATTTAGTGATCCTCAATTATGTCTGAAGTAGTGATCCTCAGAAGTGTTGCAGGATCAGGATCATGGATCACTATAAGGATCCCTGTACTAACGATTGTCTACTTTGAATTCGTAAATGTTTTGCAGGAATATCAACTTGGACTTAGTCTTGGCGACATTCCTGGAGAATATTCTCAGTCTATTCCGCACGTGCTTGGTCAGAAGTGGACGTTGTGGAGTCGTGGAGGACTTGCACGAATTGCGGAATGTTAGTTAGGCTTGATATTTTCTATTTTTAAAGGGGTAGCGAGCTATTTTAGAGACACTTGGCTATTTTTGGCTACACACACACTTATACAACTGCTCTCATCAACTCTCGCTAACACATTTGGCGATTACACACATTTTTTACACGATACACTATAGTGATCCTTGTACTTAGCTCGCTATCATCCGAAGTTGTAACAGATTGTTTGTTTAATTTGAGTTGGTGATCGGTAGTTTCCATCACCCGGGGTTTTTTGTGCCGGAGATCAACTCTTGATCAAGGGCTTTTTCCCCGTATAAATCTTCGTATCATTTGTTCATTACACTTCATAGTGATCCTTATTATTGTTCATCAATTCAAGCATCATACCTCACAACAGAAAGTTTGGTTACATTGTCATTGCTTGATTTTTTACCAAAACAGTAGAAGGTAAGGATCAAGGATCCTTGGTCGTTTATCTCCAAAAACCTGAAATAGGATACAACTTGGGACTAAGCCAATATAAGATAAAAGTTAGCAACTGGGGACAAGCCCAACAATTCTGGGGACAAGCCCAATATACTGGGGACAATCCCAAAGGATAACTAGGGACAAGCCCAAAGGATAACTGGGGACGAGCCCAAAGGATAACTGGGGACAAGCCCAAAGGATAACCGGGGACAAGCCCAAAGGATCGTGCGTAAACTGGAGTATGGCCCTCACTGGCGACTATCCAAACTTAGTGACATGAAAATGCCAAAACCTTAGCTAACGTGAAAACGTTAGAAACCTTAGGAACGGATGTATGGTACGTCTACCATTATACGTAGGATCCTGAATATAGCCAGCACAATGAAATTGTCAGCCCCTAAAGCGAGTACTGGTCCCATTGCCATGAACTATACCAGGATCATCGTGCGCTACTGGCGAAACTGGGGACAGGCCCAAACTGGGGTCAAGCCCAAATAACTGGGGTCAAGCCCAAATAACTGGGGTCCAGCCCAAATAACTGGGGTCAAGCCCAAATAACTAGGGTCAAGCCCAAATAACTGGATACTTCTGTGGATACTCAATCCTTAGATAAGGATACCTAACCCTTCAAAACTCAGAATCAAGTGAAAGGAGGATAAAGGATGCAGGATCCTTATCCTTATATAAGAGAATAAAAGAGTGAAATAGTTTGAGATTAGGATGTTACCAAAATGAGAATCATCTGTTCTGTAAGGATCCTTCAAGGATACTTGTCATGTTAGGATCATGGATCCTTGTCACATGAAATATTTCTTCAAATGGACAGCATTCCAAGCTCTTGGTAGCAAATCACCTTCCATTGTTAGCAATCGATATGCCCCATTTCCTGCTTCAGCTTCAATCAAATAAGGGCCTTCCCACTTTGGTGCCAACTTTCCATCAGCAGGATTGGTGGTATTCTGAAATGCTTTCCTTAATACCATATCACCAACTTAGAATTTCCTGATCCTGACATTTTTGTTGTAGGCTCCAGCCATCCTTTGCTGATAACTAGCCATCCTTATCCTTGCCAAATCCCTGATTTCTTCTATAGTATCCAAGTCTTGAACCAAGTTTTCAGCATTTTCTTCAGGATCACGAATGCTTGTTCTTGCAGTTGGAACCACCATCTCTGTAGGGATCACTGATTCTGCCCCAAATACCAAAGAAAATGGAGTTTGGCCATTAGCATTCTTGGGAGTTGTCCTATCAGCCCAAAGCACATAAGGTAGTTCTTCTGCCCATTTTCCTTTCTTGGATCCAAGCTTTTTCTTCAAATTGTTGATGATGATCTTGTTGGATGATTCTGCCTGACCATTAGCTTGTGGGTGGACTGGTGTTGATGTTATCATCTTAATCCCCCAGCTGTCACAAAAGTTAGTAGTTCTATTCCCAATAAATTGGGATCCATTATCACAAACAATTTCAGAAGGGATACCAAATCTAGTAATAATGTTTCTTTTAATAAAGGATATAACTTCCTTTTCTCTGACTTGAGCAAAGGCTTCAGCCTCTATCCACTTGGAGAAGTAATCAGTCATAGCAAGCATGAATACTTTTCCACCAGGTGCCTTAGGAAGCTTACCAACTATATCCATTCCCCATCTCATAAATGGCCAAGAAGAGGATATAGGATGCAAAAGCTCTGCTGGTTGGTGAAGGATATTGTTGTGTCTCTGACAAGAATCACACTTCTTGGCATACTCCACAGCATCCTTCTTCATAGTAGGCCAATAGTATCCTATCCTCAGGATCCTTGAGAATAATGCCCTGCCCCCAGTGTGGTTTCCACAATCTCCTTCATGGAAATCCTTTAGGACTTCTTGGATTTCAGGATCCTCAATGCATCTTAGATATGGTCCTACAAGAGATCGTTTATACAACATATTATTCAATATTGTAAATTGAGATACCTTAATTTTGAAATCCCTAGGGTTTTCTCCTGTAGGAATCTCTCCATGTTGTATGTATCTCATGATTGGAAGGATCCATGATCCTGCATGAGATTGAGTATCCTCACTAGGGATGATTGCAGAATCCTCTCCTATCTCCATAGTTACATGATCCTCGATAGCAGGGGTCAGGATATGGATAATAGGGATCCTTATATCCTCCGGGATCTTCAAAGATGATCTTAAATTGGCTAATGCATCAGCCTCTGCATTCTCCTCCCTTGGTACCTGTGTCAAACTAAAGGAAACAAAAGAGAGTGCCAATTCTTTGACTATCTCTAAATATTTGATTAGCTTTTCACCTTTAACAGCATAGGATCCATTAAAGTGATTAGTGATAAATAAAGAATCTACATGTACCTCAAGATACCTGATCCTCATATGCTTGGCAATTTGCAAACCAGCTATCAAGGCTTCATACTCAGCCTCATTGTTGGTAGTTTGAAATTCACAAGCTATAGAGTGGGGTATTATGTCCCCCTGTGGTGATTTTAGTAGTATTCCCAACCCTGCTCCTTTTACATTAGAGGCTCCATCAGTGAAGAGTATCCAAGGATCCTTAGTTTCTTCAAGCTGTTGGACTTCTAACTCAGCTTCCTTTTGCGAATCACTACTAAAATCTGCCACAAAGTCAGCTAAGGCTTGGGATTTGATGGAAGTCCTTGGTTCATATCTTATATCATATGCACTAAGCTTCACTGCCCACTTAGCCATCCTTCCTGACATTTCAGGTTTCCTGAGAACATTCTTAATTGGAAAATTAGTCTTAACAATAATGGCATGAGTCTCAAAATAATGTCTTAATTTAGTAGATGCCATAATTAATGCAAGGATAAGTTTTTCCAAATGTGAATACCTGGATTCAGCATCAAGTAAACTCTTACTTACATAATAAACAGGATGTTGTGTACCTTACTAAACAAGGACCGCACTTACTGCTTTTGAGGATACTGCTAAGTATAAGGATAATATATCCCCTTTTTCTGGTTTCATCAGGTCCGGGGCTGAGGATAGGTAATCCTTAAGAGCTTTGAGGGCACTTTCATGCTTCTCAGTCCATTCAAATTTCTTGTTTTTCCTCAGGATGTCATAGAATTCCTTGCACTTTTCTGAGGATTTGGATATGAACCTATTCAAGGCTGCGATCCTACCTGTCAATCTTTGCACGTCCTTAGCATTGGCAGGAGATTTGATATTCACAATAGCCTTTATTTGCTCTGGACTTGCTTCAATGCCCATCTTTGTCACCATATAGCCTAAGAATTTACCTGCCTTAACACCAAAATGACACTTGGAAGGATTCAGTTTCATATTAAATTTATCAAGGATATTGAATGCTTCCTCCAAGTCTTTAAGGTGATCCTCAGCTTTCTTGGACTTAACCACCATGTCATCAATATAGACTTCCATAGTGTGTCCAATTTGTTCCTTGAACATCATATTGACTAGCCTTTGATAAGTAGCACCTGCATTCCTTAATCCAAATGGCATAGCAATATAACAGTATATACCAGTTGGGGTCATAAAGGCTGTATCCTCTTGATCAGATGGTTCCATCTGAATTTGTTGAAATCCAGATGAAGCATCCATAAAAGTCAACATCTCATGACCCGTGGTAGCATCCACCATGGAGTCAATGTGGGGTAATGGGAAAGGATCCTTGGGACATGCCTTGTTTAAATCAGTAAAATCGACACATACCCTCCACTTTCCATTTTTCTTTTGAACAACAACCACATTGGCTAACCACCTTGGATACTTAACCTCTCTTATCATACCTGCCCGAAGTAGTTTATCTACCTCTTCCTGGATAGTAGCATTCCTTTCAGGTGCAAACTTCCTCCTCTTTTGATGAATTGGCTTGAATGACCTGTCAATGCCAAGTTTATGAGTAATTATATCTTTAGACATACCTGTCATATCCTCATGCTTCCAGGCAAAGGTGGATTTCCTCCTCTTAAGGAAGGATACTAGATCCTGTTCAATGTTGCTAAGGATCCCTGATCCTATGAAGACTATGGATTCAGGATCATGAGGATCCATGAGGATTTCTTTTACATCCTGCTCTCTTGCCTCCAAGACATCTCTTGAAGGATACTTTAATTGCTATTGCTCCCTTAGTCTTGAAGCTGGCTTCATTGATGATGTATAACAATTCTTAGCCTCTTGTTGATCACTCTCAATTTTCACCACTCCCCATGGACTTGGAAGCTTTACACACTGATGATAGGTGGATGGAACTGCCTTCATATCATGTATCCATGGTCTGCCAAGGATAACATTGCAACAAGATAAGCAATATATAACACAAAATTTTTGATAAGAATGCAATCCTTCAATATAGATTGGGAGTTTGATGTCCCCCAATGTATTCTTGGTTTCCCCGCTGAATCCCACAAGTACTGAGGATCTTGGGACAATATCAGAATCCGGTATATTCATATTCTAGAGGACATCAAGCTGAATGATGTTCACAGAGCTTCCTCCATCTATAAGGATCCTGCGAACAAAGTGGTTAGAAATAACCATTATTATATGTGATTGTTCACTTGACCGGTAAATATGTGAAAATTGTAAAAGGTTTGAACTTTTGTATGATAATAGACCTTAACCTTTGTCTCGGGAATGGGAAGTGTGTTCGTTATTCGACCCACGTGAAAGTGAAAAACAGATTTGCTTGAGGGCAAGCAAAAGACAAGTGAGGGGATGTGATACGTGGTTGAAAACCGGTGCTCGTTATTGCATAACTTGATGTTTTTACATAGGTTTTAAATTCGGATAGCCTACTTTTAATCAAATATGTGTTTTGCAGGTTTGATGGAGTTTAAGGAGCTTTTCGGGAGCTTTATGAGTCACCGGGTCGAGAACCGGAGCATCGGGACGCGTTACGGATCAACCGGAAGTACGAAACGAAGAAATCAGAAAAGCAGGCTGGAGAGCCCGTCGCCGACGAGTCCCAAGCCGTCGCCGACGCCCTACGATTAAGCCCGTCAGCCAAACATCCTCGTATCCAGTTAATTAAGCCGTCGGGCGGTTTTGTGTTTTTGGCAGCCCGTCGGCGACGGGGTCATGCCCGTCGGCGACGGGTAACGGATTGTTGAAACGCGAATTTACTGCAGTTGGTTGTTGGGAACGAGTTTTATTGGTCTTTTTTGCATTGAACTCGGGAGTTACACTTAGGGAAGAGTTTTGAACTTGAGTTTGGAGCCATTACCATCCATCATCCTCATCATCATTCACCTACCATTCAATCTACCATCACTACATCATCCGATTCACAATCACAAACCCTAATCCATCACCATTCCATTAATCTTTCAATCTACCATTACCAACCATCCATCACCCTAATCATTCATCCAATCATCCATCTTCAAGCTTCAAGATGACCCAATTCAAGTCTTGTGCATCCGTTGATCGTACCATTTCCACCATGAGCAGCTAATTTCTTGGAGGTTTCACCCCGGTGTAGGTTATTGTAAGTCTAGGGTTTAAACATTGTTCTTGGTTTGAGTTTGTGACAATTTGCTATTTGATTTTGAAGCTTAAGACAATTGTCTTGCATTTGTATTGAATTCATAAATTGTCGAGTGAAGATTAAATTTGACTTTATGAAATGTTTATGTGCAATTATGCCTTGTCTAGGTTAGAATTACATGTTCTTGGTAACAAAGTGCATTGTGGTCCGTTATCTATAACGTTGATAGCTTTTGCCACCTAAGCCTCGCGACACTAAATCCGTTAATCATCTTTGCAATTGATTCAAACCTAAAACGTGTAGAAACCCTAGGATTTCAATTACCGAACCGGGTGTGAACCTTGTTTTCTTATCATTGTTCAATCAATCAATTTTAATTCTTCCAATTTGTTAATCACTAGTAGCTAATCCATTCAACCATTTTAGTAATTCTAATTCACATCTTTCAATTAAACAAAAAAAAATACAAAAACATATCATAGCAAACTTCATAAGTGTGACATCTTTTCATAATTCAATCGAATCCATTCGCAAACCACATACTCTTCGTGGTTCGACCCCTTACTACCACTAGCTATTTGTTAAGGGTAATTTGGGATTATAAATATTATCTTTGACCGGAGCGCGACACTCCGATCAAACGTTCACGAAGACCCTTTCTCCGGGAGACTCGGTCCAAGTCGTTCAAATGAAGACGTTGAAGCCGCATTACTCGGTCTACAACGTTAACAATGGAATATTCGGGAGCATCCCATATTTATAGGAATTTTAGTTTGTATTTCGTTACTATAAATAGGTGGGTATATCAGATCAAATAGGACATCACAATCACACTCACTACACTCTTACACTCGTTCTCTCGCAATTTTCACTTTCACAAAAGAGCATTGTAACACTTAGCGATCTGGTCGATATCCTGCACTGTATCCTGACGTTTGAAGTAATAAGAAGAACTAGGCAGCTGCGATTGATAGCTCCCGAGGTTTTATGCCGGTGATCTAGATTGATCAAGGGCTTCCCTCGTACATCTCGTGTCATTTCCTTTACTTTTTGCTCATAGTTTGATCGTAGATACAGCTCAATATCCTGAGTCGTATCCTGAAAACTATTTTTACAAACAACGTAACCAGCATATTTTCAACGCACTTTTTAGCACACTACCTCACTTAACTAATTTGATCACTTAATTGCTTCGGTAATTTTTTACCAAAACAATTTGGTGCCCACCGTGGGGCAAGTGGTGCTACCTTTACTAAAAATCTTTGTGAAATCGTTAATCGGTTTTCTGTTTTCAAAACTTTTTGCCACATTGTTTACAATGGCCTCAAGATCAAACATGAGCTCCTCCACGGTGTCTGGTACGACTTCTGCTACTACCGGTTCAGTGCTTCCACCACCTCCTCCAAGGATGCCAGCTTCTTCACAACCTCAGGACATTATCCCTACTCGGAGTGTTCAGGGATCTGCTCCCGTTTTAGCCTCTAATGATGAAATTCTAACTTTATTTGGAAGTGTGCAGGAACAAATGAGGCAGCAACAGGAAACTAACCAAATGCTGTTAAGAGAAATACAACTCTTAAAAGCTAGCTCGAGCAGATCCGCTGAGGATATTGTTACTCCTTTACAACCCAGAACTTTGAACTTCAGTTCGGCTGTGTATACTGAGGATAATAGGGGGAATGTTGTGCCTAGTCATTCCTAGAATCATACTCCTGAAATACCCTCCTCGATCAGGATGTCAACTGTGAGGAGCTCAGGATATGTTTCAGGATATGGCCAGAATCCTCAGACTGGTAATGTTAGGGGTGGATTTCTAAATGACCAGTGATCCTTATTTACTGTGGATTTAGTGATCCTCAATTCTGTCTGAAGTAGTGATCCTCAGAAGTGTTGCAGGATCAGGATCATGGATCACTATAAGGATCCCCGTACTAACGATTGTCTACTTTGAATTCGTAAATGTTTTGCAGGAATATCAACTTGGACTTAGTCTTGGCGACATTCCTGGAGAATATTCTCAGTCTATTCCGCACGTGCTTGGTCAGAAATAGACGTTGTGGAGTCGTGGAAGACTTGCATGATTTGCGGAATGTTAGTTAGGCTAGATATTTTCTAATTTAAAGGGGGTGGCGAGCTAATTTAGAGACACTTGGCTATTTTTGGCTACAGACACACTCATACAACCGCTCTCATCGGCTCTCAACAAAACACTTAGCATTTTTCATACATTTCTACACGATACACTATAGTGATCCTTGTACTTAGCTCGCTATCATCCGAAGTTGTAACAGATTGTTTGTTTAATTTAAGTTGGTGATCGGTAGTTTCCATCACCCGGGGTTTTTTGTGCCGGAGATCAACTCTTGATCAAGGGCTTTTTCCCCGTATAAATCTTCGTGTCATTTGTTCATCTTACTTCATAGTGATCCTTATTATTGTTCATCGATTCAAGCATCATACCTCACAACAGAAAGTTTGGTTACATTGTCATTGCTTGATTTTTGACCAAAACAGTTTGGCGCCCAACGTGGGGCAATTGGTGCTTCATTCTTAGAAAGATTCGTGTTTTCGTGGTTATTTCGGTTTGCTACAACCAAACAGATGGCTTCCTCTGTGAAGAATACTTCAAGTTTGATGCCCTCATTCAGTTCCTCACAAGGCGTTCCTCCTTTGCCTCCACCACCTTCTGGATCCCAGAAGAATGCTGAGAATGCTGCGAAGAAACCAACTCCTATTTTCCAAAAACCACCTACTTCTTCTGTTTCAACTAATCCTACTACTAATGATCTTTATACCCTGATTTTGCAGATGAGGAATCATGCACAAGAGCAGGATAAGACCAACGAAAGGATCCTCCGGGAGATCGATGAAATCAAGAAACAGAAGAAATCAGTGGAGGATCACTCCCCCCTGATGCCAAGGTCGCTGAACTTCGACACTCCGGTCATAACTTCACAATACTCAGTAGTTCCGGACGTGCAATACTTGGCTGAACTATCAGGAAGGCGTTACGGGACAACAACAATGAGTCAGGCATTTGGCTCTTACTTCCAGCCTCAGGGATCCTCTTCTCAACCATTAGGATCCTCCTCTCAGCATCAGGGATACTTCACGACAGGAGGATATGTGGGAATGCATGCAGTCCAAGGATCCTCCCAGGTCCAGGGATCCTCCCAGGTCCAGGGATCCTCCCAGGTCCAGGGATCCTCCCAGGTCCTAGGATCCTCTCTGGTCCCAGGATTCTCCCTTGTTCAAGGATCCTCCCTGGTCCCAGGATCCTTTCAGGTTCAAGGATCATCGCAATTCCAAGGATCCAACCCCCTTCAAAATCAAGGATCCTCGAGAAATGTGCAACCTCAGAACTCAGACGTCCATCAAGGAGACTTCATACCAATGCAAACCATTGCCTCCTCTGGTCCTTCAATCGTGCCAGAGTCTCTACAAGATAGATTTACATCCGTAATTCCAAACTCAAATCCTGTGGGAGGTAACACTTCTAATAATTTATATAACACTAACCATGGCTTTATGCAGGATACAGGTATCAATCATGCCATGGCTAGAGAGCTACAGAAGCTTAAGGATATGATATCCAGTGTACCAGGAGTGGTTAAACCCATTCCTGAGATTGCGGATGGTAGCCATAGGATATCTCGTTTTGCACCACCTTTATGTGATGCTGAGATACCTAAAAGATTCCAGATACCATCAATGAAGTTGTATGATGGTTCAACGGATCCAGAAGAGCATGTAGCTCAGTACAGGGAGAGGATGGAGATCAATCCAATTCCTAAAAGGTTGAAAGAAGCATGTCTATGCAAGGGATTTGGATCCACACTTACAGGATCTGCTCTTAAATGGCTGCTAAGTCTTCCCCCTTACTCTATTACTTCATTTGCTAATTTAGTTAACTTGTTCAATAGTCAATTCTCTTGTAGCAGAAAGTTTGAACGATTAACTAGTGATCTATATAGGGTAACACAAGGCCAAAATGAATCACTTAGAGATTATATCACTAAGTTTAGTAAAGAATCCTTAGATATTCCTAATTTGGATATTGCTACGGCTGTAGAAGCCTTTAAAATGGGATTGCTTAGGGATTCATTATTCTATGATGATCTTGTTATGACACCTTGCAGGAATCTTGATGAAGTAAGGACTAGGGCCCTTAGGTTCATCCGCCTAGAGGATGACAAAAGGATTCAGGACAGATTGACAGGATCCTCAAAACAGGATAAACAAGGATCCTACTTCAGGAACAACAAATCCAAGTCCTACAACAGATCTGATAACCAGAATGTGCACGCAGTGGAACAAGAAGAGGATGATGAGAATTATCCTCCTATTTCTGAATATTGTTTCTCTGTTGATAACAATGAACTAATCCTTGCAATGCAGAATCTTGGTGAGAAAGCTAGGTGGCCAAGGAAAAGTGATAAACCAGCTGCTACAAAGGATAAATCCAAGTGGTGTGCATATCATGAGGATTTTGGGCATCTCACTGAAGAGTGTATTGCACTTAGAAAGGAAATTGGTTACCTGTTAAGCAAGGGGCATTTAAAGGAACTCTTGGGACGAAAGAAGTCAAGGACTCAGGATCCTGAAAGGATCCCGGAAAGGGCTCCTGCTCCTCCAGCAGATGCACAAGTCATAAATTTCATATCCGGTGGATCAGACATCTGTGGTACATCCTTCTCAGCAGCAAAAAGACACGCTAAGGAAACCAAGATGGATAATGGAGACAGACCCGTCCGGACCTCCGTTGTCTCCCAGGATAAAGTCATTACTTTTGATGAGGATGATCGTATTGACATCCAGGATCCTCATCATGACGGTCTTGTAATTACATTGTTTATTTCTAACCACTTTGTTCGCAGGATCCTTATAGATGGAGGAAGCTCTGTGAACATCATTCAGCTGGATGTTCTCAAGAAATTGACTATCCCAAAGTCCGATATTATCCCAAGATCCTCAGTACTTGTGGGATTCAGTGGGGAAACAAAGAATACATTGGGGGACATCAAACTCCCAATCTATATTGAAGGATTGCATTCTTATCAAAAGTTTTGTGTTATTGATTGCTTATCGTGTTGTAATGTTATCCTTGGCAGGCCATGGATACATGATATGAAGGCAGTCCCATCCACCTATCATCAGTGTGTAAAGCTTCCAAGTCCATGGGGAGTGGTGAAAATTAAGAGTGATCAACAGGAGGCTAAGAATTGCTATACCTCATCAATGAAACCAGCCTCAAGACCAAGGGAGCAATAGCAATTAAAGTATCCTCCAAGAGATGTCTTGGAGGCAAGAGAACAGGATTTGAAAGAAATCCTCATGGATCCTGATGATCCTGAATCCAAGAGCTTCATAGGGTCAGGGATCCTTAGCGATATTGAACGGGAGCTGGTATCCTTTCTCAAAAGAAGGAAAACCACCTTTGCCTGGAAACATGAAGACATGACAGGTATATCTAAGGATATAATTACTCACAAACTCGGCATTGACAGGTCATTCAAGCCAATTCATCAAAAGAGGAGGAAGTTTGCACCTGAAAGAAATGCTATTATCCAGGAAGAGGTAGACAAGCTACTCCGAGCAGGTATGATTAGAGAGGTTAAGTATCCAAGATGGTTAGCCAATGTGGTTGTTGTTCAAAAGAAAAATGGAAAGTGGAGGGTATGTGTCAATTTTACAGATTTAAACAAGGCATGTCCCAAGGATCCTTTCCCATTACCCCACATTGACTCCATGGTGGATGCTACCGCGGGTCATGAGTTGTTAACTTTTATGGATGCTTCATCTGGATTTCAACAAATTCAGATGGAACCATCCGATCAAGAGGATACAGCCTTCATGACCCCAACTGGTATATACTGTTATATTGCTATGCCATTTGGATTAAGGAATGCAGGTGCTACTTATCAAAGGCTAGTCAATATGATGTTCAAGGACCAAATTGGACACACTATGGAAGTCTATATTGATGACATGGTGGTTAAGTCCAAAAGAGCTGAGGATCACCTTAAAGACTTGGAGGAAGCATTCAATATCCTTGATAAGTATAATATGAAACTTAATCCTTCTAAGTGTCATTTTGGTGTAAAGGCAGGTAAATTCTTAGGATATATGGTGACAAAGAGGGGCATTAAAGCAAGTCCAGAGCAAATTAAGGCTATTGTGAATATCAAATCTCCTGCCAATGCTAAGGATGTGCAAAGGTTGACTGGCAGGATCGCAGCCTTGAACAGATTCATATCTAAATCCTCAGAAAAGTGCAAGGAGTTCTATGACATCCTGAGGAAGAACAAGAAATTTGAATGGACTGAGAAGCATGAAAGTGCCCTTAAAGCTCTTAAGGATTACCTATCCTCAGCCCCAGCCTTGATGAAACCAGAAAAGGGAGATGTGTTATCCTTATATTTGGCGGTATCCTCAAAAGCAGTAAGTGCGGTCCTTGTTAAGGATCACCAAGGTACACAACATCATGTTTATTGTGTAAGTAAGAGCTTACTTGATGCTGAGTCCAGGTATTCACATTTAGAAAAACTTATCCTTGCATTAATTATGGCATCTACTAAATTGAGACATTATTTTGAGACTCATGCCATTATTGTTAAAACTAATTTCCCAATTAAGAATGTTCTTAGGAAACCTGAAATGTCAGGAATGATGGCTAAGTGGGCAGTGAAGTTGAGTGCATATGATATAAGATATGATCCTAGGACAGCCATTAAATCCCAAGTATTAGCTGACTTTGTGGCAGATTTCAGTAGTGATTTGCAAAAGGAAGCTGAACTAGAAGTCTAACAGCTTGAAGAAACCAAGGATCCTTGGATACTGTTTACTGATGGATCCTCCAATGTAAATGGAACAGGGCTTGGAATACTACTAAAATCGCCACAGGGGGACATAATACCCCACTCCATAGCTTGTGAATTTCAAACTACCAACAATGAGGCTGAGTATGAAGCCTTGATAGCTGGTTTGCAAATTGCAAAGCACATGAGCATCAGGTATCTTGAGGTACATGTAGATTCTTTATTGATCACTAATCACTTTAATGGATCCCATGCTGTTAAAGGTGAAAAGCTAATCAAATATTTGGAGATAGTCAAAGAATTGGCACTCTCTTTTGTATCCTTTAGTTTGACACAGGTACCAAGGGAAGAGAATGCAGAAGCTGATGCATTAGCCAATCTAGGATCATCTTTGAAGATTCCTGAGGATATTGAGATCCCTATTATCCATATCCTGACCCCTGCTATCAAGGATCATGTAGCTATGGAGATAGGAGAAGATTCTGCAATCATCCCTAGTGATGATACCCAATCTCATTCAAGATCATGGATACTCCCAATCATGAAATACATACAATATGGAGAAATTCCTACAGGAGAAAACCCAAGGGCTTTCAAAATTAAGGTATCTCAATTTACAATATTAAATAATATATTGTATAAACGATCTCTTGCAGGACCATATTTAAGATGCATTGAGGATCCTGAAATTCAAGAAGTCCTAAAGGATTTCCATGAAGGAGATTGTGGAAACCACACTGGGGGCAGGGCATTATTTTCAAGGATCCTGAGGACAGGATACTATTGGCCCACTATGAAGAAGGATGCTGTGGAGTATGCCAAGAAGTGTGATCCTTGTCAGAGGCACAGTAATATCCTTCACCAACCAGCAGAGCTCTTGCATCCTATATCCTCTTCTTGGCCATCCATGAGATGGGGAATGGATATAGTTGGAAAGCTTCCTAAGGCACCTGGTGGAAAAGTATTCATGCTTGCTATGACTGATTACTTCTCTAAGTGGATAGAGGCTGAAGCCTTTGCTCAAGTCAGAGAAAAGGAAGTTATATCCTTTATTAAAAGAAATATTATTACTAGATTTGGCATCCCTTCTGAGATTATTTGTGATAATGGATCCCAATTTATTGGGAGTAGAACCACTAACTTTTGTGACAGTTGGGGAATTAAGATGATAACATCAACACCAGTCCATCCACAAGCTAATGGTCAGGCAGAGTCATCCAACAAGATCATCATCAACAATCTGAAGAAGAAGCTTGGATCCAAGAAAGGAAAATGGGCAGAAGAACTACCTTATGTGCTTTGGGCTGATAGGACAACTCCCAAGAATACTACAGGCCAAACTCCATTTTCTTTGGTATTTGGGGCAGAGTCAGTGATCCCTACAGAGATGGTGGTTCCAACTGCAAGAACAAGCATTCGTGATCCTGAAGAAAATGCTAAAAACTTGATTCAAGACTTGGATGCTATAGAAGAAATCAGGGATTTAGCAAGGATAAGGATGGCCAGTTATCAACAAAGAATGGCTGGAGCTTACAACAAAAATGTCAGGCTCAGGAAATTCCAAGTTGGAGATATGGTATTAAGGAAAGCATTTCAAAACACCACCAATCCTGCCGATGGAAAGCTAGCACCAAAATGGGAAGGCCCCTATTTGATTGAAGCTGAAGCAGGAAAGGGGGCATATCGATTGCTAACAATGGAGGGTGATTTGCTACCTAGAGCTTGGAATGCTGTCCATTTGAAGAAATATTTCATGTGATCATGATCCATGATCCTTACCCGACAAGTATCCTTGAAGGATCCCCACTGAAAAGTGATCCTCTTTCTGGTAACATTCCAATCTTAAACTATTTCATTCTTTTTATTCTCTTACAAGGATAAGGATCTTGCGTCCTTTATCCTCCTTTTACTTGATTTTGAGTTTTGAAGGTTCAGGCATCCTTAACTAAGCGTTGAGTATCCATAGAAGTATCCAGTTGTTTGGGCTAGTCCCCAGTTTGGGCCTGTCCCCAGTTTCGCCAGTAGCGCACGATGATCCTGGTATAGTTCATGGCAAGGGGACCAGTACCCGCTTTAGGGGCTGACAATTTCGTTGTACTGGCTATATTCAGGATCCTACGTATAATGGTAGACGTACCATACATCCGTTCCTAAGGTTTCTAACGTTTTCACGTTAGCTAAGGTTTTGGCATTTTCATGTCACTAAGTTTGGATAGTCGCCAGTAAGGGCCATACTCCAGTTTACATACGATCCTTTGGGCTTGTCCCCAGTTATCCTTTGGGCTTGTCCCCAGTTATCCTTTGGGCTTATCCCCAGTTATCCTTTGGGCTTGTCCCCAGTTATCTTTTGGGCTTGTCCCCAGTATATTGGGCTTGTCCCCAGAATTGTTGGGCTTGTCCCCAGTTACTAACATTCATCTTTTATTGGCCCAGTCCCAAGTAATATCTTATTTCAGGTTTGTGAAGATAAATGACCAAAGATTCTTGACCCTTACTTTCAACTAAGGTTTGTATCTTGGGTTATCCTAATTTTAAGTGTTGAAGGATAGGATCCTAACTTGGGTTCTCAGGTATGATCCTAAACTGTTTTGATTTTATTCATTATGTATCTAAGTGACACTTATCCTTTGACAACTGAAATTATGATCCTTAAATTATTTTTTATGTGATCCTTGATCATATCCTTAACTCTTAAGGGATATTTTTAAAATTTTTCCTTACTTGATGAGTTTAAACGACATGAACATCACAATAGATTGAAAAAATAAAATAACAATAAGGATATCAACACAGGATATAGCCAAAAAGTTAAAGTCATTTTATTCACAAAAGCTTAAACCCTTTTAAGGTTGTCAAAATTGCCAACCCACGTTTCTACCAGCAAAATGTGGCCCATCCACATGGGTTGGCAAAGGGTATCCATTGTTCGTAGGTCTAACAAGTGCAGGAAATTAAAGACGGCAGGATCACAATGGCTTCATCCCCCAAACAGAGGATCCCTCCACCATTTGTAATCCTACCTATTGTTCAAAGGATCATCCATGATCCTCAACGCTAATTACTATTGTTCAAGTACAAACCAACCATTGTTTATCAAAACATCATCAAAACAAAAAAAAACCATAACCAAACTAAAAAAAATGGGCTCCGGCTACGTCTAGAAATGTCCATCATTGCCCATTGTTGCAGCCTACACCTTCGCTGCACTACCATCTCCAGCTCCACTAGCTTCACCACCATGATCCTTGCCACTACCACTAGCCTCAATTGCCAGAACCTCATCAGCCTCATCCTCATCCTCCAATTCAGCCAGCCTGGCCTTCCAGCCTTCCACATCCCAGCTGCTCCTATCAAAGGCAGGATCCTGAGCTTCTTGAGCCATTTGTAGCTTGGTCTTGTACATGGCTATGGCAGCGGAGACCTTGGCATCCTCTGTGATCTCGTGCTTTTCATAATCGAAGTTGATCAGAATAGCAGCTGTCTGAGCTTTGGCATCAAGGAGGTCCTTTTCAAGGGAAGCAATTTTAGATCCTTGAGCGATGCGACTTGTTGGAGGTCGGCAATCTTCTTGTCCTGCTCTTCGACATGACCAACGTAGTCTTCAATCTCAGCAAATTTCTGCAAAGAAGATAAAGAACAGTTCAAGAACAGATGATCCTCAAATAAGCTGGATACCTAAAGCAGGGACAAGGATCCTTACCTCGTTGAAGTATTCAAGGAACTGGTGGCGGATCAGGGGCAGACCTTGCAGATCCTCAGCTTCGGAAGCTTTTCTTTTCTTGCCACCCCTTCCTTTAGCGGGTGCCTTGGGGATCGAAGCAGTTGGGCTGGCAGGAAGCTTCTTCTTGGAGGATCGGACGGTGTTAAGCTCAGTGACACTAAATTTGGAAGCGGATCTTGATGATTTTCCAGCGCCTACACACCCAAAACAGATAAGTGTCCTTATTCTATTCATATATAACTATTTATTTAAACATTTGAATATAAAAAGAACAGGATACTTACTTGACATGGTGACAGAGCCTGAGGATACCTCTTGTGAATCCTGGGTGATTGTCTTGAATGATCTTGTTTCAGGATCAAGCTTTCTAAAGGCAGCAAGTCTCCCCTTGGTGGCAGCTGAAGGAATAATATGCGAGAATGTGATAGCTGTACAAAAAGAAACAAAAGCATATTAGTAATCATTATCAGAATGAGCTTACTTAGTGATCCTTCTAAGGATCCTCCTATCCTACCATGAGTGCTCCATTTCTTCGGCAAATCCTTTCCATCCGGGATAGAATCCCTTCTGACGAAGAAGAACCGCCGTTTCCAGTTGGTATCGTTTTTAGTAGCCTTAAAGATGGGATGTTCTTCTCCGGGTTTACGCTTGAATAGATATCGGTGGGATCCAAACGTTGTGAGATCATACATCTCAGCCAACTCCGACATTCCTAGGTCAATCCCTTCCTGCTTGATGATCCTTTCAAGGGTATATGGGACCCTCCAGATCATCGGCATAGCTTGGAGCCGATAAGGGAGAAAAAGGATTGGGTAAGGTCTGGAAAAGGATAGGTATATCCTATGGTGAAAGGTGTAACTGGGAAAGCTACCAAAGTTTCAGAGATGTAGTCACTAAGAGCAGTGGGGTCAAAGGATTTGATAACAGTATTTGCTGGAAAACAGTGGCGGATTCTATCAATTTGTGCATCGGTGAAACAACAGCGTTCTTTTGCGGAATCTTTGATGATCCCTTGACTCTTTAAGGGGCTGTTCTTTTTGTGATCCTTGCCCGGTGAGCTTCGGAGCATCATTTTTGAACAAGATGATGATAAAGAAAGAAGGGCAGAATATGAGAAAGGAGAAAGGAAAAGAGTTACCTGCTTGATCGTCGGAGCAGAATTTAAAGGGAGTTCTCTTGAACTTAAATGTGAAATGATCCCTATCTCTAACTCTTATTTATAATGATGATTCTGCAGGGTAGTCATCTCACTGACGTCATGATCGTAACGGCTAGTTCGATCTTAACGGCTATATATCCGTTAGTTTGTTGCGGATAAGATCGTCAAAATATAACTCATTTATTTACATATTTACTCCTTATATTTTGGGGGCAATTGTTAGGGGTGGATTTCTAAATGACCAGTGATCCTTATTTACTGTGGATTTAGTGATCCTCAATTCTGTCTGAAGTAGTGATCCTCAGAAGTGTTGCAGGATCAGGATCATGGATCACTATAAGGATCCCCGTACTAACGATTGTCTACTTTGAATTCGTAAATGTTTTGCAGGAATATCAACTTGGACTTAGTCTTGGCGACATTCCTGGAGAATATTCTCAGTCTATTCCGCACGTGCTTGGCCAGAAATGGACGTTGTGGAGTCGTGGAAGACTTGCATGATTTGCGGAATGTTAGTTAGGCTAGATATTTTCTAATTTAAAGGGGGTGGCGAGCTAATTTAGAGACACTTGGCTATTTTTGGCTACACACACACTCATACAACCGCTCTCATCAGCTCTCAACAAAACACTTAGCATTTTTCATACATTTCTACACGATACACTATAGTGATCCTTGTACTTAGCTCGCTATCATCCGAAGTTGTAACAGATTGTTTGTTTAATTTAAGTTGGTGATCGGTAGTTTCCATCACCCAGGGTTTTTTGTGCCGGAGATCAACTCTTGATCAAGGGCTTTTTCCCCGTATAAATCTTCGTGTCATTTGTTCATCATACTTCATAGTGATCCTTATTATTGTTCATCGATTCAAGCATCATACCTCACAACAGAAAGTTTGGTTACATTGTCATTGCTTGATTTTTGACCAAAACAGGTAACGTGTCAAATAATAATATTCATGCTACTAACAATAGTGGATCTTTGCAGGATGCAGGTATGACGTCAACATTTACTAGGGAGCTTCAGAAATTGAAGGACATGATATCCAGTGTACCTGGAGTGGTCCAGCCAATTCCGGAAGTCTCCCAAGACAACCACAGGATATCTCGTTTTGCATATCCTATTTGTGATGCTGAGATTCCGAAAAGATTTCAAACCCCCAACATGAAGCTCTACGATGGGACTACGGATCCTGAAGAGCATATTGCCCAGTATAGGGAAAGAATGGAGATTAATCCTATCCCTCCGGAGCTCAAGGAAGCATGCTTATGCAAGGGCTTTGGTTCTACCTTAACAGGATCAGCCTTGAAATGGCTCTTAAATGTTCCTCCGCATTCGATTACATCTTTTGCTCACTTAGTGAATTTATTTAATAGTCAATTTTTTTGTAGTCGGAGTTTTGAAAAACTGACAAGTGATCTTTACAGGATAACTCAAGGACCTCAGGAGTCCCTAAGGGATTACGTGAACAAATTCAGCAGGGAATCCTTGGATATCCCACACCTTGATGTTGCAACAGCTGTGCAGGCTTTCAAGATGGGACTACAAAAGGATTCCTAGTTTTATCAGGATCTTGTGATGAATCCTTGCAGGAACTTGGACGAAGCTCGAAATAGAGCCTTGAGATATATCAGTCTGGAGGATGATAGGAAAATGTAAGAAAGGATGAACTCATCCACTACATATGAGTCAACTAATAGGAAGTCAGAATCCTCTTTTAAACCATATCGCTCTAAGCCGTTTGGTAGAAATGACAACAAGAAAGTGAATGCTGTTGAAGACGAGGATCCTGAAGAGTATCCTGAATTATCTGAATATTGCTTTTCTGTTAACATTCTTGAATTAACGTATGCTATGCAGGGTTTAGGAGACAAAGCCAGGTGGCCTCGGAAGAATCAACAAAAAGCTGATTGGAAGGATAAATCCAAATCCACGAAGATTTCGGACATGTGACTGAAGATTGCATCGCTCTAAGAAAAGAAATAAGTTATCTTCTGAGCAAAGGATATCTGAAGGATCTCCTAGGAAGAAAGAAGAATAAGGGTCAGGATACGAAGAAGGATCCTAAACGAGCGGCATCACCTCTTGCGGATGCCAAGATAATCAACTTTATTTCAGGAGGATCCGACATTTGCGGGACTTCGTATTCTGCGGCCAAGAGGCATGCAAAAGAGGCTAAGACCGAAAGGGGAGACAAACCAGCCAGGATTACCACCCTGACAACTGATAAAGTGATCACTTTCGATAGTGATGACAGGGATACTGTCCAGGATCCTCACCATGATAACATTATATGTGGCTAACCATTTTGTACGCAGGATATTGGTGGATAATGGCAGCTCCGTCAACATAATCCAACTAGAGACTTTGAAAAGAATGAATGTATCCCCAATGGATATAACATCGAAATCCACCGTGCTTGTTGGGTTCAGTGGAGAGGCTAGGAACACAGTGGGAGAAATAAAGTTACATGTATATGTTGAAGGGGTCAACTCGATACAACATTTCTGTGTGATGGACTCCCTATCCTGCTATAACATCATACTGGGCAGGCCATGGATCCATGATATGAAGGTTGTGCCATCAACTTATCATCAATGCATCAAGATCCCTACCCATTGGGGGGTTGTCAAGATTGACAGTGATCAGCAGGAGGCAAAAGAATGTTACTCATCCTCAATGAAATCCTCAACCAAGCCTAGTACATCATAGTAATTAAAGTTGCGGGCCCAGGATATCGTGGAGGCTTCAGAGCAGGATATGAAGTAAGTTATCCTAGATCAGGATAATCCTGATATCTCGGTGCTCGTAGTAACCAATATCCCTCAGGATATTGAAGAATAATTAACTAACTTTTTTAGGTGCAGGATGTCAACATTTGCATGGAAGCATGAGGATATGACAGGTATATCCAAAGACATTATCACTCACAAGCTTGGAATTGACAGGTCGTTCAAGCCTGTGCAACAAAAGAGAAGGAAGTTCGCTCCTGAACGAAATACAATTATCCAAGAGGAAGTTGAAAGATTATTGAAGTCCAAGATGATCAGGGAAGTCAAATTTCCCAAGTGGCTGGCAAATGTGGTCGTGGTTCAAAAGAAGAATGGGAAATGGAGAGTTTGTGTAGATTACACAGACTTGAATAAGGCTTGTCCCAAAGACCCATTTCCTCTTCCTCATATTGACGCAATGGTAGATGCTACTGCCGGGCATGAGATGTTAACCTTCATGGATGCATCCTCAGGATTTCAGCGGATTCAAATGGAGCCTTCGGACCAGGAGGATACTGCCTTCATGACACCAACAGGTATTTATTGTTATACCGCTATGCCTTTCGGTTTGAAAAATACAGGTGCCACATACCAGAGATTGGTGAACATGATGTTCAAAGATAAGCTGGGGGATACAATGGAGGTATACATCGACGATATGGTGGTAAAATCTAAAAAGGCTGAGGATCACCTCCAGGATATTAAAGGAGCATTTGATATCCTGGATCAATATAACATGAAGCTAAATCCTGCTAAGTGTCATTTCGGAGTGGGGGCAGGAAAGTTTCTAGGATATATGGTGACCAAAAGAGGAATAGAGGCGAGCCCGGAGCAGATTAAAGCCATCTTGGATATTAAATCACCCTCAAATATGAAGGATGTTCAACGATTAACAGGGCGAGTCGCAGCATTGAACAGATTTATTTCAAGATTCTCCGAGAAATGCAAAGAGTTTTATGATATCCTGAAGAAGAACAAGAAGTTCGAATGGGGTGAGAAGCATGAAGCAGCCCTGCAGGATTTGAAGCATTATCTTTCAACTGCACCTCTACTGATGAAGCCTGAGAATGGTGAACCACTGTCCCTATACCTCGCAGTATCAGGGAATGCTGTAAGTGCCATCCTTATAAAGGATCATGAAGGTCAGCAATATCCTGTTTATTATGTTAGTAAAATTTTGTTAGATGCTGAAACTAGATATTCTCATTCAGAAAAGTTGATACTGGCACTAGTTATGGCATCAACAAAGCTTAGACACTACTTTGAGACACATAGAATTCATGTCAAGACCAATTATCTTGTTAGAAATGTGCTTAGGAAACCCGAGATGTCAGGCAGGATGGCCAAGTGGTCAGTAAAGTTAAGTGCTTATGACTTAGTGTACGAACCTAGAAATGCCATAAAATCGCAGGCTTTAGCTGACTTTGTGGCTGATTTCAGTAGTGACATTCAGGATGAGGTAGACCTAGAAGTACAACAATTAGGAGAATCCTCAGGATCCTGGACATTATATACCAATGGAGCATCTAATGTTAGAGGAGCAGGATTGGGAATACTACTAAAATCGCCACAGGGGGAAATATTACCCCAGGCTATTAGGTGTGAATTCTCTGCTACTAATAATGAAGCAGAGTATGAGGCTTTAATTGCAGGATTAGAACTGGCTAAAAATATGAATATCAAGAATTTGCAGGTATATGTTGACTCCTTGTTAATCACTAATCATTTTAATGAAACCTATGCAGTTAAGGGTGCGAAATTAATCGAATACCTCGATATTCTCAAAAAATTAGCAGGATATTTCGATGTTTTTACACTTCAACAGGTACCAAGGGAAGATAATGCTGAAGCGGATGCCTTAGCAAATCTGGGATCATCGGTCAGGATACCAGAAGGGACCCAAATACCAATATTGCATATCTTGTATCCTGCAACGAATCCTCAGGATGAAAAAGTAATAAGTATCCAGGATCCTGTTACTGAATATCCTGAGGAGGATCCTAAATCCTGGATGGCTCCAATCATAAGATATCTCAAGGAAGGGCACATCCCTAGAGACGAAAATCCTAAGGCATTTAGGATGAAGGTATCACGATTCACCATTATAAATAATATTTTGTATAAGAAATCTCTTGCAGGACCATATTTAAGGTGCTTGGAAGATCCCGAAATTAAAGAAG
The DNA here is from genome assembly GCA_030545235.1 of Helianthus tuberosus. Lineage (NCBI taxonomy): Eukaryota > Viridiplantae > Streptophyta > Magnoliopsida > Asterales > Asteraceae > Helianthus > Helianthus tuberosus. The sequence continues at coordinate 2,026,235 of CM060390.1, forward strand.
TGCTTCAGGATATACATGAAGGGGATTGTGGTAACCATACTGGGGGCAGGTCATTATTCTCAAAAATATTGAAAACAGGATACTTTTGGCCAACGATGAGGAAAGATGCTACAGAATATGCTCGAAGATGCGATACATGCCAAAGGCACAGTAACATACTACATCAACCAGCCGAACCACTATATCCTATAGTTTCCCCTTGGCCATTCATGAAATGGGGAATGGACAAAGTAGGGAAATTACCAAAAGCTCCAGGAGTAAAAGTCTTTATGCTGGCAATGACTGATTATTTCTCTAAGTGGGTGGAGGCTGAAGCATTTGTTCAAGTCAGAGACCAAGAAGTAGTATCCTTTATAAAGAGGAATATCCTGACCAGGTTTGGAGTGCCAGCTGAAATCATTTGTGACAATGGATCCCAGTTCATAAGTAAAAGGACTACTGACGTTTGCAAAAGTTGGGGAATTAGAATGATCACTTCTACCCCGGTACATCCTCAAGCAAATGGACAAGCTGAATCTTCAAACAAGATAATTGTCAACAACTTGAAGAAGAGATTAGGAGCCAAGAAAGGCAGATGGGCAGAAGAACTACCCTTTGTTTTGTGGGCTGATAGAACAACGGTAAAGAATGCAACTGGCCAGACACCATTTTCCTTGGTATTCGGAGCAGAAGCAGTTATCCCAACAGAAATGGTGATACCTACTGCGAGATCTATCCTCCGGGATCCTGAGCAGAATCCTGAAGCTTTATGCCAAGATTTGGACACCATAGACGAGACAAGAGATGCAGCAAGACTAAGGATGGCAGCATATCAACAAAGGATATCCAGAGCATACAACAAGAATATAAGGACTAGAAGGTTCAAAGTTGGAGATTAAGTGTTAAGAAAGGCTTTTCAAAATACCACTAATCCTGCCGATGGAAAGCTGGCTCCAAAGTGGGAAGGACCATATGAGGTTGAATCAGCATCAGGAAAAGGAGCATACCGGCTCAGAAATATGGAGGGGGATATGCTACCAAGATCCTGGAATGCCATACACCTAAAGCTCTATTTCAAGTAAGAATAGAATTTAGCTTTTATCTCAGAATGGTATGTATTCTATCTCTCTTAAATATATTTGAATTCGTTTATTATCTTGAACCCAATACTGACTTAGGCATCGGAGGGGTGTTAGCCAAGCTAACACCCACCTTAGTTTAAGACTGTTTTGCAGAATATGAATCAGGATATAGCTCCAGGATATACGCTCAGGATATTTCGAAAGATTAGAGGATTGGCCCCCTCTCTCACGCTTAAGGGATCCTGATCCCTTCAAAGGTTTAAAGGTATTCACCTTTCTCTCGAATTGGGTTTGAACACCCCGCCTGGAGCGCAAGTCATCTGGGGATAGTTCAAGGTAACGGGACCAGTTCATGTAAAAGTGGCTGACAATTTCGTTACTATTGACTATGTCCTGGATCCTGAAGGTATATGAGGATTGATCACCCTCTCTCACGAAAGGGTATTTTCATACCCTCTAAGGTTTAAAGGTTTTCACCTTTCTAAGACTTGGAGTTTATACACTCTCGCCTGTAGCGCATGAAAATCAGGGTTTATCCCCAGCATGTTAAGGGTTTATCCCCAGGATGTTAAGGGTTTATCCCCAGGATATCAGGGTTTATCCCCAGGATATTTGAGGATTATGCAGTCAAACTAAAATATGACCATGTTGAACACAGGGGACCTACATCATACAATTTGAAAGATGGATTTAAATTTATGCACTGGGGACATTCCTGTGATTGGAGGATGGAATTGACTCTCCGGGAGTATTCAGTATGATCTCTCCTTTTTATAGCCTAAGTTTTATATGTTGCGAGGCAGTATCCTGAGTAGGATATCTCTCGGGATATTCTTGCAATATGTTCCCTATATTGTCCAAATTTAACTATTTTAATAAGTAAAGTTTAAACAACAAAGTAGTAACAACAGAAATAAAGGCAAAAGGAAGTTATATTATTAACATACCAAAAGATGTGCTCTTAGTTTCACCTCAAACCAAGGCCCATCCACTAAGAGCACTAACAGTTCCTTATCATATTTACTTAACAGTTGAAGGCTTTGTCTCAAACCGAGACCTATCCACCTCCAACTGTTATATTGTTCAAAAGAAAAAACATACTAACGGTGATGACCAAGGGCTTCGTCCTGAAACTCAGGATCCCTCCACCTTTGGTCATCATATTGTTCAAGTGCAGAAAAGTAAAATGCAGAAAAAGTAAATTGTTTTGAGTTACAAGCCAACGATCAAATTTAAAAAAGTGGGCTCCGGCCTTGGCACATACATCCATCATCGCCCACCTAAATGCCCTCACACAGCGGCATCTTCTCCAACCTTCTTTGCCTTCTCAGCCTCAGCATCCTGAGCAGCATCCTCACCAGCATCCGTCCCAGCATCCGCTCCAGCATCTTTCTTGTCTACAGCCTTATCTGCCACCTCTGCCGACTTAGAGTATTCACCAGCTTCAGCAGGAAGGGGCACAGCCTTGCCTCCAAGCTCCTTCAGCTTTGCCACCCAGGATTCGACCGGTCAGGATGGGCACTCAAGACCTGTCTCCTTGGCCTCATAGGCCATCTTAATACGAGCTTGTAGCAGGGAGACGATGGCAGAAGCTTTGATTCCTTCCCAGAAAGCAACCATGGCCTGTTTATGTTCCATTTGGACAGTGGCCAGCTTGATCTCAGCATCCTGGGTCACTTTCTTCAGCTTGTCCTCATAGTGTCGAGTCTTCGCTTTAGCAATGGCACCTTGGTCAGCAACAGTAGTTTCAAGCTGTTTAATCCTGGCTTCATAGAGTGCAGCAGTACCACATGCATTATTGTAAAGGTGGAGCAGATGCTGGAGGCCCTGTAAGTCAAAATTCAGGAATAAATCAATATTCGCTAACCTGGATATCCTGTCAGGATATTCTATCAGGATATATGTGCAGGATATAGGGTCAGGATATTACCTTATTAAGGAAGGATGTCATCGGTTCCAAGGAATCAGTGAAGCTGAGCTCATCATAAGAGAATCCTTCGGAGCCTGGAGCACTAACTTCGGAGTTCTTCCTCTTCTTTGCGGTGGAAGCACGAGTCCTCGGATTAGCTTTAGGAGCCGGGAGCGGCTTGGAGCTGGTGGCAGCAGGGGTCTCTTTCTTGACCATGACTAGAGTAGGGTAACTGTCAAGCTCATCGGGATCAAGGAGGATTGGGACTTTGCTGGAGTCTGCATACAGGGAGTAGAATTTTTTCCTAAATATGCCAAATAAAAACATGTATGCAGGATATTGTGCAGGATCCTTACCAGAAATGTTTGCACTGGAAAGAGGGCTTGGAGATGGTGGAGACGGGTTAAAACTTCTTTCAGCCTCTGGAAGGAGTCTGATAGCGTCGATCCTCTTCTGTGAATCAGCAAGGGGAGGTGCAAGCTTCCTAAAATCAGTTGTATACAAAACAATAAATAGAAAGTTGATCAGTTCGGGATATGGAACAGGATGAGAGGCAGGATTACCCTTAAACCCTAAATCATACCCTTTCTCAACCACTTCACCGGATATTCCGTTCCACCGGGGATTGAGTCTCTTTTTACAAAAAAGAACTTGGATTGCCATTTCTCCTCGTTCCTAGTGGCACGAAGTATCAGCGGCTCGCCGGAGGTGGAGTAAAACAAAAATCTACAGGATCCGTGGCATCTAAGCCGGTATGCTAGGGGGGAGGTCATGAACAGAAAGGTCAGGGATGTGATTCTTCTTGATCTGGTCAAGAACGGACAAGACTCGCCAAAGCATCGGCATTGTTTGGCTAAAAGAGATTTTTGTAATGCTAAAAAACTCGGTAATAAAGTCTGGGAAGGGGAACCGTAACCCTAAGGTGAAAGGAAAGGCACTAAAGCACAACCATTCATCGGAAACCATGTCTGACCGGATTTCCCGGTCAAACGGCCGGAATACCGTCCCTTCCGGAAAGATACCGGAGGATTTGAGGGCCGACAAATGGGCGCTATCAAAGGTACATATTTCTTTCTCCGGATCCTGGAGAAGATTCTGTTGTATGAATGTGGGGGCGGAGTCGCCAGAACTTGATCTTGTTTGCCTTGTCATATTCTCGCCGGAATGCTGGAAAGAATGAGAGAAGAAGATGAAAAAGAGAGAGAAGTTTTTACCTTTTTCTCTTCGGTAAAGAATAAATGGGATAAGGATGAGAAGTTATAGGGTGGTGATGAGTAAATGTAGGCTGAGCAGTTGCAAACAGTCACATCATGGGTCTAATATATTAAATTGCCTCGTTCTTCGTAAAAAAATATGACCGTTAGTGCCAGGATACTAAACGGTAACATTTTTTTGGGACAATTGTTATGGGTGAAATTCTGAGCTCATATCCTGGGAAATATCTTGACTTATATCTTGGTTGTATGATATCTGTTCATATCCGGGATGCTCATTCAGGATATTGGTAACATCCTGAATGGTATCCTCAGGATTACTAACGGGTTGTGTGCAGGAGTACGTGTCCAGGAGCCCAACATTCACGAAGACCCTTTCTCCGGGAGACTCGGTCCAAGTCGTTCAAATGAAGACGTTGAAGCCGCATTACTCGGTCTACAACGTTAACAATGGAATATTCGGGAGCATCCCATATTTATAGGAATTTTAGTTTGTATTTCGTTACTATAAATAGGTGGGTATATCAGATCAAATAGGACATCACAATCACACTCACTACACTCTTACACTCGTTCTCTCGCAATTTTCACTTTCACAAAAGAGCATTGTAACACTTAGCGATCTGGTCGATATCCTGCACTGTATCCTGACGTTTGAAGTAATAAGAAGAACTAGGCAGCTGCGATTGACAGCTCCCGAGGTTTTATGCCGGCGATCTAGATTGATCAAGGGCTTTCCTCGTACATCTCGTGTCATTTCCTTTACTTTTTGCTCATAGTTTGATCGTAGATACAGCTCAATATCCTGAGCCGTATCCTGAAAATTGTTTTTACAAACAACTTAACCAGCATATTTTCAACGCACTTTTTAGCACACTACCTCACTTAACTAATTTGATCACTTAATTGCTTCGATAATTTTTTACCAAAACAGGTATATGATCCTAAAATTATCTCACTTTTTAAACTTTTCGAATATAGGATATTTGATCCTTGATCATATCCTAAACTTTTTAACATAAACTAATTCTTTTACTTTCATTATTAACTTGTAAGTTCAAAGGAATATGCAATAATAATTGAAAGGTAAGTAGACACAGAATGAACAACACAAGATAGCCAAAAGTTAAAGGTTTTATTTATTTATCCATAGTTAAACCCTTCGAAGGTTGTCAAAATTACCTACCACGAGCATCTACCAGCAATACGTGGCCCGTCCGCTGGGGTAGGTAAAGGGTGTCCATATTAACAAAGTTTAAAGTGCAGGAAATAAAGATGGCAGGATAATAGTGGCTTCATCCCCCAAACAGAGGATCCCTCCACCAGCTATCATCCTACCTATTGTCCCAAGGATCCGTGATCCTTAAACCTAAATACTATTGTTCAAGTACAGACCAGCATTGTTTAAAAACACCAACAAACAAAAACCATTAAACCATAAAAAATGGGCTCCGGCCACGTCTAGATAAATCCATCATCGCCCATTGTTGCAGCCTAGACTTTCGCCGCATCATCACCACCAGCTACCTCTTCCACCAGATCCTTCACCCCCTGCTACCAGCCTCAATTGCCAAGACCTCCTCAGCTTCCTCTTCATCATCCAGCTCCGCCAGCTTCTGCTTCCAAGCCTCCTGATTCCAGGCAGACCTGTCAAAAGCAGGATCCTCATCCTCCTTAGCCATTTGAAGCTTGATCTTGAGCATGGCGGTTGTAGCAGAGAACTTTGCCCCTTCCATCACCTCTTCCTTCTCCTGCTGAGCTGTGATCTGGGTCAGGACCAACTCCTTTTTCACCAGGTTAAGATCCTTCTCAAAAAAAGAGATCTTCTTGTCTTTGGCTAGGAATATCTGCTGGAAGTCTAGGTTCTTCTGCTCAGCCTCTTCCAGACTATGATCAAGGAGCATTTGGACCTCAGCAAATTTCTGCATAAAAGAAGCATAAGATCAGGATCTGTTATCCTCATAAAGTAAAGATCAAACTTAAGGATCCAGGATCCTTACCTCGGAGACATACTCCTCGAACTGGTGTTGGATGAGAGGGAGGCCTTCAAGGGGCTCAGAGGCCTTTCTTTTCTTGGCACCCTTGCCACGCGTGCTCATGCCTTTAGGGTTCGTGATGCTGGGACTGGCAGCTAGTTCCTTCTTGATGGACTTTGAGGAAGCAAATGCATCAAGGTCACTGACACTGAACCTGGAAGCTGATCTTGAGGATTTTCCAGCTCCTACAAATGTAAAACACAGATAAGTATTCATATTTTACATTCATTTAAACATTTATTTATTCAAAGAAATGGATACTTACTTGACATTGTGAAGGAACCGGAGGATGCTTCTTGTGAATCCTTTGCTTTGACTTGAAATGTCCTTACGGCAGGATCAAGGTTTCAGAAAGCGGAAATCCTTTCTTGTGTAGCAGGTGTTTCTTGAATGTGAGAAAGCGAGATAGCTGCACAGCAAAAACAGAAAGAAGGATCAGTTATCCTTAAAAGAAAAAGAGTCCTACTATGATCCTTGTCTAAGGATCCCATATCCTACCCTGGGTGATCCATCTTTTGGGAAGGTCTTTCCTATCTGGGATTGAGTCCCTCCTTACAAAGAAGAACTGGTTCCTCCAGTTGGTGTCATTTTTGGTGGTTTTGAGGATTAGATGAGGCTGACCGGGTTTATGCTTGAACAAGAAACGGTGAGAACCATGGCTAACAATATTGTATAACCAACTCAACTCAGGGGCTGTTTGGTAGCTTCTGAATGGTCATTAAGAGGCTACCTCTTAATGGAACCATTAAGAATTTTACAAATGAGAAGGTAGAAGAATGTGACATGAGATGATTTACCATTCAAAGGTTACCTCTTAACCATTCAGACTTGAGGTTACCTCTTATTTATTCAGAGGTTTTAAACCATTAAGAGGTAGCATCTGAATGGTCATTAAGAGGCTACCAAACAGCCCCTCAGACACCCCTATGTTAACACCCTCCTGCTCGATGATGTTTTCAAGGGTATAAAGAACTCTCCACATCATTGGCATGGCCTGTATGCAGCACATGCCTGTGAGTGTGAAGAAGGATTGTGTAAAAGCAGGGAAAGGATAAGAAAACCCTATCAGAAAAGGGGTTGCCAGAAAAGTGACCCAAGTATCAGAAACACAGTCACTCTTCGTTGAAGAGTCAAATGATCTGAAGACGGCTTCCACCGGAAAGCAATGACGTATCCGATCAATCTCAGGATCGGTGAAACGGCAGAGTTCCAGCGAAGGGTTTTTAGTTACACCTGGCTTTTCAAGGGGCTGTCTTTCTTAGGATCCTTAGCAGGTGAGGATCGGAGGGTCATTTTCGCCATGGATGCTCGAAGAATAGAGGATCGGAAGAGAAGAATTTAGAGAGAATGAAGGAGAGATTACCTGTTTGATCTCCGGATGAAGATTTAAAGGGGTGAAACACTCGAATTTAAATGCATCTTGATCCTTATCTCTAACTCTGTATATATAATGATGATTGTCCAGGGAAGTCTTGTCGCTGACTTCATATTCACAACGGCTAGTCCTATTGCAACGGCTATATTTACGCTAACCAACTCGTTCGAGATAAAGCAGAATGTATGACTCATCTAGTTGTATTTAATTCCTCGTATTTTGGGGGCAATTGTTAGGGATGGATTTTTACACCATATGGATCACGGATCCTCAAGTGCAGTCAGGATCATGGATCCTCAGTTTAGTTTGAATTAAGGATCCTCAGAAGACGCTACAGGACTAAGGATCCAGGATCCTCATTATGATCCTTATACTAACAATTGTTTCCATTATATTTGAACTTGTTTTGCAGGAGTATTCGAGTGGGACTTGGTCTTATCGATATTCCAGGGGAATATACCTTCTAATTCTGCACGTGCATGGCCTTCGTGACCGTTGTGGAGATCGTGGGAAGCTAGCATCTTTTTCGGATTGTTAGTTAGCTTAGTTAGTTTTTATTTTTAATGGGGATAACAAGCGTGATAGAATATAATTAGCAACACACACTACTCTCGAGAACTCTCTGCAACTTATTGGCGATTACACACTTTTTGCACACTAGTGATCCTTGTAACAAGCTTGTTATCATCCCGATTTGTACACATTGTTTGTCTAATATAGTTGGTGATCGGTAGTTTCCATCACCCGAGGTTTTTTATGCCGGAGATCATACATTGATCAAGGGCTTTTTCCTCGTATAAATCCTTGTGTCCAACATTCATTTCATTCTTACATTGCTCATACATTTGTTCATTAATTCAAGCATCACACCTCACAAAATCGGATTTGGTTGTATTATCCTTGTGTGATTTTTGACCAAAACATGTACAACATGAATTTAACAAAATACGAGTTTCATTTATGATCCAAGTCTCGGATTTTACAACGATTACAAAGAAAGGACGATTACAGGAACACAAGACTTCCAAAAATAGAAATACAAGTAAGACTTTCTAATTATGGAAAGTACAAAAAAGCAGGGCGTTACACTAAACATGCCAATATCAACCAACAAGCATCATCAAATAAAAACATGATCAATCGCAAGCATTTTTTATTGATCCTTAACAATTAAACTATGAGGGAAACACTAACCGGATGCAAAGTGAAACGGTGAGAGCTTCGAGAGGGAATGAGGGGGCTGTCGTCGACTTCGAAGGAGGGTGATAGAGGTTAGGGTTTGGTGTTAAGTTTTGTGTTTGATAATTATGGGGGTCACACACAGGTCGTGTGTGTGTATGCGATGCATTGTGAGTTGGGCCCAGCCTTCGGGCTTTGTTTGGACCGAGAACATGTTAACATGTTTGGGTCGTAGAGAAGGTGTGCGACCAGGTTTACACATTCTTACATACATACTTATAACATCCATACAATACATAACTCGCAACCATTCAAGTATGATCAAACATTCTAACTATTCAGATAACGTACACGTAAGTCACATCAAAGCACAAAGCATAACAGAACTAATACACAGAAACGGTCTTGCAAAATGCGAGTTGTCACACATCTCGCTACCATATTTCACCTCATAACTTTTTACTCGCTCAAACCCTTATCATTGTTCAGTTAAAGAAAATGCATTTGTGAGGTTTCCTAAATATAAAAGTAAAACGACTAGTAACCCTAGTTTTTCATATCCTAAAATTGATTTAAAAGATCTTTTATATAGGTACGAGTTAGTTAATTATTTAATTGCATTGTTATCTAAGCTTTCAATTAACGTAGCAGCAAACATATAATGTTAATAGCAATAACAATATATACTGATAATGATAAAATTATAACAATATATAACCATTGTTTGTATCTCTAGCATTCATAAATCATAACTGTTTACATCATACACGACACACGTTTTGATCATACACCGCACAAAATTTATTTGAATATTTGATAAACGTCTCAAAAATATTTTTTAATCTTCATTACTAACTATTTGATTTTTTTCTTTTCTTTACTGAACTCATCCAATACACGTGACTATAACCTAGTGCTTAATATAACGACAAACTTTAAACTAATCAAATATTTAAAATATCATGTCAAGAAATACAAAATGTCTTAAGAAAACAAGTGGGAGATGATTATGAAGAGTGAATTGCAAGTTTTATCCTTTATTTATATATCTAATTTCAGTCGATGTTCTTTATCTTTAAAATTGATGAGTTTTGTGCTTAATGTTTCAGAATCTTGCATGTTATGTCGTTTAGCTCTAACCTAATTCATATATGATAAAATTCAAAGTGAATGAACAGTTATAATATTATTAAATTAAAATTAGAATTATTAGAATTAAGAGATGAGCAAATGGTATCGGGTATAGGTACCGGTCTCAAATTTACCAAACCGGTGTATTTTCGGTACCGGTTCTGCACAGGTATTCACCGGTTTTTACCCTCAAATACCGGTGCCGTACCAGTACCAACCAGTACCGACCCGTACCATACTAGGTATATTCGGTACCGGTACCCACTTTTGGGGATTTCGGTAACGGTATTTTCGGTACCGGTTGGTACTGAGCTCACAAATCCTGTAGCAACGCAGCAATGCAAGTAATTGCACCGTTTATATTACTTTTCATACACACAGTAAGTAAACTGTTTTTCGTTTGAATGAGGTTTTATATACACAACAACTTATTTTGCTTTCTTTTTTGTTTTTTTCTATAATGAATGAATTGTAGCATGTAAAATTAACTTGGATATTTAGAATATTGATGAGCAAATCGTATCAAATCCTGTAAACGAACCGGTATCGTATCGGTACCAAATCATTTTCGGTACCAATTTGGTATCCACCTTTTGGCGTTTTCAGAATCGTTACGTTAGGTTCGACACCGGTCTAGCACCATACCTGTATTTATTGATTTTTACCTTCAAATACCATACCGTATTGTACCAAGCATTTTCGGTGCCGGTACCTAATTTCGATGATTTTCTAGATCGATACTTTCGCTGCCGTTACCGGTACCGAGCTCATCCATATTTTAACGTGTTAGCGCCGTAATAACTGAACTGAAAACAACCGAATTTCCAACGTGTAGGACGTGTGGGTCCTATTATTATATATTAGGTTATTTAAAATCGTTTTTTATGCCGGAGTGACTATCCTTACCACGTCATTTTATTTATGTTTTGATATTCGGTATCTGTTTGCCGTTGCTTACACGCCTTTTGTAGTCATTGGGTCCCGCCGCAACGCGCGGGCAAAAAATAACTAGTTAATTTTAAGAGTAAACTGCCATTTTGGTCCCTGTGGTTTGGCCAGTTTTGCCATTTTAGTCCAAATCTCAAACTTTTTACATCTGGGTCCCTGTGGTTTGCATTTTGTTGTCATTTTAGTCCAAAATCCAAAAACCCTCTATTTTAACTGTTGAACACTGATTATTTTGTCCTTTAGTGCAGGGGCATTTTGGTCATTTTGCTTTTCATTTAACATTTTCTTAATTAACATTTTGGTCATCTTCCCCAAATAAATCATCATCATCATCCCCATATAAAACCCTAAGTGACTCTCTCTCTTCTCTCTCTATAAGCAACATAAAACCCCAACTAAAAATGCTCTCTCTCTTCTCTGAAGATGTATCCGGCCCGTCTTCTAGCACGGGTACATCATCTTCTTGACTACATTGTTGTGTATTTCTCCTCGGTTCATTACTCGCATTTCCCTATTAAAATCCCAAAAGATTATAAAATATTAAAATCACATCAGTTTTAAACAAATGTGAAATTCATCACTAAACCCTAATCCTAAAACAGTATTATTAATTCGTCTAAAAACTAAATAATTCATGTTAATTAATTATCAATTAAAGTTCAATTTCACATACAGTAAACACAACATAAATCCCAATAATCAAAACATCAAATAATTCCTAAAAGAACACCCAGAAAAGAAAATAAATAAAAATTTGCAGGTACAAATAGGGTTTCAAATTGGCGACAAAATCTTGAATAATTTGTGATCAATCAACTGAATAATACACCCAAAAAGTAATACAGCTTGAACAACTTTAAAATAGGAAGAATAAGATTATAAGACTTACAGAAGCCGATGAGGGTTTATCGGAAATTGGGTTAAGGATAACGGTGGTAAGATCAGAGACGAAATGAGCGGCTTTACTTCGGATTGACGTGGTCAAACGTTGACGGTCTTGTTGTGGTTGTCTACCCAATTTCATCGTTTTTGGTGGTGGAAGAGGGTGGGAGTGGTGGCCAGAGAGAGGAGATGAAGGTGGGGTCGGATTTGGTGGTTATTCGGCGGCGAGAGATGATGGCGGTGGTAGCCATGGTTGTGGTGGTGTTTGTTACAGAGAGAGTGAGAGATGATGTTGGGGTTTTATGTTGTTTATAGAGAGAGAAGAGAGAGAGAGTCAGTTTTTGGTTTTATTTGGGGATGATGATGATGATTTATTGGGGGAAGATGACAAAAATGTTAATTAAGAAAATGTTAAATGAAAAGCAAAATGACCAAAATGCCTCTGAACTAAAAGACAAAATAGAAGGTTGTAACAGCCAAAAAATGAGGTTTTTGAATTTTGGAATAAAATGGCAACAAAATGCAAACCACAGGGACCCAGATGTAAAAAGTTTGAGATTTGGACTAAAATGGCAAAAGTGCCCAAACCACAGAGACCAAAATGACAGTTTACTCTAATTTTAAACATTTACAAGGCACATAAAAGACAAGTTAGTCATTTCCCCCCTTTTATTTTAAATATGTATCTTAAATAAATAAAGAAAAAAATATATAAAAATCCTAAAACCGTTCTTTTTCTCAACTCCTTTGCCTCCCTCTCTCTAAACAGATGGTGAAGCACCACCGCCACATAACCACCACTTGCCATGGCCATTCCCCACCATCTGAACCCCTACCACCGCATACCCTCACCATCTTCTTCTCATAGTGTTACTCGAGAAAAAGGTTACTCTCTTAGGGTATTATCGACCAAACCTAATATCCATCTCTTTAGCCACTACACGCTTCAACCACTCCCTTAATCTCCTGAATAGTTTTCTGGTGACCGCCATCTATAATCGATTTGCAGGTTTTGTTTGTAATGTATATTCAGTAATTAGTACAATATTTAGTATTTTTTTCTATTAACATGTATGAAACTATTCGTTTTCGTTTCATATAACTACTTGTACATATTAGTGATCATCGAAGACGAGCCAACTAGTTCTAGATTGGTTCGTTGAAAGTATTGTATGAGAGAGAAGGTGATAACTAGGGTTTGGGTGGGTATAAATTGGGGAAAATGGGAAGGGTTGCTGAAATGACTGATTTGCCCTCATATGCAAGTCACATGATTAGATTTAACTGAAAAAATAAATTTGGTTAGGCCTAAAGGGCATAACGTGTAGCATTTTAAAACATTAAGAGGGTGTTTGGGGTTGAGTTGTGAAAATAGATTATGCGTTTTGAATAATCAGAATCAGATAATTAACTGTAACAAAACATGATGTTGAAAGATAGTGTTTGGATTTGATTATGTTGCTTGATATCACAATAATCAGATAATCAACTATTTGAGTGTTTGGCAAATATATATAAACAAGTGAAAATCCTTTTCTAAACGCAAATAATCAATTTTTGGAAAAGTGCGTTTTGTTGCAGTAGGGGGGAGCTGCTGTTGGAAAACTGCGTTTTGTAACTTTCTAAACGCAAATAATCAATTTTTTTTATTTTTTTACCCAAACACTCAAAACTGATTATTTACGATTTCAAAACTCAATAATCTAAAAATCTCCTTCAAAACTCAACCCCAAACACCAAGTACAAAATGCATCAGTTTTAAAGATAAAGGGCACCGTCTGAAATTAGGTATATAGATAAAGGACAAAATTTGCAATTCACTCTGATTATGAATATAAAAGTTTTGTGTGTGAAATTAAGTAAGGATTAATTTTACATGATATTAACGTATAATTATAAAGAAATATAGTTGCAGGATCTAATCGGTGTATTTATTTCATTAGCATCTTAGATATTAGTTCTATGAACCTTGTTAACCACGAACAATTGCTAGGAACAGATTGTTATTGATCATGCTCCGACCAGTTGATCATATTGTTTCTTAACCTGTGAAAGAAATGTGGATTTTCGGAAGAAAAGGTGCATCTGGATTTTCAGCAACTTCAACAGCTGAGGAAGTTACTGAAGGAATACATGCATCTGGTCTTACCGCCATTGTTACTGGTATGATTAGCTTTCCTTTATTATGTTTGATTTGTGGTCGAAAATGGTGTTGGTGTTTATGTAACCGAAAACTGGGTATTTGTGGTCGCAAAGTGGTCACAATTTCCCTGTTGCAACTATTTTGCAACCGAAAATGAGGTGGTGGAAACATGTTGGGGATTTTGTGACGATAAAAACAGTCGAAATGTTTCGACTGTTTTTGCGACCGTATTGCCTTTTACAAGGTAGCTACAACTTCTCTTCTCTTTGAATCTGTGTTCTGAGGTTCAAATATAGGGAAATTACTTTTGTTTATGTTATGAAGTTAAATATGTATAACACAAGATGACCATTCTTACGCGTTACCTAGTGCCCTAGTGCTCAAGTATGGTGTTTGTCGCACACAAAAGTGGCGTGGATTTAGTTTTTTTTCCTCGAATACAAGAATCAAGATAGATGGTATTTAGGTGTAATAAATGCTAAAAAATACCATTTTTAATGTACTTTCTGACTTTTAGTTGTCTTTGTTAATTATTAATGTCTAGTCGCTCATTTTTCTCTAAAAACAAAACTCAAAGCATTTGTCTTTTATTCTTGGTTTTTCTTATGTGTGATGGCTAAATTTTATTACCTATTTTATTTATTTGTTAATTTATATTTTTAATTGAAGATAAGATTATTTGTAACGCTTTTAACTGCGTGTCATTGTTAAAGTGGCACGTCATCGCCACTTAGGGAGTGAGCTTTTAACTAAACCACACTTTCATACAGTTGTGGTAGTTTTAACTGAAAATTAAATAAAAGAACAAAAAAGTTAATGTGTGATTGGTTGGAAAAATCATGGGCCCCACTCATTCTCCTCTCACGCCCGCCAAGTCAATGGTGGGGGTGCCCAAGGCGCGACCAGTAGAACAGATTGATGAAAAACTTAAATGTAATAAAAAAAATCAAAGTTTGTCTATTATCATAATCATCTTCATTAGATTCATCTATGATTCTTCAACAGCTAGCACATGACCCTTAGTCATTAAAACTTTTGTTTGTTTCTAAAATTAAAAAAAATAATAATAACTTTTGTTGAATCTACAAATAACAGAATTTTTATAGAATTTTTGGTTTGGCTATTAGCCAAATCCCCATCATCCTAAGTTATGTGCATGCACTGATCAGGAGCTACAAGTGGTATTGGGTCTGAGACAGCACGAGTCCTTGCATTGCGTGGAGTACATGTAATCATGGCAGTAAGAAACACAGAAAAAGCGACACAAGTTAAAGAAACTATACTTAAAGACATACCAAATGCTAAAGTCGATATAATGGAGTTAGATCTAAGTTCTATGGCATCAGTACGGGACTTTGCAGCCAAATACCAGTCATCGGGTCTTCCCCTACATGTTCTAATGTAAGTAACCATATATAACATGCATAACATCTTGAAATGGATCAGTCGAGCGCAGTCAGTTGAATAACGGGTCATAATTGCTGGTCTGTTTTGCTGCTAGTAATAATGCAGGTGTTTTGTCTCCACAATTCAAGCTTTCGAACGAGAAGATTGAACTGCATTTTGCGACTAATCATTTAGGTGTGTTTGAATGCATTGATCACTTTTGATTATGAATTTGTTGCTATCAGGGGTGACAAACGAACCCTGACTTGACAAATTTCGAACAAAACAATCTCCTTACAAAACAAACTTTTGATTATCAATTCATCGGTTTTCAGGTCATTTTCTTTTGACGAATCTGTTGTTAGAGACAATGAAGACAACTTCATATGAACAAAACACAGAAGGACGAATAATCAATGTATCATCTGAAGGACATCGTTTTGCATACAGTGGACCTTTATCTGATTATATGAACAATGAATCAAGGTTAAACAAAACACAAAATCGATCTCCTTACAAAACAAACTTTTTTGCAAAATACATCGACTTACTTACTGTATTATTCATGCAGTTATAGTTCCATATATGCTTATGGACTATCAAAACTGGCTAATATACTTCATGCTAACGAGCTAGCAAGACTTTTGAAGGTCACTTTAGTCCTTTTGCTGTCTTTAACTGGTATTGACTTGATATGAGACTATATATATAACTGACCCATCTTGATCATTAGGAGGAGGGGGTTAACATCACTGCAAATTCATTACATCCTGGATTCATCGACACCGAGCTTTTTCGTGGCCACAATATTTTCTCCAGTATGTATGCAACCCTTCAAATACTGACTAGAAACTTGTTTTAAAGATCATGTTTTTGTTAACCTGTTTCTGTTTCCGTCACAGTTATTTGCAACCGGATTTTGAGGTACTTTATAAAAGATCTTTCACAGGTGTGTAATGTAGGTTTGTTATAGCATATACATTCATTAGAAATAGACACATAGGCGTATGCATTTGTTTGGTTAATTACTCCTGGTGTTTTCGATCAGGGTGCCGCAACGACATGCTATCTAGCTTTAAACCCACAGGTGAAAGGCGTCACAGGTGAGTTTTTTGTTGATAGTAACTTGGCAAAACCGTCAACGAGGGCAAAAGATCAAGAGTTAGCCAAGGAGTTGTGGGAGTTTAGTATGGGCTTGACTAGCTCAAAGTGAGTAAAGATTTAGTATGTTGATGTATATGGTGAAATAGTATATCCTTGTACTTCTATAATATATTTGGGACCCAAGAAACAAATTTCCTATCGATATGTTTCGGGTTATAATAACCAAATAAAGAGTTAAATGCTTGGTTGGTCCCTGTGGTTTTCAAAAATTGCAGACTTGGTCCTAGTGGTTTACTAATTACACGCGTGGTCCCAAAACTTGTCAAAAATGAACTCGGTTGGTCCCCAGCCCTAACATCAGTTAAATTTCTCAGTTAAGTTCATGTTAAATGACCAAAATACCCTTGCTTATTATCTCTCTTTGTAATCTGCATCATCTTCATCACCATCATTATTTCTCCCCCAGGTTCTCTCTCTAACCCACCACCACCATACACCACCAGTTTTTACAAAGACTCTGAGTTTCTCTCTATCTCTCTATAAAGAAAACAACCACCAAGAATCACCATAACCATCATACACCACCACCACTATGCAACACCTCCTCACCTGCAACCATACACCACCACCATCATCAGAGCAGCCATACACGAATACAGTCAGATCAGTTAGCGGTGGAGGTGGTTGTGGCAAATAGCGGCGACGGTTTAGGGTTTTTCCGGGGGTGTCATGACGGTGGTGGTTCAGGGATGATGGGATGGTGGTGAAGCCATCGGGTGACGGCGGCGGCTGGTTTTAGGATGTGGTGGTCTGGTTGTTCGGATCTGCTCTATTCTTCATTTTTGCTTATAATTTCTGGAGATTGTTGAATTAGGGTTGTGATTTGTGAGTTTTTGGTGAAACTTGTGTCACCGGCGGATTTGGCGGTGTTGCAGTGGCGTACAGATTTGGGGGTTGTGCAGTGGTGTGCGGATTTGGGGACGTCGTCGTGTTCTTTGTCTGCTAATGGTGGTGGCAGGTGTGGTGGGTGCGGACGGTGGAGGTGGTGGGTTACAGTTACACTATCGGATCTTTTGAATTTGTTTAAATTACCCAAATCTTCATATACACTCTGTTTTTTTTTATCCGGCCCGGATTGATTAGAATTCGGGTCAAGTGTTGTATGACTCGGTTAGGGTTTTAGAATAGGGTGGTCGCAGGTAGGTGGTGGGTTAAAGTGCTGGTCTATTACGGTGAACGACGGATTGGCGGTGGAGTTGTAGGGTCGAACGGTGGCAGGAGTTAAGGTTAAGGGAGGCAGTGCATCCGCTGAAGTAGTGGAGATCGGTTGTTTATGGTGGGGGTGATATCTCACTCAAATTCTGTTATCCGTTTTTGATGGTGGTGGTGGGGATTGATGGCGGTGGTGGTTGGGAAGATGATGCAGGTGATGAAGATGATGCAGGTTGTGGTGGGTTTTTAAAAAAAATGAACTCAGTCGCACAGTGAAGAAGAGAGTTAATAAGCAAGGGTATTTTGGTCATTTAACATGAACTTAACTGAGAAATTTAACTGATGTTAGAGCTGGGGACCAACCGAGTTCATTTTTGACAAGTTTTGGGACCACGCGTGTAATTAGTAAACCACTAGGACCAATTCTGCAATTTTTGAAAACCACAGGGACCAACCAAGCATTTAACTCCCAAATAAAAGTAATAATTTTCATTCATTCAAAAGACTCGTTTTCCACATAAAAAAACTAAATTTGAACCCGCATGTTTCATTTATATAAAAACTAGTTTCAGACTATTTAAACTCACTTCAAGTTTAAAAATATTTATAAAAATTACTAGTAGCCTCCTTATTCATGCTTTTTTTAACTCAATATGAAAATATGTATAATTGTTTTGGACAATAAACTTGGTTGGGGCAAAGAATTTTTAGGCAAAATAATTGGCGGGGACGGACCTATATAATTTTAAAATTTCGAACGAAATTACACTATTAACCGAAACATTAGCGGAGACTGGTGCACCCATTTGTCCCTTAAAAGTGCTGCCCTTGATGTGATGTGTCCCTAATACATTTTCCAAGTTTTGGTTTTTTTAATCTTAAAGTATTTATTCTTTCTTTCTATGATATGTGATGATTGTTGGGAATCAGTGGTTCAAAATAGCGGAAGCGATTTATATATAAAACTCATTAAGTCCGATTTTATATATAAAAACTCATAGTTAAATTTATTAACCCGGTTAATAAATATTCCCAATCAGGATCAAGATTACACACGTATAAACAAATAAATAAACAATCATAGAGAGTTTAGTAATCAACCTTTGACAACTACACCGGGATTGTAACACGCGGGTTACAACGAATCCTCGCTAGTAGGAAGTTCAGAAAAAAATGTGAATGCTCGAGCAGAAATATCAAGGATGTTTGGTATGGTTTTTCTTCTCATCATTTCTTCTGCACGTTTATGTGCTATTTAAATCAAATTGCATTTTCACCTTTTTAGAAAGTGAGCAATTATCATTTCATAGTGGACAATTATCATCTCATAGTGGCCAACTATCATTATAGTGTGCCATTATCATCTTGTAGTGGGCATATACAATATTATAGAATTGTCGACATATGAAGCCAAAATGATTTGTTTGAGTTATAATATAACACTTATCAAATTGTCTAATATTTGATACATTATATTTATAAAACTCAATCTTACACCAAACCCCTTGATATTATACTCTTATAACCTTCTTAACAATAAATCTAATTAATATTAAGTCCCTCGAGTTCAAATATTATAATTTCAGAAATAATAACCCACCTTTTCGTGAACATATACGATTCGTGTACCAACGTGTAACTCTTCGGATCGTACCGAGTTGGTTACGTTGACATTCAATTACATCGGATATATATCTCCAACAATCTCCCACTTGGACAATTTTAATTAAAATGAGTCAACGTGTGCAGAGTTGGACGACTAGCTTCATCGCACTGCTCCTAACACGGTATGACAATTTACAGTCGTCAACTAGTTCTTTGAGTTCAAGTAACACTTTACTTAACCAAATACTTTAGCCCTGATATTCCTATCAATAAGTCCCTTCTGTATAGAACATTCGTTGATCATAAGACATGGATCATTCATTCTTATATAGTGATCAACCATTCTCTATTCTCGTCCTTAATTCAAAATGGTCTACCAAACTCTTTAGTCCGGGCGTGGCCACGCGTTTATTCCAGTTTGAGTTAACGTGGGCGCCAGAATGCCTAAACTTCTAATCACATAGAAGTACAGAATTCCATCAGCATCATACAACTCCCACTTAATCTTGGATTTTTCCCAACGCTACCCGGATTACTACCCATGTTTCAGGACAGTGTTAGATAACATCAAAGATTGTCCTTGATCTATGTAGTTTAATATGTGCCTAAGGAAAAAGGACAGATTGAACATATCAATATCAAAACATCTCATGACTTAGATCCATGGAGATCGTTTTGAAGCGAGTCACATCCAATATCATTCCCAAGTGATATCTGTGAATTTTGATTCTCAAACTCTTGAGTTATTCATCTCATGAATACAATCATCTCAATTCACAATATTCTTACATTCAAATTCATTCCCATGTAATTTGATCGACTACGGATATTTTAGAATACGCTTATTCAAGGATATAAACATACAAATAACGAACAC
This sequence comes from Helianthus tuberosus, assembly GCA_030545235.1. Lineage (NCBI taxonomy): Eukaryota > Viridiplantae > Streptophyta > Magnoliopsida > Asterales > Asteraceae > Helianthus > Helianthus tuberosus. Next base: position 2,046,297 of record CM060390.1, read on the forward strand.
AGTTACAAAATAATTAAACTTGCATTTAACCAATAAATCAAATAACTTATTTCAATGTAACTGTTGTAGTTCAAGATTAAAACACCAATACTAACTACAGATCATGCCCACTGTCTAGCAAATCTAAGCCCTATTTTTTCAGCATGCTCCTCATGTTTAGCTTGAGGCAAAGGCTTAGTAAAGGGGTCAACCAGATTTAGATCTGTATGAACTTTGCTTATTACGATGTCTCCACGCTCTATTATCTCTCTAATATAGTGGAATTTTCTGAGTATATGCCTTGTGGTTTGATGCGACCTTGGTTCCTTTGCAAGAGCAATGGCACCATTTTTGTCACACAGCATCTCGATTGGTTTCTCTATGCTAGGCACAACGTCAAGATCAGTAATGAATTTCTTCATCCAGGCAGCCTCCTTAGCAGCATCCGATGCAGCATTGTATTCTGATTCACAGGTGGATTGAGCAACCACACTTTGCTTCGAGCTCTTCCAAGTAACAGCCCCACCATTCAGAATGAAAACATATCCCGTCTGTGATCTTGAATCGTCACGATCAGTCTGGAAACTTGCATCAGTATAACACTTAACTGATAGCTCCTCATCCAGCCCTCCATATATTAAGAACATATCCTTAGTCCTTCTTAAGTACTTAAGAATGTTCTTCACTGCAGCCCAGTGGCTCTCTCCCGGATTCTGTTGATATCTACTCGTCATGCTAAGAGCATACGAGACATCAGGTCTGGTACATAACATGGCGTACATTATGGAACCGATAGCAGAAGCATATGGAACTCTTTCCATTTTCTTCTTTTCCTCTTCGGTCTTAGCACACTGCTCGCCATTAAGAATGGTTCCATGTGCCATGGGCAAGAGCCCCCTTTTTGAGTCTTGCATTGAGAAGCGTCGTATGACCTTATCAATATATGTACTTTGACTTAGACCTAATAACCGCTTTGATCTATCTCTATAAATCTTTATTCCTAGAATATAAGTGGCTTCACCAAGATCTTTCATTGCGAAACATGTTCCCAACCAAGCCTTAACATCTTTTAGCATAGGGATATTGTTTCCAATGATTAGTATGTCATCTACATACAGAATTAGAAAAGTGATATAGCTCCCACTAGATTTCTTGTAAACACATGGTTCATCTTCGTTTTTAATGAAACCAAACTCTTTGATTTTCTGATCAAAACGAAGATTCCAGCTGCGAGATGCTTGCTTTAGTCCATAGATGGATTTATTTAGCTTGCACACCTTATTAGGATTCTTTGGATCAACAAAACCTTCAGGTTGAACCATATAGACATCTTCAAGTAAGTGTCCATTAAGGAACGCGGTCTTGACATCCATTTTCCATATCTCATAGTCATAATATGCAGCAATAGCAAGCAGAATTCTAATAGACTTAAGCATGGCTACTGGCGAAAAGGTTTCCTCATAATCAATTCCTTGAGTTTGAGTGTACCCTTTTGCTACAAGCCTTTCTTTGTAGGTTTGCACATTTCCATCCATAACGGTCTTCCTTTTGAAGATCCATTTGTTTCTGACAGTCCGACATTCGGTAGGAAGATCAACCAAATCCCATACCTGGTTATCATACATGGATTGCATCTCTATATTCATGGCTTTTTGCCATTTCTTGGATTCTGAATCCAAAATTGCAGCTTTGTAAGTAGCAGGTTCAGCTTCATCAATCATGAAGATATCGTCATACCTTTCAGGTGCACGACGACCCCTAATACTTCTTCGAACACTTGGTGTTTCTGTTGTTTCTTGAGTCCTTTCAGGCTCAACTTCAACAACTGGACCAGTTACTTTTGGTTCTGACTCAACATTTGATTCAGTCACTTGTGATTCTCGAATTTCTTCAAGATCCACATGGTTTTCTCCAATCCCCCGCACCAGAAGCTCTTCCTCCAAGAAAGTGCCTCTGCGTTTAGTGAAAACTTTATTTTCAGTGGGGTGGTAGAATAGGTAACCAATCTTTTTGGCGTATCCGACGAAAACCACTTTTTCACCTCTGGGATCTAGTTTATCCGAAGATTCTAGAGTGACATAAGCATCACATCCCCAGACCTTAAGATAGGATATTTTAGGTTTCTTTCCATGCCATATCTCATAAGGTGTTTGGTCAACCTTCTTTGTTGGAGCTATATTCAAAATTCTTGCGGCAGTTTCTAGAGCGTAACTCCAAAAGGAGCGTGGGAGGGTTGTTCGACACATCATAGATCGAATCATATCTAATAGAGTTCGATTTCTCCGCTCAGACACACCATTATGTTGTGGTGTTCCAGGTGGAGTGAGTTGTGAAATTATTCCACAATCCTTTAGATGGTCGATGAATTCCTGACTAAGATATTCACCGCCTCGATCTGATCGAAGCATTTTAATAGTTCTATTTAGCTGATTCTCTACTTCGTTTTGGTATTCCTTGAACTTTTCAAATGTTTCATGTTTATGCTTCATAAGATAAACGTAACCATATCTACTGAAATCATCAGTAAATGTAACAAAGTATCTTTCTCCATGTCTTGACATTGTTCTGAATGGACCACATACATCTGTATGTACAAGTCCTAACAGAACATTAGCTCTTTCTCCAACATTTGGAAAAGGTGTGTTTGTTAACTTTCCACTTAAGCAAGATTCGCATTTCCCAAACGACTCAGAACACTTTGAATCTAATATTCCTGCGGTTTTGAGTTGTTTAACATGATCCTCGCTTATGTGACCAAGTCTACAATGCCACATATACATATTATTAAAGTCTAACTTATTACGTTTATGAGAGATGTTGCATAATAAGTTATTGTCTTGGATTTCTATCTCATAGATTCCATTGTTTGGTTTTGCATTAAAGTAAAATATATCATTAAAATAAGCAGAAATAAATTCACCATTAAAACGATAATTAAAACCTTGTCCATGCAAAACAGAAACCGAAACAATATTTCTAGTAACACTAGGAATAAAATAAACATTGTTCAAAACAAGTTCTAAACCAGAAGGAAGTAAAAGAACATATTCTCCAATTGCCTTCACAGCAACTCTTTGTCCATTTTAACACCCTAAACAGTTTAACCTTAACACAACGCAGCGGAAATTCGAGTCTTGAAATTTCTTTCATGACATACATCTTGACATTCTAAAATTTCATTTTATAATATAAGAACATAACTTATGAACACTAAATTACATATTTAAAACATTCCCGTACAATCTGTCTTGTGACTCGATCCTCGATCCCAATTCTCGGATATCCTCCTGACTGGTACTACCTGCGCTCACCACATAAAATTCATACATTAGTATGCATTATAAACATACAAGGTTTGTTCACGTTTACTTCTCGTTTCATTTACTCTTTACATTCCAGTTTTTCCATCCTGTCATACCATCCGTGGTGAGAATTTCCTTGCCATTCCTGCATTTCACTTCTAACTCCATGTACACGAATAAACAACGTAAACACTTGATCGTATCAAAAGAGTTCCATGCATACCTAAACTTCATACACACTATCTCCATACATACATACGTACACACATACCTGTCAACCTACACACAAACTTACATACAATTACATATCAAACATTCTATATGTATCTACATATATACATACCCACATCGTCACGTACGATCATGTCATCACACCTATATACATTCACACATACATACATACGTACATGCATACATACACCTTATTACATGCCTTCACACAAACCTACATACGTGCATACATTCGTACATACTCACTTTCGTATATATACATACTTCCTACATACACCCATACATACAATTTACTCTTAGGTTTATAAAACATACATACGTACATGCCTACATACTTACTTACATATATATTTATAACCACCTGCTTTAACATACCCAACCCATACTTACCTATTCATATACCTCTTCATATATCCTTATGTACTTGCTTACACACTATAATCTTACATACATTTGCGCATACACGCTCACATACATTTCTACATACGTGTATAGAGATATACAACCTCCATACATACCTATCCACCCATACGCTTACCCTAATGGTCACAAAACATGAGTTAAACTAGTCATACGCGACTTAAAACGCGTTTAAACGAGTTCCCGATACAAAACGGAGCTAACAAACAACTTTCGCCAAACAGCCACCCCGTCGCGCAGCGCGACGCCCTAAAACAAACAGAATGTTTGTTGCTGCTGTGCTGCAGATTCCCAGCACGTCCGCGTTTCACGGAAACGGTCATAACTTCTTCGTTATTGGTCCGTTTTACCCGATTCTTTTTCCTACGCGTCCATAATTTAATTCCCCATCTAATGGAACTAAAATCCAACATCCGACTTAATAAAATTTCAGACTTTTAACTCTTCGGCTTATTACCCTTTTACCCAACTTTGACCCGTTCATGCATTCATCAACGTAACTTGTTCGTTTTACCATAACCTCTTATAAACATAATGATATCAATGACGTCTATCATAAATTACCAAATTCTTGGATGTCTTGCATCCTCTTAACACATTATCATTCATATGTTCATTTCGACCCGTTAAGGGTATTCACACATTAATTGGTCTATGACTAACCAAACCATCATCCCCACTTTCATACTTGTCCAAAACATTACACTAATCGAATAACTTGTTTCTAAGCTATTTTTAGGATCGTTTACCTCAAAATACCCATCAAGGGCATTTTGGTCAACCTTAAACCCATCATTTACGACGAAAGACTTTAACACATATTTGACCTCAAACATCATGTTTAATTCATTACATCACTGTATTACTTACTTGTACTAAGAAGTGATTACAGAAATCACTTACCTTATGCGTCCGTGCTCGTATCCGATTCCTTGCCTCTTCTTGACCCGTTAACACTTCATGCTTGAGTCCGTCTCGACGTGATTCCTATACTTTCATTTCATCGAAATCACGCTCTTATTAGCATACACCTTTGTACATGTAACAATCATATCACTCGCATAATTCACACTTAACTTTCCTTAGTCATTTCTAACAAGCATTAAAATACTCAATCAACTTCATATAATCATATCCGTATACGTTAAACTCATGTAACTCATCATGTCATTACATTTAACACGGATTGCTATAACATGTATCATACGACTTCCCATCAACCTACATTTACGACAACGAGTCAAATCATGTTTCTTATACTTAGTTAACTTTCAAAAGTCAACCATTAACCATACTTAACTATCGACTTATCATCATATACCCGTAACATCATAATCGACTATACGGACGACACTATATACATCTTATCATATGCTTGGTGTACGTACCACCTTTTAAGCATAACGTACAACTAATTCATGCATGAATCCTCTAAACTCATACATAACTCGTCAAATCCTTCTACTAATCATCATATATCATTCCAAATGAACATTAAACATAACATCATCATATTCCTATACTTTCATTTAACAATAATTCATCATACCCACATAATACATCAATCATTCAACAAAACTTGAACATAGGAGGTGATTCTAGTCATCCTCTTCACCCTAATTAACGGGTTTCACCTCTAATCATCAAATTAACGCAAACCATACATAACCCATGTTCTATACGAGGATTCTAACCCTTGTACATGATCAATTTCATATTAACTCACGGATTAGAACATAACCCACTTCACCCATGATCACCAATCTTAGATTTAAGACATACCTTATGATCCCCTCGTGTTGGTGATCATTAATCCATGCTAGGTTATGGATTTCAACTTCATCTTGCCTTCCAATTTGAGCTTAAAGGCGATTTAGGGTTTGAGGCTCCATGGGAGCCTCCTGATCTTTCTCAAACACACACGATGTGTGTGTTTATGTGTGTGTTGATTTCTTTTTAATTAGTAAATCAACTTTCATTTGTTCCACTTTAGCCCCTCGGGTTTACCTTTAAAACATAACTGACACTACCTTCATCATTTAATACTTTTGACCATGCCCTTAACTAGGTTAAATAGCCTAGTTATTTATTTTCCTGACGTGTCACATAAGAACATACAACAAATATTAACATTCAGATTTTGGGGCGTTACATCCATTGCCAACATGGACCTCCAAGTCGCCCTGTTTCAGCTTCTTAATCTTTCTTAGCCCCTGCAAAGCATTACAAATGTGAAAACCACATCCTGTGTCAAACACCCATGTTTTGCCAGAAAAAGAAAAGATTTCAATAACAAATATACATGAGGACTCTCCTCCTGAAGCCTTGGCTTGCTTCAGTTCAGCCAAATACTTAGGACAGTTTCTCTTCCAGTGCCCGATTTCATTACAATGAAAACATTTGGCATCCTTCTGAGACTTCTTGTTTGCAACAGATTTGCCCTTGCCCTTCCCTTTGCCCTGATGGCCCTTTTTCTTGGTGTTAGGTTTCTTGACCTGACCCTCCTTGATCATCAGTACTGGTGCAGTCTTGCTGGGTATATTCACCTCAGCAGTTTTGAGCATCTGATGCAGCTCTGCAAGTGTCTTCTCCATCCCATTCATATTGTAGTTCATAGTGAACTGATCATACGACTTGGGCAATGAGTTGAGGATAATATCTCCAGCTAATCCATCACTCAAGGGGGATTCCAGACGAGCCAAGTGATCAACATATGCCTTCATTTTTAGCACATGAGCGCTAACTGATGTACCATCTTACATACGAGTGGTTATGAGTGATCTCATCACATCAAACCTTTCATGACGAGCCTTCTGTTGGAACATTTCTACCAGGTGCTCATTCATCTCGTATGCCATCATATCCTCCATGGACTTTTGAAGTTCAGGGATCATGGATGCCAGCATCAGACATGAGACTTTCATAGAGTCATCATAATGCTTTGCATAGCTTCTGTATGCAACAGTTTGCTGATTGATGGGTTCATCAGGGAGTGGCGTATAAAGAACGTACAGTTTGTTCTCCGCTTTGAGAACAATTTTCAAATTGTGGTGCCAGTCCATGAAGTTGGGTTGGTTAAGTTTGTCCTTCTCTAAGATGGACTTGAGAGAGAATTGGGAGGAATTGTTTTTGTTTGACATCTTCAAAATTCAGAATTAATTAATTAGTATTTTATGTTTTAAATATCTTAATATAATTTTATGACCCAAAACAAAATTTTTAATTAAGACGAGACCCCGATTCATCAAAACACAGTGAACTGTCTAAAGCACTATCCACTAGTATGATTATGTAGGTAAACAACGATTGTTAATTGTGTCCACTACACAACTCTCCATTTGGGGTTTTCGTTTAAAAGCGAAGTATGTTTAACCCCAACTATGCCCACTTGTCAAACGAGTGATGTTTTGTCCTTTACTATTAACTGTAACAGCGGCCTATGTTACACAGGAAACGCGATGATTAACTTCTTTCATGATGGACTCCCAGATGCAGGGTATGGCACTAACATTTAGGTTCGATTTAGAATGAAGTATTAATTTGTTAAGGTTGGCATAAAACATCAATTTAAAATTTGGGATTTATTTTAATATTTATCAAAAATATTTTGAATAACTCGTAGCATGAGGCGAGTTATACAATGGTTTATAAAATCCAATTTTATTTGATTCGTGATAACAGGAACTCCTTTCCACACTCGACTCGATATAGTTTTAAATACCCTATTAAACTATGTTGGTCGTTATATCGCGAATAATCTTGTTTTAAATTTTAATAAAACTCTTTTATTAAATTTACTTTTCAGTTTTATAAAACTTGTTTTAATAAAACTGTTGTCTTGATTGTAAAATTATTTAATTTTGGGTTATCTATATTATTTACGATAAATAAAACACAACCACACAATAATAAATAATTGAATCGAGCCCCTAGTTGGTTGCCCGTCTCGTTTTAGCCAGAAACGAACTAGTCTAAAGGGTTTCAAAATCTAAAAATTTAAATCTCCCACTTGACCTGCGATCTCTATTTTCATGGTACCTGTTCGCCATTTATCTTGATATTATTTGTCTTTTTCTTGATCTTGTACTTTTGAGATTACAATAAGATTTGTAATTACAATAAAACAAATCTAATCTAATCCTATCTATTACATCGGATCCATTATCCGCCAAAAATAGAAATCAAAATAAAATAAAATTATTACATCGGATCCAAATATCCGCAAAATAATACAAACCAAAGATAAAATAAAATAAAAAAATAAAACAAACACAACCATGACAAGGGTCGTAACCTAGGGCTCGATTCATATCACAATCCAAAGACAACCAAAAGTTTTGATCTTTTGTCAAAAAAAAACTTTTGACAAATAAAACATAGATCAAATTTTATATCCTCTACCATCTATATGCGTGTAACCGTGGCTTTGATACCACTGTTGGGAATCAGTGGTTCAAAATAGCGGAAGCGATTTATATATAAAACTCATAGTTCAATTTATTAACCCGGTTAATAAATATTCCCAATCAGGATCAAGATTACACACGTACAAACAAATAAATAAACAATCATAGAGAGTTTAGTAATCAACCTTTGACGACTAAACCGGGATTGTAACACGCGGGTTACAACGAATCCTCGCTAGTAGGAAGTTCAGAAAAAAAATGTGAATGCTCGAGCAGAAATATCAAGGATGTTTGGTATGGTTTTTCTTCTCATCATTTCTTCTGCACGTTTATGTGCTATTTAAATCAAATTGCATTTTCACCTTTTTTGAAAGTGAGCAATTATCATTTCATAGTGGACAATTATCATCTCATAGTGGCCAACTATCATTATAGTGTGCCATTATCATCTTGTAGTGGGCATATACAATATTATAGAATTGTCGACGTATGAAGCCAAAATGATTTGTTTGAGTTATAATATAACACTTATCAAATTGTTTAATATTTGATACATTATATTTATAAAACTCAATCTTACACCAAACCCCTTGAGATTATACTCTTATAACCTTCTTAACAATAATCTAATTAATATTAAGTCCCTCGAGTTCAAATATTATTATTTCAGAAATAATAACCCACCTTTTCGTGAACATATACGATTCGTGTACCAACGTGTAACTCTTCGGATCGTACCGAGTTGGTTACGTTGACATTCAATTACATCGGACATATATCGATTAGATTATTTTAATATTTATGTTTCTCAAACGGATATGATGTGATGATAAGATGGTTTTCATTTAATGAAGGGCTTAAATCCTTCATGATAAAAGGTATACATTATTTAGAAGTATGTTATGTTTAGTACTTTATTCATTAATTTCAATTCTTTGATGAAGTCTTGAAGATAAAAGAACATGTTTATCCCTCTGGGCCTCTGGGCTCTGGCTATTCTTCAGCCCATATTTTAAGTGGACTATACTTTTTGAGTTTTAGTGGATGGGACAGATGGGTCCATCGGACAGATAGGACATAAGGTTAATAAAAATTCATATATGATAATAAAGGAACTGAATGAACAGTTCATATTATGCTGGTGGAACCTGATTGGGCCTATACTTGACTGAAGGCCTCATCAGCAGATGAGACACGTGTTATCTCCTCTTGAGTGCATCTGGAGGGAGGTGGTAGAAAACCACCAAACCCTTCAAACATTAATCTCTTCAATATCCTGTTAGAGAAAGAGACGGCCAAGAAAGAATGCAGAGTGAGAACCGTTTCCACGGTGGGTTGCGGCGGTGTTCCAAGGCGGTGGTTCTGCCGCCGGTGATGGCGGTGGTTTGCTGAAGAAGAGGCGGTCCGGTCTGTTACTTTCCACAACAACCCATGTTTTCACGCTCTCAACCTATTTTAAGAGAGAAATCGAGGGAAAAAAAGAGCAGCAGCAGAATCAAGAGGGATGGAGGTGGTTGTTGGCGCGGCAGACGTGGTCGAAGGCCATTCTGTGCTCCGATGATGGAAACTACGGCGGTATTGTTAGAAAACCACCACCCAAAATATCTTCATCTCCATCTTCCTCCCGATCTCTCCCCTTCGTCGTCTCCGGCGATCCGATTCACCGCCGCATAATCCGATGAAATCAGGAGAGATCTCAATCATCTCATTATCTCAAACTCAATTGCAACCGATTATTATCATTTTTTTTATAAATTTCATCCGCAGATATGAACGAGAAAGCTGGCGTTTCCAAGGAGCTCAATGCTAAGCATCGAAAGGTCTTGATCTGTGTTTCATTTTATGTGTTTTTAGGTTAAATTGTTAGTTTACGATTATTTGATCTGTTTTTTATCTACTTTTGAGTACTTGTGATTATTTGATTTGTTTATATTAAAAAACCCATGCTATGAATAGTGTCAGGGGTGTTTTCATTGGTTGACAGAGGCGGCGTTTGCAATCACATTCTTCCATGTGTAGATCCCAAATCACGCCACATCCTGCCTATTTCCGGTGGTCAAAAGCAGGGAGTGGCCATCGCGAGGTCGTTTCTAAGAAAAGCTAAGAGGATGCTACTAGATGAAGTTACAAGTGTACTAGATGCAGAGCCAGAGAAATGCATTCAAGGGGCTCTCGAGCGCGTCTGCCAGGGAAAACGACGATTGTTGTAGCACAAAAATTATCAACTATACGAAAGGCTCATGTAATGGCAGTGATTGATGATGGGAAAGTGGCTGAACAAGGGTCTCACTCGCATCTGCTAAAGAAAGTCAGAAACCACCCTGCGAAAATGATGCAGTTGCAAACATTCTCACACAAGAAGGCTGCGAATATGGCTTAGGGGGGTTTGGGTTCGAGTTCTAAACACCAGACAGATGGGTAGTCAGTTAAAACTATCAAATTTTTATCATACAAATAGTAATATAATTATAAATAGTAGTATAGTAATAGTAACAATAACAATTATTTACAAATATCGTAGTGTGTTCATGGAATGTTTTAAAACTAACGGTATACTGATATACAACTTCTACCAAGAATGTTTTAAGGAGTCCACAGTTCCATTGCATGCATTTTAATTTGTTTACAAATGTACATCCAAGAGTTAGCTAAATTTAATTGTTTTTCAACTAGAAATGTTGGTTAAGTAATATTAAAATCCTTTCCTGTTGAGAAACAATTTTCGGTACCGAACCGTACCCTACCGACCAATTTCCGGTGTTGGTATACTTCGGGACTGGTTCGGTATGGTACCGGTATCGTAGCCTATCTTTCGGTATCGGTACCCATTTTTCCTGTCTCTCGGGACCGGTACTCTTGGTACCGGTTTAGTACCTAGCTCATCCCTAATCTATAAATTATAAAAATTTCAGTTTGTTAGTGACATTGTCCGGTTTTAATGTTATTTTTAATAATTTTGAGTCATCTTCCAAATTTTATCCTTTCGATAAACTCCACTTGAATTGTATGCAAGTCTGTTTTTGTTTAGTCATAGAAATAATTTTAACTTCAATAAGACAGTAATACCATCAAAACACGCTTATCTAATAAAAAATGAAAGAACGATGCTTGCAATCTATTTTTATAATACTTTATTTATGAAAATCGACGCATATGAGGGTTATTTATAGCTTCACAGTTAGGTGGAGATTCAACTAGAACCAGTAATCAATGAAAACATTTCAGCTTGCAAAAATACCAAACTCATTTCACTTCAACAATTAGTAAAAACCGTGCATTCAATGAGTACAAATGCAACAACACGCAATTCACCAAGCATTTACCGTGTCCGTATTTTTTCATGTTTGCGAATGCCTATACCACCACGAAGCGCAAGGTTTCCACTTACCATTACGAAACGAATTGATACCGGTCGCCCTAGGCGCAACGCGCCAATTTGATAACACTAGTTAGAGTAAATTTCAGTTTTCGTCCTTGAGGTATGTCAATTTTAACTACTTTAGTCCAAAAATTTAATTTATAACAAATCCAGCCCTGAAGTTTGCATTTCTTAACGCTTTTCATCCCTAAGGGTGCTTTTTCATTTAATTCTTAGGGATGAAAAGCGTTAAGAAATGCAAACCTTAGGGATGAAAAGCGTTAAGAAATGCAAACCTTTGGGATGGTTTTGTTATAAATTAGATTTTTGGACTAAACTAGTTAAAATGGACAAACCTCAGGGACGAAAACAGAAATTTACTCTAAAAATTAAGTTGTATAATTTGAAATCATGATAGCTTGCTTAAAACTCAAACCTTTAAATAACAAAAGTATACAAATTTATTAGAGTTAAATGCTTGGTTGGTCCCTGTGGTTTTTCAAAAATTGCAGACTTGGTGCCAGTGGTTTACTAATTACACGCGTGGTCCCAAAAGTTGTCAAAAATGCACTCGGTTGGTCCCCAGCCCTAACATTAGTTAAATTTTCCAATTAAGTCTATGTTAAATGACCAAAATACCCTTGCTTATTAACAAAACCCAGCCTCTGCATCATCTTCATCACCAATCCATTGAGAGTAAACAATTTATATTCTTCATTCAGACCATTGATGATCTGATGAACTAAAGCTTCATCAAAAAAAGAGTCATCGGCAGCATTCAAGGCATCAACCAATTCTTTAGCACGACTACCATAATCGGTGATATTTTTTGTTTCTTGTTTTGGAAGATAAGACTGAGTTCTATACTAATTTTGTTTGGCAAATGTTTGTTGATTAAAGGATTCTTCCAGATTATGCTACAATTGAGATGAAGATTTGGTACCTCGTGCAAGATAGAGCATAGATCTGAAGAAAAAATTTAGCAGATTATTCATTGAATTTGATTGTGATTCTGTTGCTGTAGATGAGAATGAACTAGATGAGTTTGAGTTTGAAACTGCCATTGTTTAGATCAGAATTAGAGAATAGATCTGAAGAAAAAATCAGATCTGAAAGAAGACAGATCTTGGAAGAACAGAGCAAATGATCTGGGTTAAACCACCAACGATTTGTGCATCCAAACCCTAGATCTGGGTCAAATCACGAACATCGGTTACCAGGGAGGGGATGATTTAGGGTTCTTGTCACAAATCTGGAATTCTGAAATCGTGTCTGGTGCTTGTTTTCCACCGCTTGTGCCTCCACCGCCGCCGCCGTGAGAGACGGCGCTACCTCTGTTCCACCATCTTCTCTGATCTCTTCTCTCTCTTGTCGTCTCTCTCCTCTATCTTCGCTTCTGATCTCCGTCGCCGGAAAAGAACGAGAGACAGAGATGGGGTGTGGGTTTGTGATGAAGATGATGATAGTGATGAAGATGACCTGGTTATGAAGATGATGATGGGTTTAACCAAGTCAAAAGTAAAACTAAACAAAAATTATAAAGAGAGTTAATAAGCAAGGGTATTTTGGTCATTTAACATGGACTTAACTGAAAATTTTAACTGATGTTAGGGCTGGGGACCAACCGAGTGCATTTTTGACAACTTTTGGGACCACGCATGTAATTAGTAAACCACTGGGACCAAGTCTGCAATTTTTGAAAACCACAGGGACCAACCAAGCATTTAACTCAATTTATTATTATACTATGTATCATATTTTATTAAATTTGTTGCATTATTGAATTTATATATATATGCATAGAATGCTTATATAAAATACTTAGAGTTATACATTTATTTACTACATATACAAAAACCAAATGGGGGAATAGTGCCAGGCAGCTGCCTGACACTCCCCCATTGGACCAACACGTTTATTGTTTTATATCCATTTTAAAATTACGTTTTTGCCCCAGCTCAAAATAAAATTACGTTTTTTGTCCCCATCTCAAAATTACGATCTTGCCCTCAATTCAAAATTACGACTTTGCCTGACACTCTCCCATTGGACCAACCAGTTTATTATTTTATATCCATTCTAAAATCACGTTTTTTTCCCTCTTTAAAATTACGGTTTTGCCCCCAGCTCAAAATAAAATTACGCTTTTGTCCCCAGCTCAAATTTACGATTTTTCCCTCCATTCAAAATAAAATTGTGGTTTTGCCCTCAGCTCAGAATTACCTTTTCGCCCCCAGTTCAAAATAAAATTTTGTTTTTGCCCCCACTTAAAAATTACGATTTTGCCCTCTGTTCAAAAATGTGATTTTTCCCCGTTTAAAAATTGTGATTTCGCCCTCAATTCAAAATTACGTTTTTTCCCCAGTTCAAAATAAAATTATGTTTTTGCCCCCAATTCAAAATTACGATTTTGCCCTCGGTTCAAAATAAAATTGTGCTTCTGCCTCAAGCTTAAAATTATGATTGTGCCCTTAGTTCAAATTTATATTACGTTGTTACCCCAAGTTAAAAATTACGAATTTGCCCCTGTGAAAATTTACAATTTGCCCCAGGTTCAAATTTACAGTACTGCCATTACTTTAGCTTTTGCCAAATTACGATTTTACCCCGGTCAAAAAATACAACTTTCCCTCAGTTAAAAATTACAATATTGCCATTGTTTTAGTTTTTTTAGCAAAACTATAAAAGTGTTTTGTTTTAATTGGTTGACTCGATTTAATTGTTTTTCGTGTCAATGAGCTGACTAACACTCGCTCATTATTCGGCCATCGCCCCGCAACGCGGGCGGAGCATCAACTAGTTATATATATAAATTATAAAGTATAAATGTATCTAATGAAGGGATAAATGTGTCATGTCAAACTCTCTACCGTAATACTATTATATTGATGCTCTTATAACTTTGAGTATTTTTAAATTATACAAAACTGAATTTGTGTGTTCACATGTATATGTATATGTATTTATATTTTCCAACAAAAAACGGGTTTTTAAAATTTTTGAAATTATTAATAGTCAACAAGACTGTACCTTAATTAACTTTCAAAAAAAAAAAAAAAGACTGCACCTTAATTCATGACAAATTGAGGCTAGCACGCACTTGTCCCTTGGTCATTGAAACTTTTTTTTGCTGTTACAATCAAAAACTAAATAACTTCTACGCAATTTATAAATTTCATATGTTTTTATAGAATTTTGGTTTGGCTATTAGCCAAATCTCCATCATCATAATTTGGCCCTTAAGGTATGTGTATGAACTCGATCAGGAGCTACAAGTGGTATCGGGTCCGAGACAACACGAGTCCTTGCATTGCGCGGTGTACATGTCATTATGACAGTAAGAAATACACAAAAAGCGATACAAGTTAAAGAAACTATACTTAAAGACACGCCAGATGCCAAAGTCGACGTAATGGAGTTAGATCTAAGCTCTATGGCATCCATAAGGAATTTTGCAGCCAAATACCGGTCATTGGGCCTTCACCTTCACATTCTGATGTAAGAAACCTTACCTTAACGGATTGGTCGAGCGGGTTAAATAACAAGTCCATATCTATAATTGCGGGTTTGTTGTGCTGTAAGTAATAATGCAGGTGTTTTGTCTCCACAATTCAAGCTTTCGGAGGATAATATCGAACTACATTTTGCGACTAATCATTTAGGTGAGTTTGAACGCATTCGTTTTTGATCATGAAAACTTTCTTTGTGGTAGTAAGTTATTTAGGAACGAGATTTGGTGTTTTTGAAACTTGTATTTCTAGGCAGTTCACTTAACCTGTGAGCGAACTCATGGTATGTTTAACAATATTTTTAGAGCTTGCCTGTGGCAGACAAGTGAATTGTAAAAAACATTGTCAGACTTTCCATGAGTTCGCTCACATGAAGTACAAGAAGCATCTAGAAGTATCAATCGTGTTCTAAGTGACCTATTTTCGCAAAAAAGTTTGACCATGAATCTGTTGCTAGAAATGTTCAGAAACCTGGATTCAAAACATCAATTCTTCGGTTTTCAGGTCATTATCTTTTGACGAATCTGTTGTTAGAGACAATGAAGACAACTTCATATGAACAAAACACAGAAGGACGAATAATCAATGTATCATCTGAAGGACATCGTTTTGCATACAGTGGACCTTTAACTGATTATATGAACAATGAATTAAGGTTAAACAAAACACAAAATCGATCTCCTTACGAAACAAACTATTTGCAAAATACATCGACTTACTTACTGTATTACTCATGCAGTTATAGTTCCATATATGCTTATGGACTATCAAAACTGGCTAATATACTTCATGCTAACGAGCTAGCACGACTTTTGAAGGTCACTTTAGTCCTTTTGCTGTCTTTAACTGGTATTGACTTGATATGAGACTATATATATATATATATAACTGACCCATCTTGATCATTAGGAGGAGGGGGTTACCATCACTGCAAATTCATTACATCCTGGATTCATCGACACCGAGCTTTTTCGTGGCCACAATATTTTCTCCAGTATGTATGCAACCCTTCAAATACTGACTAGAAACTTGTTTTAAAGATCATGTTTTTGTTAACCTGTTTCTGTTTCCGTCACAGTTATTTGCAACCGGATTTTGAGGTACTTTATAAAAGATCTTTCACAGGTGTGTAATTTAGGTTTGTTATAGCATATACATTCATTAGACATAGACACATACTCGTATGCGGTTGTTTGGTTGATTACTCTTTGGTGTTTTCGATCAGGGTGCCGCAACAACATGCTATCTAGCTTTAAACCCACAGGTGAAAGGCGTCACGGGTGAGTTTTTTGTTGATAGTAACTTGGCAAAACCGTCATCGAGAGCAAAATATCAAGAGTTAGCCAAGGAGTTGTGGGAGTTTACTATGGGCTTGACTAGCTCAAAGTGAGTAAAGATTTAGTATGTTGATGTATATGGTGAAATAATATATCCTTGTACTTTTGTTACAACTTTTTTTTAAAATGATTACTAAACTGTCTTCTATGTATTTTAACTTTTAACTAAAATCCTCTTCTGGAACTTTCCCAAACCTCAACACATTGTTGATCTCTTCTAGTTACAAACATTTTACTTCCATTAAATCCCAAATTTGTAACCCTATTTCCCCCTACATCCTTTGTTCTTCCCAAAAGGTTCTTTCTAAATACTCTTTCATCTTTCCCATTTTCAACCATCAAAACTTCTGAACACACCTCCAATTCACCTTCTTTACTACAAAACACTTGGTTTCCATGGCTCTCAATCTTGCACCCAAGCCCTTCTTTCTTCCCATTCATCGGTTTCTTCGTACCACCGAAATAATTCCAAGAGTTATTAGATTCAATGCGCCTAAAATCGATGTATGACGCTTCTCCTGAGTTTATCCCAATCTTGAAAACAGCCGAAAGGGTGTCGGAAACCGTGACATCCGAAAAACAATCGGTTTTTTCTTTAATCTCCCAAGCGATTTCGCCTGATCTTACGTCCCAAAACTTTATGTTCCCCGAAACTCCAGACGGCCCGCTATGAGACGCTGCAGCCATTAAGAGATTAACGCTCGGAACCTATTTTAGTTTCGTAGCTGGAATGCAAGAATCAAGATCGGCACCAAAGATTTCGTTACGCGCTATCTCGGTTACAGTTCTAAACCCATCATTAACATCATAAACCATAATAGAATTCGAATTCCTACGGCCCGATTCAAAACTAGTAAACAAAAACTCGGGTGATTTCCCAATTGCTTGAACGGTTGAGCTAGATTTAGTCAAGTTTTCCCAATTCAAACTCTGCATTAACAAACCCTTATCAAGATCAATAATTTGCAGCCCAGAGAAATCAGTGGCACCTGCTGCAACAACATTAGATGATAAAGACAACAAAGAATCAATGGCGGTGAATCGGGTCAAAACCGTTGACTTTCTTTGCAAAGCCCAGTCAAAAGATGTGATCTTGCTTCCATGAGAAACAAGAACTGACCCATTTTGTGTTGTATCAATAACAGAGATAGGATCTCTGCCACCAAGATTCAAAATCTTTGATTTTTCAAGATTAAAAGCTTCAAATTGAGATGGGTTTGATTGACATTGAACAAGAAGATGATCAATCCCATAATATTGGGCCTCAAAGATGATATCTTGAATGTCAAAAAGTTTAGCTTTTGATGGGAGATTACCGGTTCTTAAAACAGAAAGAAGGATTGAAAAGAGATCAGGGTCTCTATCAACAAATGGGATTTGATTGTTTTGATCATAAGAATTGAAAAGATTGGAGAAAAGGGTGTTGGAGCCAGCTAGGGTTAGGGTTTGTTTGGTGGTTTGAAAGATCTGACCACCCACATCAATTGTGACAATATTGGTGGATGAATGGTTGTTGGGTTTGTGGAATTTGTGATGATTTGGGGAAAACACTGTTGAAAGAGGGCTTGATTGTGAAAAAGGTGGCATCTTTTGTGATGAATTAGTGAAAAGGGGATTATGGTTGTTAAAGATTTGGGGGGAAATTGAAGATTATAAATGATGGAAGTGTGAGCTTCTGGAAGGGTCAATAAAGACTGTTTTTCATGAGATCATATTCTAGATGTTTGGAAGATCATGGTGACGTTTTTGCCACTTTATTATCTCTAGAAAGTCGTACCATTGATTCTTGTTACTTGTGACAACTAAATAGGATACAAAAATAGGTTTGGGTCTGATCTGATTCGTCTGTTTGAATCTGATCTGAGTATATATTTGAAACGGGTTTGAGAGAACCGGTTTGAAAAAATACGTTGAATTTGGTTTGAAACCGATCCATTCTGGTATGGTTTTCATTTAGAATCCAGTTTGGGTTAATCCGGTTTTGACTTTCATTGACTCAATCCGAACCTGTTTTAAAATAGATCCGGTTTGGCACAAAAACAGATTTTTTTTTTCACCGCTAGTTCGGATAGATATCAGTGTTTAAGCTTAGATCTGCATACAGTCCGACCCATTAGACTCAACCCAACCAACACGGAGCTCCTTTCCTTCTCTCATACATTGATACATAGAAGAAAGGGTGAAAAAGCTAGACCCGGACATCCGGTACACACACCCGACCTCACAATTTATGCTTCAACAATCATCGAACAGGGCGAAACTAGGTACTGAAGTGACTTCGTGGACTCTTCTTCTATGTAGTATCTCATTTTATTTTTATGTGTAATATACGAAAAGTGGCTATGATTTACCATATATTTTCGAAGAAGGACCATTAAAAGAATCAAAGGTCTCCCACACCATCTTGGTCACCACACTGGTCATGAAATGAAATAGAAAAGAATATTTCGATGAAGGTACTTAGTAAATTCTAAATATAAAAAAATTATTAAATAGTTCCAGCAACGAGTAACAAAAAGCAATGGAATCATGATGTTCACGTGAGTACATGGAAATAAGAAAGTAATAATTCTAGAAGGTCAGTTTCTATGTTATTTCCTGTCACTGCACAAATTTTGGAAAATTTTATTATTTGACTAAATCTTGAGCCACCAAAATAATAACATATTTGATTATTAGTCCAACAAAAAGTTGTTAATTTAAGATAACTACAATTACCGACGAGAATTCGTTAGTTATATATATATATCATATCAGATGAAAGTCAAATGTTTCTTACATGATCGTGAACCTGTGTGTAAAACATAGAAAAGAATAACTAAGTTGATCTCTGAGCCGCGCGTTGCAACAGACTTATCAAACAAGAGAAAATAGACGCTTTGCGCCAGACATGTCAAACAGGTAAAAATAGATGAAAAAACAAGGAACCCCACACGCACGTTGCGACGTGTTAACTCGGAAAATTTAGAACGAGACGTTAAACAAAAAACTTGCGAAAGATGAAAAGTTTAAGGGCCAAACTTATTTGAAAAGTATTGTTTGATTATGATGCAAGTAAAACTTTAGAGTAAACTTCCGTTTTGCTCCCTGTGGTTTGTTCACTTTAACGGTTCTGCCCCAAACCTTTAAAAATAGCCATTATACTCCCTAATGTTACTAGTTTTTCTCTAATTTGCTCCACAGGTCTAACTCCATCCAAAGTCTCTGTTAATTTAAAGGGTATTTTGGTAATATTATATATATTCTAGGATTTTTATATCTTTTTATTATAAAAACCTATTAATCTCTCTCTCTCTCTCTCATCTCACCCTCATCTCTTCTCCTCTCATCTCTGTTAACTTCGCCGGAACCCTAACGCCGCCGCCGTCACCTGACGGCTACAACACACCACCACTCCACCGCCCTACGTTAACCTAAAACGCCGCCCCAAACCTCCGTCCCAAAACCCCCCAAATCGTTGCCAAAACCTCTGTCCCGAAACCCACAAATCACAGCCCCAAACCTTCGTCCCGAAACTCCCCCAATCGGCCGCCGATTTGCCCTCTAATCTACCTCTAAAACTCGCAGTCTCTCCCCCTCAAATCATCTCTCTTTCTCGGCTCCCTGACTCTACATTTCCGACCAAACTTGTATCTCGTCTTTCTGGCAAACATAAACAGATACGGAGGAGTGAGAGAATCGAGTGAAAGAGAGAGAATTAGAAAGCAAAACAGATACGAAACTCATTGAATACAGAAATTCCGTGACAAGTTATCCAAAATCCCCGTTTCACATGAAATTTCGATGGCCGGCTTCTGGTGTGTATTTATTTGCCAGCGACGTATGTTTGTTTGTTGCGGCCATCGATTTAAATATTTGGGTTACGGTATGTCGCAGGGTAGATTTTGTGAAGAAGGTATAGTTGCAGGTTTGTTTTGTAATTTGTGAAGAAGACATTGCAAGCACCGTTTATTATACATATTTAATGCTATCTTTACACGGGCTAGTAAAGTCTAACGGGGTTGATCTGTTTACCGGAGTTATAGTTCAAGCTTGATGTTTATACTGTTTACTATCTTGTGGTCTGTTTCATCTTAATGGCAGTTAGAACTGGGCGGTGGTAGCCGGAATTCTCGCCGGAGAAAACGAAGTAGGATTGGGGTGATAACAATTAGCAGAGGGAAAGGGTGTGGGTTTTGTTATAAATAATATAATAATAATAATATAATCTTTTTTTGTGGTTTTACTAAAAGACTAAAATGCCCCTCATGTGAGGGGCATGTGATCAGGATTTAACAGTTTAATTGAATGGCGTTAGGGGCGGGGAGTGAAATAGAGATAAGCTTGATAGATCAGGGAGTAAAATGGCTATTTTTAAAGGTTTGGGGCAAAACCGTTAAAGTGACCAAACCACAGGGAGCAAAACGGAAGTTTACTCAAAACTTTATTATTAATTAATTCCCAACAAAAAATCTAAGGGGTGTTTTTGTAATTTGTATGATGATTGATGCTATCTCTCTTCCTCTCTCTTTCTCTTTGTGAACTTTGAATTAATATTCTATTCAAATGAAATGATTAATAAATAATAAACTAAGTCAAACTTTGAGCATTAGAAACAAAAATTTAAATCTGAGATATCTTAAGTTAAATGTCGGCTTGGCTTAGCTGGTGACTCTTCTTTCTACTCCCCTATTTTGTAACTAGTTATACATATATGATCCATAAACATCTGAAACTACAAATAGATAACACGAAGTCGTTTGCTGGGATGATAATTTACTTCTGAAACCAGTTATTCAAGAACAACCACCTTTGTTGATCGGGTTCCATCTCTTATTCAACTTCCTTGGCATTATAATAATAGAAGCCCGAGCATTCAAATCCAACAATAAAAGAAAATGATTAACTAACAAAGGAGTTGAGCACAAGCCAAACTCGATTTTGTAAGATTACTCAAGAGCTCAAGCTCTAGTCATACAGCCTAGAGTTCGTAACAAGCCGAATTCAAGCGCAGGCTCTCTTAAGTCAAACAAAAGCGAGTGCGACTTGTTTACATCCATGTGGATATCCATCTACTTTTATATGCTCTTTTGTCATCATTTTTCTTTCTTTTGAGAATTGAGACTGCAAAAACCATAATAAAAAATTGTTGACATAAAAAAAGTTTTGCATTTCTGATTACTAAAGCACAGACTAGAAAAAGAAACTACCTTTAGTTACAGTATTTGCATGACTGATAATGATGAGTTAAACTTTACAAAAATCTAAAAAAATCTATTAAAAAATGCTGATCTTATGATATCATATGCATCTAACAAACCTTGTGATTTGTAGATCTTAAACTAACTTCTTTCCTAATTTTTGGTTCCTCCAAAATCATTAGCTGACACCTGGCTGTACCATAGGAAAAAAGGCCCAATTTTTTATGGGCACAGGCCCAGTTTCTTTCTCAAGAACCTTCTCATTAGCCCACCAGTCAGAATCTCCTCCTTCAGTGCTGCCAAAGTTAAACTCTTTAGCAGATCCAAGGGTGCCACTTGATCTATGTCCAGTCGCCACGTCATCAGGACAACAATCTCGACCCTTCGCCACGTCAGCAGTAAGCTTCCTTTCGACACATCTTACGATTTCTTCCGCGCTGATCTCAAACGAGACTCTAGGGTCAACAATATGCTGATCATCGTTTGAGAAAGTCGTTAGTGGGCCCACATCCGAGTGTTGGCGGTCCAGAATCGACTGTGGGCCTGTCGGATTTGGGGTTGTAGTCCCCTGGGATTTCCATCCATGAGGCCAGAGCTTTGCACTGGTCGGGTTGTGGAGAACAATGGGAACGCCACGAGGGATCTCACCATCCCGGAACGGAGAGGTGGTCCCGGAATTCGAGACAACCGAACCGGGTGATATGAGTTGGCCCATTGGGCTTCCGGGGTATAACTGATACAACTGAAACTCATGCTGGGATGATGAAAATTTCTGATCCACTTCAACATTTTGGCTAGCTGAACCAAGAAACCGGGCAAACGGCACTTCTGGTGATGATGGGGTGGTCAAATGAACCAACTCCGGAGGAGGTGTAAACGGTGCAGTTGATGGCTCGGTTGTATACGTCGAAAACACTGGCGGTGAAACCAGCTGTGTTTCATGAGCGTAAGGCCCGACAGCAAACATGTTAGTCGGATCACTAGGTGAATACATGCTAGCGGATGCAGCTGTAAAGGGCAGTAATCCCCCAGGTGAATGCGCAGCAGACGGTGGTTCTGATTGTAGGAAAGACGCTGGAGATGATGGCGGAGCAACAAACGGAAGCACCACAGTAGATGGTTGAGTCGAGTTTTCGACTGTTCTAGTCTCGGTCCTTGAAGAACTAGGTTCGGGAACAAGAACAGCATGCCCAATCTTCTTCTTTTGCTTTTGCGATCCAAAACACGACGAAATGCTTAAAAAGCTTCCCCATCTTCGTTTCTGTATAAAAAACGATTTACAATCAACAAACAATATCTTACAGTTCAACAATCTGCCTGTAATAACAGCTGTTTCTAGGATTCTAACTACACAGAATTTGCAGCAGCACATACAAATAAGAATACTATCACCATTTATTACACAAAATCCACTAATCTAACAAACACGACACGAAAACTGTCATCCGAATGTTCATAATTTAACCTCCAAATTGAGCAACCACATTCAACCTATGAAATCAAAGCCATCAAACTAACCTTCAAATTAATTTCAACATTTAAAAAAAAATACTAGAATCTGGACCACATAATATATTATAAACACACCTAAAAAATCATTAACCCTAACATCAATTCCAACAAAATTACACCAAAATTAAAATATTTAAAAAAAACACAAAAATTAGGTCTAAAATCACAAAAAAAATACTTCTAAACCAACACAAATCAGTATCATTTATCACTAATCAATAAGCAGACACATTCAATTATTAATTTAATCGAAATCACAACAAAAATCAAAACATCAGATTCATCCAGCAGTTAAACAACAACAAATCTCGGATCTAAACACTTTTATCGAATCAAATTAACATCAAATTATACAGTCGATTCAAATCAGCAAAATCTAATGAACGAACACGATCGGAAAACAAAAACTTAACCTGAACCGGAGAAGAATAAGGTGCTCTGTTCTCCGCCGATGCGATGACGGATGCGGCGGCGTTGACGGTGTCGATTGGATCATTTACAGTTGACATGATGAAGAAATTAAACAGCTTTTTGATCTGAAAATGAAGGATTGATGGGTTTGTATGAATGAATGAATGTATATATGTATATGTGTATGTATATATGTATATGTGTGTGCAACACATTTGGGGTCAAACACGGCAAAAGACTTGAGATTTTGTTATTGGGAATATAAACCAAAAAGTCTAAAAGGTGATATTCATTACTTTTTTAGGGGGGTAACTGTAACTTTTGTGAAAGGACGAGAATGCCCTTTATGAGGAGGTTAACTTATTAGGTTCACCTAACATTGGTGACAAATCTACATGTTGTGATGTTGCTAAAGTTTTTTTTTAGTTGAGTGGATATAATGTTGTTTATATAGTTGTCTTGGTTTAGAATAATTAATTAGTTTTAGAAGTTTATAAAAAAGGTAATTTGAAGAAATTGTTGTGTTTGTTGATGATGGGGCTACCCTCCTAAACATAGTTGATGCATGATGGTTTCAAACATTCGAGCTCTAATGTGTCTGGACGATCTTATATGTACAAGCAACGTATTCACGAGTGTTAAAAATTAAAGTTATAAAAGTTTGCATTATCACTGATTTGGATGCCGCCAATTTAGGTACCGCCAAACCTATTGAATAAGGAAGTTGCAAATGGCCCGCTTCACGCTTGAACATACGGTGTTGAGTCATACAGACATGACCATGCCTTATAACAAAGGGACATGCTAGAAGTGACATAGCATAAGAAAAATTAGACATTACCATCTCGATCCCGACCATAACAACGTCAAAACACATTTCCAAAACAAACTTAATGGTAATCGACTAAGCAATAATCACCTCACAATAGCTAAAGACCTCAATAGTAAACAAATCGATAATGTCATAATTACCAAGGAATAAACCAGTGGACAACGATTTTGTCGTTGGATAAAAAGATGAACACACATACGTTATCGTCTGATCAAACTACTAGACAATGGAACTGATGATACATAAGCATTAATGACAAGTACACCAACATCACCAGACTACTAAAATTCCCTATTTTTTTTTACTACAAAGACATTCTTTACCCACTTAACTATTCTCTTTACCTCTTCTCTTATGATCCTTAACAAAACATATAATCACTCTCACGTTAAAATCTGATTACAACTAGGAACTCTCGAGTCTCATCCCTCTTTATTATAATATGTTTTGAAAGGAGAACATAAATTACTTAAAGGAGTGATAATCAAAACGGATTAAAAGTTAATCATGAATAATATCAAAAAAAGTTTTTGGGGGTGCAATTTGCAAAGGTGAAAATGGTACTAGGTAGGGATAAGTTGATTTGGGGAATGAGTGGTTTAAAAATATAAAAAGTGATGTTTAAACTAATTGAATGAATGATAGTGGAGGGGACTTTGGTACATTTTTTTTGTGGGGTGAGTGAGTATAATAATAAGGCGCACGTGTGTCCATCCACGTCAACAACATCATTCTTCAACTTGAAAACTTCTTCCAACCTGCCCACCACCACTCAATAAGTCAATGCTATTTTCCGGTTGTAACTCAAAATTGAACGTATACTTTTTAAGAAAAAAATATTCCTTTTGAACGTAAATTACTAACGTTTTAATTTTTAAAGAGTTAAATCTCATTTTAGTATTTGTGGTTTAAGTCATTTTGTGAGTTTAGTTCAAAGGTTTCATTTTTTTCTACGAGTCCAAAAAGGTTTTACGGTTGCCATTTTTAGGGCTGTCCAAACTATTCGACGATCGAGGATCGCTCGAAAAATGCTCGTTCGATTCCCGCTCAGTTTGTAAATGAGCCGCTCGGATCGGTTGTCGATCACTCGGTTTCGTTCGAATTATTTTTATTGATAATTAATATATATAGTGGAGAGTTCAAATGAGAAGAAATTTTTTGTAAGAAGAAATTTCAACCAATAAGAATGTTTTATTTTACTTCATTTAATATAAGTATTTAATATTACTATAAGGGTACATTGGTAAATCTACATAGATCATTAATTTGTAGTCTTCCTCTTTAATAGCTAACTACATTAAAAAATTTGTAACTTAACTTCAAAATATATATTTTTTTCAAAAAAATAAAATAAAATAATTTAAAGTGTAGGATAAATTACGAGTTGTGTAGGATAAATTACGAGTTGTGTAGGATAATTTTCAACGTGTAGGATGAATTTCGAAATATGTAGGATAACTTTTGATGTGTGTAGGCAAAAAAAGTTAATGTGGAGGATAATAGTATTTATGACTAATTAATTAGTCAAAAATGATAATAAATGAGATAAGTGGAAAAACTATTTAATGTTTTACAAAATTACCCTTTGTTCTTTTTCTTCTTAATTAAATTTTCTTCTCAAATGAACATTCCCCTATATATATATATATATGGAGCCGCTAAAATGAAAACCACCCCCAGTTGTAAGAACCATGAGAACCAGTCTCCACCAATCAGATTTTGCCAACAATAAGGGTATATCCGTCATTTACTCCATATGTCATATCCTTTCTCTCTCCTCTCTCCTCTCTCTTTCTTTTCAATTTATAACATGCAGAGATCCATTTTTAAAAATCATCTCTCATTCATCTATCTCTCTCTCTTGAAAAATCCAACCCCCACACCCATCTCTCATTCAACTTCGGTGAACTCTGTCTTTTTTGCTTCACCACCATCTGATCACTACTACCACCCGGCTACCCCCTCTTTCACCGTCAAACTTTATGGGGGGTTGCTCAGATCTGAACGGGTGTGGCGGCAGTGGTTAGAAATGGGTTAGGGTTGCTTAGATCTGAACCGGTGGCCCTAAAGAGAGGCGGAAGGCGGTGGTGGGGGCGGTGGTTTGGTGGGAGTTGTGCAGAGGCGGAAGGCGGTGGTGGTTTTGTGGGGAGACCGGTGGGGGGTTTTGGGGGTTGGAGGCGGCGGCGGGTGGCGTCGGGGATGGTGGGTGGGTGGAGAGGGCCGGCGGCGGCGATAGTGGTTGAGCCAGGAAAGGCGGTGGCTGAGCCGGTGAAGCCATGCAGGTTTGAGTTGGGGATGATTTGTGTTTCTTTGATTCTGATTGTGTGAGCTGTTTTTTAACACAAATTATGTTTGGGGTTTTGAGATTTTGGCAGTGATAGTTTTTTTATTTGTGTTTTTGAACACATATTATGATTTGTGTGTTTTGATTATGTCGGTTTTTGTGTTTGCATAAGTGATTTATTGTTGATTTGTAGCACATAGTTTCTTGGGGGTTGATCTGTGTTGATTCCTTTTTTGATGTTTGGGGGTTGATCTCAGTTGATACAGGTTTGAATCTGTTTTGAATATGTATGAATGATGTTCTTGTTCCTTTTGAATGTTTAAATCAGTTGAATCTGGTGCCTTATTGAATCGGCGGTGATGATGCAAAAAAAAATGACGATGGCGCGGCAAGGATGGTGGAGGGTAGGTTTTTGAACCTGCAACCCCACTTTACAGCCTCTGATTATCGGAAAATCTGAGCCAAAACTTCGTTTTTTTTTCAAGAATCCACTCGTTCTTTTGATTTTTGTTTGTTGGGGTTTTTTTTAGGCGTCGATGATGATAGCAAACTATCTGAGACACCTCCCGAGTGTGCGATTTTCTGGGTGCATTCGGTTTTGCGTAAAAACGGTGATGTGTGCAAAATGCAACATATAAATTACATCAAGCAAGGCATAAAACTAACCCTTTTTAAGTACTAATATTGAAAAAAGAGTGTTTTTGTCTTCCTTTTGTATTTTCAGGATTAAATGAGCTCAAAAACACAAAAGAAGCAAAAAGACAGCTAAATCCAACATAAATACAAGGAAAGGAACATTAGTGGACTGCCCGACCCCTCAACGGCACCTTCCAAAGCAAATTAGAGAAGTCAGAAGACTGAACACGCCCCGTGCTCAGCCAGCACGGGGCCGTGCCCAAGAAGCAGCAGAAAAGACAAATCTATAGAAGCTTCTATTGCCCACCACGGGCCGTGCTCAGCGGACACGGGGGCGTGTCGAAAGTACAGCAGGCGCATTAATTGTAATTGCGAATTACAATTAATGAGGAGAGAGAGTGTCAGACAGGCACAGGGCCGTGCCCAGCGGACACGGGGCCGTGCCCAGCTCTCTGTTCAGCCTATAAATAGGAGTGCTTGGATTCATTTCATCTCATCCCTTGGCACACCACCTCTCTCACACTTCATCCACCACCCACCACCATCACAACACCATCATCCACCACCATCATCCATTGTCCATCGTAGAGTGTGTGAGTCGTCTCGGGATCCAAGATTGATCGTAAGAGTTCTTGACAATCAAGGCCATGTTTGCCTAAGTCTCTTACATCACTTGGTGAAGACAAAGTGTCTAGTATAATACTTTTTATTTCTAATCTTTTGCACTTTTTATTTGGTTTTGTATTAATGACTTTAATAACTAGTTACTTATGTTGAAGGTGATCTTTCCTTATCGTTTGTCCGTGGTGTCTTGGCATTATTTTACTGTCTATATAAAATAAAGGATTTTCACCATTCATATCTCCACGGTCTATATGGAGGTATGTTGGCTACCTGGTCGGGGGTTAAGGGAACGGTTTGGTAAAGGTCTTGCCATTGTTCAGCGTTTAGAGGTCCTGCAATGGACCTGGGTCAAATTTAGTAGGACCTCCTTCAATGCTTCACGGTATTGGATGGCGGGGGTCCAAACTCTTTGATCCCCTCATAAGTTAACTACTATTAATACTATAACCCGGCTACTTAGGACTGTATCCCTGCTGACTCAGACTACTTAGCCGAGGGTAACGTCACCGCCAAAAGCGGGGCCTACCACAATACTGCATTAATAACTTAATTCATTATCTTCCAATAATCCACCCTTTTAGGATTGTATCCTTGCTGACTCAAACTACTGAGGTGAGGGTAACGTCACCTTCAAAAGAGGGGCCTACTACAATAACTAAGATAATCTCTTAATTATGTGCAAAAGTGCGGAAATAATCAAAGGTTATACTAGATACGAGTCGGAACCAAGTGATTCATCTTGTCTATCTGTTTTTCTTTTATTTTTATTTTCAGCATTTTAGTTAGTTTTTATTTTTCCTAGTTTTAAACATTTTTCTAAACTTTTATTTTGATTAGACGTTGAGGATAAACCGGTACTAAAAGCTCTTGTGTCCTTGGACGACCTCGGTATCTTACCAACGCTATACTACACTCAACGATGGGTGCACTTGCCCATATGTGTGTTTAGTGTTAGTGAAATATCGTGTTTTATAAATTTAAAACTTGGCTAAAATAAGTGTTAAAAAGGGCTTAAAATATACACCTAATATATATAACACTTTACCGCACATCAAGTTTTTGGCGCCGCTGCCGGGGACACAAGGATTTTAAGAAAGCTTAAAATCGACGGCCTAATCAGTTTTTCAAAACCTTTTTAAAAGCGCGCACATTTTTCTGCATTTTAGTTTAGATTTGCATTTACAGTAACCTGTACACGGGGCCGTGTTCGCTGAACACAGGGCCGTGCTGCACATTTTCATAAAAACACCCAGTAACAGAACCTTGAACACGGGTCGTGCTCACTGAACACGCCCCGTGCTCAACGAAATCAGTAAATTTAATTAAAACGCCCAGATACAGATCCTGAACACGGGGTCGTGCTCACTGAACACGGGGCCGTGTCCAGCCTCTGTTTCCGTTTTTATTTTTTGTTTTCTGATCTCGAGACTCGGTTGTGGTCTGCTGAGTGATTCTTATGGATCAATACTCAGGAGGTTACAACTACACCTATGATGAGGATGATTATAGGGGTAATTATTGCACTAATTGTCGTAATGCACGCTCGATTCATAATAATCACTCATATCAACCATCCAATTCATACACCTACTATGAGGAGTCCAGGTACGAACCATCAACTTCATACACATCCTATGAAGACCAAAGGTATGAACCTTCCCCCTCATACTCATATTTTGATGAACCAAGGTATGAGCCTTCTTACTCATACTTTGAGGAACCAAGATATGAGCCACCACCTTCATATGCCTATTATGAGGAACCATGGCGTGAACAACCCACCTCATATGAGTATTATGAAGAACAAAATTACGAACCTTATCCATCATATGCTTACAATGAAGAACAATGGTGTGAACCATCAACTTCATATGAGTATTATGAGGAACAAAGGGTCGAACAACCGGATTCAAGCTTAGGAAATGATGATTCTTTTTCTATAACCGAAGTGACCGATAGGATATTAGAACACATTAGAGTTATCGATCGATGTATAAAAGAAGCTCGCGCAAGGGAAGAGGAGTCCCGCGCAAGAGAAGAATTAAAAAATGAAGAGATAACTGAAAATGTAAAAATGGAAGAAGAAATAAGTGAAAAACCGACACATGAGTTGAACAACGAAAAAGGTGAGTCCGACAACGCTAAAATCCAAGAAGAGTCTAATTTTGAAGAAATTAATCTCTTGACACCTTCTTTCGAAAACCATTGTTTAGTACCCACTCATGCTAAGTTTTTAAAAGAGTTAAACACTAACACTAAAATTGACGAAACGGTAAGTGTTAAGTTAACTAATGATCAAACTTCGCTAATAAAAGAAAACCCATTTGAAATTAACATCACACCGGTTCCATGTTTCTTTCAAAATTCGTTTATTAGTAATGTCACAATCGATAAAGATCTTTGTGTTAACATAATGCCTAACTACATTTTCAAAAAATTAAGTATTAGTGATTTTTCTCCACTTCAAATACCCATTTTTCTATCCAATCGGAAAGTAATAAAATCAATCGGTATAGTTGAAGATGTCTTGGTTCAAACAAATCAAATGGTAATCCCAACCGACTTTGTCATCCTTGATGACGCTCCTCTAGTGTTGGGACGACCATTTGTAAAAACTCACGAAGCTTTGAAAAACCGGAAGTTCAATAATCTACCTCTTCAATTAGGGGCATTTAAAAGAAGTGTCGATCTCGAACGATCAATGAAATATCCATTCGGCAATAATGACCCCCTAATTGAAGATGAAGATGAACCACCCGATACAAGTGAAGAGATTGACCACTTTGTTGAAGAAGAGGTCGCCATAGAACAAACTTTTAAGGTTCTTGATCGAAACGAGCAACCAAATAAGGAGTCTCCTAAAAACCCACCACTTGAGCTCAAAGAACTTCCAAAAGGTTTGGAATATGCTTTTCTAGACAAAGATGGTAAGTTACCTGTAATTATTTCATCTAAATTAGATAACTTAGAAAAAGAAAAATTGATTAATCTTTTGAAAAAACACAAAAACGCAATAGCTTGGAAACTTGTGGACATAAAAGGAATTAGTCCTTCTATGTGCACACACAAAATTTTGATGAATGATGACTACAAATCGGTCATACAACCACAACGTCGAGTAAATCCAAATGTTCAAGAAGTGGTTAAAAACGAAGTCATCAAGTTACTTGACGCCGGACTTATCTATCCTATCTCCGATAGTCCTTGGGTAAGTCCCGTCCAAGTAGTTCCAAAGAAAGGAGGTATGACGGTAATTACTAACGAAAAGAATGAACTAATACCAACGAGAACCGTCACAGGATGGAGAGTATGTATAGATTATAGACGATTAAATGAAGCAACAAGAAAGGATCATTTTCCTTTACCCTTCATTGATCAAATGTTAGAAAGATTATCCGGTCATAAATTTTACTGTTTCTTGGATGGTTTTTCAGGTTACTTTCAAATCCCGATAGCACCCGAAGACCAAGAAAAGACAACTTTCACATGTCCCTATGGAACTTTTGCTTATCGACGCATGCCGTTTGGTCTATGTAATGCCCCAGCAACATTCCAACGTTGCATGGTAGCCATTTTCCATGACATGATAGAAAAGACAATGGAAGTCTTCATGGACGACTTTTCTATCTTTGGGGATTCATATGACCAATGCCTCGATAACCTTGAACGAATGCTATCCCGATGTGAGGAAACTAACCTCGCCCTTAATTGGGAAAAATGCCATTTCATGGTAACGGAGGGAATAGTACTCGGTCACAAAATCTCAAGCGAAGGAATGGAGGTGGATCGAGCCAAAATAGATACCATTTCTAGATTACCACCTCCATCCTCCGTAAGAGCTATCAGAAGTTTCCTAGGGCATGCCGGATTTTATAGGCGGTTTATCAAAGACTTTTCAAAGATCTCAAGGCCTCTAACAAAATTACTTGAAAAAGATGCTCCTTTCATCTTTGACAAGGATTGCAATCAAGCATTTCTAACCCTAAAGGAAATGCTAGTCAATGCACCTATCATGATAGCGCCTGATTGGAAATTTCCTTTCGAAATCATGTGTGATACTAGTGACTTTGCAGTTGGAGCTGTCTTGGGACAGAGAAAAGAAAAGCATTTCCACCCAATCTATTATGCTAGTAAAACACTCAATGATGCACAAGAAAATTACACAACAACTGAAAAAGAGTTACTAGCTGTGGTATTTGCTTTTAATAAATTCCGTTCTTATCTTGTTCTTTCTAAAACTATAGTCTATACAGACCATGCAGCCATTCGATATCTCTTCAAGAAGCAAGACGCAAAACCACGTTTGATTAGGTGGATTCTACTCCTCCAAGAATTTGACATTGAAATCAAGGACAAAAGAGGAGCAGAAAATACCGCAGCAGATCATCTTTCACGCTTAGAAGACCCAGCTTTAGAGGCAACCAGGGACGAGCAAATCAACGAAAAATTTCCAACTGAGTCCCTGGAAATGGTGGAATACAAGGAAGAACCATGGTACGCCGACTATGCTAACTACCTAGCTAGCGGTATAGTCGCAAAAGGATGGCCACATCATCAAAGAAAAAAATTCTTTGCCAATGTGAAACACTACTTTTGGGAAGATCCATACCTTTTCAAAATGTGTGCCGACCAACTCGTCAGTCGATGTGTACATGGTAGTGAAGCACGAAGAATTCTCCGCCATTGTCATGAAGGTCCATACGGAGGACATCATGGTGCTGCTAGTACCGCTCGAAAGGTATTCGATTCAGGATTTTATTGGCCAACCATTTACAAAGACGCTCAAAGTCTTGTAAAGACATGTGATGCTTGCCAAAGAACAGGTAATATTTCTTCCAAAAACGAAATGCCACAAAATGGCATTCTTGTTTGTGAAATTTTTTATGTGTGGGGACTCGACTTTATGGGACCTTTCCCACCATCGAAAGGAAACAAATATATACTCGTGGCAGTAGATTATTTCTCTAAATGGGCCGAGGCCGAGGCACTTCCAACAAATGATGGAAGAGTCGTGGTAAGATTTCTGAAAAAATTATTCTCTCGTTTTGGCACACCTAAAGCTTTAATAAGTGATAGAGGTACCCATTTTTGCAACCATCAACTTGAAATTTTTTTAACAAGATATGGGGTCTATCACAGGGTTTCGACAGCGTATCACCCTCAAACAAACGGACAAGCCGAAGTGACTAATAGAGGTTTAAAACGAATACTCGAAAAAACCGTAGGGTTAAATAAAAAGGAATGGGCTGATAAATTAGACGATGCTTTATGGGCTTTTCGAACTGCTTATAAAACAACAATAGGTACAACCCCATATAAGCTAGTTTATGGAAAAAGTTGTCATTTGCCAGTAGAAATTGCACACAAAGCCTACTGGGCAATAAAAAATGTAAACTTAGATCTAGAATTTGCTGGTAAAAATCGATTTTGTCAAATAAATGAATTAGACGAGCTTAGGAATTATGCATACTCAAACTCTGAAATTTATAAGGAAAGAATGAAAAATTTGCATGACAAACATATTAAACCTAATGAATTTCGGGTAGGGGATCTAGTTCTTTTGTTTAATTCACGACTTCGATTGTTTCCTGGTAAATTAAAGTCTAGGTGGTCAGGACCTTTTTCCGTCACCCATATTTTTCCACACGGTGTAGTAGAAATTAAATCTCGAAATGGGCCACCATTTAAAGTCAATGGCCAACGGCTAAAACTCTATCAAGGATTTATTGAGGATGAGGAAGAAGAGATCTCGCTTCAAACAATGGAAGAATAAAAACATCATGCCTGGTAAGTTACGAACGATTGAGACGACAAAATAAAGCGGTAAGTTTTCTAACCATAGCTTATGGGAAAAAGGGGCACTCACACGCGCACTAAAAAAAAAAAAAACGCTCGGCACGAGGTCGTGTCCGCTGGACACGGGGCCGTGTTCGCGCTGCAGACGGGATAAAACCCCTTTTTCAAAACAGTTTCTTCATTCCACACGCCCCGTTTCCCCACAAAAGCTCTGGTTCCAGGCGATTTTTCGCGAAATTTCGACGTCTCTTATCGATCTAACAACGTCAAGGTATGATTCTATCACTCTTAGTAGTTAGATTAGTTACTTGCATGTAGTTAAAACACCACAAATTTGGGGAAAAATCTAGGGTTCTTGATGTTCATCCGGATCGAACCTAAAATTTTTGCCTAAATCTGTTTGCATTTAGTTAGATTAGTGTTAAGGAAAGTAAATACACTTAGATTGTTCAAAGATTCACCCGATTTCTTACAAAAACCCCAAACCCTTGTTCTTGAACCGAAAAAGATAAAATTGACGGGGTAAACGGGATAATTTGGGAAAAACGGTGTTTAGGGTTTCATTTTCGAGGGAAACCGCACCTATTGGACCAAAAATTTTCAAGTTTTCAAAACCGGGTCGAAAAATGAAGTTTTTGAGTAACAGACCTCTGGACACGGGGCCGTGTCCGCTGGACACGGGGTCGTGTCCAGCCGGCTGTTTGCAGTTTCTTTAAAAATCTCATCGTTTCGTAAAATTTTTGGTGTATTCTTTCAGATGGCAAAGTTCACAAGGTTCAATGCAAGTGAGCTCGATGCAAGGGCAAGGTACGAGATACTTCAAACAAGACCCGAGGAGTACCCCAGGAGAGCTTGCACGGACCTGTTAACCTTGGTAAACCAGCTGAACCGATTCAACAACATCGTTACGGGACCACTAGCTGTTGCATTAAACACTAGGCTTCGGTCGGTGCATCAATGCACCATGGAGTTCTACAGTACCTTCAACTTCAACTCAAGGTGTGACCCATTCGACAATGAAGGGGTTGTATTTCGGTGTGGAGGGACAATGTACTCAATCTCCATGGCACAGTTTGGAGCCATAATAGGGCTATACCAAGAAGAGGAATCGGGAAACGAAGAGAATACCGGGGGATTACGAGACTTGGATGGAAATGAAAGACAAGCCGCATGGGCTCAAATCGGTGAAGGAATCTACGACCCTCGCAGCACCAAGAGTACGAAGCTAAGGGATCCGCTATATCGCTACATTCACAGGATCCTCACCTACTCTCTAAACCAACGTCACGACAGTAGCGGTGTTGTAGGGTTGAAAGATTTGGTTGTCCTCCACTGTATCCACAACCAAAAGCCTCTCGATGTTCCGTGTCTCCTATTACGAAACATGCATCTCAACCGCCTTACTCGCGCTCCAACGCCTATCTTCTTCGGGGGATGGGTGTACCGTCTTTTCAAGCATTACACGCAAATTCCAAGAGCCTTTGAAAGAAGCCCATGGTCGGGACGAGTTGACTACCACATTTCCCGAGCCATGAACTTACTTTATGAGGCGGAAGACGGAACAGTGAGTTTCCAAAGAACGCAAGGCTATGCATGGAACCCACAGGAGGCCCTAGTTCTTCACGCACCACCTCCCCACCACCAGTATCCACCCCATGGTGATCCGGGTCAATCCTCCTCACAAGGAGGCGGTTTTCCTAATTTTCAAAGCTTACATGATCTTATGCAGGAAAACCTCATGTGTACCAGGAACGCCTACAACCTCGCCAACAATACTTACCACCGGGTTGGAGCTATTGAACGCAACATCAACGATATACAAGACGATATCGGCAGCATCCGGGAGTACATGGCGGGGCATGGGGATGGAGGTGATGATAGCGATGAGGAAATGGAGTAGAGGGTTTGGAGGAGCAGGAGCGGGTTGATGGCGAGCCCACAGGTTTAAGTCCCTTTATCTATCGAACAATTGGTGGCCTGCGTGCCAGAAGTTGAACAATTTACTTTCCTTAAACACTTTTATTTTCCGTTTTATTTTTCTTTTACTTTATGCGTGGAACAATTAACTATGGTAATTTAGGATGTTTGTGTTGCTTGGTGTGGTATTAAGTGATGAAACAGGTACAAACCAAGGCTTGGGGTGCTAAACCTCAGCACTTATAGGGCCAGGATGGAAAAACCGGAGGAAGAAACCTGTTTTTCAGGCTTTCAGACTGTCCACACGGGGACGTGTCCAGCCAACACGCCCCCGTGCTCACCTCCCAGACCTGCTGTTTGGCTTCTGTCCTGCAGATTTTTGTCAGACACGTGGCCGTGTCCAGTGGACACGGGGCCGTGTCCACCTTCTGTAAGTTCTTGTTACTGGCAGTTCGTTACGGGGTCGTGTCCAGTGAACACGGGGCCGTGCCCATACTACCAGTAACATAAATTTTTGCTTTTTAAACACTATTTTACACATCTAATCAACCTAAAAATTTATTTTTGGGACACATTGAGGACAATGTGTAATTTAAGTGTGGGGGGGATGCTAAAACCTTGAATTTTGCAAGTCCTAAATACAAGCCTTACACAAAACTCTATTGGAACCGCTAATCACCCCAAATTTTTTCAAAAATTTCATTTTTTTACTTGTCTAGGTTTAATCCGGGAAATTCAAGTTCTCAAAAAGGTTATATTTTTACAAATTTACAACCGATAGCGTAGTGATAAAAAGAACCAACATAAGAAAATTATGAAAAGGCATGACAAACTTAGTTAAAATTTGATTATATATACTTGATCACATAAAAACCCATTCCCACAAAAGTGAGTTTTGAGCCTTTATTGAGCACAATTACATATCTTTAAAACTAAATGCTCATTTTTCGTTTCTTGTGTGAATAGCCGCTTGGTTCTTACGACTCTAGAACTTGCCATGACGATACATTCCCGGTCCTTATCAACTTAAACCCGAGTAAGTAAATGATAGAGGCATTAGGACTAACCCTTTTTATTTCTACACCATTATTTTTCTTTTTCTTTTACCACATACCCAAAAATCCCCCTAGTTAGCCCCTTTGAGCCTAAACATTTTCATTTCATCACCCAAACCAAAAACCCTTTTACCCACCAAAACTTTTTTATTTTTAACCCTTTGTTTTAGTAACAAGTTCGGTTTTTCGTAAAAAAAAAAAAAAAAAAAAATGTTGATGATGAAGCAAAAAAAAAAAAAAAAACAAGTTCATCAAAAATAACTTTGTTTGAATAAAAGCTTCATCAAAATAAAAATAGAAAGTCTTACGAAAACCGACACTTGTTATGCTTTTTCGCCCTTTTTCTACTAACCACTAACCACTACCCCAACCACCTACCTTTAACTCAAGCCTAACCCTTAACCCACAAAGTCCTCTTGATATTTACAACGGTATAAAAGTTAAAAAGGAGGAGGATTGATTGCTTGGCAAGCCTATGGTAGGAATAAGTTCCATGCCGCTCTCGAGTGATTCACTAAAAATACACCTTCGGCCGAGTGTGAGTGATTTCTCCCATGAGGTATGTGAGCTTGTATATAAATGGAATTTTAAAAAGGCATGTTATGCCCAATTAAATAGTTTCTCCTATGAAACGTTCTAAATAAATCATTACGAATAGGATTGTAAATAAATAAAAATAAAACCCAAAAAGATCTTGGACATCTCGACACTCTACGACAAGCCAAAACCTTCTCTTCTACCTATTCCATTTGGGAGTGTAAGCCACATATTAAAGAGTTTTGCTTGAGGACAATTAAAAGTTCAAGTGTGGGGGTATTTGATGTGTGCAAAATGCAACATATAAATTACATCAAACAAGGCATAAAACTAACCCTTTTTAAGTACTAATATTGGAAAAAGAGTGTTTTTGTCTTCCTTTTGTATTTTCAGGATTAAATGAGCTCAAAAACACAAAAGAAGCAAAAAGACAGCTAAATCCAACATAAATACAAGGAAAGGAACATTAGTGGACTGCCCGACCCCTCAACGGCACCTTCCAAAGCAAATTAGAGAAGTCAGAAGACTGAACACGCCCCGTGCTCAGCCAGCACGGGGCCGTGCCCAAGAAGCAGCAGAAAAGACAAATCTATAGAAGCTTCTATTGCCCACCACGGGCCGTGCTCAGCGGACACGGGGGCGTGTCGAAAGTACAACAGGCGCATTAATTATAATTGCGAATTACAATTAATGAGGAGAGAGAGTGTCAGACAGGCACGGGGCCGTGCCCAGCGGACACGGGGCCGTGCACAGCTCTCTGTTCAGCCTATAAATAGGAGTGCTTGGATTCATTTCATCTCATCCCTTGGCACACCACCTCTCTCACACTTCATCCACCACCCACCACCATCACAACACCATCATCCACCACCATCATCCATTGTCCATCGTAGAGTGTGTGAGTCGTCTCGGGATCCAAGATTGATCGTAAGAGTTCTTGACAATCAAGGCCATGTTTGCCTAAGTCTCTTACATCACTTGGTGAAGACAAAGTGTCTAGTATAATACTTTTTATTTCTAATCTTTTGCACTTTTTATTTGGTTTTGTATTAATGACTTTAATAACTAGTTACTTATGTTGAAGGTGATCTTTCCTTATCGTTTGTCCGTGGTGTCTTGGCATTATTTTACTGTCTATATAAAATAAAGGATTTTCACCATTCATATCTCCACGGTCTGTATGGAGGTATGTTGGCTACCTGGTCGGGGGTTAAGGGAACGGTTTGGTAAAGGTCTTGCCATTGTTCAGCGTTTAGAGGTCCTGCAATGGACCTGGGTCAAATTTAGTAGGACCTCCTTCAATGCTTCACGGTATTGGATGGCGGGGGTCCAAACTCTTTGATCCCCTCATAAGTTAACTACTATTAATACTATAACCCGGCTACTTAGGACTGTATCCCTGCTGACTCAGACTACTTAGCCGAGGGTAACGTCACCGCCAAAAGCGGGGCCTACCACAATACTGCATTAATAACTTAATTCATTATCTTCCAATAATCCACCCTTTTAGGATTGTATCTTTGCTGACTCAAACTACTGGGGTGAGGGTAACGTCACCTTCAAAAGAGGGGCCTACTACAATAACTAAGATAATCTCTTAATTATGTGCAAAAGTGCGAAAATAATCAAAGGTTATACTAGATACGAGTCGGAACCAAGTGATTCATCTTGTCTATCTGTTTTTCTTTTATTTTTATTTTCAGCATTTTAGTTAGTTTTTATTTTTCCTAGTTTTAAACATTTTTCTAAACTTTTATTTTGATTAGACGTTGAGGATAAACCGGTACTAAAAGCTCTTGTGTCCTTGGACGACCTCGGTATCTTACCAACGCTATACTACACTCAACGATGGGTGCACTTGCCCATATGTGTGTTTAGTGTTAGTGAAATATCGTGTTTTATAAATTTAAAACTTGGCTAAAATAAGTGTTAAAAGGGGCTTAAAATATACACCTAATATATATAACACTTTACCGCACATCAACGGTTTTGTAAAAAAAAAGTTAAACCGTAAACTTTTTAACGTAAAACGTAAAAACGTAAGACGTAAAAAGTAAAAAGTTTTACGTAAAACGTTTTTCGTAAATCGTAAAAAGTTTTTCGTAAATCGTAAAATCGTAAATTTTTTTTAGTAAAACGTAAAAAGTTTTACGTAAAACGTAAAAAACCGGCGCGTAAAACGTAAAAACGTAAAAAATGTTAACGTAAAAAACCGGCGCGTAAAACGTAAAAAAACGTTAACGTAAAAAAACGGCGCGTAAAGCGTAAATAACGTTAACGTAAAAACGGCGTTAAAAAAGTTAACGTTAAAACCGGGCGCGTAAGACGTAAAAAAAAACTGGGCGCGTAAAACGTAAAAAAAACGTTAACTTAAAAAAACGTTAACGTAAAAAAAAACCGGGCGCGTAAAAAACCGGCGCGTAAAACGTAAAAAAACGTTAACGTAAAAAACCGGCGCGTAAAACATAAATAACGTTAACGTAAAAACCGGGCGTAAAAAAAGACTCTTCAAAACTTTTTTTTTAAACAAATCTTAAAAAAATTATCAAAAAAATCTGATTTCAAAAAATTATTTAACAAAAAAATCTATTTCTTAATAAAAAATAAATTAAGACAAAAAGGTAATTAATGAATAGGACAAAAAAGACAATTAAAAATAATATATATATAAAAAGACAAAAAAAAGCAATTTTACTTATATACCCTTTTGGATTAAAATATTAAAGATATAATAAGACAAAATCTATTTAATATTAATTTTAACTACTTTTAATCTTGTCCATCCATCTTCTTGATCTAATGGCTAGAAAGTGGTTCTCGTGGTTCTTACAACTGGAGGTGGTTTTCATTTTAGCTGTCCCCTATATATATATATAGAGGAAGGTTAACGTACATTACGGCTTAACGTACATCACGTACGACAGGTAATTACGCACGTTCATTTTAAAATCACGCACGTTATAACTAAAAAATCCAAAATCACGCAAGTTGAAACACAATAATCACGCATATTGAAAACATTAATCACGCATGTTATATAACAAATCACGCATGTTGTTGTACGTGAAGTACGTTAAGCTGTAATGTACGATATACTTTTTTTCTATATATATATATATATATATATATATATATATATATATTATAGATTTTAAAGATTAAAAACCCAAAAAAAATATACTAGCCTAAAAAAAATTAAAATCCCAAAAAATATTTAGCCCAACTTAATATTTAATATGAAAATCTAACCCTAAATCCTATTCCTAAAAGCCCAAAAAATATTCAGCCCAACTTAATATTCAACCCAAAAAAATTAAAAGCCTAAAAAACATTTCGCACTTTATTTTGTGCTTCTTGATATTGTTAAGAACATTTTTAGAATCATGATTTTAGTTATGTATTGTTTTTGTTAGTAAAGTGTTGGACATGTTTTAATTAAGTTAGGATTTGTTTTTGTTGAACGAAGCCTTATAATTCAATCGAGCGAAACCGAGCGAAAACGATCCGCTTGATTTTTTTAGGATTTGATAAAAACCCGATCGAAAACGATCCAATCGATTCAAATTCAATCCGAGCATGAGCATCACTTTTGTGCTCGGTTTTACAAATTCGATCCTATTGGATCAAATTGGTTGTAATTCAATCCGAGTATTAGCAGACCCTCGATCGGATCGGATCGGATCGGCTCATGAACACCCCTAACCATTTTAGTCTAGTAGATTAACTTCATCCATTTTTTATGTTAATAAGAAGGGCAATTAAGTCATTTTATTTGTTTAATTGTCATTCTAGTTAACAAAATTACATGAAAAATGACCGAATTGCCCTTCTCGTTAACAGAAAAAATGGATGAAGTTAACCCACTGGACTAAAATGGCAACGGTGAAACTTTTTTGGACCCACAGGCAAAAAATGAAACATTTAGACT
Source organism: Helianthus tuberosus (assembly GCA_030545235.1). Taxonomy (NCBI): domain Eukaryota; kingdom Viridiplantae; phylum Streptophyta; class Magnoliopsida; order Asterales; family Asteraceae; genus Helianthus; species Helianthus tuberosus. The sequence goes on from CM060390.1 coordinate 2,087,551, forward strand.
AAATTGGCAAAATGGCACAAACCAGAGTGACTAAAATGACATTTAACTCATTTAGACCAGCCTCATGGTTTGGTGTTGGAACTTCTGGAGGTGGTTGGTTAACTACTCCAGGTGGAGTTTGGAAAGTAGCTCCATTTGTGGTTTGGTTGATAACTTTGGAAGTGCTTCCAAAGATATCGGGTATTTCATTGGTCACTTGTCCTTCTCTGACAGGTCCTTTCCCTTGGTGCCTTTGGACGTGAGCCGTGTCCGTAAGCAGCTCGAAGGAAGAGCTTTCTCCGTCTATGTGAGGAGAATGGTTTGGTTCAGTCATTTAGAGAGTGTTTTTGAAGAAAAATGAGATGAAAATGGTTTGCAAAAGATGCGGTGGGCGCCAATGACGAAACACTAGTTAACACCAAGGTTAAGTAGCTAGGTCGTCTCTTATGTGGGTTCAATCTCCTTCTCTACTCGCCTAAGACTGTAGTCCTGCAAAACAGCAACACCGTTAGCTCGTTAAGAGGGGAATATGGGGGTTTCCCTCTTAACCGGGCTCCGGCGTAAGAATAAGTACTGCTCTGAGGAGAAAATAGTGTGTGTTGTAGGTGAAACGTGAGGAGAACAAAATGTTTAACCTGAATGATTAATGGTCCTATTTATAGCCGGAGGGTGAAGGAGGGAGGAGAAACCTTGCCAGCTGCTACCGGGCGCCAGCTGTCCGACCAAGGGAAATATTCTCTTGGTCTCCTTGCTGTGGTAAGGATAGTGGTCTACGTGGCGCGCCGTTATTTGTCCATGCAGGAGAATTCGTACCGCAGCTGTCGGTCTGCCCCCAGGTTGTGTCGCAGGTCTACATGGCATCCGATTAATGGTGACACGTGTTGTCCTTTTTGTCTGGAGGAGCATCTTCGGTGCCACCTTGACGTCTTCCAGAAGCTTCTGGATTTGCTTGCTGATGTAGGAGCCATGTAGGACGAGGAAAGTGGTGTGGTTCCTACCATGTGTGCATGAAATTGGGACTATACCTCTTCATATAGTCAATGAGTTTTAATTATAAGCGCTTTAGTTTTTTTAGAAGGGAATATGGTTTAATTAATACGTTAATAAATTTAGTTAGATATGGTTTAAATAGAAAAAAACGGTAACAATTTCTGGTTGACATGTAACATACTTTTTAATATATAAGATACTTTTCAATAACATTTTTTTTTTTAATGGTGAACTTTACAAAAGACGGCTAATTCACACCCGAACATTCTCTGGTTTGGTCATCCTGGCTTTGTTTTTTATTATTTGCTTATGATTGGATAATTCATTTTTTATGTAGTTATTATTTGTTTCATTTTTATTAAATTTATATTTGTTATTACAAACATTTTTTTGTAGCTTCTCATGAATACGATGAAGCAAAAAAAATTGAGTAATTATATATCATATATACATACAATTTGCCAACATGAGTTGCGAATAGAAAACATTGTTCATGAACATTAGACGTGTACAAATGCTGAAGTTTAAGGTACAAGAATCTGGTGCAGGACAATTTTTTGTTTCATTCACATTTTGTTTTTTTTTTATACATTATTAGCTATAAGCTTTAAACACATATCACCACCTTGTTTGATGGTAACTAGGGCTAGCAAATTGTGTCTTATCGATTTTATATTTATTTTATAAAGGTAAAAAAATCACATAGTATAAACATGTCTTATCGTGTCTTATACAGGTTACCTATTATGAGCCCTGATGATAAGCAATGCACCCGATGACCTTCCTTGTTTGTTATCGAGTCGACGCAACCCCCTCCTCACCAGTTTTATGTTTTATTATTTTTATGTGTCCCTTTTATTTTTCTTTTTATATTATATAATTCCAAATAACTTCTTGGTTTATTTTTATACTATTTCTCCCTTGCATCTCATAACATCTGATTGTTCACATTCATCTAAAAAAACCATCGCTACTTGCTATGTCTCTGAAAACTTCGATAAAAAACCTACATAAAAGATGAACGTGAATCAAACCTTGCAATGGGTGTCTTCTACATACAATAAGCACTAAAACAAAACGACATTGATGAAATTTATGGTAAGCTTCCAACATCATCGTAGCTTTATCTATTAATCCTATCATAGTTTTCATAAGAAGTTGTTTGCTTATGAGCCGACCATTCTAATGGTCAGTTCTTTTGATTGGTTTGATAAGAAAACAAAGATTCCAAAACATTTTTCATTGTCAATAGGTAATGAAGAGATAAGATTATTCATTATTTAAATAATTTACTTTAATTTTTTCAATTCCAATTCCAAACCATGCATTATATGTGTTTGGATTAACTAAAAAGGAGCGATCGACTTCGACTGAAAAAATGGAGGGGATAAAAGAGATTTATTTATTTCTTTTTTTAATATAAAATTGAGATGAAAAGACCATATTGCCCTCATATGAGAGGCACATAGTAAGACTTAACCAAAAAAACTTAACTAGGTTAGGTCAAAAGAACATAACGTGTTAAAAACCAGTAGAAAAAGATCTACGAGTAAATAATTACAAAAATACCTAGTTTAAAAGAAGCCTGTGAAATTGAATTTGAAGAAAATAAATAAAATGCACACGCTTAGCAGCACATACTTCATTTTTGTTGGGATTGAACTCTACAAAGGAACAATTGATTAAAGCCAAAATTGGATCAGATCAGTGGATTCAGAATAAGCAGTTGTTTGCATCAGTCTTCCTCCTTGAAAGTGGCCTAACAACTGATGCACTCTAAGTACTGCTCTACTACAACAACTGCTGATCTACAACAACTGCTGGTCTTCAACAACTGATGATCTTCAACTACTGCTGATATATAAAGACTGTTGAAGACAAAGTACTGATGCTCAATCTACTGTCATGATTCAAGTACTACTGAAGACACAAAGCACTGCTGGGAGTATAACAGTGGAATGAGAAGCAGTAGTGAAGGGGTATGGTCCCAGATCTCGCGTCAGCACAACCGCGAGTGACCATTACCCTTATCAAAAACCCCCACCGGCAGGAACTTACATGTGTCCGTGCAGGCACACACAAACACAGCGGTCCAATCTGTCCATTGATGAGAAGACTTACCTTAAGTACAAATGTCACGCATAGCGATGCGGCCTGACACCGCATCCTATGAACATTTTCGTCACGACAAGGGATCTGGACAACAGTAACAGTCACCAAGCAGCGATGCGGCATGGCACCGCATCCCGTATGAATCTTGGATAGATCAAAGAACGCGGGAACAACATCAGTGACCGCAAGCAGCGATGCGGTCTGGCACCGCATCCTGCCTACAAAGCAAGTGGGTCTGACACCACAATGCAAGTGGCACTGGGAACAGTCGCCTATTAGCCCACATGTGTGCAACAGTCTGACACCACAGCAGGACGTGGCATCACCACCATAACCGACAGGTCTGACACACCTGCAAGTAGCTGTGCGATGTCAGACTAGCTACTCAACTACCCGCCTTCACTCCTCGGCTATAAATACCCACCCCAAACCAGGTTTGAGGTATCACGTCTCAACTCCCTCACTACCACTACCACTACCACTACCACTACCACTACCACTACCACTACCACTACTACTATCACACTTTGATTCCCAAGCAAACTACTGATTCTCACGCCAGAGAGTGGTAACAAGGAGCACCCCCCACCCCATCCTCCTTGTTACGAGTCACGGCTTGTTTCCTTGTGAAGGAAACCAACCAGCGGACGATCTAGCTAGAGATCCTCGGAAAGAAGGGATTATGTAACAACTCTCATCAAAAGTCATATTTATTAATTTAATTTGTCCAATAGGAAACCCTAATTGAGACACCCAAGTGATTCTGCGCAAACCCTAAAATTTTCAGAATTTTCAGAATCAGGATCAGGGCCCCTAAAACTCAGGGGGGGGGGGGGTAAACCCTAGTTACGATTATCTTCAAATCTCGTTGTCAAAATTGAAATTTTCGAAACTGTCAACTCAGCTAGGCTAGTCCCAGACGTGGCAACACTATGAAAATTAGGTGTCCCTTACGGACCGTAAGGGTTGAGTCTTACGGTCCGTAAGCCTGACAAAAATTGTGTATAAATAGCAGACATTGGCACTTGAAATTCTGTTATGTTTGACGAAGAAATTCGTTTTAGGCACTGAGATATGCTCTGTTTACCACAATTAACACACACGGATCACTAATCGACGCCGCAATCAGGGTAATAACTCGATCGCTGATACGATTCAATGTCCGATTGATCAAACTATCCAATGGATGTTTAAGTGCTGCCCACATTAGGGTTTATGCTTTGTCATTCGTCGTTAATTCGATGGATGTTTAAGTATCGCACTTTGTCATTCGTTGTGAGGGTTGATCTCGTGAGTTATCGTAAATGCTGAATTGATTACTAACCCAGAATTGTGTGCATGTTATTAAATTTAGGTTAAAAAGGCTAATCAGTAGGCTAGGCTCTGCTCAAATTAAATCTGCAATGTGAGTCATTCTCTTTTTATCAACCATTTTACAATACCTCAAATTATTTTCAAAATTTATAATTACAGGGACTAAGTCGTGGATATCTTGAATTACTGTCTAGTGGGGTATTGTGCACATTACTAATTTTCTCCCAGTTAGGTTCATTGACCTACTAGGGATAATCATCACTATTTAGGTTCATTGATCTAATAGTGGTATGACCATCGTCACCATTGTGACTTGTCACCATTGTGACTTGTCACCATTGTGACTTGTCACCATTGTGACATAATGGCAGATAAAAATAAGATAGAAGCCATTGTAATCGCTCTTATGCTGTAATTAATAACTATGTATTATTTTATGTAAATAGAATGATTCACTTAGTATTTCCCGCTGACAAAACCTTTTTCAAACATGTTTCAGGTGATCTGTTATGATCTAGGAAAAGTGCCATACAGCACTACAAGCTTAAGGAAGTGGCTCAAGATAAAATAAAGAAACATGTTTTGTAAAATAAAAGATTTCTTTATGAAATCTTAGTATTGTAAATTACCGGGGTTTTATCCCGCGTTGTGAAATAACATAATCGGGAAATATATTTCAGTTTTAAAAAGATCCTGATAATAAACTTCCGCTGTTAAACTCAATTAATTAAATACCACGGGATTTCTGTCCCGCGACTCCTGAAACGGGTCAAACCGGGTCGGGGGCCGTGACAGAAAAAGGTGGTATCAGAGCCACTGATTGAGCCACTGATTAAGCCAATTAAGTATTTAGAAAATACTTAATTTATATTAATTACTATTTAGTGATTATGTGTTTTATTATCTGACTAATTTTGTACAGTATGGGCAGATCTTTATATGCTAGCCAATATAGCAATTAATGCAAATCCTTAAATAATTTAACTCAAAGTTTTATTATCTACAGTCTAGAAACCTTATTCAGCAAATAAATAAATTTACAAATAAAACCTAGTATGTTTTCATATTTTGTTGTTTCGTAATTACCCAATATAAAATAATATTTAAAGGTTTTCTATAAAATTTTGTTATGATTTTAACTTAGTAATTGTGTGTATTTTGCTAAACAGCATGAGTGACTTGTCTGACGCCCTTCAGAATTTAAATCTCTATCCGGTAAGAATAGAGGTTTCCAGAGATTTCAATAGGTATATACCAGACATAGAAGAACCTATAGAATTCAACGCTTTACCTCTCGAGAAACCCAAGTCTAAGAAAATGGAAATTGAGGAAAGTTCTAGGCAAATTGAGGGGTTACCATCTCAGGAAGAGCTAGATTTTATAATGGCAAGCTATAATACTATTAAGCATGTTAATGAAAATGTTTTTATTCATTCTTTTGAAACACAACTACCAATGAACTTAGAACCAGCTATTCCAAACCCTTCAATCCACTCGCAAATAGACGAATGGTTGATTAATGAAATACAGTTACAAAACCATCCCTATAAGCTTTTTCCTCAGTTCAATCCAGAACCTTTACCAAATCCATCAATGAGTAACGAGAATATGGCTGAACTCCGCCACTTTGGCAAAGCACTAATGGATGCTGGGAATAAGATCCAAGAGATTGGGGGACAGATCTCCTGGAAATACGATGAGAGGGAACGCCGTTATTAAGGATAGGGGATTTATGGAACTGTGGTTGTGTAATAGTAATAGTAAAATCAGTATGTGTAAAATAAATAATAAAATAGTTGTATATAGAAGCATGATATAATCTATAAAACAAATAAAATTTTAGAAAATTTACAATTTTATTTGTATATTCGTTTACATGATTATGTGCAATTAATTGTAACATTGGATTATTTCTTTTATACTAATTATTTATCTATAAATTAGATATCAGATGGAAAACGCTAATAATGAACCAGTTAATGAGGTTAATCAATCTGAGCAACAACCGGGGGATCAATATATGACTAGGCAGGATATAGAAAATATCGTTGCTCAAGGGATAGCCAATGCTATTCCAGCAATAGTTGCTCAAGGGATAGCCAACGCTATTCCAGCAATCGTTGCTGTTGTTAAAAATCCAATCGAACCGCAGCAAATCGTTCCTAGCAAATGTATTTATGAAGATAAATTCAGTAATAGCATAAACGGAGGCAATGATCATATTAATCATGATAATGAACCACGGCAAGCTCCGCTCCCTAAGAAAATGAAAGCTGCAACACCTGGTTGCACTTTCAAAGAATTTCTTGCTTGTAAACCCACTGAGTTTGCAGGCAATGAAGGAGCGACTGCGGCACTGCGTTGGTTAGAGAAAACCGAGGCAGTAATTGCCATAAGTAAATGTGCTCAGGATGATCAGGTCATGTACGCGTCAAACCTTTTCAAAGAAGGGGCGCTAGAATGGTGGAATACGGTGTTACAAGCAAAAAGAAGAAGGATGGCGTATGCTATGAACTGGGAAGAATTTAAGAGCTTTGTTGAAAGAAAATTCTGTCCCGAGTATGAAAAGGAACAAATGACAAATAAGTTTCTAACCCACCGTGTCACACCCCCAAAACCCACCTGCGGAGTACTACCGCTTGGAGGTGTGACTGACCAGGATCCAGCCACCAATCATATTGAACAAGCATGTAAGTAGTTATAAAAATCCAACCAATACAATTGGTGTTCAAACAAAACATAGTTAAGTTGCAAGCGGAAGCATAAGTCTTAAAGCCAAAACATAAGTTTAATAGTTTCAAAGTTTAACATGGCACACAGCCGTCCATGTCCCACAACGATCCTCCTCCATGCAAGCTCCAGCTAAGAACCTAAGGACCTGCAAAGCATGTAGTAACGAGTCAACAACAAGTTGAGTGAGTTCACGGTTGGGTGTTCGTTTTACATTGTTTCGAAAACAGTTTCCTTTATCTGGCATCCTGCCGTGGGGGTTACCCCATAGTTAAAAACGTGACTTGTTTATTCCCAATTATTCTGGCAATCCAGCCGTGGGGGCTACCCCGTGTTAGTTATCTGGCATTTCGGCCGTGGGGGCTACCCCATGTATCTACTAGACTCGTTACCATATCGACTGCTGACTGTAGTCATGTTTATGTGCCCTGAACTGTCAATGTCTATCATCATTGACGTGCCAGTAGTCCATTAGTTCACGCCCGTCCTCTGCGGCACGGTGTGAGGTTTGTCAAACCTAAATAGCGCTATCTAACTAATGACCCGCTCGCCATTGGCCTCGGCGATTAAGTCGATACAAAGATGAGGGACTTCGTGATAGAGTTTTGGTCTAGTACGAGTTATCTGTCCGTGAGGACGAGGAATTACATTCCTGAACCATTGCTGTCCTACCCAAGGAGGACGAGGAACCCAGTTCCTTAACCCCAATTCCCGACCCCTGGGAATCCCATGCTTTGTAGAGGGTGTGAACTCACCTTGGTTTGCTCGGTAGAAAACACAGAAAAGTCAAACAAGCAACGTTGAGGCTACTCACGTCCTATCATAGTTGTATCATACAATCAGGTTCGTATTCAAGTAGTGCACGTATGGCATTCACGTTTAATAGCAAGTAGCATGCAGGTATAATTTATGGCATACACTCATAACCATACGGTTCACAAAGACACTTATGAGTTCAGTATACAAGCGAACAAGGCCCAATAGTCCGGCCCAAGCACTTCGGCCCGTAACAGTGAGAGCCCAAATAGTGTGTACATGCACATGGGCTCGAGTCGCAACCGGACTCGCAACCACGGTTTCGGTTCGTGCTGTTTTGGTTACGAGTCGCAACTGGACTCGCAACTGTGGTTCCGAGTCACCAAGTTGGTGTGCTGATCATGTGTGGTTTCGAGTCGCAACCAGGTGTTTGCGACTCGCAACCGGTGTCGCAATCGGGGATCTCGACTCGTTGTGCTTGGTTTCGAGTCGCAACTGATGGTTTCGGTTGGACAGGAGCTGATTCGGTACAGTGTACTACCCACTAACATTCTGATTTCATGTAACAGTTTGTACTATCCAACCAAAATCCTTAAACATGTTTCTTGTCTAGCAAATTACTAAAAATGGATCAAACATATCAGATTTCAAATATTCAACATGTTCATATGATATTCAACAAGTTCTTCATGTGTTCATCATGTTCATCTTGTTCTTCAATATTCAAGTAGTTCATCTTCATTCCTATGAACCTAGGTCTAACAAGAATCATGAACAACTTATCAACAAATCACCCTAATAGCAAGCTTTCGGTTCTTAACACAAGAGTACACAATCCGATTTATATGAACATCAACAACTAGTGTTTTAGACTACATTTAAACACAAAACATCATGAGTTCATTATGCCACATATCCGAAATCAAAGCATGTTCCGATTATCAACATCATACCCACGATTCACAAGCACATCATCATTGTACAAACGGTTCTAGTTCAATCATGTCATCCATAACATCAAACATCATAAACACTAACCAACAAACATCATAAACACTAACAAGCATCATAAACACTAACAAACATCATAAACACTAACCGGTTGTGAGGTGGTGAAAGATGAAGCTTTGTTTGGTGTGAACAAGCAAATCCGAGAAATCCTTTTGAGGTCGGTTGGTTTGATCCGAGAAGAAGGAGAAGAAGTATGATGCTTGGTGTCTAGGGTTTTAGTGAGAGAGTGGAGAGTGTGTGTGTTGGAGAGTATGAGTGGATTGTCCAAAGAATGGACTAGTTTGCTAGGAGTATGATATATATACTAGTCCTAGTAGGTTTCGTGTGGGTTAAATGAGGTGCGGCCCAACCGGCCCATCGGTCATCGTTCACTCGAGACCACATGGTCTCGAGCCGGGTTCGTGTCGTTTCGGTTCATATACATACTCGCATACATACACACAAGCACACACATAGCATAACACATAATCATATAAGTTCGCACATATCATTTATCAAATCATCAAATTAGCTAGTCACTTAGTGTTCAAACGTACAACGAAAGGTTCTAAATTTCGAGTTGTCACATCATCCCCAAGTTGAAAGAAATTTCGTCCCGAAATTTGGTAGGCACTCACTGAGGAAGCTAGTTAAGTTGTATGGTTTTCCTGGTTTTCCCGGGGTGTCACATCCACCCCCCGTTGATCTGGAATTTCGTCCCGAAATTCCGTAGCTTCGGCCTCAGTAGTGGGTGTACTGTTTGCGAACAGTTGGGGATACTTTTGTTTCATCTGATCTTCGCGCTCCCAGGTGAACTCTGGGCCGCGACGTGAGTTCCAACGAACTGGAACGAGAGGTATTCTAGTGCTCTTGAGGACCTTAACATCCCGGTCCGTGATCTCGACTGGTTCCTCGACGAATCGTAACTGCTCGTCGATAGTGAGTTCCTTCAAAGGAACTACGTGGGTCTCATCTGATGGGCACTTCTTCAGATTCGACACGTGAAAAACGTTGTGAACTGCACCGAGTTCCGCTGGTAAGTTTAGTCTGTAGGCCACCCTGTCTATTTTCTCAATGACCTCGAAAGGTCCAACGTATCGTGGGTTGAGTTTACCGCGTTTACCAAAACGAACCACACCCTTCCAGGGTGAAACTTTGAGTAGTACCCGCTCCCTAACCTGGAGCTCAAGTGGTTTCCTGCCCATGTCGGCGTAAACTTTCTGGCGTTCACGAGCGGCCGTCATGCGTTTTCGTATCTGAGCGATTTGCTCGGTTGTATCTATCACATATTCCGGACCAGTGATCTGACTATCTCCCACCTCTGCCCAGCAAAGAGGAGACCGGCATTTACGTCCGTACAATGCCTCAAACGGAGCAACTTTAATGCTGGTGTGGTAGCTGTTATTGTACGAGAATTCCACAAGTGGCAGATGCCTTTCCCAGCGGTTGCCAAAGTCGATTACACATGCACGAAGCATGTCTTCTAAGGTTTGAATAGTGCGCTCGGACTGCCCGTCCGTCTGAGGATGGTACGCCGTGCTCATGTCTAGTCGTGAGCCGAAGGATTTGTGCATTGCTTGCCACAGCTCTGAAGTAAAACGTGCATCTCGATCCGAGATGATGGAGGTGGGCACCCCGTGCCTCGAAACAACTTCCTTGAGGTATATTTCTGCGAGGGTGGAGAACTTATCCGTCTCCTTGATAGCCAAGAAGTGTGCAGATTTTGTGAGTCGATCCACGATCACCCAAATAGTATCGTTCCCGCGCTGGGATCTAGGTAGGCCAGTGACAAAATCCATGGAAATTTGCTCCCATTTCCATTGAGGTATTTCTGGTTGTTGGAGTAGGCCTGATGGTTTCTGGTATTCCGACTTGACTCTCGCACAAGTCAAACACTTGCTGACGTAGGTCGCTATGTGGGCCTTCATGCTAGGCCACCAATACGTAGTTTTGATGTCGTGGTACATTTTGTCCGATCCAGGATGTACCGAGTAGCGAGACTTGTGTGCTTCGTCCATCACAAGCTCTCGTAGGTTGCCATAGAGTGGGACCCAAACGCGTCCCGTTACGTAGTAAGCACCGTCTTCCTTCTGTTCTAAGCGTTGCCTCGATCCGCGTAGGGCTTCGGCCCTGACGTTTTCTGGTTTCAGTGCTTCTATCTGAGCTGCTCGTATCTGGGAGGGAAGACTATAATGGATCGTGAGTTGCAAAGCTCGTACGCGCTTAGGCGCAGTGTCCTTCCGACTGAGGGCGTCAGCCACAACATTGGCTTTGCCCGGGTGATACCTGATTGAGCACTCGTAGTCATTCAGCAACTCGACCCATCGTCGTTGCCGCATATTCAATTCTTTCTGCTTGAAGATATGCTCGAGGCTCCTGTGGTCGGTGTAGATCGCGCACTTGGTACCATACAGGTAATGCCGCCATAACTTAAGCACAAAAACAACAGCTCCTAGCTCTAAGTCGTGCGTAGTGTAGTTCCTTTCGTGAACCTTGAGTTGGCGTGAGGCGTAGGCTATAACTTTATCTCGTTGCATCAACACGCAACCAAGACCCTGAATTGATGCGTCGCAGTAAACCACAAAGTCGTCTGTGCCTTCCGGCAAGGAAAGGATAGGTGCGCTACAAAGCCTATCCTTTAGGTGTTGAAATGCCAACTCCTGTGCGTTTCCCCAGCGATAAACAACGCCCTTCTGCGTTAGTGAGGTGAGAGGCTGTGCAATCTTAGAAAAATCCTTAATGAATCTCCGGTAGTATCCCGCCAAACCCAAGAATTGGCGAATTTCCTTTGGTGTACGAGGTGCAGGCCAGTTCTTAATCGAGTCTATCTTGGATGGATCAACGTGAATCCCATCCTTGTTTACCACGTGGCCTAGGAAATGGACTTCTCGAAGCCAGAAGTCGCATTTCGAGAACTTTGCATAAAGCTGTTCTGTTCGAAGGAGTTCCAGAATAAGTCGCAGATGCTGTTCGTGTTCCTCCCGACTCTTAGAATAGATCAGGATGTCGTCGATGAAGACTATAACGAACTTGTCCAGGTAAGGCTTGCATACTCGGTTCATCAAGTCCATGAAAACCGCAGGTGCGTTTGTCATCCCAAAAGGCATGACCAAAAACTCATAGTGCCCATATCGAGTTCTGAAAGCTGTTTTGGAGACGTCCTCCTCTCGGACTCTCAGTTGGTGATATCCCGATCTCAAATCAATCTTTGAATAGTAGCTCGACCCTTGTAACTGGTCGAACAAGTCGTCGATACGCGGCAGAGGATAACGGTTCTTCACCGTCACCTTGTTGAGTTCTCGGTAGTCGATGCACATTCTGAAAGTACCGTCCTTCTTCTTTACAAATAATACTGGAGCTCCCCAGGGTGATGAGCTAGGACGAATAAAACCTTTATCCAAGAGCTCTTGTAGTTGCGTGGAGAGTTCTTTCAACTCTGATGGGGCCAAACGATAAGGTGCACGGGCTATGGGTGCAGCTCCAGGAGCTAGTTCGATCTGAAACTCGACTTGGCGATGAGGCGGAAGACCAGGTAATTCCTCAGGAAATACCTCTGGATAATCGCGTACAACTGGAAAATCTTCTATCCTCTTCTCTTTTTCTGAGGTGTCAGTGACGAGAGCCAAAATAGCAGTGTGGCCCTTTCGCAAGCACTTTTGGGCCTTAAGGAGAGAAATAACATTCTCAACAGCACTCCTCTTGTCGCCATGAATCATGAGAGGTTCACCATCAGGACCTGGAATACGGACAACCTTCTCGTTGCAAAGAATCTCTGCTCGGTGTTGGGACAACCAATCCATCCCAATGACAACGTCGAAACTACCCAAGACAATAGGAATGGGGTCGATAGAGAAGGTCTGGTCAGCGAGAATAACCTTACAACCCTTGACTACGTGTGTGGCTTCTAAACTCTTACCATTTGCTAGCTCTACGGTGTGCTTGTTGTTCAAAGGGGTTGGAATACGCTTAAGCATTCGACTAACTTCTAGTGACATGTAGCTAGTATCGGCACCCGAATCAAATAAAACTGAAACATAAAAGTCGTCGAGAAGGAACTTACCCGCCACAACATTGGGGTCATTCCTTGCTTCACCTTGGCCAATCACAAACATTCGCCCCCTGGCGCCATTGTTGTTGTTCCCATTATTACCATTCCCCTGATTGTTGTTATTGTTGTTGTTGTTGTTCTGGTTCCTGTTCAGTTGGGGACAGTCTCTCTTGAAGTGGCCCTCAGCTCCACACTGAAAGCACCCTTTGTTATCACCTTGCTGCTGCTGCTGGCGCTGGTTCTGTTGAGCTTGCTGACGATTCTGATTAGCGGGGTATAAGCTCCTGCAATCCTTTGCAGCGTGACCAGGCTTGTTGCACCGATGACAGTTGCCCCTGGTGCATGGTCCGCTGTGGTGCAGGCTGCAGCGATTGCATTTGGGGTGATTTCCTTTGTATCCGCCACCAGACGATTGCTGATTAGGGCTCTTGTAGTCCTCAGTCTTTCTCTGCTGAGACTGGGACTGAACAGAAGCCGAACCCTTACTCGAAGTTCCATCCCACTTCCGTTTGTTGTCACTAGAGGTACCAGAAGTAGTTGCAGCACCTATGCGTTTTGGTAACTTGTTCTGCTCCACCGCCTGATCCATGAGACGGTGAGCCAACTGAACAGTTTGCTGGTAGGTAGCGAGGTTCGCTGAAGTCACATGACTTTGGATTTCTGGCACTAAGCCCTGAAGAAATAGTTCGATGCGTTTGATGGGAGGATCCACCATAGTAGGGCACAGAATTGCCAGTTCGTTCGACCTTTTCACATAAGCTTCAATTTCGGACCCCGTCATCTTGAGGTTGAAGAACTCCACCTCGAGTTTGTGAATCTCATCACGACTGCAGTACTCTTCTTTGATCATTTCCTTAAAAGTTTCCCATGGGGTGGCGTTGGCAGCAACCAACCCTAGCATCTGAACTTGAGCGTTCCACCACGTGAGGGCTAATCCCTCGAGAGTACCAGTAGCATACTTCACCCTGCGCGCCTCAGGGCATTCACACATTTCGAACACAGATTCTAGCTTCTCAAACCAGTGTAGGAGACCTACTGCTCCTTCAGTGCCGCTAAAAGTAGTTGGTCGGCAGTCCATGAAAGTCTTAAAAGTGCACACGGGTGGCTGAACGTGATGACCTATCGTTGGTGAAAGAAAAGACAGAGTTTAACACAAAGGTTGGTTCACGAGAGTAGGATCCTAAAGATCCTAGAATGAGTTCGGACTGCAGGATATACCTCCTGCGGGTGCAGCTGCAAGTGCTGCGGCAACTCGTTCGTTAATCAGAGCCGTCAACTGGGCTTGTGTCATGTTAACGCGTCCAGACATGATCTTCATATCGAGAAGAACGTGAGTGAGAGGGGTTCGCGAAGGTACGACGATAAAATAGAGCAAGCACGCACGTGTTCAAGCAACAGTAGTTATACTAACCAAGTATACCATAAGCAATGTACTATGTAACTATCAAGTAGGTAATATATACACAGATCATATCACCTAGTATGTCGAGCCTTGCATGTAGTGGGAAGCATCGTTGTGGACCGTCGAGCACTGTACAGGTTATAGTCTGGTTTTAACAAAAACGTTTTCCCCTTTATTAAAACCAAGTTCTCTATAACCAATGGCTCTGATACCAATCTGTCACACCCCCAAAACCCACCTGCGGAGTACTACCGCTTGGAGGCGTGACTGACCAGGATCCAGCCACCAATCATATTGAACAAGCATGTAAGTAGTTATAAAAATCCAACCAATACAATTGGTGTTCAAACAAAACATAGTTAAGTTGCAAGCGGAAGCATAAGTCTTAAAGCCAAAACATAAGTTTAATAGTTTCAAAGTTTAACATGGCACACAGCCGTCCATGTCCCACAACGATCCTCCTCCATGCAAGCTCCAGCTAAGAACCTAAGGACCTGCAAAGCATGTAGTAACGAGTCAACAACAAGTTGAGTGAGTTCACGGTTGGGTGTTCGTTTTACATTGTTTCGAAAACAGTTTCCTTTATCTGGCATCCTGCCGTGGGGGTTACCCCATAGTTAAAAACGTGACTTGTTTATTCCCAATTATTCTGGCAATCCAGCCGTGGGGGCTACCCCGTGTTAGTTATCTGGCATTTCGGCCGTGGGGGCTACCCCATGTATCTACTAGACTCGTTACCATATCGACTGCTGACTGTAGTCATGTTTATGTGCCCTGAACTGTCAATGTCTATCATCATTGACGTGCCAGTAGTCCATTAGTTCACGCCCGTCCTCTGCGGCACGGTGTGAGGTTTGTCAAACCTAAATAGCGCTATCTAACTAATGACCCGCTCGCCATTGGCCTCAGCGATTAAGTCGATACAAAGATGAGGGACTTCGTGATAGAGTTTTGGTCTAGTACGAGTTATCTGTCCGTGAGGACGAGGAATTACATTCCTGAACCATTGCTGTCCTACCCAAGGAGGACGAGGAACCCAGTTCCTTAACCCCAATTCCCGACCCCTGGGAATCCCATGCTTTGTAGAGGGTGTGAACTCACCTTGGTTTGCTCGGTAGAAAACACAGAAAAGTCAAACAAGCAACGTTGAGGCTACTCACGTCCTATCATAGTTGTATCATACAATCAGGTTCGTATTCAAGTAGTGCACGTATGGCATTCTCGTTTAATAGCAAGTAGCATGCAGGTATAATTTATGGCATACACTCATAACCATACGGTTCACAAAGACACTTATGAGTTCAGTATACAAGCGAACAAGGCCCAATAGTCCGGCCCAAGCACTTCGGCCCGTAACAGTGAGAGCCCAAATAGTGTGTACATGCACATGGGCTCGAGTCGCAACCGGACTCGCAACCACGGTTTCGGTTCGTGCTGTTTTGGTTACGAGTCGCAACTGGACTCGCAACTGTGGTTCCGAGTCACCAAGTTGGTGTGCTGATCATGTGTGGCTTCGAGTCGCAACCAGGTGTTTGCGACTCGCAACCGGTGTCGCAATCGGGGATCTCGACTCGTTGTGCTTGGTTTCGAGTCGCAACTGATGGTTTCGGTTGGACAGGAGCTGATTCGGTACAGTGTACTACCCACTAACATTCTGATTTCATGTAACAGTTTGTACTATCCAACCAAAATCCTTAAACATGTTTCTTGTCTAGCAAATTACTAAAAATGGATCAAACATATCAGATTTCAAATATTCAACATGTTCATATGATATTCAACAAGTTCTTCATGTGTTCATCATGTTCATCTTGTTCTTCAATATTCAAGTAGTTCATCTTCATTCCTATGAACCTAGGTCTAACAAGAATCATGAACAACTTATCAACAAATCACCCTAATAGCAAGCTTTCGGTTCTTAACACAAGAGTACACAATCCGATTTATATGAACATCAACAACTAGTGTTTTAGACTACATTTAAACACAAAACATCATGAGTTCATTATGCCACATATCCGAAATCAAAGCATGTTCCGATTATCAACATCATACCCACGATTCACAAGCACATCATCATTGTACAAACGGTTCTAGTTCAATCATGTCATCCATAACATCAAACATCATAAACACTAACCAACAAACATCATAAACACTAACAAGCATCATAAACACTAACAAACATCATAAACACTAACCGGTTGTGAGGTGGTGAAAGATGAAGCTTTGTTTGGTGTGAACAAGCAAATCCGAGAAATCCTTTTGAGGTCGGTTGGTTTGATCCGAGAAGAAGGAGAAGAAGTATGATGCTTGGTGTCTAGGGTTTTAGTGAGAGAGTGGAGAGTGTGTGTGTTGGAGAGTATGAGTGGATTGTCCAAAGAATGGACTAGTTTGCTAGGAGTATGATATATATACTAGTCCTAGTAGGTTTCGTGTGGGTTAAATGAGGTGCGGCCCAACCGGCCCATCGGTCATCGTTCACTCGAGACCACATGGTCTCGAGCCGGGTTCGTGTCGTTTCGGTTCATATACATACTCGCATACATACACACAAGCACACACATAGCATAACACATAATCATATAAGTTCGCACATATCATTCATCAAATCATCAAATTAGCTAGTCACTTAGTGTTCAAACGTACAACGAAAGGTTCTAAATTTCGAGTTGTCACACACCGGATGCTGGATGTAGATTTTCGAGGGTATACTTCGACATTCTTCGAGTATGCTCGAGTGGTACCAACCCTGGCTTCGCCAGAGCCGGTACTTATTTCTCGTTATATTTGGGGATTGATTGCCGAAATCCGTAATATCGTCAAGGCTGCGAAACCTCGCACGATTGATGATGCGGTGGATTTAGCCAATACTCTGACTGACGAACTAGTACGGACAAGGGAAGAAAATAGAAGGAAGGAAGTAGCCCAAAAGATTACCCAAGAATTCCGTCCGGGTAACCATAACAATTTCAAGAAAAGAGGGAATGGGAATCTACCACTAGTCCATTCTGCAATTCTTGCAAAAGGAAGCATTTTGGAAGATGCAAAGGATATTGCAATTTTTGCAAAATTCCAGGGCATCAAGAAGAAGACTGCAGGAGGAAGAAATTTTCAGTCTGCTACAACTATGGAGAAGCTGGACATCTTAGGCCAGATTGTCCAAAACTGAACAAACCATCTGACAATAAAGCCAAACCTGCAGAAGGAGCAAAAAGGAATGTAAGAGCCTTCCAACTGACTACTCAAGAAGCAGAGCTCATTCCAGATGTGGTAGCTGGTACGTACTTAGCTCACAACGTTTACACAAAAAGTATTATTTGACTCTGGTGCAAACCAAAGTTTTATAAATACTTCATTCTGCCAAACTCTTAATTTACTTTTAACCAGCATTAGGCAAATTTCTGCAGTAGAAACGGCAGATGGGAATTCAGTTAAAATAAATAAGATTCTGCAAAACATAGAAATAGAATTTTTAAGTCATAAATTTTTTGCAACCCTATTATCTATGAAATTGGTTGAATTCGATGTTGTGTTAAGAATGGATTGGTTAGTAAACAACCATGCTCAAATTATCTGTGATAAGAATTCCATAGAAAATTTTGCAACCACTGGAGAAGTAATAATGATTACAGGAGATAAGCCCTGTAAACCCATAAAGTTCACATCAGTAATGAAAGTTGCTAATTATGAACGAAAGCAAGGAATAGTATATATGATTTCAGTAATCATTTATACTAAAGATAAAGAACTTAAGGAAATTTATATAGTTTCAGAATACCCAGAAGAGTTACCAGGGTTACCACCAGATAGGGAGGTAGAATTTAGGATTCATCTAATTCCAGGAACTATACCGATAACCAAGGCACCTTATCGGTTAGCTCCTACTGAAATGTTAGAACTGAAAAAGCAATTAGATGAATTACTAAGCAAAGGATTCATACAACCTAGCTCATCCCCTTGGGGAGCGCCAGTGTTGTTTGTAAAAAAGAAGGATGGTTCGATGAGAATGTGTATTGATTATAGGGAACTGAATAAGGTTACAATTAAGAATCGATACCCATTACCTAGGATTGATGATTTATTCGATCAACTTCAAGGAGCTAGATATTTTTCTAAAGATCGACTTACGTTCTGGATATCATCAATTGAAGGTACAAGAAGAAGACATACCTAAGACTGCTTTCAGAACTAGGTATGGTCATTACGAGTTTACAGTCATACCCTTCGGATTAACGAATGCACCTGCAACATTCATGGACATGATGAATAGGATCTGTAAACCATATTTGGATAAATTGTAATTGTCTTCATCGACGATATATTTATTTATTCCAAAAGTCAGGAAGAACATTGTCAACACTTGGCTGTACTCTTAACTTTGTTAGGAAAAGAAAAGCTTTACTTCAAATTCTCAAAGTGTGAATTTTGGCTGCCAGAAGTGCAATTTCTAGGTCATATGGTAAATCATGAAGGTATTCACGTAGATCCTGCTAAGATAGCAGCAAATTACCAAATGAAAGGTTCCGCAATCCGCAATGGAAATTAGAAGTTTTATAGGTTTAGCCGGATAATATAGATGGTTTATTAAGAAATTTTCCAAGATAGCTATACCATTAACTAAGCTAACCTGTAAAACAGTTAAAGTTTGAATGGAGACCTAAACAACAAGAAGCCTTTAAGATCTTAAAGCATAAATTAACAAATGCCCAATCCTAGCCTTACCAGAAGGAACATAAGATTTTAAAGTATACAGTGATGCTTCAAAACTAGGATTTGGATATATGTTAATGCAACGCAAAAAGGTAATTGCGTATGCATCAAGGCAATTGAAAAAGCACGAAGAAAACTATACCACTCATGACTTAGAATTAGGAGCCATAATTTTTGCCTTAAGATTTGGAGACATTATCTGTATGGAAGTAAATATACTATCTATACGGATTACAAGAATTTAAGATATATATTTGGGCAAAAAGAATTAAACATAAGGCAAAGGAGATGGATGAAAATCCTAAGTGATTACGACTGTGGTATTCAGTATCACGAAGGAAAGGCTAAAGACGGCTAGAGATCGCCAGAAGAGTTATACAGATAATAGACGAAAGCCGTTGGAGTTTCAAATTGAAGACAAAATGCTATTGAAAGTATCTCCTAGGAAAGGAGTTGTTAGATTCGGTAAAAAAAAAAGGGAAAGCTAAGTCCAAGGTACGTAGGACCATTTCCAGTAATCCAACTATAGGACCAGTTGCTTATTGTTTACAACTACCAGGAGAGTTAGCTGGAGTACATGATATATTTCATATACCCAATCTCAAGAAATGTCTATCAGACGAATCTTTGGTAGTACCTCTCCAAGATATAGAGGTAAACGAAAAGTTTGTAGAGAAACCTCTTCAAATAGAAGATAGAAAAATCAAATTTCTCAAAACACAAACAATTAGTGTTAGTTCAAGTAAAGTGGGATTCAAAGATAGAACCCTAATACACTTGGAAACTGGAAAAGAAGCGAAAGTATCCTCAATTATTCCAGTAAATCTCGAGGACGAGATTTTTATTAAGGTGGGGAGAATGTAACAACTCTCATCAAAAGTCATATTTATTAATTTAATTTGTCTAATAGGAAACCCTAATTGAGACACCCAAGTGATTCTGCGCAAACCCTAAAATTTTCAGAATTTTCAGAATCAGGATCAGGGCCCCTAAAACTCAGGGGGGGTAAACCCTAGTTACGATTATCTTCAAATCTCGTTGTCAAAATTGAAATTTTCGAAACTGTCAACTCAGCTAGGCTAGTCCCAGACGTGGCAACACTATGAAAATTAGGTGTCCCTTACGGACCGTAAGGGTTGAGTCTTACGGTCCGTAAGCCTGACAAAAATTGTGTATAAATAGCAGACATTGGCACTTGAAATTCTGCGTATGTTCGACGAAGAAATTCGTTTTAGGCACTGAGATATGCTCTGTTTACCACAATTAACACACACGGATCACTAATCGATGCCTCAATCAGGGTAATAACTCGATCGCTGATACGATTCAATGTCCGATTGATCAAACTATCCAATGGATGTTTAAGTGCTGCCCACATTAGGGTTTATGCTTTGTCATTCGTCGTTAATTCGATGGATGTTTAAGTATCGCACTTTGTCATTCGTTGTGAGGGTTGATCTCGTGAGTTATCGTAAATGCTGAATTGATTACTAACCCAGAATTGTGTGCCTGTTATTAAATTTAGGTTAAAAAGGCTAATCAGTAGGCTAGGCTCTGCTCAAATTAAATCTGCAATGTGAGTCATTCTCTTTTTATCAACTATTTTACAATACCTCAAATTATTTTCAAAAGTTATAATTACAGGGACTAAGTCGTGGATATCTTGAATCACTGGCTAGTGGGGTATTGTGCACATTACTAATTTTCTCCCAGTTAGGTTCATTGACCTACTAGGGATAATCATCACTATTTAGGTTCATTGATCTAATAGTGGTATGACCATCGTCACCATTGTGACTTGTCACCATTGTGACAGAACGCCAGATAAAAATAAGATAGAAGCCATTGTAATCGCTCTTATGCTGTAATTAATAACTATGTATTATTTTATGTAAATAGAATGATTCACTCAGTATTTCCCGCTGACAAAACCTTTTTCAAACATGTTTCAGGTGATCTGTTATGATCTAGGAAAAGTGCCATACAGCACTACAAGCTTAAGGAAGTGGCTCAAGATAAAATAAAGAAACATGTTTTGTAAAATAAAAGATTTCTTTGTGAAATCTTAGTATTGTAAATTACCGGGGTTTTATCCCGCGTTGTGAAATAACATAATCGGGAAATATATTTCAGTTTTAAAAAGATCCTGATAATAAACTTCCGCTGTTAAACTCAATTAATTAAATACCACGGGACTCCTGAAACGGGTCAAACCGGGTCGGGGGCCGTGACAGATTAACCCTACTTGACGAGACCAGTGAGTTAACCCTACCCGGTTAACCATTGTTTCATCAAGTTGATTACTTTGTATTTTGTATTTAACTTGTAATCAGTAGTCTAGTCTAGCAGTGTTTGTAATAGGCAGTGGTTACAGGTTGTTAGAAAGTTAGATGTCACTTTCATGGTGATGTCAGCAAAGATGCTTCAGTGGTTTGTTCTGTACTATAAATAGAACAGTACCCTGTACTGTACTGTTCTATTAGCTCTTTCATCCCAAGTCATTCTGTACGAACAAATCGTTGTGAGCTCAGGCTGAGGGGGAGACTTTGTGCATGCATGCATTAGGATTGAATTTTGTTAACAAATACAATCATTTGATTCTATGTTAAACATGTCTGCTTAAAATTGTTCTCTCTTTGATTATGTTAAAAGTTTATTCATACATTTCAGCTGCAATTGTTTATCATTCATCTTAATTTAATTGAACAAACACAATCTTATCAAACTCAGATCCTAACAATTGGTAACAGAGCAAGGACAGTTAAACTTGATCTAACAATCATTTTGACGTAAAAGTTCAGCTCATAATCGTTGATACTTTTGTTTGTTCGTTTCGTTGTAACACAGAGTAAGGTGTAATCACGTACAAAGTTGATTATTCAGTACCTGAAAAACAACCAGAATGACGTCACAATCACAAGATGTTAATAATAGCATCGGTTCACTCTTCAAACCACCTATGTTGAAGAGATCTGAATATAACATCTGGGAGCGAAGGATGGGTCACATCCTAGCTCAGCAAAATACCGGATGTTGGAGGTCGGTTGTCTTTGGACCACATGTTCCAATGGTGCCAAGTGCTGTGGATCTAAAGGTCTTAGTTCCTAAGAAAATTGAGAACTATACTGAGCAGGATTTTCAGAAAATTGAACTAGATGCCAAGGCATTTAGCATCGTTGCATCCGCACTACCAAATGAGGTCTATGTTGGGTTGTTACATTGTAACAGTGGCAAGGAATTGTGGGATGCACTGAAGGAATAGTTTGGGGAGACTGGGGAAGTAATTGAAAACAACAGGGAAATTTTGAACCAACAGTGTGAAACCTTTTGTCACATTAAGGGTGAATCATTAACTCAACAGTTTGAGCGATTTAGCTATCTCATAAGTGAACTAAAACTTGTTAAGGTTGTATTTGCTAATGCAACTCAAAATAGTAGGTTTCTTAGGTCACTTCCTGATAAATGGGATACAATTGCTTTTGTGACCAGGAATTCAGTTGGGTTCAAAGATCTGACCCTAACCCAGCTTCATGGTAGACTCCTGACCTATGAAAGGGAGTTGAACCAGAAAAAGAAGCTACAAGAGTCTGGGAAAGTTGCAGATGACTATTCATTTGGCAACACAGCTCTTTTGGGTCAGGAAGAATCTGGAAATAGTAAGGATCAGAGTTATGATCATTTCATTGACATAAAAGCTGGTGGAAATTTTAACTCTGATTCTCACTAATCCAATTATGCTTTTACAGCAAATGGAGAAATCCAAAATTCTGATAATCTAAGCTTTGAACTCAATGATCTCCAGCACTTTGATCCCACTGATCTGGAAGAGATGGACATTTTGCACCAATTGGCATTGCTGAGTGTTAGAACCAGCAAATTTTACAAAAGAACAGGGAGAAAGTTTCCAGGGTTACATGGGAATTTAAAAGTAGGGTTGGATAAGTCTAAAATCAAATGCTACAAGTGCAATAGGTTAGGTCATTTTGCTAGAGAGTGTAGGAGTCAAAACAATGGACCAATCATCACACACCCTAGCTCAAGACCACAAAATAACCAAACCACTGTGCAGTATTCCCAATATACCCCTACTGCCCATGTAAACATTGCTCACTATGCACATCATGCAACCCCTGTTCCAGTGCATTATGTTCAAACCACTGTTCCTCAAATTTAGTATGTCCAAGCCCCAATTCCTCAGGTTCAGGTGCAACAAGCTGCTCCTCAACAAGCTGCACCTCAAACAGCTGTTCAAGAAGATCAACAAAGCTTCTTCAAACAAGGATTTGTTGATTGGAGTAGCTTTCCTGAGGAATTATGAGATGAAAATTTTGCTCTATGTGCTAATGATGGTGTTTGTAGTGATGAACTATGTTTTGTAGCATTAGAGTCAATTTCTGAGGAGCTGGAAACTGAAGGAGGAACATCCAGTGCTGAAACAGTGGATGAAATTGCTGAAGCAGTGGTTACTGCTGTTGCTGATGAAATACTGTTGGGAGAAAGTTCAGAACCCCTGTCGGAACCACTGTCCGACCCCTGGTCCGAAGAATAAGAGAAGAAACAAGGTGAAAAAGAAGAAAAAGTACCTGATGCAAAAGAAAATGTCTGTGATTGTGCCATGATGGATGCATCTAAGGTATCACCTCAGGTTCTTAAAAACCTTTGTTTAGACAAATGCTTCATAGCATTTGCAAACATTAAAGAGTTGAATGAAAACCTTAGGGATAGGGTGTTAAATGATGAAGTACAATTTGAAAAATCTTTAAAAGAATTGAAAAAAAAAATGTCAGAAAAAGAAAATGAGATCTGCAGCCTCAAACAAGAACATAGCATAACCAAGGACCAACTCCAAACTATGATAGAAAAATATCAAGTTTGTAAAAAGGAGTTGGAAACCACCCAAATCACTTGTGAAAAATGGGTGGAATCCTGTAAAGGTTATGAGATGATGCTTGAGAAACAGCGTGCAAGCAATGTAAAATTTGGCATAGGGTTTAAACAAGATGACCAAGTTGAAAACATTGCTGAAAAACAAACTGTTTCTGTTAAAGTCACACGCACAAACAAGGATGGTCAAGAAGTTAAAATAACTGACAAACTTGGTAACAAAATCACTCTGGAAAGATCTGTGGGATCCTCAACTTTTGAGGAAATTGAGAAATACCAATTTAAACCCACATGGTCTGATGAGTGTGACATCCTTGAAAACTTCAAGCCCATGGATTTCACCACAGTGGATGGTGTCAAAGCTCCAAAGGCCAAGGTCATTCCTTTTAAAGACATCCCAACAGTGGTTCAAAACTCTGTTGCAAAAGAGTCTGAAAAGAAGAAGAAAAGAGAAAAGATTAAAAACCTGTTTTGTGACTTTTGTGAAAAGAAAAATCACTTGACCAAAGATTGTTTTCACTTAAAAGCTTATGACCATAACAAAACAAGTACCATTGTGCCTTCCAAGAGCTGCACCATTTGTGGAAAATCAAATCATTCCACTCAGGAGTATGTGTATTTAAAATCCTTTGAGGTCAGAAAGGAAGAATACACATAAAAAACACTCATGAGTTCATCAAAACCACCAGTCAAGAAACAACCACTGTTTGTGCCAGTTCAAATAGCTGTTACAAAAAAGTTGAACCAAACCTCTGCTAAAAGAGATGTTCAGGTGACTGATGCACCCCCTGCTAACCAATACCAAAGAGGTAAAGGTCAACCACCATACCCAAGGGCCCAAAAGTGAACAGGCATCCCTTTGGGTATCAACAGCTGATAAGGCAGGACCCCCAACAGTGGTTAGAGAAACACAGTTCCAAAACTATTCAAACACCTGAGCTAACCACTGTCCATCCACCAGACCTTAAAACAAACACTGTTGAGACCCCATCCAAAGCCTTATTGGCTTTGGAGACCCTCCTGAACTAATTATTTACTTGATGTGCAGGGAGCTTCTGCATGCTTAGATAGTCTTTGGTATATAGATAGTGGAGGCTCCAAGCACATGACTGGATGCAGAGCCATACTCAAATAATTTAAAACTCATGGAGGGGGTGATATATCTTTTGGTAATAATAGTAAAGGGAAGGTGATGTGTTCTGTTACAGTACAGTCTGGGAATGTTAAGTTTGAAAATGTAAATCTGATAGACAATCTAAAATTCAACCTCCTTAGTATCTCACAAATGAGTGATAAGGGCTATGGCTCATTCTTCACTAAGGATTGTTGTAGGATTGTTGGACCAGAAATGGTTAAAAAGATTGAAGAAATAATAAAAAATGGAAAAACTCAACTTGTTGCTCAAAGAAGTGGCAATGTTTATGTAGTTGATTTATCAAAAGAGAGCCCCAAGACTGATGCTTGTCTGTTCTCAGCTGCCTCTAAAAAAGAGACAGAACTATGGCACAGGAGATTGGGGCACACAAATCTCAAGACAATCACTACTTTGTCAAAACAGGGGTTAGTAAGAGGTCTTCCTCAAAAAATGTTCACATGTCCTGAGCATTGTGTTTCCTGCTTAAAGGAAAACAACATAAAAGCTCATTTAAGTCCATTGAAGAGTCCCAAACAACCAAGTGCTTGCAAATGCTACACATGGATCTGTTTGGCCCAGTAAAAGTCATGAGTCTTAAAAAGAAAAGATATTGTTTGGTAATTGTAAATGACTTTTCTAGGTTTACATGGACTTATTACTTACATTCCAAAGATGAGACATCAGGCATCCTGCAAGACTTTGTTAAACAGGTTGAAAAGCAGTTTGACTTGCCAGTAAAAGTCTTCAGGAGTGACAATGGCACAGAGTTCAGAAATAGGGAGTTGGATGAGTTTTGTGTGTCAAAAGGAATTGTAAGGCAGTACAGCATTCCAAGGACACCAGAGCAAAATCGGGTTGTTGAAAGAAAGAATAGAACACTGATTGAGGCTGCCAGAACCATGCTTGCTGATTCAGGTTTGCCATTAACTTTCTGGGCAGAGGCAGTAAACACTGCTTGCTATGTCCAGAATAGAGTTTTAATCAACCCAGGCATCAAAAGACTGCCTATGAACTGCTGTATAAAATCAAACCACTGATCTCATACTTTAAAGTATTTGGCTGCCCATGCTTTATTTTGAATTTAAAAGACTCAATTTCAAAATTTGCTGCCAAAGTAGACAGTGGATATCATTTGGGATACTCAACCACTGCTAAGGCCTACAAAGTATTTAACACAAGGACCAAAACAGTGGAAGAGACTTTAAATGTGAAGTTCAATGAACTTTCTTCAATGAAAATCCATGCAAACCCTGCAGAGTTGTTTGATCTTGATAAATTTACTTTTGAAAATGTTTCTGTCAAGACTAACAGTGCAGGTCCATCTCAAAATCCTCCATCAGACAATGGGTATGAAGTGATCATTCCACAACAAACCTTCAAATCCATTGCCAGAGCAGCGGGTGTTCAAAACAGCTATCAAAGCTCAACCACTACTAACTCAACAGTTGTTGGCCAAAGTAGCCCTTTAACCCCTGCTTCCACATCATCAAACACTGTTGATAAAAGTTCTCAAACAGTGGATAAAAGTCAACATGTTTCCACACCAATTCCACCTATTCCTCCACCTCCATTTCAAGACACTATTGGATCATCAAAGTCACCAACAGTTGTTAGCTCAGATGATTCACATCTGCAGCCCTCACCATTAAATGCCACTGTTCCATACAAAGGAGATCTAATCTTCTTGAAATCTCATCCACCTGACCAAATCATTGGCAACATCAGTGAAGGGGTGCTCATAAGAAGTCAATCCCAAAATATCTGTCTTTTTGCTGGTTTTCTATCACTCCATCAACCTGTCAAGTACCAAGAGGCACTGAAAGACAACAGTTGGGTAGAAGCTATGCAAGAGGAGCTCCAACAGTTGAGAAGACAACAAGTATGGGAACTTGTTCCATTGCCAGAGGGTGTGAGTCCTATTGGCACAAAATGGGTCTTCAATAAAACTGATGAAAGGGGCATTGTTGTCAAGAATAAAGCAAGGCTAGTGGTTCAAGGTTTTAGATAGGAAGAGGGCATTGACTATGATGAAACTTTTGCCCCTGTAGCAAGATTGGAAGCTATCAGACTGTTCTTGGCCTTTGCTGTTAACCATAACATCAAGATGTTTCAAATGGATATCAAATGTGCATTCCTCTATGGTAAGATTCAAGAAGAGGTATATGTTTGTCAACCTCCTGGTTTTGAGGATCCATTTAATCCAAATCATGTCTACAAGCAAAACAAAGCGTTGTATGACTTGAAACAAGCACCTAGAGCCTGGTATGAAACTCTTTCCACCTTTCTTCTCTCTATTGGTTTCACAAGAGGTAAAATAGACAAAACACTATTTTTAAAATGGAGAGGGAAAGACTTGATGATTGTCTAGATTTATGTGGATGACATCATTTTTGGAAGCACATGTTCCAAAATGTGTGAAGAGTTTAGACAACTCATGACAGCTGAGTTTGAGATGAGTGCAATGGGTGAACTACAATGTTTCCTTGGTCACTAAGTGAAACAATTGCAAAATGGTACATTCATTCATCAAAGCAAATATGCTAAAGAACTCTTAAACAAATTTGAGATGAATGATTGTAAACCATGTAGTACACCCATGGAAACCACCAAGCTAGTCATGACTGATAAGAAGGATGATTTAGTGGATCAAACATTGTATAGAAGCATGATTGGGTCTTTATTGTACCTAATTGCATCTAGACCAGACTACATGTTTGCAACATGTGTTTGTGCAAGATCCCAAACAGCCCCTAGAAAGTCTAACCTAATAGCTGTGAAAAGGATACTAAGATACATAAAAAGTGCTCCCACACTTGGTATCTGGTACCCTGCTAATGGGAATATTAAGCTTTCAGGTTTCACAGACAGTGACTTTGCTAGGTGTAATACAACAAGGAAGTCCACATCAGGAGGGTGCCAATTTCTAGGTGACTGCTTAGTATCTTGGCAAAGCAAAAAGCAAGCAGCTGTTTCAACATCCACTGCTGAGGCAGAGTATATTGCTGCTGCAAGCTGTACAGCCCAACTGCTATGACTTCAAAATTAACTGCTGGATTTTGGTATCACTGCCTTAAAGACACCTCTCATGTTGGATAGTCAGGCAGCAAGGAATATCATCAAAAATCCAGTTTCCCATTCAACCACCAAGGACATTGATATCAGACATCACTTTGTGAGGGATTGCTATGAAAAAGGTTTGATTTCTCTGCATCATGTTCATACCAAAGATCAGCTGGAAGATGTGCTAACAAAGGCTTTAGACACATCTACCTTTGAAAGCTTGATCTCAAGGATTGGCATGCTAAACATGGAATAACAGGCAAAATCCTGTTTTTCTATTAATAAAAGCATTAAAATGTTTTCAGAAAATCAAAATTTCATCCTTAAAAATAGCTAAAAATGAAAATTTTCATTAAATCCTTAAAAGTCTGCCATAACCACTATTTTGGTTCAAACATCTGTTCCTCTGAATATTGTCCACTGCTGAAAGTCAACCTCTGTTCCCTCATTCTCATTGTTAACCACTGTTGTTAAACTTCAGTGTTTTAATCCACTGATAGTTAAAAGTCAGCCACTATTTCATTTTTAACCGTTGTAAACCACTGATATTGCTCCATCTGTGGTTTCCTAAACAACTGTCATCCATTATTCATCAGAGGTTGGCACGTGGACAGTACTTAGCGGTCAGATTTTTTTTGTAACCGTTGCCACGTCAGCATTCACTTTTTCCACCTATAAGACCCTGATCAAAACCCCAAACAGGGTTTTCACTGTCGAATCGAATTCAAAATTCCTTTCTAAAAGCAGTTATCACCAAATTCTCTCTCAAATCACTCATCTCCTTCATTCGTCCTTACCACTTTCGATTCACCATGGCACTTCCGTTCAAAACCCCTCATAATTACTTGTGTACACTTGCAAAAACAAGTCAAAACACAGATTTCCACTTCGTAATTGATGCACTTTCGTCATCAAAGTACAAAACTTTGTTGACTTGCAATGAAGCCATTTTCATGGAAACCCGACAAGAATTCTGGAAAAATGCTAAATTAGAAACTAAGGATAAAAAGCCCTTAGCCATTAATTCTTCAATAAAGGGAATTCCAGTTACAATTACTCCTCAAACCATCTCAGAGGTGTTTAAAATCAACGATCTTACAGGTAAAATCTCTTTCCCAAAAACAGAGTATCAAACTGATTTCATTGAGAGAGGGTATGAAGAGGAAATGAAAAAGGACACTTTACAAAAAGGCAGTTTTCCTCCTGCCATGAGGTTTTTATTCCATACCCTCCTCATGTGTTTCTCGAATAAAACCACAACTTTTAACGAAATACCATTGAAAATCCAATACCTGGGTTATGCTATCATGTCTGAAGAAAACTTTAACTACTCCCAGGAGATTTTCAATGATATGGTGAAAAATGTTAATAAAAAATCATTTTTATTGTTTCCCAGATTTCTAAGTTTTTACCTAAAAAATAAATTTTCAAAGGATAATGAACATGTTTGATATTCACCAAATTACCTATGTTTTATTCCCCCATTTTACCCCCATTTTACGCGTTTTTGGCCGTAAAACCATGAATCGGATACTTAATCAGGTATATTTTTGTTTACAGGCCTAAAACAACGTGCCAAACAAGAAGATGATGAAAACAAGGACTTTCCGGGCGAAACGGCAGAGCTCTGAGGTTTCTGTGAAAAATTATGATCTGGGCTAGTTGCACAGTCGTGCGACTCATGGCACCCCTGTGCGGATCCGACATCAAGGCCCAGCTCGGCGTTGCACAGCAAGTGCGATCAGAGTGCAATGGAATCCCGACGACGCACGATCGTGTGATTGAAGGCACCACCGTGCGATTGCGATGACTCACCCCAGCCCGGAATTGCACTGCCCGTTCAGATGTTCGTGCCAGCCTCTTCTCGGCGATGCACGCTCGTGCGACTCATGGCACGCCCGTGCGACCACGAAGACCGGTCAAGATCTGCTGATGTTACACCGTATGGTGAACAGTACAATAAAGTGAACGGTCCTGCACTTTAATGGCACGACCGTGCGATCTGAAAAAGTTATAAAAACAGAAGGCAATATTCTGTTCGACATTCTGGACTTTTGGGAGCTCTTCAGGCGAATTATCAGGCTCCGGAGGCTCTTGCTTTCACCCGGATTCAAGCCCCATTGTGCCGATTAGCTCTGTTACTATCCGGATACTCAATCTTGTGCTTGTTTATGGTTTGATTCTTCAATCTTTCCATGTTTTTGCTATGTTTCAAGCATTTAGATTGATGATTATGTATTATTGTAAGCCTAAGGGCAAAAATACTAGTATCCCTTGCTTAATAACAACCATTAGTATGTTAATTATGTTTGTAATGACACTTTGAAGCATGTTCTATGTTGATCTTTGATGATTAGTTTGCAACCTTATTTATTGATGTTGATTTCTTGATTATAGTTAATTATCTTGGATGATTAGTATGTGGTTAGTTGAGATATTTGCAAGAAGATGCTTAATTAATCATGTATTAGTAGACTTTGAACTTGTTTAACTAGTTTAACTTGTTTAAAATGTGTGCACCATGATACTAGAAATGGTTAGTGGTTTAATAAGGGGTAATTATTTTTAATCAAGAAAGCTTTCCCTCACGTAAGGACCTAAACGGGTTAAATGGTGTTGTTGTGAATTCTTGACATAAATTGTTAGCTTAGTTAGTAGTTTAGGCCAAAATTGCTTGCTTGGTGAATTTATGTTCAAGATTTGTAAAATGAACTCGGTTATGATTTAATCTAGTTTATGCTTGTCTTGGTGGTTGCATTGTGTTTATCGGTGTCACTTTCCTTGATTAAGTGAGGTTAGAAAACTCTTAATGGATGACTAACTTATCTTTAGGAGATTTTCATAGACATAGGTCAATTAGGCGTTAAAGAACAATTTTAGGTGGTTAAAGTGTGTTTATCGTTTTAGCTTTCCAAAGAACTGTCATGTTAGGATTCCCGAAAAGGATACTAATTGTCTTGAAAATGAAAAATTGACCAAGTGTTTTAAGTGACAAAACCGACTTAGTTCACATGCTTTGGTTGTGCATAAAGCAAGGCTATATATTTATTTTCTTATTTGGAGTCTATTATGTTTTTATAAATATTTGTTTATGCTTATTTTAGTTTTTAGAAAATCACACTCTTATTTTCCTACCGGTAATTTAATGACAACGGTTTAGTATTATTTCTCCGCCCACATCCTTGGATCGACACTTGGTTCTTACCGATACTTTACTACATAGATGACGGGGTACACTTGCCATTTCGTGTGTGTTTTAATGTTGAAGTATAAAGCATTTTTATAAATTTAAAACCGAACCGTGTGTAAAATTCATTGTTAAAATATGTATATACGCGCACACATCAAGTTTTTGGCGCCGTTGCCGGGGATGTGGTGAGCTTTAGGAACGACCCGAGTCATTATTTTATCGGTGTACATACTTGTTAACATTTGTGAATATTTTCTTGATTGTTTATTTGTTTATTTATTTGTTAATATTTCTTGTTTTTTATTTAATTTATTCGTTTTTAAGCTTATTTTTAAACTCTTGTGAATTTTTATTTCATTTATTTGTTCGAATTCGGACTAATTATTCATTTATTCTTTGAATTTTCGGCTCCGAAAAATCATTTTCCACTAGCCGATTTGATTATTTTAATTGTTTTGATTTTTATAAAATTTCGGGCCCATTTTTGAACTTTTATAAAATTTTCAGCCCATTTTTACATAAAATCTGTTTTATTACAGCAGCAAAAAAAGCCTTATTATAATAATAAAATATTCATTGTGTCAATTTTTCGTTTGCAGGTTGATGTCCTCAACCCCCGCTCCCGACGCTGTTGAGCCTTCAGACGAGCCTGAGCGTGATCTGAGGAGACGTCTTCGTGAGAGATCTCGTGTGGTTGCGTTGCAACTCGCAGCTGGTGAGCCAGAGCCGGTGGTACCCGCTGAAGTCGAGGGCTTAGGGGACGCAGGAAATGCAATCATGGCGGACGACGAGCGACCACTGAATGAATCGAATCAGCCTGGAGGAACATGCCTGGAGCCCAGCATTATTCGATCTACTATAGATCCACCTACTTTTGAAATTAAATCTAGTATTATAAATATGGTCCAGAATTCAGTGAAGTTTGTCGGGCGCGAGCATGAAGATCCCGGACGACATATCGCTGCTTTTCTCGAAGTATGTTCGACGTTCAAGATCAGGGATGTTTCGGAGGATGCTGTTCGGTTGAGGTTGTTTCCATTTTCGCTGTGTGACAAAGCCAAGGCTTTGCTTATGTCACTTCCTGCTGGGTCCATCAGGACCTGGAATGAGTTGGCGGAGTTATTCATGCAGAAATACTTCCCGCCTGAGAAAACAACCAAGCTGAGAAACCGGACTGTGACTTTTCGCCAAGATGAGGGAGAGTCGTTGCACGTGGCCTAGGAGCGATTTAAGGATTTGTTACTTGATGTTCCACACCATGGCTTCTCTAAAAGACAATTGGTTTTGACGTTTTACCAAGGGCCGAATTACGACACGCAGGAGAGACTAGATGTGAATGCAGGAGGCGATCTAGGAACGAAGACGCCAAATGAAGCCTATGCTATCATCGAAAAAGCTGCGTTGAAGTCTAGTTCGCGTCGTGAAAGAGAGAGAGGCCGGACATCATCATCATCATCTCGCCCAGGAGTCACGCTGTGGACGACTACACAACCATTACTGCACAAATCTCGGCTCTTTCGGCGAAGTTTGATAAGTCCCAAATAGCTGCGCAAGCTAGTTCAGGATGTGACCAGTGCGGAGTGTCACACGAGCTTGGTGCATGCTTTCAGGGAGTTGTGTATGAGGGCCAAGAAGAAGTGGATTTTGTGAGTAACCAGGTGAGGCCACAGAACAACCCTTACAGTAATACATACAACCCGGGATGGAGGAATCACCCAAATTTTGGGTGGCGGGCAAATGTGGGTAATCAGAACCCACTAGGATTTGCCCAGCGCGCTCCAGCGCCGCAGCAGGCTCACGGTCAGCAATTCCAGCCTTACAATCAGTCTTTCCAGCCCCGTCCATACTCGTACCAAAATCAGGGTGCAGGGAGTAGTTCCCAATAGCAAGCCCCTCAGTCAAGCTCTAAGCTGGAGGATATGATGGCTCAGCTTCTTAGCAGCTCCATGAGTGCAAATCAGCTAGCTAAAAAACGATATCAACAAAGCGAAGATCGTTTTCTAGCCCATGAAGGAGAAATGCGGATTCAAAAAGCCTCGATTCAGAATATCGAGAACCAGGTTGGTTAGCTGGCTAAGATGATGTCGAAGATACCCCCAGGTGGTCTTCCAGGCAACACAGAGCCAAATCCGCGCGGGCATGTAAATGCGGTTATGACCAGGAGTGGCAAGACTACCGGACCCAACATATCGGACTCACCACCGATCACTGAAGTTGTCCCGACTGATACACCGGATGAGGTGCAAGCTAGGCGAGTCCCAGCAAGTACATCACAAGTCCAGGAGCCAGTCAAAGAGTACACTCCTCCTGTTCCATAGCCAGGCCGGATGAAGAAACAGAAAAAAGAAGAACAATACGGTAAGTTCCTTGAAATGTTTAAGCAACTGCATATAAACATACTGTTTGTTGAAGCCCTGGCGCAGATGCCGAAGTATGCGAAATTCTTAAAGGACATCCTCTCGAATAAGCAAAAGCTTGAGGATATGTCCTGTGTGGTGATGAACGAAAGCTGCTATGCAATTCTTCAGAATCGTCTACCCACGAAAATGGGAGATCCTGGCAGTTTAACGCTTCCTTACCTGATTGGAAATATGTCTGTTAGCCATGAATAGGCTGATTTGGGAGCGAGTATCAACCTTATGCCCTATAAGGTTTTTACAGAGTTGGATCTAGGCGAGTCGTCGCCTACACGGATGAGCATTAGACTAGCTGATCATTCTATCAAGTATCCGCGTGGATTTGTTGAGAATATGCTTGTTAAGATTGACAAGTTTGTGTTTCCCGTGGACTTTGTTATCCTAGATATGGATGAGGACTCTAGGGTGCCTTTGATTCTCGGACGTCCATTCTTGAATACCGCCCGAACCATTGTAGATGTAGCTGCGGGCCAGATTACACTCCGAGTGAATGATGAGCAGGTGACCTTTGACATCAAGCGGTCGATGCAGCACCCACAGAGTCAGGATGATGCGCTTTCCTATGTTGACATTGTCAACACGTATGTGAGCACATATTTCCAGGGCATGATTAAGGAGATTGATTCGGACACACATTTGTTGTGTGGGGACCTTGATGGCATTACACAGGAGGGCCACAATTTCGAGCAGCCAATCTATCAGATTGGTGATCATGGTTCCTAGAGTCCGGATCGATTTACAGAGATTGACCGTGAGGATGAAGAAAAGTCGAAGCCTTCAGTTGAAGATCCCCCATCCTTGGAGCTTAAGGAGCTTCCGCCGTACGCATTTCTAGATGAGGAGCGCCGTCTGCCGGTTATTATCTCATCATCTTTGACGGACGAGGAAAAGAGCAGACTGCTTAGTGTTTTGCAACTTCATAAGAAAGCAATCGCGTGGAAGATAATGGATATCAAAGGAATCAACCCCTTCTTCTGTACTCATAAAATTCTTATGGAGGACCATTACAAGCCGTGTGCACAGCCACAGAGACGTTTCGACCCGAACATGCAAGAAGATGTCAAAAAGGAGGTGATTAAGTTACTGGATGCAGGTTTGATCTACCCCATATCCGACTCAGTTTGGGTTAGTCCTGTTTAGGTAGTGCCCAAAAAGGGAGGTATGACAGTAGTTACGAATGATAGGAATGAGCTTATTCCAGCCCGTACGGTCACAGGATGGCGTGTTTGCATCGACTATCGCAAACTCAATGATGCCACCAGCAAGGACCACTTCCCGCTTCCATTCATCGACCAGATGTTGGAACGTCTGTCGGGGAAGTCTTATTACTGTTTTCTGGATGGGTTTTCCGGTTACTTTCAGATTCCTATTGCTCCCGAGGATCAGGAGAAGACTACCTTTACCTGCCCCTTTGGCACATTCGCCTACCGGCGTATGCCTTTCGGGTTGTGTAATGCACCGCCTACCTTCCAACGATGCATGGTTGCGATTTTTCATGACATGATCAAGGATTCTATGGAAGTATTTGTGACAACCCGAAGTTTCAAGGTTAGCATTACCCGATTTCTTGACTATTAGATGGTATTAATACACTTTATTACGTGTGACTAGGTGTATATTATGGCAAACGTGAGTTAATTGTATGAGATTGTTTTGTTTGTATAACTGTAAGTTGTTTTGGTACTATGAGTTGAGTTACGAATTATCAGTCAATCACACACATACCTCTCAACTCGCACACCTCTTATTTGGGCCGGACCTCCTCCTTGCTAATTGAATAGCCCTCGGCCCAACTCCCCTTCCCCGAGCCCAAAGACGAAGCAACCGCGGGCCTGGCCCACTCACTCAATCATGCGCATATAGGGGGTACATGACCCTCATTATCTCACAAACACTCACCTTGTTACAACCCTAATCAATCCTTAAGGCAGCAACGACCTTGGGATCAGTCGAGGTATCGTACGCGTAGATCGAGCCTTTCCTCTAGGAGAATTATCATTCACTCATTCTAGAAAATGACCCTAACATTCATCGGTTAGTATGTTTATGTTTGTTCTCAACCCTTGTTGATTATAGAATTATAGCTTTTTTATTATAGTATATATTTATATCGTGATATATGCTAACTGTAACAATGATGAACATATGATTATAGGCTCTTATTAATTGTTTTTGAGCATGTGTAGATCGTCATGATTTGTTATGCCGATCTCGGACTTAACACGGTTCGGAATCTTCATGGATTGTAATGAATAATGTGATGATGTATGTTGATGAATAGATGATTTAGGATTCAGGTTAGAATTGATTAAGTGTGACGGAACATTAATTAATGAATCTAATGTTGTGGCTAGATCTTAATATCAATAAGTTAGGGTTGTTCATACATGAATTATTAGTGAATAGAACATATGGTTACGGCTTCTTGGTTGATGCATAAAAAAAATGGATTTTGAAAGATGATGTTGTGACTGTTTGAACAATTGGGGTAGAAATTAATTGTGTTGTTGATTGAGTATGAAGGTAATTGATTTTCATGGCCACACATTAACATCATGGTCACACAAGTCCTGTATGATCAAACACTTGAAATTGGAACCATTTTAACATTGGGCCGCACAATTTTTTTTTACGGGCACCCAAGTGGGCCGAACAAATGGATGGGCCGCACATAATGCAGTGGGTCACAAAAGGGAAGTGAACTGCACTATCTAGGCGGGCCGCCCACTTGAGTTGGACCGCACACTCATTAATGGACTTGTGTAGTTGGGACGTGTCTTTCTGAATGAATTATGTGGAGTTGGGTTACATCATTGGGTGTGTGACCGAGACAAAGTGAAATGAAAGGTTAACTGTTACGTGTCTTGTGAAGTATGGACTTGTAATATGAACGTGTAGATGAACCAACTACCCACTATGTGAATATATG
The DNA here is from genome assembly GCA_030545235.1 of Helianthus tuberosus. NCBI lineage: Eukaryota > Viridiplantae > Streptophyta > Magnoliopsida > Asterales > Asteraceae > Helianthus > Helianthus tuberosus. The sequence continues at coordinate 2,124,200 of CM060390.1, forward strand.
ATGATAATGAACTGGTATGTTGCATGAATTACTATTGTGACTTGTATAATGATATGTGCAGTCTGTGTATGCTACAAGTGTAGTATGTGTAGAGAATACGTGTTCTATGTGCATATAAAACTGACTGTTATTGGTAACCACGCTAGGACTTGGTTGATCAATTTGGAACAGGTAGTGTAACGTAACATACCGAGCAAGCTAAGGTGAGTTCATTTCTCTTGAGCATGCGTCCCGGTGGTTAGGACAGTCATTGGGTATCCCTGAGAGGGATAGGTTTTTGGGTAAATCAAATGGGTATTCCTGAGAGGAATACGTCTTGTGGGTAAAATCTGGAATGTTGGATAATACACTCATCCTATCACCTTTAAGTCACATCTTGTTGTGACCTGAGAGGTAACGGAGTATTAGTTGGTAGCGTTATCTAGGTTTGGCACCCTCACCCCGTACCTGAGAGGACGGGTGTGAACTAATGACTCAGTCATGCCCAATGCTTTGATAGGAGCATTGGGGAACGGGCAAAATAAATCTGGAGCCGTCTTGTATTCGGGGTATTATCAACATTGTTATTAATGAACTGAACTAAACACTTGGTAACTAACGTTTTCACAAAACTATGAACTCGCCAGCTTTGTCTGATACACTTGTTGCATGCTCGCAGCTCGTTAGATTTCTTGGATTTGGAACTTGTTGTCTGGAGTGGCTGGAGTAGTCATGGGTCGAACTGATTGGATACACGTGACATGATTATTGATTTCACACATTGCTTTGAAACATTAAATTATGGTTTACTTATTGCTTCTGCTGAACTTGTTGGATTTTTATTAAACTTATGGTTGGTACATTTTATTCATAATTGGCAAATCCATTTGAAAACTTGTTGTGAGTTTAACATGATTAGTGGCTCATTCTTGGTACGTCACACGCCTAGCGGGGTTTCCGTAGGTGGTATTTTGGGGGTGTGACAGTTTGGTATCAGAGCCACTGGTTATAGTGAACTTGGTTTTAAAAATGTTTTTATAAAACTGGACTATAACCGAACAGTTCTGAATACGTGAACACGACCATGACACTCAGCTCCAGATTGCAAGGTTCGTCTCTCTCACTTGTTGCATACGTTACATGACTAGTACACATTTGTTTATGACGTAACATACAAACACACACTCGTCACTATAGCATGATGGCATGGATTGTTTGCTTACCTTAAGATGCGTTGATAGTATGCCATAGTCCTTGGAAATTTGTGATCTCATTACTTTGACAACCTCCGTTGATATCTGAGTTTGAAGAACCATTTGACACGTGTTAGGAGGAACTGAGATGAGCATGAAAATCACAATATTATTGTGGGTGCACACATGATAATAATGTGGGGTGCATGTGAGTCCCAAGGAGGCTTAACAAGTGAAAAAGGGGTTTTGTTCAGTTATTTAATCAGTGAGAAACGTAACCAAATCTATAGGAGACCTAGCAATGATTGCCTCCTACTTGAACGCGATCTTTCCACTCCCCTCTGAATTCTTATGAATCTCGATGCTATCGAGTATCACCTGAGCACTCATCTGAACGCCTAGCGAACTGTGTAGAATGTTAGGTGCTTGTACGAACGTCACTGAGTTGGATGTCGCAGCATCAAATGATTGGTCTATACCTTTCTCACTCCTCTTCGTTTGCTGGAACTCATGTATTGACGTCTTAGATCCCGAAGTGAGATCACTTCTGCAACACTCTTGCAACAGACCGTGTATTACTCGAACAACTTGCAACATCGATGGGTAAAAGGATGGGCGTAGTACTTTACCGACCTCAGTATTTGGACAACCTCGATTGCCGGCAACTAACACCAGCAAAATTGACTTCAATCGAATCCTCAACCCTAATCAGCGACTTACGGGAGTCAACTCTTACAAATCAATCGGGACATAAACGATGACAATTGACTAGAGAGTGGAATGTGTAACTGCCCGCACAGTGAGTAGTGCCTTAGGACGTAACACGGAATGTGAAAAGATGGACCCTGTTGGTGAAAGGTCGTAGGGCTCCGTTTCAAGCAACGACATTAGAGGCAACAGTCACGACAATATCAAGGTACTCGTAAATTGTGGCCAACAGTATGGAGATGCAGGCGCCTACGACATGGATTGACTGCGGTTAAATCAAGATGACAACAACCAAGGGAGCGGCGGTACTGGAACATTCTCGTAGCGAAAACAACGACACTGGGAACGATGCTCGTGGAAGGGCATTTAGGATCAGCGTGGACGATGCCAGGAATATAACAACATGGTGGCCAGCGCATTCTTGGTAACTAATCGCTTCGTCTCTGTTCTGTTTAACGCTGATGCTTCTGGAAACCAAACCTGTTGTGGAAACGACTAATGGCAAGTCAATGGAAACCTCCTATGTTCTTTGGGATGCAAACTCGACCTTGTGGGACAAGCGTTCGACATCTACCCTTGATAGTTTTGTTATAATGGTTAGTGTGGATTGGTTATCCAGATAACGCGCGGATATACTTTGTGAGGAGAAAATTTTGAGTATCCTTCTCTCTCGTTGCGAATCGTCGTCTATCCTAAAGCATCAGTGTGGTATAAAGGTTAGTATCATTTCAGCAATGAAGGCCCAGAAGTGTCTACGGAGGGATTTCCCCGCTATGTTAGCAACTGTTATTGATGTTGGGGTTAAGGAAAAGGGGATCAAGGATCCACCAATTGTTCGTGATTTCTCTCGGTGTGCTACCTGAGGAACTTTCAGGGTTACTTCCACAACTATTAGACAGAATCTCAAGTTGATCTCGCGCCAGAGGCAACCCTGATTACTTGTACTCCTTACCGTCTTGCACCAGGAGGGTTGCAAGAACTGTCAAATCTACTGCAGGAATTGTTGGACAGAAGTTTTGTCGGACCTAGCTCTTTTCGCTTTGGGGAGCCCCAGTTATATCAGTGAAGATAAGCCTTATCGTTGGACAGGTGTACTGATTATCGAGAACTCAGCAAGGTGACAGTCAAGAACCGTTTGCCTCGACCATGTATTGCCAGCCTGTCGACCAGTAGTGAGGGTCAAGCTCCCATTCGAGGATTGACTAACGAACGAACTATTGTCAGATGGAAGTCTAAGGGGAGAATGTTCCTAAAACGGCATATCAAACGAAGTGTGGCCATGACGACGTTGTATTCCATGACCTTTGGGCTCTTCGTCACACCAGCAGCTTTATGGATCACATGAATCGACTACGCTTATTGATGACGTGTTAAATCATTTCCAGGAGAAAGGGACATCATGGGCGGCATTTGTATCTTATTTTAGAGCTCCTGAGGGAGGATCCACTCCGCGCAAAGTCTTGTTAAATGTAACTACTGGATTCGAGAGGTATATTTTTGGTCATGTAATAAACGAAGTGGGAATACACGTTGGTCTCGCTAAGATCCATTTTGTTAGAAACTGATCGACACCAAAGATTCATTCGGGGATACAGCAATCCCTTGGTTTCGCTAGATACCATCGCAGATTCATCGCGGGATTTTCAAAGATTGCGCAACTTTAATCTCTTTAGCACAGCGGGGTGATGTAAATTCATGGGACAAAATGGGAGAACTCCTTTTCAGCTTTTGAAATCCAGCTCTACAATGCACTGAGCATCGCCTTTACCCGAGGGTATGGGTGAATCTAGTGGTATACCATGATGGTTCGAATCAGAGTTCCAGTTACATGCCGAGACAATACGAGAAAGTGATGGCTTACGTAGTATATTTACAGGAAGAATTGCACGAGTCACAACCTGTGGTGGAAACCATGGTCTTTGGATTTAAGTTGGAGGCATTACTTGGACGGTACCAAATACACTACTTAGACCGATCACAAGGGCCTCCCATGTACCTTTATTTCTAAAGAACTAAACGTGTGATGTCATCGCTGGATGGAACTTTTGAATGAGTTCGACTATGGAACCTAAACGTGTATGAGCTTGTGGATCACCATCGACTCTAGCCTACATGATCAGATTTGCCCTGTCCAAACCGAAGCACTGAAGGGAGAGAATTTTCAAGTTAAACCCATGCGGGGCATGGAGAAGCAACCGTTGGCAGGTCGGACGATATTCGCTACCTCATGGGACGAATGTGGGTCTCATTATACGGCAACAGTAGGGAACTCGTGTTGAGCAAAGCACACCGGCCTCGATATTCTAGTTGTCTGGGTTTGGATGAGAGATATTAGGATCTATAAATCTTATACTGGTGATCGGGCATGAAGGCCCACCTAGCTATGTATGTGAATGATGTTTGACTTGTGGGAAAGCCGAGGTGGAGTATCAGCAACCAGAAACACCCATATGGAAATGAGAACAGGCTGCCATGGATTCTGTCACTAGTCTACTTACAACTCGAAATAGAAACAATATCACCTGGGTGATCGTTGATGGTCTCATGTTACCAGCACACTTTCTTACAATCAAGGAAACTGATGAGTCTTCATAGCTATGAATGTTCCTCTGAGAAAGGCGGATTTTAGGCACGAGGTGCCAACTCTTGTTACCTCTGGTTTTGATCTATACCTGATTTATGACAGGCACTACACAACACTCTTGGCTCACGTCTAGACAGGAGCATTACTTATCACCATAGGACAAATGGTCAAAGTAAACGAACCCCTCTTGACACTCGAAGACATGCTGCGAGCATGTGTATGATGGACTCGGTAAAAATTGGAAGGACACCTACCTTTGGTTGAGTTTTATTGCAACAGTTACCCTTCTAGTATTTAGAAAAATCTGTTTGAGGCATCGCATGGACAGTAACGCTAATCTCCTTGTTGGACTAAGGTAGGTGACAACCTAATCACAGGTCCAGGATTTGTACTCGAAACTCTTGGGAATATTGCTTGGATTGAAAATCGTTTGGCGGCAACGCGTGGCCGTCAGGAAAGTTGATAAGCTTAGGAAACCCTTGGAGTTCGCTGTAGGTGATCGTGTTATGTTGAAAGTATCGCCGTGGAAGGGGGTAGTACGCTTTGGGAAACGCGGCAAGCTTAATCCACGCTATGTCGGACCATTCAAAATTCTGGAGCGAATTGGCAAAATGGCTTACAAGCTCGAGTTACCTGCTGAGTTGGGTAACGTTCATGATGTATTCCATGTTTCGCAACTAAAGAAGTGTTTGTCTGACGAAACCTTGGTAGCGCCCTTTCAAGAGCTCAAAATTGACGACAAGTTGCAGTTTGTCGAGGAACCTATCGAGATCATGGATTGGGAAGTCAAGGTTCGTAAGCATAGTCGAATCCTGATCGTGAGGGTTCGTTGGAACTCAAGGCGTGGACCGGAGTTCACGTGGGAGCGCGAGGATCAGATGAAGCTCAAATATCCTCAACTCTTCCTTATTGACCAATCTAATTCTGATATCACTGGTGAATTTCGGGACGAAATTTCGCTTCAAGTTAGGGATGATGTGGCACCTAAGGAAAATCTGCAGTAATCTTGAGTTATCACTTCACTTCCCTGGGCTTACTTATCAAATTTCGGGACGGAATTTCTTTCAAGTTGGGGATGATGTGACAACCCAAACTTTCAAGGTTAGCATTACCTGATTTCTTGACTATTAGATGGTATTAATACACTTCATTACGTGTGACTAGGTGTATATTATGGCAAACGTGAGTTAATTGTACGAGATTGTTTTGTTTGTATAACTGTAAGTTGTTTTTGTACTATGAGGTGAGTTACGAATTATCAGTCAATCACACACACACCCCTCTCAACTCGCACACCTCTTATTTGGGCCGGACCTCCTCCTTGCTAATTGAATAGCCCTCCGCCCAGCTTCCCTTCCTCGAGCCCAAAGACGAAGCAACCGCGGCCTGGCCCACTCACTTAATCATGCGCATATAGGGGGTACGTGACCCTCATTATCTCACAAACACTCACCTTGTTACAACCCTAATCAATCCTTAAGGCAACAACGACCTTGGGATCAGTCGAGGTATCGTACGCGTAGATCGAGCCTTTCCTCTAGGAGAATTATTATTCACTCATTCTAGAAAACGACCCTAACATTCATCGGTTAGTATGTTTATGTTTGTTCTCAACCCTTGTTGATTATAGAATTATAGCTTCTTGATTATAGTTTATATTTATATCGTGATATATGCTATCTGTAACGATGATGAACATATGATTATAGGCTCTTGTTAATTGTTTTTGAGCATGTGTAGATCATCATGATTTGTTATGCCGATCTCGGACTTAACACGGTTCGGAATCTTCAAGAATTATAAATGAATAATGTGACCGAGACAAAGTGAAATGAAAGGTTAACTGTTACGTGTCTTGTGAAGTATGGACTTGTAATATGAACGTGTAGATGAACCAACAACCAACTATGTGAATATATGAGGATAATGAACTGGTATGTTGCATGAATTACTATTGTGACTTGTATAATGATATGTGCAGTCTATGTACGCTACAAGTGTAGTATGTGTAGAGAATACGTGTTCTATGTGCATATAAAACTGACAGTTATTGGTAACCACGCTAGGATTTGGTTGATCAATTTGGAACGGGTAGTGTAACGTAACATACCGAGCAAGCTAAGGTGAGTTCATTTCTCTTGAGCATGCGTCCCGGTGGCTGGGACAGTCATTGGGTATCCCTGCGAGGGATAGGTTTTTGGGTAAATCAAATGGGTATTCCTGAGAGGAATACGTCTTGTGGGTAAAATCTGGAATGTTGGATAATACACTCATCCTATCACCTTTAAGTCCCATCTTGTTTGTTACCTAAGAGGTAACAGAGTATTAGTTGGTAGCGCTATCTAGGTTTGGCACCCTCACCCCGTACCTGAGAGGACGAGTGTGAACTAATGACTCAGTCATGCCCAATGCTTTGATATGAGCATTGGGGAACAGACAAAATAAATCTAGAGTCGTCTTGTATTCGGGGTATTATCAACATTATTATCAATGAACTAGACTAAAGACTTGGTAATTAACGTTTTCACAAAACTATGAACTCTCCAGCTTTATCTGATACACTTGTTGCATGCTCGCAAGTCGTTAGATTTCTTGGATTTGGAACTTGCTGTCTGGAGTGGCTGGAATAGTCATGAGTCAAACTGATTGGATACACGTGACATGATTATTGATTTCACACATTGCTTTGAATCATTAAACTATGGTTTACTTATTGCTTCAGCTGAACTTGTTGGATTTTTATTAAACTTATGGTTGGTACATTTTATTCATAATTGGCAAATCCATTTGAAAACTTGTTGTGAGTTTAACATGATTAGTGGCTCATTCTTGGTACGTCACATGCCTAGCGGGGTTTCCATAGGTGGTATTTTGGGGGTGTGACAGTATTCATGGATGACTTTTCAGTATTTGGAGATTCCTTCGATCATTGTCTAGAAAATTTGAAGAAGATGTTGAAGAGGTGCAAAGAAACGAATCTTGTCCTAAACTGGGAAAAATGCCACTTCATGGTACGAGAGGGCATAGTTCTAGAACATAAGATTTCGCAAGCTGGTATGGAGGTCGACCCAGCTAAAGTTGATATCATTTCACGACTTCCACCTCTCACCTCTGTGAGAGCGATACAGATCTTTCTCGGTTATGCGGGGTTCTACAGGCGATTCATCAAGGATTTTTCAAAAATCACCAGGCCCATGACCCGTCTGTTGGAAAAGGCGCTCTGTTTATCTTTGGAGATGATTGCTTGAAGGCTTTTGGCCTTCTCAAGCAAAAGTTGACCGAGGCCCCTATTTTAGTCGCGCCTGACTGGAGTCTGCCATTTGAAATTATGTGTGACGCGAGCGATTTCTCTATAGGGGCCGTTCTTGGACAAAGGAAGGAAAAACAGTTTCACCCGATCTATTATGCGAGCAAGACTCTTCACAACGCACAGGAGAATTATACCACGACAGAAAAAGAGCTCTTGGCGGTTGTTTTCGCATTTGACAAATTTAGATCGTACTTGGTGCTTTCGAAAACAATTGTGTATACTAATCATGCAGCCATCAGATACCTGTTCAGCAAACAAGACGCCAAACCGCGTCTCATCAGATGGATCTTATTGCTGCAGGAGTTTGATATCGAAATTCAAGACAAAAAGGGTTCGTTGAATGTATCGGCTGACCATCTCTCTCAATTGGAGTTTGGAGACATCAAGGACACGCGTTGGGATTCCATAAATGACAACTTCCCACATGAGTCATTGATGAGCGTTGAGGTATGCGATGAGTCACCTTGGTTCGCCGACTTTGCGAACTATCTTGCTTGCGGGATTTTGATTAAGGGATTGACTCACCAACAAAAGAGAAAATTCTTTTCGGACGTCAAGCACTACATTTGGGATGACCCTTTCTTGTTTAGGGTTGGTGCTGATCAGGTGATTAGGAGATGCGTTTCGGGAAAGGAGGCGACTGACATTCTACGCCACTGTCACGAGGGACCTACCGGAGGTCACCATGGAGCCAATTTCACCGCTAAGAAGGTGCTTGATTCAGGGTTTTATTGGCCGACAATATTTCGTGATGCGCAGAAGTGGGTCAGTGCGTGCGATGCCTGCCAGAGGGCAGTAAATATATCGGCACGCGATGAAATGCCTCAAAATTGGATACAAGTATGTGAAGTCTTTGATATCTAGGGGATAGACTTCATGGGACCATTTCCCCCCTCACGAGGAAACAAATATATCCTGGTTGCTGTTGATTATGTATCGAAATTGGGCAGAGGCACAGGCTTTGCCCACCAATGATGCCAGGGTAGTCGTGAGATTTCTGAAGAGTTTCTTTGCCCGGTTTGGTGCACCAAAGGCGCTTATCAGTGACGGAGGGACACACTTTTGCAACACTCAGCTCGAGATATCTTTGTCCCATTATGGTGCGCATCGCCGTTTATCCACGCCCAATCATCCACAAACAAGCGGGCAAGTGGAGGTCACGAACCGGGGGTTGAAAAGAATCCTTGAGCGGTCGGTGGGTGCAAACCGCAAGGATTGGTCAGACAAACTGGATGAAGCATTGTGGGCTTTCCGTACGGCTTACAAGACGCCTATTGGGACTACTCCCTTTAGGCTTGTTTACGGAAAAGCATGCCATTTACCGGTGGAGTTGGAGCACAAGGCGATGTGGGCTCTAAAGCTGCAAATCTGGACCTAAAAACCGGAGGTGAAGCCCGGTTCCTTCAGATTCATGAATTAGAGGAGCTACGACAACACGCCTATGAAAACTCCATGTTATACAAAGAGCGCACCAAGAGATTGCATGACAAACGCTTGAAGGACCATAAACAATTCCAAGCGGGAGATCTTGTTTTACTCTACAACTCGAGGTTGCGTTTATTTCCATGAAAATTGCATTCGTGTTGGACAGGTCCGTACACGGTAAAGGACGTGTTTCCGTATGGGACCGTCACGATTGAGAACACGGACGGAGTAATTTTCAAGGTAAATGGGCATCGCTTGAAGCTTTACGTTGCTAGGCCGATTGAGTCCGCGGTGGAGGTTATCGAACTCTACACCCCGCATACATCATAAGTGTGGGGAAGAGAGTCTACGCTACTGACTCGATGATAAAAAATGTAGCAAGAGCGTCTTTGGCGCTTTAGGGGTAAAATTGTCCATATTTGTATTTTTGCCTTTTTTATGTATTTTTGGCGTGTTTGGTAGATTTCGTAGGACCGTACAGTTTTTAATCATGCCGGACGAAGGATCTAAGTTAGAATATTGTTAAAACAGTTTGCGGATGGCAAAAATGGCGAAAAATGGTCGAAAAAGCTGCTGAAAATGGTTTCTGCAGCAAAAGACTGATCTGCAGATATGGCACGACCGTGCCATAGGTCGCACGACCGTGCGATTTTGGGCCAGCACCCTGAGTCGCATTCACCGTGCATTACCGAGATCAGCGTGCCAAGGTCAGTCAATGTCGGAGACGCATGACCGTGCGTCTGGTCGCACGACCGTGCGACAGGCCAGGGGTATTTTTGTCTTTATGCTATATAAAAGCCCTTATCTGCAGCCCCCATTCTCACATTCGCGAACCCTAGCAGAACCCTCATTCCTGGCCGACTCCCCCTCAAAATCGCACCATTTTTCGCATGGTTTCTCAGATCCTTCAAGCACGGTATGTTTTTCTTGTAGATTTTCGGTTTTAATCTTGTTTTAGGCTTAGATTTCCAGATTTCTTCAAGGCTTTTTAGGGGTCCCTTCATAAACACAATTGAAACCCTAACCCTTGCAAGATTCATGCGATTCGTGAACAATCAGTAGGCTTCCTAGCCCCCGTTTTCCAAAAATTTGTTAATTTTCAGAAAAAATATGGATGTTCTGATTCGGGGGCTGAAAATCTGCAGAAAACGGCGTCGCACGGTCGTTCCGTGGTGGCACGGTCGTTCCGTTGCGATTGTTCACGATATTCGCTGTGGTTTCGGTGACGCACGGGGGTGCCATTGATTGCACGCAGTGTAGTTCTGACAAATTCCGGCCACCATCACTGATCCTCGGAGACGCACGACCGTGCGTCTGGTCGCACGCCCGTGCGATTTGCCCAGATCAGTTGGACAGAAGCTTCATAAATGTGTGTTAGGCTGTTTCGGATAAAAAAATTTTTGTTCCTCTTGTTCTAACAGTGATTCCTTATGCAGATGAACCATCCTTTTCTCCAATTCAACGAAAACGACGCGCGGGAAAATCTTTGCTTTCCAAAACTCAATGCGCTATGGCAAAGACGGAACCAATTTGGCATCCCTAGGAGATTGGATTGGGATGTGATGACGAAGCTAAACCAACGCGACCGGCTTGCGAATATGTTAACATTTCCGTTTTCGCGATTGGTTAACATTGACCGGACAATTTATCTTGAGCTCACGTTAGAATTCTTCGCTACCTACTGTTATGACAAGCCCAAAGCGAGTAGAAATCCAGACTTCCGCCACAAGAAACGCATCAATTTCAGGTTGGGAGGTAGGTGGCACAACTGGACCGTAGGGAGGTTGGGCCGAAGACTCGGTATTTACATTGACGAAGACATGAACTCCGAGTTCTTCACCAATCAATTCACCATCCCTAGCGAATATGACCGAGGTGATTTTTGGGCGCGGGTTGCGGTTGGCCCAGTTTATGATCCACGGGTAGCCAAAGCTTCGAGATTGCGAGACCCTTAGAGTTATGCACCACATCTTTCGCCACACCATCACAGGGCGCATGGACAGTTTGGGAAACTGTCCCACACCGGATATCATATTTTTGTATGCGCTCGCGGAGGGGGTCCACATCAACCTCGCCGCGCGGATGGCTGAATACTTTGTGCATAGTTCGGGCAGAACAGCTAGCAGTCAGATACATGGTGGTCAATACGTTACCCAAATAGCCTACGGCATGGGTATTATGACTGACGAAGTGGTTGAGGGTCTAACTTTGGTTACTGAAGGTACGTACGTAGATATCCGTTCTTTGAAGGCCATGGGGATTATTGCGGAGACCGACAATGGAGATAGGTTGAAAGGGTTGGATAACGAGGTCTGGGACCCGTTGCCGCTAGAGCCAGCGGATGACGATGATGAGGTTATGCATGACGAGGAGGAGGAGGAGCATCAGCAGCCACCGCACACACCACCACATCAGGAGCCAGTGCCCCAACAGTTCCAGCATTGGCCTCCTGGCATCCCGTCATATCCTGAGTTTTATGGCCAATTCCAGCAAATGCAGATTAGCCAAGAGCTGCAGCGAGTCAATATAGAGCAGTTAAGGGTTAATTAGGAGCAGCTGAGAGCCAACCAGGAGGCGATGCGGGCGAATCAAGATTTCATGCGCCAAGAGGTGCATGCTGGCTTTCGTACATCTTTGGGGGTCTTCATAATGCCTTCCCCAACTACTTTGGCGAGCCCCCACAGTTCCCATTCGGGAACCCAAGTGATTATGGCGGGGCTGGCCCATCTGGCACGGGTGGAGATGCCGGTGATGAGTAGAGGCGGAGGTCTGAGCTAGTGGTTGTGGTAGTATGTTAGTAGTATGTTTTCGGGTGTTCATTTTGGTTCTTATTATAAACACCCATGGCTATATATTTTATTTTTCAGACATTATGGTTTATTTCCTTTGTTTATGTATGGATATTCGGTACTCTCTTTATTTATGTGGATTATGGTTTGTGTTACGATCAGATTGTCTTGCTTGCTGTTTTGTTTTTGCTTTGCCTTTGCCTTGTGACATCCTTACAGATCTTGGAAGCAAATCTTGGACCGAAAATACATGGCAGAATCAGCTTAGGAGCTGGCTTTGGAGCGTCGTTTCATCTGCAATCAGCTTCAGGGGAGTGTTATTCTCCTTTTTCTCAATATTTCGGGTTTCGCATTGGGGACAATGCGAAGTTCAAGTGTTGGGAGGGGGTTTAACATTTTGACTTTGTTTGTCCTAAAAAAATCAGTAAATTGTATATATATTTTTAGTAAATAAACCGGTTAGTTGTGTTTTAGAAAGGTTCAGATATGATAAAAACCCGACAAGCCAAATAACTTTTGAAAAAGATAACTAGAAAACGTGACAAACAAAGAAAGATTTGCATGATAATTTTCACACCTTTACACATTCCTTCCGTTATGTGAGCATATTTGAGCCTTAAATTTGTTATATGTTTGTTCATTTCGGAGTAGGAGTGAGCCGGATGTCACGTGTAGTTTAGAACTTATCACTAGCATTCTTGTTAAGACCATAAATGTGCGAAATTGTGTAGAAATGATAGAGGCACCTAGAAAACCCCCTTGTTTGTAGCCTTTTCCTTTGTGTTATGTTTCCCTAAACCATACATTACCCATTAGGATTAACTATGTTGAGCCTTTCCCGTGTTTTTCTTTCGTTTACCCAACAAAATCACCCACTTAGCCAAATTTAGCCTTTTTATTTTTAAACCTTTTGTGTTAGAACTCGGTCAAAAATCGTTTAACTAGCGTTTCTTTGTAGTTAGTTGTTCATTGTACAAAGCTATTAGATTATATATATATGAAAAAAAAATCAGAAAATAAAACACCCAAAAATAGGGTGAAGTCGACAAAATTCGAGAAATTTTAAATGCTAAAATGGTGAAATCTCGTTGATGAGCTCGATATCACAAAAATCGCCTTTTAAGGCATTAGTATGTATAGTTTTATTGTTTTACGCTTGTTAAACGTAATTACCGAGTTTTAACTATTTAGTCACTTTAAAATTCCCATTCCATACCCTTCACCCAAGCCTTTCGTTACAACCCGTAAAGACCTCTTGATTTACACTTTTTCGCATGTTAGTTGGTGGAGATTAGATCTTGTGACAAGCTTATGATATTACACGTTTCATTGTCGAGGCATTGAGTGTTTACACATACACATTTTATGTATGTTTCACAAATATAACCGAGTGTGTGTGAACATTGTGAGGTGTGTGAAGATTAGCGTGTTAAGTCAATCGGAGTGGAATCACGGCTTTATGGTTATCTATACATATATTTTCATGTGCTTGTTTGGTTTGAATCATTTGATGTTGTCTTTCGAAAAATCGGCTGACCGTATGTTTGTTTATTAGTAAGTAATTTGTAAATACTTGTTCTTGTTAGAAACTATCTTTTATTACATTTTAATCTTAGCTTGCTTGAGGACAAGCAAGGTTCAAGTGTGGGGAGGTTTGATATTCACCAAATTACCTATGTTTTATTCCCCCATTTTACGCGTTTTTGGCCGTAAAACCGTGAATTGGATACTTAATCAGGTATATTTTTGTTTACAGGCCTAAAACAGCATGCCAAACAAGAAGATGATGAAAACAAGGACTTTTCGGGCGAAATGGCAGAGCTCCGAAGTTTCTGTGAAAAATTCTGATATGGGCGAGTTGCACAGTCGTGCGACTCATGGCACCCCCGTGCGGATCCGACATCAAGGCCCAGCTCGGCGTTGCACAGCAAGTGCGATCAGGAGTGCAATGGAATCCCGATGACGCATGACCGTGCGATTGAAGGCCACACTGTGCGATTGCGATGACTCTCCCTAGCCCGGAATTGCACTGCCCGTTCAGATGTTCGTGCCAGCCTCTTCTCAGCGATGCACGCTCGTGCGACTCATGGCACGCCCGTGCGACCACGAAGACCGGTCAAGATCTGCTGATGTCACACAGTATGGTAAACAGTACAATAAAGTGAACGGTCGTGCACTTTAATGGCACGACCGTGCAATCTGAAAAAGTTATAGAAACAAAAGGTAGCATTCTGTTCGACATTCTGGACTTTTGGGAGCTCTTCAGGTGAATTATCAGGCTCCGGAGGCTCTTGCTTTCACCCGGATTCAAGCCCCATTGTGCCGATTAGCTCCGTTACTATCCGGATACTCAATCTTGTGCTTGTTTATGGTTTGATTCTTCAATCTTTCCATGTTTTTGCTATGTTTCAAGCATTTAGATTGATGATTATGTATTATTGTAAGCCTAAGGGCAAAAATACTAGTATCCCTTGCTTAATAACAACCATTAGTATGTTAATTATGTTTGTAATGACACTTTGAAGCATTTTCTCTGTTGATCCTTGATGATTAGTTTGCAACCTTGTTTATTGATGTTGATTTCTTGATTATAGTTAATTATCTTGGATGATTAGTATGTGGTTAGTTGAGATATTTGCAAGAAGATGCTTAATTAATCATGTATTAGTAGACTTTGAACTTGTTTAACTAGTTTAACTTGTTTAAAATGTGTGCACCATGATACTAGAAATGGTTAGTGGTTTAATAAGGGGTAATTATTGTTAATCAAGAAAGCTTTCCCTCACGTAAGGACCTCAACGGGTTAAATGGTGTTGTTATGAATTCTTGACATAAATTGTTAGCTTAGTTAGTAGTTTAGGCCAAAATTGCTTTGCTTGGTGAATTTATGCTCAAGATTTGTAAAATGAACCCGGTTGTGATTTAATCTAGTTTATGCTTGTCTTGGTGTTTGCATTGTGTTTATCGGTGTCACTTTCCTTGATTAAGTGAGGTTAGAAAACTCTTAACGGATGACTAACTTATCTTTAGGGGATTTTCATAGACACATGTCAATTGGGCGTTAATGAACAATTTTAGGTGGTTAAAGTGTGTTTATCGTTTTAGCTTTCCAAAGAATTGTCATGTTAGGATTCCCGAAAGGGATACTAATTGTCTTGAAAATGAAAAATTGACCAAGTGTTTTAAGTGACAAAACCGACTTAGTTCACATGCTTTGGTTGTGCATAAAGCAAGGCTATATATTTATTTTCTTATTTGGAGTCAATTATGTTTTTATAAATACAAGTGGGAAACCCGCGCGTTGCAGCGGGGTTGAAAATATATAAGACCTAACCCAAATGAACATGTTTTTAAGAAAGCGGGTCCAAATTGACACCTGTAGATGAAGGGGTAAAGTGGTAATTCTATACCTGAAGTGTTCTTATTCCTTCATCTTCACTTCTTCCAATTACATGACTGTCAATTGTGGAGTGTTGAATAACGTCTTCTTTTTATACAAAGCCCCCTCAATGCTATTCCCTAAAACATAAAATGAGTAAATATAAAGGTTACAAGTTTAGCAAATATGTTTTTAAGCAAGCGGGTCCAAATTGACACCTGTAGATGAAGGGGTAAAGTGGTAATTCTATACCTGAAGTGTTCTCATTCCTTCATCTTCACTTCCAATTACATGACTGTCAATTGTGGAGTGTTGAATAGCGTCTTCTTTTTATACAAAGCCCCCTCAATGCTATTCCCTAAAACATAAAATGAGTAAATATAAAGGTTACAAGTTTAGCAAATATATCAAATAGTATCTAAGCACACTAAATTCGAAGGAAATTACAAATTAAAAATGTTTTCAAAAGTAGCAATACCAAACAACTATTAAGCTCTTTTAAGTATGTTAAGTTGTTAACTACTGTGATACTATAATTTTGGCCCATAACTAAATACTATAATTTTGGCCCATAACTGACCAACCATGAGAACCCCACCATAACTAAATACTATAGTTCCATTCTTTCTCCAAGTAATATGATCATGCTAATAATATATGTTATAGTTTTGAAGATGAATCCATTGAAGTGGATGGCTTTCGGCCCGACAGTTAAGATGTCACTTCCGGGCTATAGGTTTGCTTATTGTTTTTGTTTGGTTAGCATTCATAACTATGTAAACTTATGTTATCGTGTTTTATTGTTGCTATGAAACTGTAGTGGCCGCACAGAGCATGTACCTCAGCTTCTTAAGTACAGTTGCCAGATTGAGTGCAGATTTATTTTCATGTCGGTTTTAGTATAAGTGTAGTCGAGTCAAGCCAAACCACATGCTACCAGACTACTGGCTCGAAAAATATTGGAAATCACTTGATTTATAGTAGCCTTTCAGGTTGAGCTCAAGTAATGCAATCAATTGTGTTGTTTTACACATTTAACCTTTGTGAGTGTGTATACACACACACATAATATTCCCTGGTCTTAACCAAAACATAATTTGACCTAACTCATTAGTTTTGCACTTCTAAATATTTATGTCTTACATTGGGCAGGGTGAAACCTACATCGCCAGCGAGAGTTTTAGGGTCATTGGGCCAGATTGATACCGGAAATGAGGAGTTGAATGAATGTTTAAAGAAGAGAGAAATGGGCATCTCGGTGATGCTTTCAAAACCGATATTAGCACTGGAGTTCAACTGCCTGAAAATGGAGGTTCAACCTCCTGTTGTAGTTTCAGATCACCCCTTGGAACCAAAACAAGACCGACACCAAAATGGCAACAGGATCAAATAATTAACTCATATTTTGTATTATTTCTTCCACTTGATGTTTCAAAAAAATATAAGTATAATGGAAACAGGATCAAATAATATGCTCATATTTTACACCATTTTTTGAACATGGGCCGGGTCGATTCGACCCAAAACATAGTTTGTGCAAAAGTTTCTGATTTTTTTACAACTTTATAGTCTATGAGACATGAATAATAAAGTTGTATCCCCCATCATTTACACCATTCTTTGAACATGGGTTGGGTTGGGCCAAAACAGAGATACAGATTATAAACCCATCCAAATTTGATAATAAAAAATAAACTATAAAACTGAAACTATACCATCTTTATTTGACCCGTTTGAGATAAAAACACAACCCATTCACAAGTAACATCTTTCCCCACCTTCTTTGAAGCTCATGCTATCAGAACCCATTCTTTTAGCTTGCAAATAGGTGAAGTTTTGTTGGCATCCCTGAAAAAAGTTACAAAATTACCATAAAAATAATATAGTTATTTAAGTTTTAAAGGAGTTAGTCAATAACCTAGAACAACATGACCACCATGGTTAGAGTAGTAAATGAAAATCCAGTCACTGTCGACATTCACCTCATCCCCAATGTTGTCGTGTTCAAGCGATTTGTGGTAGATCAAAGAACAAAGTTTGTTAGATTTAAAAAGTCATGACTTTAAGTTGGTTAAAGTCAATGTTCAAGAACAAAACACAAACCCTACTTTCTAAGTGAGATATTACTGGTACATTTGTTTGTTACAGATTCTTAGTGCTAGGTTTGTGCATAGATTGGGTGCTGGATTTGGCTAGAGACTTGTTTGGTTTATTTTTTGGGGCTTAGTTGGCTGCTTCAGACAGATGAAGAGATGTTGATGTGCAGCCTTTCTAATTGCTAACATATCTCATTTGATGCTACAATGATTCTAATGGTCAATCAAACTTTGCGGATCTAAATGCAATGGGTCTCTTGATTTGCAGCTGCAGATAGGTAAGGCGGTTGAGGTGCTGTCACATGAATGTTTTATGGCTATCAAAATTGTAACTTTTTTGCATATATAGTTATATTAGAAGTCCAAAACTGAATGAAAGCATATTAAATGACCTAAATTGACTACGAGCATACAATAAGCCCTAAATCAAACCATAACCAGCAAAACCTAACATCTTAAAGTATTCCAGTATAAAGAGTAATATCGTGCGCTTGTGTGACAGAAAGAAGAGTATATCCTTACAGTAGCCGCTTGTTGCTCAGACAGATAACCAGCTCTCCTTAGCTTTCCATACAACTCCCCTCCATGAGTATACTCCAAAATCCAAAATATCTGTTCTGCATCATGAAACCATCCGTAGAGCCGCAAAAAATGTGGATGCCGAAGGCTCATTTGAACCGCCATTTCTCTCTTCAACTGATGTTGCAGCCGGTACTTTTCAACCTGCTTCTAAATCAAGTATTTTTTAGTATATGTTTCTAAATCAAATTTTGGTACTACACATATCATAAAAAATGACAATTATAATAGTGTCACTTGGCCCGTTTAAGCCGTTCAATAGAAACTACTCATTTGACCCGTTCAATGAATAGTACTAATTTTTTACTATCACTTGTAACCCATTTGACCCGTCCAATAATTTGAGACTAAATGGATGTTGAACTCATGTGTTAAGAAACTTATATTTTAACTTCTTTGACGACATAATTGAGGGAAAAATGGCGCAAAAAAATGTCCATTACATTAACTGGGCCTAGAGATAAGTTGCCTTTTTTTTCTTTAACCGGTTCGGGTTTTTTTAAGAAGGAAGGGAACCGGTTTTTGGCCAAAAATAATCTGAAAAACAGAAAATGTCATCGCATGTATTACAAATATAATAATAAATAAGTTCCAGCTATAAATGTTCAACTTTCTAAGTAAGTTTTCAATATGAAATCGAGATACCTCAAAGGCGGGCAAGTCGTACAACCTCAAACCAACTTTGATCATCGCTCGTCGATCCATCCATCCACGTCTGGTGCTCGTGGAGTCATGGACCCAAGTGAACCCTTGTGACGGTTCCACATCCTGCAGGGAACGATACATCAAGAAACACATCAATGCTTTGTTACGGCAATTCCCATAAAAACATCCTTAACAAAACATTACCTTTTCTCCTGCAGATATATCGAATCTTCCTTCATTGTCTTTAAGTGATTCCGTTTATGATATTATAATAGTTCTTGTTTAGTGTGGGTAAACTGAAAAGAAAAGTATACCAAATAAGAACTAAAAAACAATAAGACCGAGTTAAATCACAAAAGATTAAGAAAATCGGACAAAAGAAGACATACATGAATATCCAAATTAGTTTGTCCACCTTGTGTGCCTCCAAGAGGTTGATGAATCCTTATCCTTTAATTTGGAAGACTATCTTTTTCCTACATTTTGTTGAAGAGATAAACATAATACAGAGTATTTCAGTAACTGAAATCCTAAAGTAATTAATGCGAAAGTAAATTAATACCTTTTGTGCCGGCACCAAGCAGGAAAGCACCCATACTGTAAAATAAATGAGTCAAAATATATTTTTTATTGATAAAACAGAAATTTAAAAGTATTACGTAACGTTATAATAAATATAAACTGATAACCTTGCAGCAAGTCCGACGCATACAGTGGAAACATCGTGGCGGATATGCTTCATGGTGTCAAAAATGGCCATACCTAAAGAATCGCATAAATAAACAACAAAATTCATATTCAAGAATCACAAAAATAAAAAAACAAAAAAAATACGAAGAGAGCAAAATACCAGCAGTACCGACCCACGAGGAGAGTTTACATACATCACAATATCCTGTCAATAATATTAAAAACGGTGACAGTAGCATGTAGTGAGCAGTTGTTAGAGAAATAACTAACTTTTGATCAGTTAAGTAATGGATCTGATCAAACCTTGTTAGGATCAACAGCATCAAGATATAGAAGCTAAGCAACGATAATGTTTGCCATATCATCATCAACCGCACCATTACAAACATATATGAAACCAAAAACTAAAGAACAAAATCAAATAAAGTGCATAAAGGGGTAGCGGCCATGAAAAGGGAGTGGTAAATCAGTGTTATCCGGTCAGACGCAATAGCAGTCGGAACAAAAATCAAGGGTCGTAGGAATTCCTGTATTACCGGTTTCTTAATCGTATGTTCAAGGATAACATAATTCCCAATGATAGGCAACAATTAAAGTAATGGTAATCGGATCTCAATATTATAGTTAATTAGACAAAATAAAAGCTACAATGTGCAGCAAGAAGATGTGCGTTTGGTAATGGATAAACTTGCAGAATAAATTAGAAACTCAGTACATATTTTGAAGATTTAAATATATAAAATCAAACCTTGATTGCATTGTGACACCAGTTATCTCTTCAAACTCAGTGAATCATCCTAAAGCATATTTAGAAACCCTAAATCAGAAACACAAAGGAAAATTTGAGCCCATAACAAACAATAATGATTGTGTATCTAATATACAAAATCGCATTACCTTAACACTGTCGTATGAAACAAACAAAAAGGTATATCGGCTGGTCCAAGTGCTGGAGAGGGAGAACTGATCGAATTTATGGGATTGAAATCGTAGGGTTTATCAGTTTCATCGATCAAACCTTAATGATGATATCAGTAATTGATTTCAGTTTCGTGGGGAAGAATTGATTTCAAAGTTGATTGTATTAGTAATTGCACTGACGTTTGCTTCTCCCCTGTTCGGCTGGTTGATTTCCTTGAACCATGGTATATTCAAGAAAGACAATGAGTTGGAGGCCGGTTTCTAGGGGACAAGGGCAATAATGGAAGAAAATGGGAAAAAATAGGGATTTTAACTGACTTTTCACATGCCATCTTAAAATTAGGGCTAGAAATTACTATTATATCCAATGAAATGCTTTATAATATGTATATAGATTTGTTTATGCTTATTTTAGTTTTTAGAAAATCACACTCTTATTTTCCTACCGGTAATTTAATGACAACGGTTTAGTATTATTTCTCTGCCCACATCATTGGATCGACACTTGGTTCTTACCGATACTTTACTACATATATGATGGGGTACACTTGCCCTTTCGTGTGTGTTTTAATGTTGAAGTATAAATCATTTTTATAAATTTAAAACCGAACCGTGTGTAAAATTCATTGTAAAAATATGTATATACGCGCACACGTCAATGTTCTTATCCAGGGAAACCCCATTCAAATAAATAGCCCTTCTTCTGAAACTTTTACAAGGCTATCAAAACCTTCAAAAACACAAACAGAGGTACCTGAGCAGACTTTAGCAGCAACCACTGCTCCTCAGGCACCTGTTGTTGTGCCCACTGTTCAAGGTGATCACAGCAGCACAACCACTGCTGTGAAACCCACACCTAAAATCACCAAAAAGCTTAAAAAGAAAATCCAAAAGCCCCCTAAACCTACCAAAAAGGTAACTCTGGAAGATGAGTTCCCAGAGATTATACCTGTGACAACACAAAAGTCACCAATAACCACTGCTGCTACTTCCTCACAGCAGATGGTTGAAAGATCTCAACCTGAACCTCAAACTCCTCATGCATCCTCTCAAAAAGGATCAGGTTGTATCAATAGGGACACCACAATATGAAACATTTGATTCACTTGAATCTATGTTCAATAGCCCAGCTCACGGGGCAAATTCTCTTTTGACCCCCATCCTCACTTCACAAATTCCACCATCAATAATACCTCTATTGGATGCAGTTGATATAGCCCAGACACAAATCAGTTCTTCTCAATCACCTATCACTGAGAATATGCCACAACAAGTGACTGAGTCTGGTGTCTCTATCTCTATTAACCCACCAATAGTTGAGGAGGCTACACTGCAGGAATTACAAGTAATTCCTGTCAGTAGTTCAAGTGGAGCAACTACTACAAGTGTTGAACCCACTGGTTTACACTTGGACAATAGTTTCATAATTCAGACTCCCTTGAAGGCAATTTCTTCTTTGGGAACCATAATATCCACTGGTGTGTATCCAATATTCACTGGTGAGCTTAGAATGGTAACCTCTGCTGAAGAAAGAAGTCCCCAGTACCAAGAAAAAGAGGCATCAATGGATGATTTTTGGAATACATTCCCTAAGTCAACCACTAATACAACCACCACTGGTGGGAAATCAGATGATCCCATTAACTTGGGTGATGGTTTAAAATACAGAGAATTGACGGAGAGGGTTGATAAACTTGGCACATCTGTTGCAGAAATCAAAACCATGCTGCAACAGTTGTTACAAGCTCAAAAGGCTACACCCACTACTGCACCTGATGCAACATCTGCAACATCTGCTCCATCTCCTACTGAGCTCTGGAATTTATTTCAACCTATGCTTCATCAACAGAGACAATATGTTGATCAAGAACATGAAGTTCAAATTCAAATGATCAGAAATTTGATGGAAGCTAGGTTCAGAGATACACAGGCAGATATCAAGGCAATTAAGGTCCATCTATTACAAACCACTGGCACTGCTCCTCCTTCAGTCATCTTTGTTGAAAATCCTCCTGATGATGCCAAAAAGGGGGAGAAAAAGAAGAAGGGATATGAAGATGGTTTATATCTACCACCAGATCCAAAGTCTAAACAGGTGGTAGAAATTCCAAGGCTAGATGGTTCCAAAAAGGTTGATGTGGCTCAAAATGTAATTGCTGATTTAAAAGCAAACATAAAAAAGACCATGGAAATAAAAGGGTCAGAAAGATTTGAGGAAGAGAAGAGAGTTTTGATGGAGAAGGAAGAGCAGGGTACTTCTAAGCCACAAAGAAGAAAGACTACTAGAAAAGTTAGCCAACCCAAAACCACACCTTCCAAAACCACCAAACAAACCTCCCAAATCCCCAAAAGTTCCTCACATCAAACCTCAAAACCAACAGATGTAAGACACATGTTGTATCAACAGTTGTTGGTACCTCAGTGGTTTCAGCAGATGTTACCCCATCAACTGCCATATCACAAAAAAAACCACTACCACAAAAACCACCTGCCAAAAAGCAGAAGACAACAGTTGACACATCAACTGTTGTAGTGACAACAGTGGTTGAAACACCAGTTGTTTCAAGAGCTGTTAGTAAGCCACCTACCATTTCAATTACCACCACTCAATCCACAAATACACCACCAACCTCTCCTAAGCACAAAAGGAGAAGGGTAACCAACATTGTGCTGGAAGATGATACTTCCCCAACTCCAACAACTACACAACCACTGTCCCTTGTGTAACACCTGTGCCTTCACGGCCATCAAACAAATGCCAAACCAATGAAATATTATATTTCATACTTGGGATTTGTAAAAATATGTGTATCATTTACACATATCAACTCTTGTTCAATTTCAAACCCTAAATCGCTTTCTGGAAGGTTATACGCGCACAAATGCGTAAATATAACCAGTTTAATGCAACGAACACTCCGGAATAGTGAAATAGGCTTAACATACCTTAAATAACCTATACATAACTTAGATATAAGTTTTGGAAGGTTTGGTGTGGTGAAATCAAAGTTAAATCGCTTACAGGGACTAAAGTTGACAAACTGCGAAAGTATGTCAATTTGAACTGTAACGAACATTCCGGAACATGACCATAAGTTAAACACACCTTAAATATCCTTTACATAGCTTAGAAATAGGCTTTGAGAGGTTCGGTGTGCTAAAATAAACTTTTGTGTCATTCAGGGACTAAAAGTGTCAAAAAGTGCACAAGTTTGCATTTACGCGCATAACTTACGTTCTGAATACATCTGGACATCCAAAAATTTATGTAAGCATGACTACATTTTATTTTAGTGTTCGCCTTAAGAAAAATCCATTCGTTTCGTCATTTGGATCGTTTTTCGCGCTTATGCGCATTTCGTCGTAATTAAGCGAACATCGCGTTCGTACGACCAAACGAACCATCATCCGACCTATTTTTGAACATGTTTCATGTCCACAATGTTTAGGCAACATTTTAGGGCCTTAAAGATGGCTTTACGGGCCTTGGAAGTGTCGGAAATGCCTTGAAACACGTGCAGGGACCAAACATGTAACTTCTTGAAACTTTCTGGATCAGGTGAGGGTGTCGCGTAGCGCGAGCCCTAGAGGCTCACCTGTCGCGCTACGCGACTGACTAATCTGGGCCAGATTCAATGTTGTTTAAGCAAGTTGCAACCAATTTAACCACAACCACATGTTTAAATCTTTCCTAATCAGCAAGATAAGATCAAATTTTAGCCACCACAACATTTTGACAAATGTACGGCACGGATCGTGGCACGATATTCAAGAAACGATCCTAACGGCTCTACTTTTCCTATAAATACCCACCCCCCATTTGTTCAAAACCCACAAATCTGATCAAGAAAGCTCTAAGTTGGAACCTTCGTTTCATACCTGAGCTATTTCGATCTGGGTTAGCATTCGGGGACCCTTCGTAAGTATTCTTTCGTTCTTTTATCGCTTTTCTAGTCCGAAAGTCAAACTTTGTTTGACTTTCTGCATTGACCAGTTTATGGTCGATGCGAAGTTCGTTTGAACTTCATAACGTGAGCGTGATCACGATGGTTATAGTCCCTAGTGACTATACCTACTGATTTCCACGTTATCTAGGCTCAGTGACGAGCCGTAGTTTCGGCCAGAATACGTATCCTTGCGTATTTTGTAACCAAACTACTTATGGGTATCAAAACCGTTTGTTTTGATACCAAGCTTGTTTTCTAATTTAGTTAAGCATGTTTTAACATGCTTAGCTCGTCACTTTTAGTTTAGTGCTTAATTAGGGTCGTAAGGTAAGCGATCTAAACAATCGCTTATACTTTCGAACCCGACCCGTTTGGTCGATCATTAAGATCCGACCAAACATATTAGGTGACCTTATGGTCACGTTGTTTAGGTAGTTGGATGATAGGTATTGTATATGCCTTAGGTAAATTACCAGAATACCCTTTTCGTGTATAATTGGTAATTAAGCTTATGTAACCTAAACTTTTGTCACATAACTGATTATATAACATGATTAAACATGTATAGGCATATAATACTTGTCATAGGACTAGTTAGACGTCTCGAACGCGCTGTGCGCACACGACGCGTTAAAGTAGCGTATGTTACCTTAATGGGTCGCGATGGGTCGAAAGCACTTAGGATAGTCTCAATGTAGTATGTAGGCCTTGTTAAATCATATCATATGAGTTTCAATACTCATTTGGTTTACCAAGCCTCATCCTATCCGATCTCCCGATTTAAGTCCGGTTTATTTATATAGTTTTAGATTGCCGACTGGTTCCGTGCTCCCTCTAGCTTTGTTTGGTTGTTGTTCAAGACCTCTAAGCATTCTCAGGCGAGTACATTATTCCCCTCTTTTACTGTTTTCAACTGTTTTGGGGTGACTCATATGTGCTAAATGTTTTAACAATGATTTCAAGAACGAATACAATGATTTCAAGAACGAATACAATGATTTCAAAAACTAATAACAATTTCAATAAAGTGAACGAACTTGTTGGTTGTAGTTTACATGACCGATGACATTCATTAGCAATGATCAAGCCGACCAGTATTAGGTTATGGTACCATAGGATCTGACAAATCCCGTTATTTACTGCACCCATTGTTATGTGTGGGGTTGTGGGTAGCGACTGAATCTGTAATTATTAACTTATCCTTTGGTAAGGATTTGTTAAGAACGAGAACGAGAGCGAGTTGGAACGAGGATCGAGTCAAGAAGGTTTGAATGTTATTAGAGAATCGACCATTAAGTAGTTTCACAGTTAAAACAAGAACGATTTGAACGATTAAAACAAGATGGTTTAACGATTGGGTAAACATTTGGGCATGATTTACATTTGATCATGCCTTTCCACGAAACATAGTATTGATTTAAACTAAGTTTTACTTAAATACTTTGTTTTTGTGCATATGGTTTAGTTGAGACATTTCACTTGCCATACATGGATATTTGACATAGACATTTGACATGAACACTTTGACATATTATTCAATACATTTGACAATTGGTTGGTTTGGTTTGGTTAAATGATTAAGTAACGATGCGTGTGTAATATGATACAAACATGGTGGATACGCCGCTGGTACTTCCTATATATAAGTGTTTGTATGGTATTACATATGGTAGCGTTATTTGAATCATTTCAGTTTGAGACATAGAACATTTTATACAAGTAACATACTTTTCACGAGACATTTATTTACAAACAACTTATCTTATACAAACGCATTTTACGTGGTTATTCATTTGATCATGCATTATTCTCTTATTTATACATATCATCCAAACTTATTATTTTTCAAATGATTTACAATGACAAAGCAAAATTTCAAGGTTCACGACTAAACATTTTCTTAAACAGAAGTCATGAACCTTATTTTCACAAAACCTATGTACTCGCCAGCATTTCTTTGCTGACCTCGTTTTCACATATGTTTCAGGTATTGTTGGATGATATCAATTGATAAGATGCATGCTCACATAGGACTGGACAAGGCCTTAGTGACTCAATAACAATGATAGACTATGTTTAAATAGTGTATTTAGATTTCCAGACAATGTAATTACTCAATGTTTAATAAAACGAAACACTTTTGATATCCATGGTTATGAAACATTAATTCTGTTGCAACACGCCCCGATGTTTCCGCCGCGATTTGTTGTCTTACGCGGTCGGGGTGTGACAGAAAAGATGGTATCAGAGCCAATGGTTATAGGGAATTAGGTTATTAGTAATTAGTAATGCTTTGACCTAGTCTATAACCTTCTTAGGACCCTAACGCGAGTTTACTTGCGTTTAGTTATAAAACAATATTGTCACCTATCCTTAGGCGACAACCACAACAAGAACATAAATTTCAAAACCGCTTTGAAAACTAATCATCTGTTCTAGGATGATTGATTACTAGGTTTTGAACCCTCTATTATAAGGTTTTGAACCCCTTTCAAATTTTCAAAATCTCGTCAAAGTTTTGGGTTTTAAATAATGTGAACACGTGCAAACTGGAAGGGTGAATGCCTGTATTCTGGGTTTTCTGTCTAGGCAAGCACTTCGTATACATCTCATCAGACGCGAGACCAGTTGTGCTTACCTGGGAATTCTTGGGATGAGTGTTCACTTATAGGCAAGCATGTCTTCGCGATACATTATTTTTACCCATTTACTTTGATTAGTTCTGTGTGTCGTTTGTTTACCTTGTGGTAACAAACAAATGACCACTACCCTTGCTTTCATCAGATTTGTTTCATCTTATTCTTTTCGTCTAAATTCTCTCACTCGTTTCCTTTCATATTTTCCTCTTTTAGACAATGCCTCCTCGACGCGAAAACCAGATAGAGACTGCCGAGCTGGCAGAAATTATTGCGCAGCAAATGGCTGCTCAATTCCCAAACCTCTTTGCTCAATGGATCCAAGCCTACAACAACAACAATGTTCCATGCAAATACAAGGATTTTAACCAGGCTAAACCACTCAAGTTTAGTGGTTCTGAAGGAGCGACTGGGCTTCTTCAATGGTTCGAGAGCATCGAGAATACTTTCCGCCACGTGCAGTGTCCTGACAATCGCAAGGTTGAGTTTTCTTCGAGTGTGTTTCAGAAGAGGGCTCTCACATGGTGGAACGGGATTATGAGGGATCGTGGTGCAGAAGTTGCTCTGGCACAGACATGGGCTGAACTTAGGGCCCTGATGATGAGGGAATTCTGTCCTCGTCATGAGCAGCGAGCTTTGGAGAAGGAATTTGATGAGTTGAAGCAAGATAGTGGCGAGCACAGGGCGTATACTGATAGGTTTGAGGAGCTGAGTCTGCTTTGCCCTACAATGGTTACCCCACTTGACATAGCTATCGAAAGGTACATCGACGGCCTACCTGACTCGGTACAAGACATCCTTACTGGTAGTAGCCCTGCCACACTCCGTCAGGCGATCGAGTTAGCTGCGACATTGACTGAGTCGCAGATTCGGAAGAACAAGTTACACAGGAAGGGCGACAAGGGCAAGAAACAGTCAGCTGACAATGAGGATAGCAAGAAAGGTCAAAACGAGAAGGGAAAGGAAGGTGAGACGTCAAAGAAATCGAAGAAGCGGAAGGGTGCCCAGAACTTTGCTGTTACAGCACAGACTGCTCAGAACCCGCGGAACCCACCAGCTCAGCCACCTACAAAGAAAGCATATGCCGGTACCGCACCTTATTGTGCACGCTGCAACGGTCATCACGCAGTACAACAAGCTTGCTGGCAATGCACGACGTGTGGTAAACTTGGGCATTTGGCCAAGGTTTGTCGTTTGGGACAAAATCAGGCTGCTCAGGTTCAAGCTCCGGTTCAAGGGAATGCTGTGAGATTCCCACTAGGTTCATGTTTCAACTGCGGAGAGATGGGTCACTTCCGCCACAACTGCCCAAGACTGGAGAATGCAAACGCTAACGCAAACCCGAATGCGAACGTCAACGTCAATGTGAATCCAGCACGTGGACGAGTGTTTAACATCAATGAGGCAATCAATGATGAAGAACAAGTAGAATTTTGAAATTTCCTCTGGTTGTTATCTTGTAACATTTAAAGACAATGCGGTTGTTATATAAATAAAATTTTGTGGTTTTATTTTCTAACTAATGCAATTGTATGAATGTATGATCCAACCTTATGATGTCAACACAAAGACAAAACTACTCATGTGGTTCTGTCATTTTTACGATCACTTGTGATCTCCCTAAGAACCTCAAACACTTGTTTCTTTTAAATCTAAAACATCTTATCGTCTTGCACCGTTCGAGATGTAAGAATTATCAAAACAGCTTCAAGAGTTGTCTGATAAAGGATTCATCCGTCCGAACTTTTCACCTTGGAGAAACTCTTGTTCTCCTTGTGAAAAGAAAAATGGATCTTTTTGAATGTATATCGATTAACGTAAGCCTATGTAAGCTTACCATCAAGAATCGATATCCCACTACCTTAAATCAACGATTTCTCCGATCAACTGCATAGCGTTTCATGCTTTTCCAAGATCGATTTGCGTTTTGGGTATCATCAACTTTGTATACTCGAAGAAGATATTCCCAAAACGGCTTTCTGCACGAAGAATGGCCATTACGAGTTTACAGTCATGCCTTATGGATTGACAAATGCTCCGGCCATCTTCAAGGACTAAATAAATAGAGTCTGCAAGCCTTATTTGGATCAGTTCGTCATTGTTATTAATGACATCTTGATCCATTCATATCCCGAGCTGATAACGATCAACACTTTCATTGACACTGGAACCCTTAAAGAAGGAACAAACTTTTCGCTAAATCCTCCAAAAAGGAAATTTTGGCTTAAAGAAGTTCAGTTCTTGGGTCATGTAGTCAACAAGCAGGGTATTCATATGGATCAATCCAAATTACCGCAATTAAGGATTTGATTCCTAGTATGCTTTAAATACCCGTGTCCAAAGATAACAAAATTTAAACAATTAAACAATTGAACGATTTTGCTATTATATGTTATGTGGTTATGTGTTCTCCTCTATGTTTTTGGGTGGTACGATTTTCAAATCCTCATAGAATCTTTCATATCTTCATATGAGGGATTCATAGTAGGATATTCAAGAGGTACTACCTTAACCTTTATGGGCTTCTACGTTGTAGTTAAGACCCTTGGGTTATATGGTACCACTCCTTGGTTCGATAAGAGACCCTTTTTGTGGTCTAGTCAAAAAGATTGATTCACAATTTGGTTGAAGAACGACATCTAGTGATGTAGCTGGACAGACTCCTTGATAGTCTATTTAGATCATTTATTGATTTAGTCAAAAGGACTCTATGGCGGTCTAGTCACACTCATCACAGGATTGTTCATTGGTTTTCCCCTACACATTATAAAATAGACTGTGTGAACTGTGCAAGGAATTGTCTGATTATGGACGCGTACATAATTATGAAATTTAGTGCACAGAAACCTAGTAAGGTTTATTATGTGTAAGAACCGATAGTGACAACAATAACAAAATGAGAACGATGTAATGGAGGCATGGTGGACGCACCAATGACACTTCATATACTTGTATATAAGTGTCCCTCTTACATTGCAAACATAATGTTATTAAGGTTACTAGAAGTTCAAGAACCCTAACCAATGTTATTTGATCTTTTCAACTTCATGTTTTAAGCTCTTACAAGTTTCCTCTAAATAAATTTCGGGACGAAATTTCCTAAAGTAGGGGAGACTGTAACACCTGTGCCTTCACGGCCATCAAACAAATGCCAAACCAATGAAATATTATATTTCATACTTGGGATTTGTAAAAATATGTGTATCATTTACACATATCAACTCTTGTTCAATTTCAAACCCTAAATCGCTTTCTGGAAGGTTATACGCGCACAAATGCGTAAATATAACCAGTTTAATGCAACGAACACTCCGGAATAGT
Organism: Helianthus tuberosus; assembly: GCA_030545235.1. NCBI lineage: Eukaryota > Viridiplantae > Streptophyta > Magnoliopsida > Asterales > Asteraceae > Helianthus > Helianthus tuberosus. The sequence continues at coordinate 2,154,402 of CM060390.1, forward strand.
GAAATAGGCTTAACATACCTTAAATAACCTATACATAACTTAGATATAAGTTTTGGAAGGTTTGGTGTGGTGAAATCAAAGTTAAATCGCTTACAGGGACTAAAGTTGACAAACTGCGAAAGTATGTCAATTTGAACTGTAACGAACATTCCGGAACATGACCATAAGTTAAACACACCTTAAATATCCTTTACATAGCTTAGAAATAGGCTTTGAGAGGTTCGGTGTGCTAAAATAAACTTTTGTGTCATTCAGGGACTAAAAGTGTCAAAAAGTGCACAAGTTTGCATTTACGCGCATAACTTACGTTCTGAATACATCTGGACATCCAAAAATTTATGTAAGCATGACTACATTTTATTTTAGTGTTCGCCTTAAGAAAAATCCATTCGTTTCGTCATTTGGATCGTTTTTCGCGCTTATGCGCATTTCGTCGTAATTAAGCGAACATCGCGTTCGTACGACCAAACGAACCATCATCCGACCTATTTTTGAACATGTTTCATGTCCACAATGTTTAGGCAACATTTTAGGGCCTTAAAGATGGCTTTACGGGCCTTGGAAGTGTCGGAAATGCCTTGAAACACGTGCAGGGACCAAACATGTAACTTCTTGAAACTTTCTGGATCAGGTGAGGGTGTCGCGTAGCGCGAGCCCTAGAGGCTCACCTGTCGCGCTACGCGACTGACTAATCTGGGCCAGATTCAATGTTGTTTAAGCAAGTTGCAACCAATTTAACCACAACCACATGTTTAAATCTTTCCTAATCAGCAAGATAAGATCAAATTTTAGCCACCACAACATTTTGACAAATGTACGGCACGGATCGTGGCACGATATTCAAGAAACGATCCTAACGGCTCTACTTTTCCTATAAATACCCACCCCCCATTTGTTCAAAACCCACAAATCTGATCAAGAAAGCTCTAAGTTGGAACCTTCGTTTCATACCTGAGCTATTTCGATCTGGGTTAGCATTCGGGGACCCTTCGTAAGTATTCTTTCGTTCTTTTATCGCTTTTCTAGTCCGAAAGTCAAACTTTGTTTGACTTTCTGCATTGACCAGTTTATGGTCGATGCGAAGTTCGTTTGAACTTCATAACGTGAGCGTGATCACGATGGTTATAGTCCCTAGTGACTATACCTACTGATTTCCACGTTATCTAGGCTCAGTGACGAGCCGTAGTTTCGGCCAGAATACGTATCCTTGCGTATTTTGTAACCAAACTACTTATGGGTATCAAAACCGTTTGTTTTGATACCAAGCTTGTTTTCTAATTTAGTTAAGCATGTTTTAACATGCTTAGCTCGTCACTTTTAGTTTAGTGCTTAATTAGGGTCGTAAGGTAAGCGATCTAAACAATCGCTTATACTTTCGAACCCGACCCGTTTGGTCGATCATTAAGATCCGACCAAACATATTAGGTGACCTTATGGTCACGTTGTTTAGGTAGTTGGATGATAGGTATTGTATATGCCTTAGGTAAATTACCAGAATACCCTTTTCGTGTATAATTGGTAATTAAGCTTATGTAACCTAAACTTTTGTCACATAACTGATTATATAACATGATTAAACATGTATAGGCATATAATACTTGTCATAGGACTAGTTAGACGTCTCGAACGCGCTGTGCGCACACGACGCGTTAAAGTAGCGTATGTTACCTTAATGGGTCGCGATGGGTCGAAAGCACTTAGGATAGTCTCAATGTAGTATGTAGGCCTTGTTAAATCATATCATATGAGTTTCAATACTCATTTGGTTTACCAAGCCTCATCCTATCCGATCTCCCGATTTAAGTCCGGTTTATTTATATAGTTTTAGATTGCCGACTGGTTCCGTGCTCCCTCTAGCTTTGTTTGGTTGTTGTTCAAGACCTCTAAGCATTCTCAGGCGAGTACATTATTCCCCTCTTTTACTGTTTTCAACTGTTTTGGGGTGACTCATATGTGCTAAATGTTTTAACAATGATTTCAAGAACGAATACAATGATTTCAAGAACGAATACAATGATTTCAAAAACTAATAACAATTTCAATAAAGTGAACGAACTTGTTGGTTGTAGTTTACATGACCGATGACATTCATTAGCAATGATCAAGCCGACCAGTATTAGGTTATGGTACCATAGGATCTGACAAATCCCGTTATTTACTGCACCCATTGTTATGTGTGGGGTTGTGGGTAGCGACTGAATCTGTAATTATTAACTTATCCTTTGGTAAGGATTTGTTAAGAACGAGAACGAGAGCGAGTTGGAACGAGGATCGAGTCAAGAAGGTTTGAATGTTATTAGAGAATCGACCATTAAGTAGTTTCACAGTTAAAACAAGAACGATTTGAACGATTAAAACAAGATGGTTTAACGATTGGGTAAACATTTGGGCATGATTTACATTTGATCATGCCTTTCCACGAAACATAGTATTGATTTAAACTAAGTTTTACTTAAATACTTTGTTTTTGTGCATATGGTTTAGTTGAGACATTTCACTTGCCATACATGGATATTTGACATAGACATTTGACATGAACACTTTGACATATTATTCAATACATTTGACAATTGGTTGGTTTGGTTTGGTTAAATGATTAAGTAACGATGCGTGTGTAATATGATACAAACATGGTGGATACGCCGCTGGTACTTCCTATATATAAGTGTTTGTATGGTATTACATATGGTAGCGTTATTTGAATCATTTCAGTTTGAGACATAGAACATTTTATACAAGTAACATACTTTTCACGAGACATTTATTTACAAACAACTTATCTTATACAAACGCATTTTACGTGGTTATTCATTTGATCATGCATTATTCTCTTATTTATACATATCATCCAAACTTATTATTTTTCAAATGATTTACAATGACAAAGCAAAATTTCAAGGTTCACGACTAAACATTTTCTTAAACAGAAGTCATGAACCTTATTTTCACAAAACCTATGTACTCGCCAGCATTTCTTTGCTGACCTCGTTTTCACATATGTTTCAGGTATTGTTGGATGATATCAATTGATAAGATGCATGCTCACATAGGACTGGACAAGGCCTTAGTGACTCAATAACAATGATAGACTATGTTTAAATAGTGTATTTAGATTTCCAGACAATGTAATTACTCAATGTTTAATAAAACGAAACACTTTTGATATCCATGGTTATGAAACATTAATTCTGTTGCAACACGCCCCAATGTTTCCGCCGCGATTTGTTGTCTTACGCGGTCGGGGTGTGACACCTTGTTCCCATTCCAAACCATGTTCCATTATCTTCAGCTCAAGTTCTAAATCCAAACACTGCTATTGTTCCTGTGGGATTACAATACCCACTGATCTTCCAGCAGTCAGGGAGGAGATAAAGTCTTTTTACTCTGAAGATGACCCTGCAAAAAGGAAACTTCCTTCCATTCAAGGTTATCCTTTCCCAAGAAACATAGAAGAATATCTCAAGATAAAAGCCCAACAAGCAGAGGATATATCTAAAATAGATACAAAGGGAAAGTCTGACAAAGAGATTCAGAGAAATCTGCAATACCTGCTCACCAAGGTCAGAACTTTAGAACAGTTCTCAAAAGATCTTTGCCAAAAATTGTATGAAAAGGATGATGAAAGCATGAGGCAAGACTACCTTGAATATATCATGGCATACAAGAAGTACAGGGCAGATAAGCATCAATACAAAGAATGGACTATCAGTGAACTACAAGAATAGCCATAATTCAAAAGATGCTTAAAGAAAAGATAAAGCAAACTCCTCCAATATGGGCAAAGTACAAAATAAATTGTAGCGGAAAGGATCTTAAAGCTGAAAAGAATGAAAGAAGAGCTAATAGCTGCTGATTATGGGTCAAGGAACCAGGTTACAAGGTGGTCAGAGGATAAAGTGTTGGCCACCTACAAAAAGTTGGAAGAGTTAAGGAAAAGAGATCCCACTGTTCCTCAAAAGCCTGATTATCCAGAAGCAATAGTTCTAGTCAAACCACAAAAGCTACCAATCAGGAAATCCACTGCTCCAACTGCTGCTATACAGTATCAAAGAAGGAAACAAAAGCAGATGGATGTTGAAACAGAACAAGACAAGGAACAAGAAGAATACATCATGAAAATGGTTCTTCAGACACTTATGGCAGAGAAACAAGGCTCAACACAATCTCAAGACCCTGCCAAAGTTGTCATCACCAGGCCTCAATCTCCAAACTCATCTACAATAAAAACTCTCCTAAGAAACCCATTGGATTCAAAAATACTAAAGTGGAAGTCTGATCAAAAGACCCACGTATTGACTCTGCTCAAATCCACTGGTGTGGTGAAGCATATATCAAGGGAAGAAGCACTTGGCCTGGGTGTTGAAGATCTGCAGGATCTCCTTGAGCTTCCCCTGTGCAGGGATGAGGATGATACAAATTCCATGGACTTTGAATTACAACTCAAAGGACAAGTCAGGGAATTATTGATGAGGCAATAAAAATCCGAATAATGAAGAGTTTTGGCATCATCTGTTCCAGGGGGAGATTGTTGGGATTGAACCCTACAAAGAAACAGTTGATTAAAGCCAAAACTGGATCAGATCAGTGGATTCAGAATAAGCAGTTGTTTGCATCAGTCTTCCTCCTTGAAAGTGGCCTAACAACTGATGCACTCTAAGTACTGCTCTACTACAACAACTGCTGATCTACAACAACTGCTGGTCTTCAACAACTGATGATCTTCAACTACTGGTGATATATAAAGACTGTTGAAGACAAAGTACTGCTGCTCAATCTACTGTCATGATTCAAGTACTGCTGAAGACACAAAGCACTGCTGGGAGTATAATGGTGGAATGAGAAGCAGTAGATTACTTTGTATTTTGTATTTAACTTGTAATCAATAGTTTAGTCTAGCAGTGTTTGTAATAGGCAGTGGTTAGAGGTTGTTAGGAAGTTAGATGTCACTTTCATGGTGATGTCAGCAAAGATGCTTCAGTGGTTTGTTATGTACTATAAATAGAACAGTACCATGTACTGTTCTATTAGCTCTTTCATCCTTAGTCATTCTGTACGAACAAATCGTTGTGAGCTCAGGCTGAGGGGGAGACTTTGTGCATGCATGCATTAGGATTGAATTTTGTAAACAAATACAATCATTTGATTCTATGTTAAACATGTCTGCTTAAAATTGTTCTCTCTGATTGTGTTGAAAGTTTATTCATACATTTCCGCTGCAAATTGTTTATCATTCATCTTCATTTAATTAAACAAACACAATCTTATCAAACTCAGATCCTAACAATTTTTCATCATTAGCTCGCATTCTTGATACATTCGAAAGATAACGTGAAGCAGGGGCGGAACTATAGTGTTAGGAGCCGTAGCACGGGCTACGGCTCAACCACATATTCGTGGTGTTTTTTAGGTTTATACAAAGGATACTCTTAAAAAATACGAGGATACCTCTAACCAAAAAATAGGATACTTGATATGGCAAAAGATAAAATACGTACGAACTAAAAGTTTTGCTGAAAAAACACAGTGGCATTTTCGTCATTATTTACTCGTAAAGTAGTTATCAAAATTACCATACAAATGATCTTGTAGGTTAATTTTGATATTGTAGGGTAATTTTTAAATTTTCTTGTAGGGTAATTTTGATCTTCGTAGGGTAATTTTGTAGAGTATCATAATTACTCTACAAATGATCTTGTAAAGTAAGTTTGATATTATAGTGTAATTTTGTAGAGTATCATAATTACTCTACAAATGATCTTGTAACGTAATTTTGAATTGTATGTTGTTTGATAAACTAGTAGAGTACTTTTGAGTTTTGATACACTTGTATAGTAATTTTTTTTTAATTACCGTACAAACACATTTTACAAAATTACCCTACAATGTTATTTGTAAGGTAATTTTGATAAATAATTACAAAAATACCAATTTGCTAAAGCTAAGCCTTTTGTTTTGCGGTCCACCCAAATATTAGGAACAACACACATTACATTTTTTTTTAATTGTGGAGATAAATTTAATTAAAAAAAGAATTGCAACACATATCTCAGATCGTATTTGTTTGAGGTACTATGATTTATGTCTTATTGTTTGAGATTAGAATGTTAGAAAACAATTCTTAGGTTTGAAGTTATACTATTGTTTTTCCTTTATGGACCGGGTAGTCCGGTAGCAAAGTCCACTCATGCTAGCCCAATATACTAATATACAATCAGCCAATTATGTTACGTTTCTTTCGAGTATCACTATCGCTATCTACTGTTATTTGTCAAATCTCTTTTTCTCTTTTTTTTTTTTTTAACTGTAAATCTCATATATATTATGTATATTTTTCAAATGTCAATATACTTTTGAACTGTAAATCTCATATAATGATATATCTATATATATATTTGTCAAATGTAAATATATTCCAAAATTAAAATGACTTGAAAATAAATATTTTTAAATTGTAAACTTAAAAATATATAATATTATTTTACTTTATTTATTTATTTATTTATTTATTATAGATTCTTCACTAATTTCTACAAATTAACGTGTTATATTCTATTCGTCTATAAATAAACTACAATTACAATAAACTGATTGTTTTTTTGGTTTATCAGTATATTTTATAGGTTTTGTAAGCTTTGACTTATGGAACATGCACTTATGAAATCAAAGAGAAATCAAGCACAGATGTTCAAAGTGTGATTTTTTTTTCATCAATATATTGTATTTACTTTTTTAAAAGATTAAAAAATAGGTTGTTTAATTTATTTTAATTTAAAGATAACAGAGACATTGTTAATTGTTTGTATACATAGTTTTTTTTTAACAGTAAATTTGGATCATTGACGGACCACTGGAGTATCATCGTGCCACGAGCGAAACCACCCGGTCATATCCATCTCCACTAGGCTATAAAACATATACATCAATTCAGAAGTAAACCCAATAAATATGGAAAAACCCACATTGTGAGAATCGAACCCAAGACCACATAGTTCTTAAATCTTATCTCACCTCCAAAATGTCATCAGGCTATCATATCAAGTATTTATGTTTCATATAAAGTTTTTTTTTTATTATTATTTATATATATATATATGTGTGTTGGCTATGGGTTACTTGATGCATGATTAAATGCGTGTGTTTCTTATAAGTGGACAAACTACCCATCACTTAAGTATTGTGCTTTCAATGTGAACACAATTATTAAAACATATGTGTCAATATGCAACATCACAAGAACAAGATATAAACCCTGGGCTTATAGCTCAGTAGTTATGAAAATGAGGGAAGACTCCTGACCGAAAGGTCTCGAGTTCGATTCCTGATCCACCGGGGTTTTACCGGCTTTGCATTGTCGTGCCCTCGGACGGGTGCAGGGTCGGGTTTTCCCCGGAACTGGTGGCATGGTGGGCTAGGGGCTCCGTGCGTGCAGGTTGGGCTGCCGCGGGCTACCTTTCGGCCAATGGGTGCCGCGTACGGAGTAGTCGGCGATTCTTATGTTGGACGTTAAAAAAAAAAACAAGAACAAGATATAATAGATTTTCTAGAAAAAGTAACGATGTTTCATTAGATTTTCTAGAACCGTAAAAAAATATTAATTAATCCGGGTTCAATTGACTTGGTATAAAAATTAGAATTTCCTCTAATAAATCTCTTAAATTCAAGTATCCATCATAGGAGCCATGGAATAAAAATTCAATTAAAATATTTAAATATAACGAAACGAAGAGTTCTTTTGGATTTATTCTTCTTCACAAATTTTTCCTCTTTTCCATCGTCAAACTTCCATTATCGACCCAACTTCCTCATAACTTCACAACTCAGTCTTCGTAGCCAGAACAAATACAAATACTACGGAGGGGAATAGTGACAGGCAAACTGTCTGGCATTTACCCATTAGTTCAGCCAAATTACAATTTTGCCATGTTTAATTTATAGTTTTGTCATTAATTTTTTTTCTCTATTAGTCAAATTATGATTTTGTCCCCAGTTTAAATATATAATTTTGCCATTGTTTTTGTTTTTTCTCTATTAAATTACGATTTTGCCCCCAGTGTAAACTTATAGTCATGCCATCGTTTTTTTTACAAAACTATGGTAGTGTTTTGTTTTAATTGGTTGACTCAGTGTAATTTTTATTCGTGTCAGGCAACTGCCTGCCACACGCTTATTTGTTCTGAAAAATTACAGTTTTGCTCCCAGTTTAAAAATTATAGTCTTTCTATCGTTTTAGTTTTTTCTTAGCAAAAGTATGATAATGTTTTGTTTTAATTTGTTGACTCAATGTAATTTTTTTAGACAGTATTATGAGTAGTATGTACAAGCAAATGAAACACAGACGTACATGCTATGAAAGAGAAATATGCGATTTAGTGCTTCTTAATGCGGGCTGCGCAAAAACTAGTTCTAAAACACATTGTGAGAGCACTATCCAATTGTGAAAATCGGAACCATTCAATTAGTCGGACAAGTAAATCATGGCCCTCCATCTGTGTTCAAGGTCATGTGGAAGCATGTGCTTCCAACTTGAGTAAAAAACGGTGATTGAATTATTATCAAGGGCTGTTCTTACATGATCGGATTAATTGGTCATAAATTAATTTTGGGAAAACGTTAGAATGGGATTTTTTTTTAATTGCATTTCTAAAAGGGTTTGACACTGGCTTGAATATCTGATATAGCACGAAAATACAACCGGAATCCAACATGAAACTCTTGAGTTTGTGTCATTTTCCGATCGATTCATAGACACATTTAGCTAACGAAAATACAACCGGAATCCAACATGAAACTCTTGAGTTTGTGTCATTTTCCGATCGATTCATAGACACATTTAGCTAAACAGATCGTGTTAGGCATTACTAATACAACGATACCTCTCGCTCACAAAACCACTTGTGAACATGTGTCGCCTCCTTGCTTCATTCACTTATTAAACGAAATTTCCCTTACACCGAAACCAATTCTTTTTTTTTTTTTTAAATTGGGCTAACAAAAGTTAGACCACACCAAAAACAAGATAATTAACAATTACAAATCCATACTAGATATATCCATATTACACCATTGAACCCATGTCATCAAATGTCTCTTCGCCCTGTTCTTGAACCAAAGGAATCCTAACTGTCGTATTTCTTGCTTCAGCCCTTCAACATTCGGTTCCTTGTCGTTGAATACCCAATCGTTTCTACACCTCCAGATTCCCCATAAAGCCACCAATATGATCAAATGGAGAAGTTGTTTCCATCTTCGGCTCCTACGGACGTTTTTATGAAGATTAATAACATCCTTAACGGAGAAGGCGAAAAACCTCGGATATCTTGTCCAATCCGCAAGGAAATCCCATACCGCTAGAGCGAATTGACATCCAACAAAAAGGTGGTCCACAGTTTCCTCTTCCTCGCCGCACATCTTACAAATGTATGTATTTAGACGGACGTTCCTTCTTCTTAAACCTTCCATGGTCGGTACACGGCCCAAGTTAATCCTCCATGTAAGAAAATTAACCTTGACCGGAACCCAATTATTCCACTCGAAACATACACCTTGCCCCATGTTACTCGATTGCTCCAGCCGCTTTCTGAGACTTCTAACCGAGAAAACTCCTGATGTTTCAAGATCCCGGGACCACACATCCTTGTCGCCCCTAATATCGACCAACATGAGCAATGATGTTATTTCGTCAAGCTGGTATATTTCATCTTCAGTTTGCGGGTTACGATTCCAATGAAATTTTATTATTATCGCATCGTGAGTCACTTGCAATCTGTCCAGCACCTAAGCATTTTTATCATGTTCCAATTAGTAATAAATATTGAAGCTTTTGTACAGTGGTTCATCCAGTAGCCAGCGATCCTTCCAGAAGGCTATGATTTCCCCATCTCCTACTGATCCTTTTAACAGTTCTGCCAAAACTATCCCATATTCTTCTAGGTCTGCACCCACCTTATTAACCTGCTTCCATGGTCCGCTAGACGTGAGCCTACATGGAATAAAATTCCAGGATCTTGAAGTATTATGTATGCTCCATATAACTTTGCGCCACAAACTATCCCTATCGATCTTGAATCGCCACAACCACTTTGCTAGCATAGCCAAGTTAGCCTCCCTTAGTGATCCGATGCCCACCCCGCCAAACTCCTTCGTGTTTGTCACGCTTTTCCATTTCACCCAACTGATCTTGTCATTTTCGGGGCTTGCACCCCATAAAAAATCTTTGCGAATTTTTTCGAGATGTTTTATCACCTCCAAAGGGGCCCTAAATATGGAGAAATAGTACGTAGGAAGTGCATTTAGAACCGACTTAATTAAGGTGAGTTTGCCTCCGAATGATAATGACCTTGCTTTCCATGCGGACAACCTATTGCTGAAAACGTCAATTATCGGCTTCCAATGTTTCACTAAATTCATGTTCGCTCCAACCTGCAGCCCCAAGTGTATGAAAGGGAGTTTTCCCACTTTACACCTTAGAATATTTGCCATTTCTTGCGTGTTCACCTCACTCACCCCGACACTAAACACACTACTCTTCGTGAGATTTACTCGCAACCCGGAAGCGAGATAGAAACATCGGAGGATTCTGTTTAAATTTTTTGCATTAGGTAGGGACCACTCGCCCAGAAACACTGCGTCGTCTGCATAGAAGAAGTGTGATAAAGCTGGCCCATTATGGGGACACGATATCCCTTTGTATAACCCGACTTCGCATGCCTCTTTTGTAACCCCACTCAGAGCCTCCATCACAATTAGGAATAAGAAAGGAGATAATGGATCCCTTGTCTTAGCCCCCTTGTCTTAGTCCTCTGTAACAGTTGAACTCCTGTGGGGGGGGGGAGGTATTCACTAGAACCGATGCGCGAGCCAAAGTAACCGTGGCTAAAATCCATCTCCTCCATTGTAACGGAAAATTCATCTGAGCCATAATGGAAGTCAAAAAGTCCCAATTCACAGAAGCATAGGCCTTCTCTATATCCACCTTAAAAATAAAACCCGCTTTATTACTTCTTTTCAACCAAGGAATAATTTCGTTTAGTACTAGCGGCCCATCTAAAACGCTTCTATTTGCCAAGAAAGCGGTCTGCTCTTCTGATATCAGACCTTGCATCACTGGTTTCAAGCGGCTTACCAAGACCATGGAAATCACTTTGTTTATGCACCCTATGAGACTTATGGGTCTATAATCGTGTAAACCCCCAGGGTCGTTACACTTGGGTATTAGTGCTAGAAAAGAGGATGTGCATCATTGGTTTAATCGTGAACTATAGTAGCATTCCTCAAACACTTTCAAAAAATCATGTTGCAGCCACCCCCAACATCGTTTCAAGAAACGAAAGTTAATACCGTCCGAGCCCGGGGCTTTGTCTCCACCACAATCCCAAATTGCCTTTTTAATTTCCTCCAAAGAGAAGGGTTCTACCAACACTAAAGCCTCCGAGTCTGATAAAACATTTAACTTGGGACATACCAGGCCTGGTCGAATGTCCCGAGGTTCGTTGAACTTTCCTACGAAGAACGAGCAGATTGCATCCTTGACTAGAGATGGCGCTGTGACCCATTCCCCATCAATAGTGACCCCATGTATCCGGTTATTACTCGAGTTCGCCTTCACCACCCCATGAAAATAGGCGGTGTTTCGTCCCCTTCAACTGACCACCTTACCCTGGACTTCTGTTGTAGGTCCATTGCTTTACTTCTATCCACCTTAGCGATGAAAGCTTTGTATTCTGCCCTCAGTTCTAGTTCCTGGTCTGTTAAACGGCTATTTTCAGCTTCCAATTCCAACTTTTCCAAAAGTGCTAGCTTTGAACCATAATCACTATCTCTAGACTCTTTATATTCCATGACCCGATTTTTAATTCTGAACTTGACCCATTTCAATTTTTGTGCCAGCCCCACATCTACAGGTCCATTAAATCGAAACCCCGAACATAATTTCTCAACGTACTCTATAATACCCGGCATTTCCAGCCATGAGTTGAAGATTCTACACGGAATGTGCCCGAAATCTGTCTTAGTTAGCGTCAACAGGATGGGACAATGGTCTGAAACGACGTTAGACAGAGCTACCAACGACGCGCATGGCCACTTATACATGAAATCCCGACATACGAGGTACCGATCAAGTTTGCTCATCCCAATTCCATTATCAGCGTGATAAGTAAATTTCCTTCCACCCATCTTGTACTCCACCAACTCTGCTGATTCAATAAATTGGTTGAAATGTAGTGCATTCGAGGCCACAAAATCGGTGTTGAATCTTTCTGAGGCGTCGCGTACATCATTAAAATCCCCTACGATAACCCACATCCCCGGTATCGATCTTATGAAAAAAGGAATTTCCAACCAAAGTGCACGTCTGGCTAGCGGTTCGTTGAAGGCATAAATATTAACAACATTTATAACCTCCCCAGATTGTTGGACTTCCCCAGTTATAATTAAAAATCTCTGCCTTTTAATTACATTTATTTTTCTAAAAATAGATGGAACCCAAAGGCTCAGGAGTCCACCCGATGCACCCACGACTTCCACCCCTTCTGCTTCGAAACACGATCTACCCCATAATTTATTGATACTAAAATTAGAGAAATCCCCCAATTTAGTCTCCTGTATGGCTAAAAAATTTACCCCATGAGATGTTTTTAAACCCCTCACCCAATCCACCTTCCTTTGGTCCCTGTCCCCCCTTAAATTGACCAACAAAAAATTCATTGTTGGTTATTATTTGCACCTTCACCTCTAATCACTTCACATACCTGGTTGTTGAACCCATTAACTTTAAAACCCAGTTTGGTACCAACCTCAATAGTAGCCAGCACTTCTTTCACGAGTTCTGGTTGAACCCGCTCAGAATTTTCAGCGTTCCAACCTTCTTCCGGCCTACCCGCATGATCCTGGATGTCAATCACCTGATTTTCATCTGAATCTTCCACCTCCTCGTTTTTGTTTGCCTCAGACATAAGGACCTCATTTATCTGACCATTAAAACCAAAAGAATTATTTAAGTCAAAAGAGTGGACCCTCTCTTCCCTGGCATCAGGGTAGCTAGGCCCATTTACTTCTTCAATTGGACTAGAGGAATCTGGGCTACAGAGGTTTCTGGGCCGTTTTCTAGCACTTTTAATAGGGCCCAAATGATTTTTGTCCCCAGGCCCACCAATAATATTAGATCCTAGTGTTTGCATCACTGGGTCCCTCTCGTCCTCTTGGTAATTGCTCCTAGGATGTCGTGTCTGATCATGATAACCAGCCGCAATCTCTTCACCCGACATCGAGTTCCCATGCACACTATGATTCTCCCCATGCAACGTTTCATTTCCTTGTGCCCTTAACCCTTCATCTTCCGGATTCTGGTTCTTCGGCGACCGACAATGCTAGTTCACGTCCTCGTGTTGATCACCCGCATATCCAATAAACTCTCCGTCCTCAACATCATCAAAGTTCCCAGCACATGAGTCCATGGATATTGCTGGTGAAGCCTCGTAAGGAGAGGATAATTGTTTCACCACCGAATCGATCCGCGTATTATGTTCTTCAACAACCCAAACCCGATACTTGTTTTCATACCAAGTGAGAGTGATTTCTTCGTTTATCCTACTACCTACATCAGTAAGAATCCAACAACTGCCCCCTGAGTTATCATGAGAAGTCCACAAAAAATCTGGGTTTCCGACAAGGGTGCCAAACTTCCGGCTAATTCTATCATATAGCTTGCCATCCCTCAAATGTATAGGGATCCCTTCGATCTTTAACCATGACAATCTGTTGTAATTTAACTCCTGACCTTTCCAGAGTACCGCATCCGATATAAAGTTGCTCCATGCCGGGACTTCCTTTTTGATGAACTCCAAAGCCAAGATTTTTTCTTTGGAAACCATCGTACATTTTAAGCCTCCTAGATAACTGACTGGGTTTCCTCTATACCCACCCAGATCGAGGAGTGTGCGTATTTCTTCAATACCGGATACATCTTTAACCGCAACAATAACTGACCTCATCATAAAATTATCTGGATAGACCACAATTCTGTCGTCCACAGTAACCACCTTATCGACCTTGTTTATCTCACTTTTGTATCCTACCACTATCCGGCTGTAGGTTGTTCCATCTATCGTCTCCTTAGGGATGTACTGAGTCGTGTTCCTGGGTTGTGTATATGGGTTCCTAGTCACCGGTACCTGTTTCTTTGGCTCCGACGTGCCATTACGAAAGTTCTGTTTGAACTTTCTATGATCCTTATCGAACTTAGCGCGGAACACACTCAGTTTTTCCTAAAAAAATTTGACTGTATTCATGCCTTGCAGCATCCTCTCTATATCTTGGACTCATTCGAATCTAACAAAACCAAAGAAATTCCCTCGAACGTCCCTTTTTTTCGCCACGTACGCATCCTTAATGATCCCAAATGGTTGAAAAGCCCTCCATAGTAAGGTTTTAGATACCCCTCCAGGAAGGTTTGCCACATCGAAAGTTGTCACCAGAGCACGGCTTTTCCGGTAAACCACATCCTTCCATTCTTCATCGCCCCGCCTCATCCTTTCGTATTCAGTAACTCGCTAGAGAAAAAACCAGAGAACACAACCAAAATCACAGATCTTTAAGACGTTAATAGGATTCGTATCAATCAAGCTAAACTATACGAGATAGCCGTGATCAATAACAGACCTACTAAGCAATCAAAATCTGGACTCGGTCACGATCCTCCCACCGAAAGTATATTCAAGGAGCCTTAAACGATCGAACCCAAACCTTCTAACAATGCTCGTATCGTACAACTTGGAGGATGATTTACCGTACAATCACAGGATTGTTACACAGGATCGGAAGTAATATCGATTAGGGCGGGATTAGGAAGAGAAAATATGTTCGTCTTCCATACTAAAAGATTATTAAGAATCAAAGTTTAAAGAAGAAAAAAACATTATTCTTCTGGAGTCTACTCAAGGCTGCAATATAAAAAATTACAAAACTATTTGAGAAAAGACTTTTTTTTTACACCGAAACCAATTGTAGATGTATTATTTATAACTATTACACAAGTCTACCTACACTAACATGGGGACTTAATCAGTATACTGTTTTTCTTGATTAAAAGTAGATAAGCCGGCCAAACCGACAAGTTTAGCTAACTAGACATCTAGGAGATGTGGCATCCTTAAACATACAAATATCGTTTAGGTGCTTTTTTCTACTAAACCTTTTTCAACCTTCTCTTTAATTATTATTATTATTATTATTATTATCATTATCATTATCATCATCATCGTCGTGGTCGTTATTATTCAATAAATGTAATGTTTTGACAATGCTATGTATTACAAAGGTTAATTAATGTAGTATTATATAACTAATAATATAAAGTTTATGTTAAAAAACATATGCATTATACGGTTAAATAAACCCATTTATCATATTAATATCATAAAATATAATGTAATTTTGTTAACATATATAGTAATCAAGATATATTTTTAAAAATGAACATTGATGTGAAAGTTATAAATTTTGTTAAGTTAATTTTTAAACATTATTTATTTGAACTGTGTATTAACTCTTATTTTCTAATACCACCTATGATATTATTATTTAACATAGTATATTTTTACCATTCTTACTATCCAACTACATTAAATATTTGAACATTTTTAGAAGTCACTCACAAAAAACAATTATCGTCATTATTCTTCGTATTTTAATATTTTAACCAACATATTTTAAACTCGGTGAAATTTTAAAGTAAAATCGTAAGTTTATTTAAATATATAACAATTAATAATTGAATTCATATTAAATTTATTTGGTTAATGATATAGTGTGAGGTTCAGTTAGGAACCTCAAAAAATAGAGAATCAGGGAACCATGCATTTAACATGTAAACATATCATGAAAATTTCAAATTTACATGTAGAATATTATTTTTTAATATTTTTTTGAAACTTTTGCATATAAAGGTGTGTAGAAGCCATTTAAATAAAAAAATTATTTTTGTATTTTTTATCTTTTTAAATGTTTCTTGTTTTTTAACCGTCTTTTGCATTTTTTTTTATTAAAAAGGCCTCTACATTTATTTATATGCAAAAGTTTTGAATTTTTTTATTAAGTTAATTTTTTGTATGTGAAATCGAATTTTTATGATATATTTAGCATGTTAAATGTATGGTTCTTCTGGCCCCCGCCTTTTTTAGGTTCCCACGTTGAATCCAACCCTATTGATATAATAGGTAATTAGGTACATTTTATTAAAAAATAAGCATCCATAAAAAGAGATGAGAAAACAAAAATAGATGACTTCCATAACACAAGTCCCTCATGGTCTTTTTTTTATCATATAGTAATAATATATAGTGTTTGGTTCGGCTAAAAACGCCAAGAAGTGTAAAACCGGTAGGAATGATTCTCAGTCCCAAGATATTTGTGATTTGTGGCTAAGACTGATGTGGTGACATTTTTGTAAGAGTGTTTGTTCTTCGTTCACGAGAAACCTATTAACGAGGCCACGTAGGCCATTAACGGCTGGTACATCGTGTTGGTGTGACAACTCGTAAATTTCCATGGTTAATTAAGCGAATAATAAGCATTATGACGTTAATAGCTGATGTTTTAGACTCGGTGTAACATATTTAGGCCCTTGGAAAGTTCGGGAACGTCTATTCTGATTCATGTTACACGATTGGTAACTTTCGGACATATTTGGGCACGTTTGAACTTTAACGAACTGACAACGGATAAATATTGTCAACGCGAAAAAATGTACAAATTTTATTCTTATAATTATCATATATAGATAACTAGGCGAGTTATTCAAACTTCCGAACATAACAGTGGACAAACGCGGAAGTTACTTAGAAACAAGAACACACCAGCAATTAGCATCGAAACGAGAACATCGGACTCGTTAATTATCTTGAAAACCGACATATTATGATATATATAGCTTCGTAATAAAATTTTAGTATTCACGGTTGAAATCGGATTGAAAAACGGATTAGAAATGACAACCAAAGCATTTTGCGCGATTTTAACGTAATCGATAAACGTGTGCGTCAAATAGTACATGGAGTGCAAGACGCCCTTACGAATCATAAACTGCATAGAGGCCCAGATGTGCCTACAACAAGGTTGCATGGCCTTTCTAGCTCATGAAGTCAATAAGAAAATCGAGGAGCTAAAGTGGAAGAAATGCCCATTGTGAAGAAGTTTCCCGAAGTCTTTGCAGATGACTTGTTAGGACTACCTCCGCAATGACGAGTGGATTTTCACATCGATTTGGTGCCGGGAGCCGTAGCAGTGGCGAAGCCTCCTTACGATTAGCCTTGTCAGAAATGAAAGAGCTATCTACACTACTTCAAGAGTTATTAGACAAGTTTAACCGAGTTTCTTACCTTGGGGAGCTCCGGTGTGATTCGTCTAGAAGAAGGACGAGAGCTTTCATATGTGCTGTAACAACACTCAAAAACACCTTATAAAGAACCCTATTAGAAACCCCAAACATGTACGACGCGACCTGAAATGAAAAACTAGAAACAGGGGCTCCGGAGACACATGGGGGGATCCCCTAAATCTTCTGCGACGCACGAAAGATGCCTAGGACGTGTAATTCTGGATAATCTCGACACCACAGGCCTATAAACACAACAAGGCTACTCTAGGAGTAGTGGGGCTCGCCGTGACAGGCGACAGGGGGGTTACGGGACGCGACGCAGGGGGCTGGTCCAGGATGGCTATAAGTAGCCTGGCTTGGGACAGAAGCTGTTACGTCAATTCACTCAAACTTTGACGAATTCTCTCTGCTTTACCTTCGTTTCTTTCTAATAGTGCACCCCTAAATTCACGAAGCTCTACCTCGTTGTAAGTATTTTAACCCCTAATCACTACTCGATACCCTGTCCGATCGATCCTAAACCCAGCAACGATGTCAAGGTGCTACTTGAATAAGGCTACACTTTGCTAACTATGTTGAGGTTTTGATCTTGTGATGTATCGATAAAGTTGAATTGGGTTATTATACTAACATGCGTGCATTGTATATTTTATTAGGAACTCAGGAAATTCACCAAGAAATATTATCAGGAAGCTTATAGTAAACCTTAAGTTTACAACGTGAGTCATTCTCCTTTTCCTCACGTTATTGTGAGACATTCTTTTTTAAAATGCTTTGCAAAACCCAAAGTATAGTAGTTATACTTACAGTGATTAAGTCTTTGTATTCTATAATTACTGCCGGTATGTGGGGTTTTGTATACATTAGTTGATAAACTTCACTATTGGACGAAAGTTAGCCAATGACTGCTATGACCACCGTCACGACGGCACTGCCAAAGTGTGAAAAATACTGATTGAGTTTTTGGTAGATATCAACATTGTAATCTTCTTCTTGATACTGTAAATATATAAGAATGTGTCTGTTTATAAAATGGAATGAACTCGCCAATATTTCTTGCTGATAAAATATTTTTCAAACGCGTTTCAGGTAACCCACTGTGAAGGTAATAGAAGCCAGCTATGAAGCATTGGAGGCTTAAATAAAGTGGCTATAGTTACCTAAATAAAAGAAAAAATTTATGTTTTTCAGCAATTAGGGTTTATACCTATAAATACATTTGAAATAGAATATCGGTTTTAGCACATTTGTTTAATATTAAAAGTTTGGTGTTTTACAAACTCTGAATTTATTTCCTAACTACGATCCTGATGATTTATTCTGCTGCAAATTAATTAAACATTGATACCATCTGACTGCCTCGCGGCTCCCGCTCCCAGGGTAGGGTGGGGGCAGCGACAGAAGGTGGTATCAGAGCCACTGGTTTAATCCAATTAGGTGTTCTTTTAATACCTAAAACTTAAACAATATGTTATGAAATTAATGTAATAACTTATGTGTTATTCCATGTAAATAAATCTTAATAATTATATTATGATTTTTATGTTACTTTGACAAATTTTGTGTTCACAGTATGAGTGATCAAAATACATCTGACGCCTATCGTCACATGTTCGATTCTGAAATGGATGAAGGACTATCCGGGACGGCATCCGGATACGAGGCTAATACCGAGGAATCTTTTGTCTTCAAAGCAAAATCAGAGGAAGCCTTTCCACCCAAGAAAAGGGGATGGTTCAATAAGGGAAAAAGGGAAAAGAGAGAAAAAGGGAAAACCAAGAAGCAACAATAACCTTTGTAGAAGGGACTGCACATATACCTGAGACAAGACCTCTGTGGGAGGAACTGATAGAAGATTAGCTAATTGTGACCTATTCTGACCCACAGAAAATGAAATAAACCTTAATCGCTTAGCAGAACGAGAACTCCAGCTGCTACCCTTATATCCAGAACAACCCATAGCATCAATAAAAATGTACCCATAACCAATTCAAGAAAACCCACTAACAATACCAACGTTCAACCCTGAGGAAATACCCAGGTTACCAGCACCGGACCTACTGGAACAGTGGTGGAACAACGACTGAGCCTTTCAAAACATGATAAACGACCCAAATCCCTACTTACCATATGGAGAACCCATACCAGCTTACAACGAACCCATACCATCCATACTCCCTCCTATGAGTCATGAAAACGTAGCTGAACTTCGCCATTATGGCGAAGAAGTGATTGACGAAGGAAACAGGATTCGGGCCATAGGAGAGCATCTCATCTGGAAGTACGATGAGAGGGAGATGCAATTTTAAGAAACAACAAACCCAATATACTATAATATAATATATATACTTTTACTTTAATCTGATAAAAAATATATAAAATCCATGCTAATATATATATATGTTTCGACGCATATAATTACTAACTTGTAGAATTATAGTTGTAGTTTGTATTGATGCATAATATATATAAAAAGAGTAAAACGTCGCAATGTTCGACGATTTTGGTTAAATGTGTTTGTAAATCTGTTTGTTTAAATTATTCTGTGATATTAACACCTGATAATGTTTGTAATTCAGATGTCAAACGAAGTAAATCAGGAAGTTCAGAATAATAACGATAACGGGAACCAAGTGAATAAAACCAAATAAAGAAACGGAGTTTATATTTTCAATAATTAGGGTTTATCCCTACAAATGTATTCTCAAATGAACTTGGGTTTTATCCCAAATATTATTATTAAAATTTTGGTGTTTAACTCTGATAAAAATATTTCCTAACTACGGTCCTGATATATGAATTCCGCTGCCAAATTAATAAACAGCGATACCACCCGCTCTGCGTGCCGCGACCGCCCGCCTTTCAGGGCAGGGATCGGGGGGTTGCGACAGGAATGTTTTAAAAGGACAAATTTGGGTGGTGAAGAAACAAAGTACTTCTGTTGATGAAAAAAAGGAAAATCGAATCGACCAAGAAGGTTGAAAATAAGAACGAAAAAGTTTTTGTGAAAAATGATAAAGATTTTCCAAAACTCAATGATTCGTATTGTGTCACAATACCCAAGGTCAAACAGGCCTGGGTTGCATTATTCAAGTGATTGAGTTGGTGTATGTGCAGGTGCTCCAGAAGTCAATCGAATATCAACATGGGCAGCGGAGCAACCTGGCACGGGAAGAGGATTCCTGTGGATGAAAACAGGAAGTTTTTGGTTAATAATAATAATAATAAATAAAACATAAATAAAAAACAAAATAAAAATAGAAAAACATAAAAATGAAAAAAATGTTTGTTTTTAAATTGTTAAAAATCAAAATTTTTGAAAAAAATGTTGAAGGAATACGCCGAAACCCTCACGGCTGAACAAACAAAAATGATTTCAAAATGTTAAAATCAATGTAATATCATGGGGGTGCTTTATGTTAAACAGAGAATGTGAAGCAGAAATGGATGGCGAGATGAAGCTATCTACATCGGTTTGTCAAATTTTCCTTAAAAATGTTTTGGATTTTAGGGGGAGTAAAAATTTTGAAAATACAATAACATTTGAAAATTTGAAAAATTTAAAAGCATGAAAAATTCAAAAGAGATTTGTGTAAAAAGAGGAAATGATAGTACATCACTAAGACAGTAACAGCATGCTAAAGAAATGGAATGTTAAATGTGATAAACGGTCTCACTGATGATATGCCAGTAGATTTTTACACACTTGGTAAGTTGATTTCGAGATATAAATCTAAAATCAATAACTTTCTTATCTCGTGGGGAACGTCTCTCGGATATATGGACTTAGTACTCCGAAATTTCGTTTGAAAGATTGTCTGATTCTAAGATACTAGGTTTTTATACTTATTGATATCTGGGGTATTATACCTGGTCTTCTGATTTTGCGTCAGCAATGGCCTAGACCTCGTATAATGCATTTGCACTTAAAACTTTCCCTCTGCATAAAAATTGAGAAAATATCGAAAAATATATATCAAGTGCAGTTGTAAAGAAAAGATTCCTAAGTGGAACACACCTTAAGTCGAGCCTTCATCTCTTTGACTGAACGAAAGTTCTAACCTGAGCTCTCAAGGCCTCGCATTAACCCAGAGACAGATATCATTTAGGTATATTCACCTGTAAGACTAAATCTAGGAAATCTTGATACGGGAGTATATTTTGAGGTGGGACACTCGAATAAGAGAAGTTCTTAAAACACTAATCTCGTATCTTGAATAAATTGAAGTTTGTGTGAAAAGTTAAGTGGATCAGTATACTGACAATCTATGTTAATCGTTTAGAACTTAAAGTTTATATAGATCAGTGGTGCTAGTGATTTGTCATAAACTGATATGATCCTCTGATGCAAACTCAAACAAAAATATGTTTGTAAATATTTCATTATTGGATTTCATTACAGATAAAACCAAAAATATTTTTTGTGTGTTTTAGTATAAACTTTGTAAAAATACAAAAAGATTTTGTTTCACTTTATGTTTCGACAACTGATGTTGGAAAGCTGAGTTTCAAAATTTAAGTATGCTGAACATGTCTCAGAAAATAAACAAGTTTATTAATTTGAAACTTATGGTTTTTAATTGAAAAAATAAAAAACAGTTTGTAATAGTCTCCAAGGTCATTAATTTGAACTTGGTAGATAATTAGACAAATCAAGGTCATTAGATTGAACTTGATTATCTGTGAATTTTCAAAAATCCTTACAAATACAAAAATTAATTGAGTTTTGTGATGATTGGATGCTTAAATGTCAAATATATAGCTATTTGATTGGGGGAGTTGAGCCAGGTGGTTTGATCTAGGGCTTACAAATTCTTTGATCTTAATGTTAAAATATTTGTGAGTATAGTCGGGTAATCCTGGAAATCTAACTGTCAAATATCTGTGCTCAGAACCAGGTTATTCATCCTGGAAATCTTAAATAAGTTTAATTGTCAAATGAATTTTAGGGAGATCCAGGTTCTTGATTCTGAAATTGAAATTCTTATAAGTGTTTGAATTGTCAAGTTTTCAGTGAGCCAGGTTCAAATCCTAGAAGCTCAATGCAAGGGGGAGCTTGCAGAGAGGTGTTGAAAGGGGGAGCTGAAGAGAGAGTCTGATGAAAAGGGGAGCTGAGGAATCAGGATGTAAAGGGGATTCTGTGGTGCTGAATCTGTCAATGCTTCTTAAAGACTCAAAAAGAAGATAAAGACTAGCTACGAGATTGACTGCAGCAATATCCAAGGGGGAGTCTGTGAGTCCGTATGTCTATCGCTTCCGCCAATCACATATCGTAGCTAACGGATGAGACAAGACAAGGTTGTATAAGGTTTAAATTATAGAACACATGCCTACTCCAGGTCCGCACGGATGGACTCAAGCACATCCGCACGAACCCACACCTGCGCAGATTTAGGATTTCACTAGTTGGTCCGCACGGATGCGCATTGGTAGATCCGCACGGCCCTGTTGATCCGCACCAATCTTGATTCGCGCGGAAGTCCATCCTCAGTTATGTTTCATGCGAACCTAGACAGCCTATATATATGAGTGTTTTGTCTTGTTCATTTGTCCTTCTTGTGGACTTGAGTAGCGAAGCTCTGTCCAAGTGATTTCGTGGTTTTGTATTGTTCGTCAATCAATATAAATCATATTATAATTACTTGTTCTTGTTCAATCCACTCTCGTACTTGGATTCTGCACAAGATACGAGATATACGCAATCAACGGAGCATTCGTGCATTGGAATCGATCCTTACACGCACTCTTAGATTATGTGTAAACTTCCTGATGCCAATCAAGCTAATTCGATAGGTCAAGTCATGGGAATGTAAATCCCCTCACCTCTTCCAATAATATCACTCCTAGTAAACCCCATTGCCTTTAAAATTCAAAAGTGGTCCTCAGACAGAGCCAGCCAAGAATGGACTCTAGTCAGGGCAAATGGGGAAGTGAAAAAAACTTCAATGAACAACATTATGAGCATAAAAATCGAAGATCTACAAGATTTACTGAATCTTACACTTGAAAGGGATGCTGATGACTAATTATCTGAAAGATTAGAACATGATTTCAAGGCTCAAATCAAGTTAATGTTGAAGAAGAGGAATAAAAGTTGATCCAATAAACATCTGTTCTTGCATCATCTGTTCTAGGGGGGATTGTTGGACCTACAAAAGAACTGATGATATCCAAAAGCCAAATCATGATCCACTGATCAAGAAATAAACAAAAGATTAAACCAGTCTCTCCTCAAAGATAGTGAATCCTGAACACCTATTTAGAACATCTGTTCAAGAGCATGGCTAATATTTGATGAAGAGTTGGAACTGTTGTTCAAGAGTACCAACATCTGTTGAAGACTAGCATCTGTTGAAGACCAAAGCCCTGATCAAGCCAAAGGTCTGATGAAGAAGGCCAAACATCTCTTAAGGCCAAACATATGTTTAGACAACTGCAACACAGGATAGCTTAGACAGTGTTTTCTCAATGTACTAATATTTGTTTCATTAGTGTTTAGTATAACTTAGAACAGATGATAAGATTTGCTCAGATGTTTGCAAACATCTGAGAATCTTTTCTGTTATGAACATTAGATGTCACTATCAGGGTGACGTCAGCTGATCAGTGAATAGAGCTTTCGTAGTTGTATAAATAGATCACACATGTTAGTGATCTATTTATCACACACATCACATTTTCTTTTGCACGTACTGATTTGTTTGTGTGACTAGCCGAGGGGGAGTCCGTAGAGTCAATTGAATTGTAAAACATTTGAATCTTTGATGATTAATGAAAAACAATCGTTGATGATGTCTTCCAATTTGTGAATATTATTGTGATAATCAATACTTGTTTGCAAACAAAGAAACTCAGTTTCTAGCAGAGAACATTTAAGGATTGATTCGGAAACCCTAATGTTGATTCTGAATAGATGAAGAACAACCCCATAAGTATCGACCGTGAATCGATTTTCTTTGACCAATAACAACCTAAAAAAAATCTGTGACTGATGTATGATGAAGATGGAGAAACCTAGATTGCGAATTAAGGAAAAACATAAAAAAAAATAAGAGTAAACTGCCATTTTGGTCCCTGTGGTTTGGGCACTTTTGCCATTTTAGTCCAAATCTCAAACTTTTTACATCTGGGTCCCTGTGGTTTGCATTTTGTTGCCATTTTAGTCCAAAATCCAAAAACCCTATTTTTTAACTGTTGAAAACTGATTATTTTGTCCTTTAGTGCAGGGGCATTTTGGTCATTTTTTAAATTGAAAACTGATTATTTTTTTTAGCTCTCTCTCTCTCTTATTAAAACCCAGATTATCAGCTCTCTCTCTCTTTCTCTCTTATTAAAACCCAGATCAAATAATCAGCTCTCTCTCTCTCTCTCTCTCTCTCTCTCTAGCACCACCACCGCCACCTCCTCCCCCCTCTCTCTAGAAAGAAACTCAGCAGCACACTGATTTTGGGAAGGAACTCCGATGACGGATCTGAGATTTGGGGGAAGAAAGATGTGTGGATCTGAGATTGTTCTTAGAGAGTGTGAGATAGTTTAGAGAGAGTGATGATCGGATCTAATAGTTGCAGCGACTGGAACTTAAAGAATTTGGGGAAGAAAGATGTGTGGATTTGAAGTTATTCTTAGAGAGTGGGAGAGGGTTTAGAGAGAGTGATGGTTGGGCCTAATAGTTGCGGTGGCTGGAACTTGAAGATGAACATACAAGGGTGGTAGTGGATGCAGTGGTCGTTGTGGAAGACAGTGGTGGAGGGTGTGATGCACTTTTTTGTGGTCAACTCATCCGTTGACTCCGGTGGTGGGTGTACGATGGATGTGGAAGTCTCCGCCGCCATCATAGTAGTAAAAAGATTTGATTTTTGTTAAAGATTTGTTGTTTCTTGATGTGGGTATGGATAAAGATTGAAGCTTTTGGTTGCCATGGTTGTTTTTTTATGTGGGTCTGCCGGAATTGGGGGAATAGTGGTGGTTGATGGTGGCAGAGTGGTGGCTCCGGTGATCTAACAGCAAAAAGATATGATTTTTTGTTGAAAATTACTTATTTCTTGATGTGGGTATGAATAAAAATTGAAGCTTTTTGTTGCCATGGTGGGTTTATGATGCGGGTGTGACGGAATTGGAAGGATTACTGGTGGTTGACGGTGGTGGCTCTGGTGATCAAACAGCCAGAAGATATTATTTTTGTTAAAAATCTGTTGTTTCTTGATGTGGGTATGGATAAAGATTGAACCTTTTGGTTGGCACTTGGCATGGTGGTTTTGTGATGGAATAGGGTGGTGGAGTGGTGGTCGGAGTGAGGGTAGTGAGAGTTGGTGTGTGAGTGGGTGTGTCAAATAGAAGTCGTTTTTGGTGTGCAGAGACTTTATAGAGAGAGATGTATTTTTTAGGTTTTTTTTATTTGACCAAAATGCCCCTGCACTAAAGGACAAAATAGGCAGCTTTCAACAGTCAAAAAATGGGGGTTTTGGATTTTGGACTAAAACGGCAACAAAATGCAAACCACAGGGACCCAGATGTAAAAAGTTTGAGATTTGGACTAAAATGGCAAAAGTGCCCAAACCACAGGGACCAAAATGGCAGTTTACTCAAAAAATAAATATAAACAACAATAAAGAATCAAAATATCAAGATGATTAATAGAAAAAAGAGGGATCAAACCTTGATATTGAGGATCTTTCCGCATGCGATTTAGGGATGCAGAAAAGAGGCGTACGGTGAAAGCCAGGAACCCTAAGAGGTTAGGAGAATATAGCTTGTGTTAAACCGGGTTATAAAATTTATATACCCAAGAGCTTTTTTTACCCAAATATTGACCCGAAACCTAAGGGAATTGTGGTTTAAGCGGAAAAACACTAATGAGAGGCTCTAGAAAGTTGCCATGTGTTCCCTAGGTATGTACTTTATTAGGTAGGATAGATAGATAGACATACCTATTTCTATATTTTTGAAGAAAATACATTTTTGTTATGGAAAGAAATTGATTATCAGAATTTAATGTGTAAATAGAAGAAAAATATAACCATGAAACTTTTAATGTTTTGAATTTTGATATATGAAATCATTCAATCAATTTTTGTAGATAAATAATATATATTGTTACAAATCTGATGTGTAGATAAATAATATACGTTGTTACAAATCTGATGTATATACGAAATTGTACCATTATTTAAAGACTCTTATAAGATTCATGTCAAGACCAAGTAAGCATAGAAAGATTACGAAATGAAATAAATATGTTGCTAATGAACGTGCATACTATGATTAGTAAGAAAGGGTATTGATTAAATAAAACAGACATACTTAATATTACTATTTAGAAGTTGTTTGGATGTCATATTATATATACTCAGCATGCTAAATTAAATATTATATAGCAAATAATAAAACAATATATCTTAAATAATAAAACAATATATCTTTAAACCCCCATTATAATACGAGGTAAATAAATTTAATTTTATATATTAAATAATAAAAAGTTATATCTTTAAGAACCTTATATATTGTACAGGTTGAACAAATGTATTTTTATATACCAAATAAAAAAAAATATATCGTTATAAACCAAATCCATTAAACGGGTTGAATAAATATAATTTTGTATACTAAATAATGAAAAATGTTATATCTTTAAAAAACTTTGTGTGTTGTATAGGTTGAATAATTTATAAATCTAATGTTATATCCAAATAAAAAAAAAAGTTGTATCTTTAAAATCTCTGTGTATTACACGGGTTGAATGAACATAATTTTGTATAGTAAATTAGGGATGTTCAAATTGCTAGACGCACGACACTCAGTCGATTCTCGCTCGAAAAATGCTCAAAATTTGCTCATTCTATTCAGCTCAATTGAAAAACGCAATCGGTTCGGTTCTTAGACAAAATGAGCACGAGCAAATGTCCGCTTGGTTCGGTTCGGATTGGTTGGCTCGATTTATTTTTTTAATTATATATAATGATAATGATTAGAGACCCACATTAATAATGTTTGGTCCAAGATCCAAATACAACTCATTTAAATAATTAGAACTGAAATCCAATATCGAGAGTCCATAGTCCAATACTCCTCCATTTGAGTAATGGAGTCAAAATGCCGTATACTGAAATGTGAAGCGTCGATCGATACTCAAGTTTCAACCTGCCATTCGATTTAGAAATACAGAATCATAATCAACCCCCTCCTGGTCGGCCATGATTATTCGACCTCTTTATCGCCACTCGCCAGGTTTTTGCTTCAATCGGTTCATTTGATTTCGAACTTTCGATAGAACAAGGGTTTGCTTCAATCTGTAAATGATTCATCTTCCCGCTCAATTGATCTCGATAGAACCAGTTGATGTTTTTTTATTCCTTGTTATTTATTACCTTGATACATTTGTTCTGACTGGACGAAACAATTTACTCTAAACAAACAACACCCCCATCATCACTATCTTTTTTGTTCTACGCCGCTTAATACTCGCTTGATGTTCTCTTAAAAAAAAGCTCGAATCGAAAGACACTCGTTTGAATTTGGCTCGGTTAAAAAGACACTCAGTTCGGTTCAATTCGGTTTCTAAACGAACCGAGTACGAGCAAATGTCTGATCGGTTAGGTTCGATTCGTGAACGACCCTATAGTTAATAATGAGTGATAAAATGTTGGTACCAATTCCGACAATTTGATTTATAAATTATGTAATAAATTCCATATAATATTTTTTTAATAATGAAAATAAAAATAAATAATGTATTAATACAAATTTTGGTTTTCGTGATAAACTAGTAAATTTTTCCGCGCGTTGCAGCGGGTCCAAATGTAAAGTAGCTAAGATTTGTACCATAAAGACCTAAATCCTTTTCAAACGAAAGTTAAGTCAAAGCATAGATAAATTGAAGATATATATAAAAATAAGCACGGAAACGTATTATATTTGACTCGACTTATTTGCGAAACAAATTTACGTCAGACACCAACTTGAACTTATACTGACACATACATAAAAAATAGTACATAATTATATTTTTAAGTTAATAATGGTACCCCGCGTTGCGGTGGCGTCGAAACGTAAAGTAACTCAAATTTATACAGTTTAATGAAAACGTATTATATTTGAACCCATTTGTTGTAAAATAAAATTTATGATAAAACGTAGACCAACTGAAAACGTACAAAAAAACATACAAAAGAAAACATATTATATCTGAGCCTACCAACTTTCAATGAAACATAATAAACTTGAATTTATACCAACAAAAACATATAAATAAGCACACGGAAAATGATTATAAAGTTTTTAGAAAGTTAAGGGGTTGTAAGTGACAATACTAAATTTTGAAGGGTAAAGGTTAAAAACACAAACAATCCTAAAAGCAAAAACGTTGGCCCACTTGAAGTTACTTTCACGTGTTGCGGCGGCGTTTAAACGTAAAATCACTCAAATTTAGACCGTCTAATGAAAAAGACCCGACCTGTTTCCGAACAAAGTTTACGTTAAAATGTAGAACTACAAAAACGTATTATATTTGACCTTAACCAACCTGAATCTTTAATGATACGTACATAAAAAAAGCGCATAAGAATATATAAAGTTTTATTAAGTTAAAAAACGGTACGACGCGTTGTGGTGACGTTGAAACGTAAAGTAATTTCAAATTATACCGTCTAATTAAAACAATTATATTTGACATGACTCGTTTTAATTTATAATGTTTTATTAGGTCAAAGAATGGTACGAAACAAAAAGTATTATATTTGACCTAACTGATTTTTCAAAAAAGAAAAAAAATTGTCGAAACATAATTTAGGGTAAAACTCGATTACAAAGTGTTTAAAAAGTTAAGGGGTTGTAGGCATCAATGTTGAAAGATATAGGATAAATATAAAAAAGTCACAAAAGAATATAAAAAAATAGAGATGGCTATTACTGTTCATCCATCTTGTTTTTGTAAGCACTAGGTTTTTTACCCGCCGATAGTTGCGGTGTCGCCGACTCGTTTTCGAACTAAATTTACGTTGAAGCGTAGAGCAATCCGAATTCATACCGTTGAATGAAAAAATGTATCATATCTGTCTCGACTTGTTTCCAAACAAAATTTAGGACAAAACAAAGTGCAACTCAAAATGTACATAATAACAAAACTTTATATTGTTGACTCGCCTTGTTTCTAAACAAAAATTACATGAAAGTGTATTCAACAAAATCTTTTCCAGTACATCAGATTATGAAATAGTTTTGAATAAGGATGGAAAAAATAAAATAAAACATGTAATCACCAGAAACACACATGTGTCTTGCATTAGAAAAAAATAGACAGTTAAAAACCCAATTAAGCTTCAATTAATAGCATATAGTAAACCAATTTGTCATATTATCACTTTCCCAAGAGTAAGACAAGAAATTAATAGCATATAAGACAAAAGAAAATGAGAGTAGGGTTGGTGGCATGTAGCCACCGACCTTTCTCTTTAATATATATATATTTATAATTTGTTTTATTTAAAAATATCTTTAATTAACAATTTAAATTTAAGGATAATATTTTATTAGAAAAATAGAAGGATTTTATTCAACATTCAAAGAAGGATAAAATTTAATATTAATTTGTTATTTATTTAATTAATATAAGATAAGTAGGAAATAGAAGCGCAATAAAATAAAAAAGTACATGTCTTAAATGGATTACACGTGCCACACATTGATTTCTTTTATTATATAGTGCTAGCAGTAAGACCCGTGCGCAAACACGGGTCGTTTCTTAGAAAACAATGCACAACACATATTGATAGAACATATACATATGTGTATAGATATTGTATCAAAACGTGTTATCTATTATAGCTAAAAGACAACTATAAGTAAATATAAAAGATATTTAACAAACTTAATAAAAGATGTCTAACAAACTTAATAAAATTCATCAGTTACATATGATTATTTCCATTCTCTTATTCAAAAAAGAGAGTATCCACCCATTGACAATATAAATTGTTATAAACATAAGTACATATAAAAGATGTCTAACAAACTTAATAAAATTCGAATACAACTTAACTTTAACAAACATTAACTAAGAACATACGATCACCCGCCTAAACAACACACATCAAACCTCACTCAAGAATTTGTTACGCAGCAACATGTCCTTCGTTACATGTTATCTGGTTAAATATACTACTGCAAACAATGTAACAGCTGTTGATCCAACAATCTCCCTATACAACAGATGATACGAAAACCCTTCTTTATTACTGTAGGTCCCTCGGAGGATGAGGTCAAACCTTATCCTTGTTATGTCTAACACACTAGCGAGTGCGGAATCCAAGCTAGAATGCAAACCGGAGTTTATAAGAGAACACAAGCAACAACGAGAAAGGTAGACACAAGATTCAACGATTAACACCAATGTATTAATACTATGAAAGGATCAGTTACAGCACAAGGTTTACAAATGTTTTCTGTAAACTCTCTCAAACTCTCTCGTGTGTGTGTTCTTTCACACTTGTGTTCCTCTTGAAGTGAACACATTACATGGGTATATATACCCGTCACAGCTCGTCTGGTCGAAGGATCAGATAGACTGATCGAAAGATCATCTATCGATCTGAAACCTATTGAAGGATCACATATACACCTCGAAGGATGATATCCTTCGAGGTCCATCAACCATCCATCGAGGGCTTATCCTTCGAGCTCATCGAAGGATATAAACAATCCTTCGATGACTCATCCTTCGACACAGACATCTTACAAACAATGTTCTAACTGTTTGATCAAGTCAAACCAGGAGGATGGTTGACTTGGTCAAACTTACATCGAACACACATAATAACAAACCTAAGACGTAAACCAGACTAACACAAGACATCGTTTTGTATCATGACAAAATACAGACAAAGTACAGACACAAGTGCACCAACAAACTCCCCCTTGGCTGTAGCTTTGTCTCGATCTTCGTGTCTTCAAGTCTCTGACGTCCTTTCAACCGAGTCGAAACCAAGTCGAACTGGGCTGAGTCGAACCGAGCCGAGTCGTGTCCACAAAATATGTATCAACAAACTCCCCCTTGGACGCTACTCGTGAGGTTCAACATCGATTTCTTCCACGTCGGAGGATCTTGAAAGTCTTCACGCGTCGTAAGTAGAAAGTGTATCAACAAACTCCCCTTTTCATTTAGGTAGTGTGTCAATAAACTCCCCCTTAGATTGAACTCTCCATTGAGTCATGCTCGTGAATCTTTTGACTTGTCAAATCTTCAGATCCTTGTGGTGTTGATGAAGGGTCAGCGGCAACTCGATCATTTTATCCTTTGAGTGCCTCCACTTCGTGTCTTCATTCCAAAGCTTGTCATCGAACATGTTCTCCTCGCCTTTAGCATCTGCACATGCAAGAAAGATAAACGCATAATGAGAACAACCGCTTGGAATATAGTTAACATTTAAACAAACAACACACATGAGATCAAATCTCAATCAAACACCGACCGACAATATTTTGAAAGTTTAGAAAAATGTTCAATCTTAATCCTTTAACTTTCAAAACTTGTTAACTTCGACTGTTTATGAAGATGCAATTGTTTTCCGGCTTACGATCAGGATTTTTGGTAGGATAGACTCGAGTTCCAACATCGGTTAATCAAAAATAAACTAGAAGCAAAATCTTTTTGGAATTTTTCATTTTTCAAATGTAAAGACGGAAAGCAATAAATAAATATATACAAAGATGCATAAACTGAAAACAGTAAATAAATATCTACAGACATTCTTTTTGCGAGTTTCGAGGGTAAGAGAATCATATCAGTGTACGCTCATATCAAAACGACTCTTTTTGTTCAATTAGTTAACATTTAGATAAGCATCCTATAACGATTATCGGTATTGTTATCCACATAAGCTCAACTTATCATTTGTAATCATGGCGAGGGGATACGTTAAGGTATGATTTATACTTACCGACCGGTGTTCATCCACATCACGACACATTCCCGTATCAAGGTATGCATGAGGGTTCATCTTACCGGTGAGTATACCGATTATCATCTGTTTGACCGTATATGATGTGAGAAACTCACTTATTTTGATTGAAAACAAGCCCTATGTGATAGAATCACTTATTGATGAGGAACTTGATTTTCAGATGCATGAGGGCACAGGAGCAAGTCCGTGAACAGGTCAGTACTTTCATACAGCAGAGAGACGAACTTGACTCCCGCAAAGAATTTGTGATATATAATCACTTATTTGATTGGACATGTGATTGTTGATCACTTATTGAGGTCGAATGCAATATGTACATGTATGTATGGTATCATGGAAGATCTAGACTTGCGTCCCCGTTATTTTTCGGTAGAAGATACAACCATGATACCCAGATGATAAGCAGCATAAAGACCGAATATCTCAGAACCTCGGCAATCTCTCAAACGAAATTTCGGTACTAAGACCATATGCCAATGAATGGTTCCCACCTGGTCTTCAGTCGATTTAAGATTTATATCACCCTGCACACTTTAAAATGATTGTGAGCCTACCGATACATCTTATATAGAGCTGCTTATCGCTTTTCATTTAAGGTTTAAAGAGGTTTCAACAGACCACTGATTTACTATCATTTTCTCTTTTTCTCGCCAGGAAACTCATTTTTACTTTTCTTTTGTTTTTGTGTTTTGAAAATTTTCGATGTTTTTGAATTTTTTTTTTTTTTTTTAAATTTGGATTTACTCCCCCTAAAATCAACAAACTAAGATAAATTTTAAAAACACAAAGGTATTTACAAAAACGATTTCCCGATGTTGGTTTAACTCATGGTTTTACCTTAATGCCGTTTACCAAAATTAATTTAATCAGAAATGATTTATCGAATTTTGGAAAAAAAATCAGTTGGCATGTCGATTTGCGGTGCGGACCATGACAACATTGTCTGGCCAAAGAGTGCTGTACAAGAGGATAACAATTTATAAAGTAGCTTAAATAACGACAAGTAAAGGAGAGATTAGAAATTTAAAAACCGTATCCTGCAACTGCTTCGAGCATTGCCAGGAATCTGAGTGCTCTCCCAAACTGGATATCCACCCGGTGTGGACTTCAAAGTCGATTCTTTGTAGCTACTGAAATCCCTTCACAGCAACAAGATCAAAAACCTTTGGGTCCGGCTGGTCTTCCACATTGCACCAGCGAAGGTTTTTGTCTTTCTCTTTCAGAAGTAGTGTGCGGTTGTTCATTCCACGCCAAGGCATCCGCACACCCGGTTGGTTTGTTCAACAAACACATTTTCTTCAAACACACCGAGTAGAAATGTACACTGCACGTTCATTTTGTTGATTTTGAACTTCAGACGTGCTGCAGGTGCGTACATTTTGATTGAATCTATCCTGGGGACCCGATCAAAGCCTTTAACAATCACACTTTGGAATGATTTTCAATTTGTCGAAGCTTTTCAATCTCTTTCAACAGAAAACTCTGTTTTCTTTCCTTTTTCTTTCCATCAAAGGTAACAATTTCTTCTGTCGCTTATTTTGTGCAAGGACGCTCCACTATCAACAATCTTACGACTATCAATAGTTCCTCCTGGAACATTCTGCACACTCACTTAGAGATTAGTTGGAGAGGGGGACCCAGGCCTTAACAGACTTGGGTCGTCCTTGATCATCAAGGAAAGTGATTTCAATCACTTGATGATTAGGAAAAAGAACCTGTGGTGCTCCCCCTGATTGAATTACCTGCTTTTGCTTCCAAGCTATTTGTCCTGTACCAGTATTTGAATTTATTGTTTTAGCATTTACTGGTTTTACAGTTTCAGGTTTTGCTTGTACAGGTTTTTCTTCTTTGACCTCTGATTTTAAGGCCTTTTCAATTACCTTTTGATTCTTTTGCTTTAACTTGTTTTCCCTTTCTTTCAAGACACGTGGGTCTTGTTTCGGGGAAACTGATCGTTTTTGGTAATCGATTTCTTGAGGAGCACTCGTTTTTGACTTCAGCTTTTGCACGTGTGGGCAATATCTTACAATATGCCCAACTGTGCCACATTCAAAACATGTTCTCCGCTCTACAAACTTCGGAGAAACACGTTGATGACCAGACGGAGAACCAGTCCATGAACTTTGTGATCTAGACGTGCTTGGACCTAAATCACATCCGTTGGTGTGTTGGGTGTAATTATTCTGATCATTTCGTTTTAAAATTCTAACTTGTTTTATAAAATCAATGTTAGATTTATCCTGAAATGTTTCAAGTTTGTCTGAACCCGTGGATCCAACAAAGTTCATTTTCGGTTCTCGTTTCTTAACAGAAGCTCTTTTGTTTTGCACCTTTTGCTGCTGAACTTTAGGTGCTTGAACATTCTTGTTCTGAGCCTTCTTTCCCTGTACCTTACCTTTTCCGGAATTGACTTGTTGTTTTCGCTCAATTGGTAGTTTTTGGTTTCCGTATTGTTTTCTAATTTGTTCACACGGAATTGGATCACATTGAGTGACGGTAACTTTGCCACTTTTGTTCCCCAAAAACTTATCAGTGCATCCTTCAAAAATTTGCTCAATTAAATCTTGATTTACATTTTTAATTGGAAAATCTTTGTTAGAGTAGATTTTGCTATCTCCTTTGAGCGTGTACAACAAATCATTCCCTTCTAGGCTAGATACAATGGACTCCATTGCTTTTGTCATTTCAGTCTTACTCGGTTTCACTGGTGGATCACACAAGATGTGATTCTCGATTGGAATATCTGTTGTAACCGAGTTAGACTGTTGTTTCACAATTTCTTCAGATTCATCGTCCGAAGAATCAGCATCCTCAACAATGGGAGGTCTCTGTTCCTTAACACACGATGAATCTGTCACATTCTCAGATTCTGATTGACCCGAGGATGATGTACCAGTTGTGAACCCGAGGCCTGCTGCAAAGTCATCTAGACCGAGTGGCACAGTAGGTTCAAAACGGGGCATATCCTCGTCATCAGGCAATTTGGAGTAATTGTGATTCATTGGGGGAGGACATGATTTGAATCCAATACATCTTGCATCCCCCTTTTTCTTTTGAACGTCAATGATGTGATCCAATACATAGCGGGAATTGGAATAGCTTTCCAGTTTCTGCTTAATTGTCTCACATTCACATCGAGCTGTTGCCAATTCTACCATTTGCTTTTCAATTGTGTCAATAAGATTATTGTTAGCATGTTGTTTTCGCAAAACAGCCTTTTGTAATTCTGAAACATCATGTCTTAATGACGCAATTGTTGCTTTAAATTCCTTTTCATTTCTGGTTAAAAACAAGTTAGCTTCGGTTGCTTTAGAAAGATCTACAATCAATTCTTGATTGTGTTTGTGTGTGATTTCAAACTGACTTTCCTTTTCAGCATATTTTAAGCACTTTGCACATTCAATAGGAACAGAAATAGAGTCAGAATTAGTATCACATACCTGAGAAGTTTGACCTTCTACGTGAGCCATAAAGGCTGTATGAAAAGAAAAAGATCCATCTTCAGAGAAGAACTGAGCAAGCTTCTCGGAAGTTCCAGCAGATTTCTGGCAGAGAATAGATCTCCTCTTGCATAATGCTTCAGCTTCAGCCAAAAGCTCATCAACCTCCAAATCTAAAGCATCACTTGATAAATTACCAGCATCAAGTGATTCCCCATCCATGCTCCCACTATAACCCGAACTATCTTCATCTTCTGAAGATTCACCAGCAGACACGGGTTCTACTACCTTCTCAGTCACTTTAGCATAACATGCTGTTCCACCATTTCCTCCTTCTCCAAGCTGAATGTTCCAGTTGCAGCCTTCATCAGCTTGAACAACCAATCCTCTGTGGGGATTAGTGTTTGCGGATCCAGATGCATTTCCTCCAACAGAAACTATTGATCTGACAGAATTGTTGTTCAGTTGCTGTTGTGGCTGTCCTTGATTCCTGAAGGGATTCTGATTTCCTTGCTTAGGTGGTTTCTGACACTCTCGCTTGAAGTGACCCTTTTCACCACAATTGAAGCAAGTGACAGCATTCTAATCAAAACCATACTTGGTGTTGTTGTTGCTATCCAAGTTGGTTCTCCCCGTCCTTTCCATAAACTCCTTTGCTCTTCGAATTGCACTAGCAAGAGCCCATTTGATATCCATCATTTCAAACTCTTCTCTATCCACTTGCTGATAATCTTCATTGGTTAGATTGATATTCCCAATCTGACCTGCGACCAATCCACAATAAGCACTAACCAAGGTGTTCAACATCTCCATATGCTCCTTGGCTATTTCGACACTGACTTTGGAAAAGTTAGAAGTGTCTAATCTGACTGTGTTCGGATTGGAAGTGGCTTGAAAGTTTGAAGAGCTTCCATAAAACCCTTGCTGTTGCGGTTGTTGCTGCTGAGCTCTGCTTGGGTCTAAGAAAGGCGGTGGTGTGAATTGCTGAGCTGTCGGTTGCACATACTGTTGTTGAGAAGAAGAGTTTGGTCTTGAATACATCGAGTATGCTGAAGGATCAAACTGATCTGTTGTGGAAGGTCCGGTGTTTGAGATGAAAGCTGTTTGAAGCTTCGCGTGTTGAGAAGCTGGTTTTTCTCCACTGATACCTCCTGCAATCCCAAAGTACATCTCTGGATTTTGAGGAGTTAGTGTTCTTTTTGCCTTAAGCTTTTCTTCTACATCCTTGTTCTCCAATTTTTGAATTAAATCATAAACGTTGATTGTGTCTAGAACACCATTTTCTTTGAGAATTTCAAGAAAACTGCTCCACTTTGATGGTAAGCTATCAGCGAATCTCTTCACCATTTCTTGTGGAGTGGCAGTGACTCTAAAAGCAAACATCTCGCTCAACAAGTGATGGAACCTTGTAGATAACTCTGCCAAAGTCTCATTCTCCATACACGTGAATCCTTCAAACTCTTTCTTCAGTAATTCTTGCTTGATCTTTCTAGATTGAGCATTTCCTTCACATCGTAACGTGAGCATATCCCACAAGCTTTTAGTAGTCGTGCAGTAAACGAACTGGTGGTAAATGTCTCTGTGAAGAGCTTGTGTGAGAATCATGAATGCTTTCTTTTCTAACTCAAATTTCTTCTTATCATCATCAGACAGAGTGCTGTAAGTTTGTGGATTAGATCCTGCAACTTCCAAATCATTGTCAAATGCGGTGAAGAAGCACATCCATAGATCTTGACCTTGCCCCTGAACATAAGTTCTCAGCCTTTCTTTCCACCATCCCCAATCATTGATGTGATTTAGCTTTGGCGGTTTTGTGCTTGTACCAGTTTCACTGTCGTTCTGCATCATTGATTGAATGCTGCTGCTTTGATTTGTGACCAATGCCCATTGATTTGCAGTTATCATTGCAGCTTGAGGTGTGGCAATAGCTCGCATCCATGCAGTTTTGTCGAAATCTGACGCAGATTGCGTAGCTGATGATTGTGGAGTCAAAGTCCACGCGGTTGGATCCCACTGACCGTTTGTTCCCATTTTAAATAATTAATATATTAAGTGAAAATTGATTTAAAATTTGAAAAACAAGTTTTCCCTCTTTAAAATTTAATTTTCACAAACTATGTTAATATCTCGAATGATAACAACCAGCCGAAGGATTCTTGATCGAAAGACCTGAAAAACACAAACTTGTTAAACTTAAACAGACAAGGATCGAAGGATCAAAACTTGTTTGAAGGATCAACAGTGTTCGAAAGATCACTGTTGAGTTTCGAACAATTGATTTCGAAAGACTCTCCAATCGTAGGATCCTTATCTTTCGAATAAGAGCTGTAGATCGAACAATATATCCTTCGAAAAGATTCCTTGGATCGAAAGATAAGTCACAGACTTTGAAGGATGTTCGAAGGATGATTATCTATCGAACCTCCTTTGATCGAAAGATGATCTTTCGACTTCGAAGGATATCCTTCGATCTGCACTGACACAGTTGACAAAAGTGACAGGTTGGTGAAAAGGTGATGGGTTGGTGAAATCTTTCGGCAGAAGGTATGGTCAGACCATACTTTTTGCCAAAAACAAGATTTGAACAATAAAATATTGCTTCTTATCTAGAAAACCGGTCACCGGAGTAAGCCGGAATTTGGCCGGAAATATCCAAACCTCTTAAAAACAAGTTTTTAAGTTACCCAAACCGTCCTTTAAGACACCCGGTTAGTTTAGGACACGTTTTTACGACAAGAAATGGGCGAAAAACAGTAAAAACGGGTGCTAAACCATGTGAGTTTTTGTCCAAAACACTCCAAAGTCTTGTATAAACTCGGTTTTTAACAAGAAAAAGAGCCACGGCTCTGATACCACTTGTAGGTCCCTCGGAGGATGAGGTCAAACCTTATCCTTGTTATGTCTAACACACTAGCGAGTGCGGAATCCAAGCTAGAATGCAAACCGGAGTTTATAAGAGAACATAAGCAACAACGAGAAAGGTAGACACAAGATTCAACGATTAACACCAATGTATTAATACTATGAAAGGATCAGTTACAGCACAAGGTTTACAAATGTTTTCTGTAAACTCTCTCAAACTCTCTCGTGTGTGTGTTCTTTCACACTTGTGTTCCTCTTGAAGTGAACACATTACATGGGTATATATACCCGTCACAGCTCGTCTGGTCGAAGGATCAGATAGACTGATCGAAAGATCATCTATCGATCTGAAACCTATCGAAGGATCACATATACACCTCGAAGGATGATATCCTTCGAGGTCCATCAACCATCCATCGAGGGCTTATCCTTCGAGCTCATCGAAGGATATAAACAATCCTTCGATGACTCATCCTTCGACACAGACATCTTACAAACAATGTTCTAACTGTTTGATCAAGTCAAACCAGGAGGATGGTTGACTTGGTCAAACTTACATCGAACACACATAATAACAAACCTAAGACGTAAACCAGACTAACACAAGACATCGTTTTGTATCATGACAAAATACAGACAAAGTACAGACACAAGTGCACCAACAAACTCCCCCTTGGCTGTAGCTTTGTCTCGATCTTCGTGTCTTCAAGTCCCTGACGTCCTTTCAACCGAGTCGAAACCAAGTCGAACCGAGCCGAGTCGTGTCCACAAAATATGTATCAACAATTACTGATTTTTATTTCTCATCAACATCTCCCCGATTTGTCCTTTGAATTGTAGTTCAAAGTCCAGGGAGAACATGTCTTCTTCATCATCCCTCTCAAGTTGAAGGTCCAACAAATCTTGGAGATCGTATGCATTCAGATTATATGCACTATCCATTTTAATCTCTTCAACACTACCATCTGATCTGATCAAAGTCAATACTTGGGTTTTTGAGCATGACTTTCACTTTACTATTTTTGGATCCGTTGCTTTTCTTGGGCAAAGAATTATTGAAGATGAGTTTGGTGATTGTGGTCTGCTAACTAAATTTGCAATTGATTTAGACAAATCAGATGATGAGAGAAGGTTTTTCGGAGTACCGATTTTTAGAGACAGAGCAGCAGTTGTAGGATAGACTGGGTTTTGAAGAACATTTGAATGTTTAGCTCTAACTTCTTCCAGCTTTTTGTAGGTCTCAACTATCTTTAGTTTAAACCATCTGGCAATGGATCTAACTGGACCATAATCAGCAGCCATAAGCTCTGCTCTCATTCTTTTAAACTTCAATACCTCATCTGAATCCACTGTTTTGACTTTCTTCCAATTAGGTGGAGTTGGCTTTACCAGAGGATCATTGTTCATTTTTGTGATTCTATCGATATGAGTTTTTCTCTTACGTGTGGAGATGATTTCTGGTGAAGGATAATGTTTTGGTAGTGAAGATGAATGTATGGGAAATCTTTGTGACGTTGGAGATGGTTGGATTGTAGTTGGTGTAGTGAAAATGATCATGGCAGATGTTTGAGAAACTTCTGCTGCTACTTTTGTGTTCCCATCATCTATTGACAAACTGGGTGATGATGGTGTGGAAGGTATTTTCTCCTTCTTTTGTAGCGGTTTTTTTGGAGAAGGCTGGGATTTAGGTTGAGCAGGGGATACAATTTCTGTAGGATTAGTTTTTGAATCTGGTGGCAACTTTCTCAATGAATCTTTCTCCCCCTTTTTGGCATCATTATCATCATCATCATCTTTCTCAAAGATTGATGTAGAGGTGGAGCCAGTAAGTTCCAACAGATGTTCCTTAATGTTCATAATGTCTGCTTGTGTGTCTTTATACCTGGCATCAACCAAATTTCTGATAAATTCCAAACTGAAATTGCGTTTACTTTCAGCCAAATTCCTCTGAGCTTGAAGGATGGGTTGCATAGAATTCCAAAGCTCATTGGCAATTTCCTGTCTGGTAGGTTGACTTTTAAAAAGGTCTATCATCTGCTTAATCAATTCTTTCATTTCAGCAACATCTGTTTCAATTGTAGACACTTTAACCGTCAAATCCTTATAAGTTAATTCATCACCTACTTTAATAGGATCATCTGAATTCCCACTTGTGGTGGTTGTATTTGTTTTGATAATAAGAGAAGTCTCCATATCATCAGAAAACAGATGCCCCTTTTTCTTCGTTCTGGGGACTTCCCACTGAAGCAGAGATTACAGTTGTAACCTCATCAGTAGTTGCCTTCAAGGGAGTCTTAATGATGTAACCACTATCCAACTGATCACCAATGGTTTCAACAGTTGTAGTGGTTGCTCCACTTGAACTACCACTAAGAGTTTCGTAATACTCAACGGGGATAACCTCCTCAACTGTTTGTAGGATAGGAGATTGAATTGGTTCAGACACAGTCATTTGTTGCGATCTACTCTCAGTAATGTGTGCATTAGAGGAACTGTTTTCTTTCTGAAATTCAATTGCTTCAAACAGAGGTAATATTGTTGATGGAACTTGAGTCGAGGGTTGTGGTGTAGAAAGCGTGATTGCCCTGGGAGAGGGACTTTTAAACATACTTTCATATGAAAGGTCTACTTCATGTTGTGGTGTCCCTGTACTTACAACATGATCCTTTTGTGAGGATACATGAGGAGTTTGGATAGGTTGAGATCTTTCCAACAACTGTAAGGAAGTAGCAGCAGTGGTTTCAAGGGACATTTGTGTTGTCACTGCATTAACCTCTGGGATCACATCTTCCAGAGGGACCTTTTTATTTTGTTTGGTTTTGGTGGGCTTTTTGGATGTGACAGCTTTCTTTTTGCGTTTTCCTGGTCTGTGTTTCACAACACCGGTTGTGGTGTCATGATCACTAGGAGCAGTTTGCTCAACAACAGAAGTTTGAGCAATTGATGCGGACGCATCTAAAACAGAAGTTTCAGTTGTTGAAACTTTTGACTTTTTATCCATAAGTTTAGTAAAAGTTTTACTTGTAAGACTATTTATTTGAAAAGCTACACCTTGTTCAAAATCTGTTTGTGACACTTGTTTTCGTAGGTAGTAGCTTAGAAGTCTTGGATACAACAGAAAAGCATTACTACGAACACCTTTTTTCAATTTTTTCACTTTTTTCACATTATTCAACAAATTAGAAAACAGTGCTTGTGATAAATTGTAATAAGATTTTGTTAAAATAGCATAACCCAAATACTGAATGTTCAAAGGTATCTCATTAAATGCGGTGGTCTTGGCTGAGAGACAAGTTAAAAGAGGATGAAACAAAAATTTCATTGGCGGGGGGAAGTTTGGTTTGTAGATAGCAACTTCCTTTAATTGTGCATCATACCCTCTTTCAATGAACTCTGTATGAAGTTCAAGTTTTTCAAAGTTGTTCTTACCTCCCAAGTCGTCCAATGCAAATGTAGTGGAAATTGTAAAGGGAGAAATTCGTACCACACTTTCTCCGACCTTAGATGTGATGGCAACTGGATTATTATCTTCAGCCTCTATTTCAGCATTAAACCAAAATTGTCAGAGTGTTTCTGTATGAACCGGAGCATCAGCAGTAAGAATTAATTTGTATTTTGATGACGTTAAAAGGTCAATTATTGAGTGATAGCTGGTATTTTTGCTGGTTTTCTCGAAGATGGGGATGTAGTTGTGAGGTTTTTTGATGTTCAGAGACATGATCGGAGAAGAAGGTGATTTGGGGATGAAACAGGGTTTAAGTTGGAGGGGTTTTAATATGTTGGAAACTGTTTTTGAGAGTTTTGAATTCGAGACGGCAGTGGTAGAACCTCAATTTAGGGATGAAACAACTTATATATAGAGAGAAGAAGTGAATGATGACGTGGCATTAGTTACAAATATTTTATGGCTAAAATCTGTCCACGTCAGAACTTCTCTTGCGACAACCGATGACAGTTGTTTGGAAACCTCTGTTGGTCGTTGGGAACAGTGTGAGTCAAACAGTCGTTAGATAAACAGAAGTTATGAGAACAGATGATAACTTTCAGCAGTTGTTTTATTTTTAGCTAACATCTGTCCATGTCAGGACCGCTGTTGTCATAATGGATGACAGTCAGCAGTATAGTAAATCAACAGTCATTAGGATAAACAGAAATTATGACAACAGACGGTACCCTTTAACGGTGGATGTATTTTTAGGCAAGCAAAAGTTTCAAAAACATTTTTTTTCAATCGGTGTAACTCAACAGTCGTAAGTATAACATCTGTTATTTGCCCAACCACTGTTAGTATCAAATCATCTGTTAACCATTTTAAAATTGAATATCATCTGTTGTTTGTTAACATCTGTTGACCCATAGCAGACCTTTGCATCTTCAGACATTTATTCATCAGCAGATGCTCTCTTTTGTCAGACTTTAGCTACAACACACCTTTTATAACACCAAAATATACCGTATATTCTTCCAAAAAAACTGTTATTGATAAACAAAATTATATAATAATATTTATAGCAGATGTTATATAATAATACTTATTCATCATTAGCCCAACCACTGTTAGTATCAAATCCTCTGTTAAGCACTTCAAGATTGAATATCATCTGTTGTTCGTTAACATATGTTGACCCATAGCAGACCTTTGCATCTTCAGACATTTATTCATCAGCAGATGCTCTCTTTTGTCAAACTTTAGCTACAACACACCTTTTATAATACCAAAATATACCGTAAATTCTTCCAAAAAACTGTTATTGATAAACAAATTTATATAATAATACTTATAGCAGATGTTATATAATAATACTTATTCATCATTAGCCCAACCACTGTTAGTATCAAATCCTGTGTTAAGCATTTTAAGATTGAATATCATCTGTTGTTCGTTAACATCTGTTGACCCATAGCAGACCTTTGCATCTTCAGACATTTATTCATCAGCAGATGCTCTCTTTTGTCAGACTTTAGCTATAACACACCTTTTATAGCACCAAAATATACCGTAAATTCTTCCAAAAAACTGTTATTGATAAACAAAATTATATAATAACACTTATAGCAGACGTTATATAATAATACTTATTCATCATTAGCCCAACCACTGTTAGTATCAAATCCTCTGTTAAGCATTTTAAGATTGAATATCATCTGTTGTTCGTTAACATCTGTTGAGACATAGCAGACATTTGCATCTTCAGACATTTATTCATCAGCAGATTTTCTCTTTCGTCAAACTTTAGTCAACAATGGTAAATCAACAGTGGTTTGAATACACAGTTGTTTCATAATCAGCAGATGTTCTTTTTACCAAACTTTAACTACAACAGACCTTTTTACAACTCCAAATATTGACTCTCTGTAATTCCCAGGAGCACAAATTCTTCAAAAAACTGCTCTCAATGGTCAAATTCTAAACATTTGTTTTATCTTTGCACTTATCTGTTCACCATCAAACGAACCCTTGATACTATTAAACCTTTGTTGACTTACCAAACAGATGTTCAGACACAATTCAACATCAACATAATCTGTTCACCATCAAACCAATCCTTGACACTATTAAATCTCTGTTGACTTACCAAACAGATGTTCAGACACAATTCAACATCAACATAATCTAAATCTTACTCAAACACTAAATAATAAGTAAAACTAAAACACAACATAGATTCATAAAATTAAAATTTATTCATTTATTCACCTT
Organism: Helianthus tuberosus; assembly: GCA_030545235.1. Lineage (NCBI taxonomy): Eukaryota > Viridiplantae > Streptophyta > Magnoliopsida > Asterales > Asteraceae > Helianthus > Helianthus tuberosus. The sequence continues at coordinate 2,198,736 of CM060390.1, forward strand.
AAAACTAAAAGTCCAATAATTACATCACATACTGAACAACATTAAACTTCAAATCTAACAATAACAGCAAGAATTAAGAAACTTTAGTTTCAACTCCATCGATTGCTAAACCTCTCGATGTATGTCCTTCAGCATCACCATGAACTGCACGTCTCTATCACCGCACTCTATATTACTGACAACACAAAGCTCACGAACGCCATTTGATTAAACTATATTACTCGACTTTCCTGAAAGTATGATATCTTCGTAGGAAAACTTGATGAAAAACAGGCGAAGTGACTATGAGTTTATATACTGAAATTTGTAATTGTGAAAACGTGTAGATTCAATATAAACATATTAACATACATTTCAAAACAGCAGTCTTTTAATGCAAAAACCTTTTCAAACCCCAACTTTTATGGGAAAACTGTAAAATTAAATACCAAGAAACCCAAGGGACAAAATTTCGAAGTTCAAAGAACAAAAGCAGATTATCACAATTACAATTAACCTCTTCATTTACCAAGTAGACGCGTTTTTAAACTCTATAAAAGACAGATGATTACTTTTGATTCAAAACATCAACAAATTGTCTTACAAATCACTTTCTGTCAAAAATTGTTCCAAATCACAAAACCAACAAAAAATCTACATGGCAAACTTTAGCTTCTACCACTGGTCAGACACCAGCGATGTTAAAACACAATTCTTGATGTGGTCACTCAAAGAACAAAGAACAGACGAAGAACTAAACAGGAAAGTCGACATAATCAATGACACTAATTACAACAAAACCTGGGACAGCATAGCATTGCTCGATGAAGTCCTCCAATCTCCTCCATCAGAGTTCCAGAAGAATGCCGAAGAGTTTCTGACACAACTTCTAAAACAGGATCAGAAAATCTGCAACATGCTAACTGACCTGAAATTCAAAAATTAAAAGAGAGCATGAAATCACATGGAGAAAGGCCAGAGTCTACGAAATCCTAGCAAGTGTTAACTCTAGCGTGTAATACTTTATAAATATTTCATTAAATTTCTATTTTTCTATGTAGTAGTTCATTTTAATAATATAAACATGCATCTTAACATATTCTAAAATGTCAGTGTAAATAAAAAACTCTCAACATCATCAACAGTTAATCAAAATAAGAAGCAAACCTAAAATGCAAAGGTCTCTTCTCAACTGTTGTAGCACATCTGACTTTTCACGATATTGCACGAATCTATCCTTTCTATAAAAGGAGAAAATCTTACTGACGCAAGAAAACCTGACTTTCGATTTACCGAAAATCCAACAATGCAACTTTCCCATCAAAGAAGATAGCACATGCAACTTTTCACGATGTTGCAACAATGATACTGCAACATTGATATTGAAAGGTTGATGTGCGATGGGAAGCTTCATTGAAACGACGATGTTGGAACAATGATACTGGAACGATAACATGTAAACATAATCAACAAACATTCGAACAAAGAAGTGTAATCGGAGATTAGCGGCTGAATCACGAGAAAAATGCATTTGAGAGAGAGAGATACGCTCACATATATGAGCGAGGAGATTTGAATGTGAAACCAGATAATTATATCTTATTTATAGGATTAGAATATATGGTTTGAATTTTGAATTTTGAATGTGGAGCTATAATTTTGAATCTCGACAAATGTTTATTGGGAACTGATGTTTGATTATAAATTGTTGAGGGCAGATGTTTTAACAAATTTTAAATGATATTTGAATCTCGACAGATGTTTATTGGGAACTGGTTTTGATAGGCAGTGGTTATGTGGGCTAGTGGTTTAACGGGCAGACTTTTACCTTTGAGATTTGGATGTGGGCCAACTTTGAAATTTAAAGGCTTTTAATATTAAGGTTTATGATATCAAAATGACATAAGAAAAGCCTTATTGAACAGCCTCTCCTGCTGACACATCAGCTTTTCTTATGTCATTGGGATTTCTACTTTTATAGAAAGTATAGATAGATATAGATCCATTGTTTGCTGTTCATTTACATGATGGAACATAAAGAGCATAAATAATTTTCTTAAGTGAGAAACTAACAAGGAAATTTGTTTACTTGAGAGCTCTTTTTATTTTATTTATTTCATTCTTTTGTTCGGTTAAACTTAATCCTACGATATTTGTTTGGTTCAGTAACATCCATATTTTATTAAAAAGTTTTAGGTTATTTATGCTCCAACTTCTAAGTAGAAATTAAATAAAATACCTTTTCTAGATTTGTTGAACGTTGTGACCAATAATGTTGGATATCAATTATTTGTTTGAGCTTTGGCGGACAAACGAATGATATGAGACAATGTTGTAAAATGTATCTCTAATGGAAGCTTGGGATACCTGAAAACATTGATACAAGAATCCGATGATGGATGAACATATTCTTTTTCATGTCTTTATACAAAATATTTCAAGTATTTCTAACAAAAAGCAACTGTATTAATAAAAAGATAAGAAAATAAAATGGTTTTCATGATATTTTAGACTGAACCAAAATTACAAGCATTCAAAATGATTACATATAATTGGAAGAAATTAGCGAATAAGATGATATCAGTTTTGATGAATTACCTTTTAAAGCTTATAATGTGGAAAGTGTTTTTAGAGTTAGAGATAACTCAAAAATACCTTTACAGTTTTTGTATGAAAAAGATTTTAAGTTTGTGAGACATGCTTGCTTAAATAGAATAGTAAATTACAAAAATCGTTCTTTATTTATGTCACTTATTGCAAATTGTGTCATTTATCTTCAATAATTACAGAAAACGTACTCGATGTTTACAAACCCTTGCAAGTTATGTCCTTTAGCCCTAACTCAATTAATTTTTGTGATTAAATCTGATCAAATGGACCCCACATGAGGGTATTTTTGTGATTAAATCTGACCAAATGGACCCCACATGAGAGTAAAATGACCAAAATACCCTCATGTGGAGTCCATTTGGTCAGATTTAACCACAAAAAGTTAACTGAGTTAGGGCTAAAGGACATAACTTGCAAGGGTTTGCAAACATCGAGTATGTTTTCTGTAATTATTAAAGACAAAGGACACAGTTTGCAATAAGTGACATACATAAATGACGATTTTTGTAATTTACTCTAAATAGAATGAAAAATCAATATGCAAAAAGGTGAATAAACCATCAAAACTAGTTTAATACCCGTCCGGTGGACGGGGTATTTTAATGTCATAGTAACACAAATATTCTTTTCTTTGCGTTCACCCTAGAGAAAACATTAATTGTTTCAAATAGTGTATTGGTATGAAAGTAATTCAAACATCAATTCAAGCCAATCATTGACACATAACTAAAAATGATTCGTCTCAAACTAAACTATTTAGCCCATTGACAGACCCACCAAATCAACTATAGTGTTCTACTCTAAACCAATCAAAGATATGAAAGTCAAACCCAAAACTGAGACAACTTTCCTTCTATTGCTACAAGAATCTACAATATATAGTCGTCTCAACAAACTTACACATCAAAAATAAACAATAAACCTGTAATTATAAGAGGAAAAATTCACTAATAAAGCACTATTTACATTATTAGCGTGTGTAATGTGAGTTTAAACCTCAAAGTCAATAACCACCAACATACTGACCAGAAGCACTCTCATATCTTCCCAGTGACACATCTTCTCCACCATAAGCTATAGAGACATTAGTCACTCCAGGATAATCTTTAGCCCGATGCACATGTTTCCACTTGTAGAAGGCATATTGTTAAATCGTCCAACTAAACCATTTACAACACTTGGACAATTCATAAAGCTATTATTACCCATATCACCACACTTGTTGCAGCTAACACTATGCCTAGAACCAACATATTAACTCCCATAGGTGCTGATGCAGCAATTGGGATAACAATCTTTGGGTCCTCCTTTTTAAGCATATCGAGAAGAAAGTTGGTTTCTGATGAAGCTTTTATCTTCTCGACTTTAAGAACATTTGACTTCACACGTTGTTCAACTTCATCAACGAAGCTCTCTTCTTTAACCTTTAACTTAAATTATACTTATTATAAATAACATTCCTTACAATTATGTAAATCTCTCTTCGTCTTGCTCTTTTATTTAATACAGATATTTGGCAGAAATTACCATTATGTCCTCACTCGTTTCTTGAAATGCAGTTACCATGTTAAACCAGTCTAGTCTTGTATTTTGTAACTAAAGAATATTTGTTTAGTTTTCATTAACCGTCTGATGACTCATGTCACATTGCCAATTTCCATCACCGTTATTTGTAACTTTTACTTCATCTCCGTTCACCCAACATGAGTGGCAGAATTTTGGTCATATGATGTACCCACTTCGCCGAATTTTGGCTAATGAAGCACTGGTGGATAGCAGGGCCATTTTGAGTGTTGTTCCGTGGTGTTCCTCAAACCTGACAAAATTAAAATCATGACAATTCCTTTAAAGCTAACAATAAAACACATATTGTAAAGGAAAATGAATTGTTTTCATGCTTACCAGTAGGCTGTCCTTCACTAATATATATATATATAGAAAAAATATATCGTACATTACGGCTTAACGTACTTCACGTACAACAACGTGCGTGATTTGTTCTATAACATGCGTGATTAATGTTTTCAATATGCGTGATTATTGTGTTTCAACATGCGTGATTTTGGATTTTTGAGTTACAACGTGCGTGATTTTAAAATGAACGTGCGTAATTACCTGTCGTACGTGATGTACATTAAGCCGTAATGTACGTTAACCTTCTTCTATATATATATATATATAGTTATAGTTATAACTAATAACTTTTTTAGTTTTTACATGTAAATTAAATAAAAAGATAGAAAACCTTGCAGCAGCAACAACCAAAGGGATGGTCATGTAAATATGACCCAATCCCATAAGGCATAATTCCAGCGATCAAAGCTGTTGACATGGTTTTGTCAAACCCAACACAGTCAAAGCTAATTTCCACCCTCTCACCCATGACTTTGTGTGTCGTTTATATATAAATCGCAAAATAGAATGTAATCTACAAAAAATTGAATAACTTGTATGCTAAAAGTGATTTATACTTGGATGATAATGTTACCATGTATAGAGGGCGCCACGCCATAGAATTGAGATGATGATTCCCATACGGTTTTACATCAGCAAATAGATCAAGAACTATCATTTTCTCAAATGGGACGGAATGAGAGAGCCTGAAGTTTACAAAAATTATCTGGCAAGTCATCAATCAAGATTTAATCTTTTATTCCAACACAACACAACACAAAATCAATAAAATAACTGAAAAACATACTTAGAATACCACAACTTAGTTATCAGATATGGTAATTTTGACCCATTCAATTAAAAATGAAATATTTGACCCGTTCGCTAAAAATAACATGTTTGACCCGTTTACTAAAAACAATAATTTTTACCTCTTTACTAAAATGGTAATTTTGACCAGGTCACTAAAAATGGAGAATTTGTCTCGTTTACAAAAAGTGATGAGTTATACACGTTAATTAAAGTAGCTTCCTGGACCGCTTATTAGAAATGAAAACTTGACCCATTTATAGAAAAAGCACACACGGTGCTAACGGGAAGCTCAAATACACTATAAGGAAAAGTTATTCCTCAATTGTAATAAAGTTAACAGTTAGAAAACATAGAAAACATGATTCACATAGTTTTAAATTCAATCAAACAACTCAAACTAGTGCCGTTTTGAATTCACTTGGTGCTCTATTACTGCATATTTTCATCTTGAACGCAAAGATAGCACTTCATAATATATGAGATCTTAAAACTATTAACATAAAGAAAAAAAAGGTTAACTTTTACCTTAATTTTATGCTTACGGATTTCTTCTTTTTCAACTTCTGATCTAGCACTTCTTTGCACCTCAAATATAACAATAGCTCCTGCAACCTAAATAAAGTTCAAAATCTAAATAGTAATTAAATCGTTAAAAATTGATTTCAACCTGTAAAACGTCGTATGTACGTCTATATGTATATGTGTGTAAAACCATGGACAAAATCAGTTCGACACTTATTTGAACGTGTGACATCTTTCACGCTCTCATTTGCTATATATACAGGAAGCCCTAATTGTTTTATTAATGCATAAAAGTTTTACATCACATTAAATTATTTGTAAAAATAATATAAATCTGTAATTATATGAGACAAGCGGATTGTTTCAAAAACACATTGTGTTTTGGACAATGTGTTTGAGGTCAATGTGACCCAACGAATTTCAACCTGTACCGGTTATTACCTTAATTCTGATGAACAACTTCTCGCCATTGGTTGGGAACTATTAAACCATGCCTGCACGAAAAGTGAGATATGAGATCATGCCAATAGTCGTTGATCAATCTGCAAGAATATTCTCAATACAACGAACTTAGCCAGGTATAAATTTCTACCCTGCAATCCCTTTTCTGCAGGATTCCTGATTACATATAAAACATGAAATCAATATTTTGTACAGAATTTAAAGAGTAAATTACATAGGTTGTCCCTCTGCTATGTTAATATTGCGGTGTGGGTTTACACATTCTCTCAAGTAAAATAATCAAGATCAACTTAAAAAAGCTGAACCAAAAAACATCAATTTGTTAATCAAGATTATAAATGAAACCAATCGATTGAACTTTAAATAAAAAAATCATGTCAGATTAGTAGAAATCAGAGTATAATACCCGAATGAGTGAACGTTTAAGTCTTGAAGAATTGTATGATACCTGGAACAAAAGAATTGTAGAACACAAATTGTCGCCGATGTCAACTGGTGCTTGGAACGTGGATTCTCTTGGTAGTGGTGATGCATCACAGACGCCAATTGCTGGTTAGAGCCACCATTTACAAACACTAGACCCTAATTCAATGGAAAATATAAAGATTAGCCCTAAAATATAAACAATATCTTCAAAACCACTTACATAGATAAACATGTATACTATTTAGATGAAGGTTCCAAACCAAAAGTATGGATAAGTTACTATGAAACACCATCAATTGGAAGTATAAAAAAGGAGATTTCACCGAAACTTCCGCTGTGTTTGATTTTAGCCTCACATAAATCAGAATAATAACCTGTTGTTTAACTTATATGGGATTATGATTCAAAACCCAAAATCTGAAGTTGAACATACAAAGAACTTACCATCATTGAGATATAGGGATCATGATTGACGGTTGAAGGTGGAAGATTAGTGTCACGACCCCCGGCCCGTTTTGCCCTGTTCAGAAGCCGCAGGACAGAAACCCGTGGTATAGGTATTTAATTGTCAGCGGAAATTTTAACAGGATCGTTTAAACTGAAAACACTAAATTATTTTATAAGTTTCAGGACAGACCCCGTATTTTACAATAAAAGAATTTCATTGGGAAATCCCCTGATTATAGAAAACATGTTTATTTATTTACTGAGCCATTTCATTCAAGCTGGAATGCTACGCGGCACTTTTCCTTGTTCACAGTAAATTACCTGAAACATGTTTTAAAAAGATTTGATCAGCGAAAATACTGGCGAGTGCCTTCAATTTATACAAAAGACACATTGTTATAATTTACAGTATTAAGAGCGATTACAATTGCTTCTATCTTATAATTAGCTGACACAGTTGTCACTCGACCGGATCTGTGACTGTGGTCATATCACTATTGGGTCTGTTCACCCAAAAGTGACGTGTATCACTATTTAGGTCCGTTCACCTAAAAGTGATGCTAAATAAGTAATGTATACAAAACCCCACTTACTGTCAGTAATTTAAGATAACAAAGACTTAATCCCTGTAAATATAACTGGAAAACATTTAGGGTTTTGCAAAACAATTTGATAAAAATATAATGACTCACATTGCAGATTTAAACGGTCATAGGTAGCCGACTGGTTATGCTGGTAAACCTAGTAAAATATACAATGCAAACGAAACTAGGTTAGTAACTTAATTCAACATTTACGATAATTCACGAGATCGAAACCCTCACGACGAATGAAAAAGTATAGCCCAATGTAGGCAGCACTTAAACATTCATCGGATTGGTTTTAATCCATCGGACAGTGTATCGTAGTAGTGATCGAGTTATTACCCTGTTATCGTTGCAGAGGTTCGGGACTGTGATTGTTTTTGAAAGAAACGGAGATATATTAACGTACGAAGCTTGATTTTTCGTCGTAACAAACAATTCATGCAAGTGCCAAGTCCCTGAGTTATATACTGGATTTTGGCTCCGCTCGCGTGTCGCGCCGGCTTCCCTTGCCTCTGGCGCGTGTCGCGGCGGCGACCCACCTAGGCTAGGGTAGCCTGGTGGCTAGGATAGGCTGGGTGAGTTGGCCAAAATCGAAATTACGTGTTTGTTATCCGTTTTTATAAGATAAAATCAATTAGGGGTTCCCCCCTTGAGTTTTAGGGGGCCCTGTTGCTAGTTTCGTTCGTTTTTCAAATTTTGGGTTGCAATGTATCACTTGGGGGGTTTTAATTAGGGTTTCTTAATGTGCCTTTTTAGAATAGAAAATAGAAAATTTTGCGAGGGTTGTTACATCCTCCCCACCTTGTTTAAAATCTCGTCCTCTAGATTTACCAGAACAAGTAAGAATATTTTCGTTTCATTTCCGATTCCAGCTCCCACGTGTATTCAGACCCTCTTTTGGAATCCCATTTTACTTTGACCAGAATTAACCTCTTGTGTTTGAGATTCTTGACTTTTCTGTCTTCTATCTGAAGAGGTTTCTCGACAAACTTTAACTTTTCATTTACCTCTATATCCTGAAGAGGTACTACTAGTGATGCATCAGGTAAACACTTCTTAAGATTAGATACATGAAATACATCATGTACCCTGGCTAGCTCTTCTGGTAATTGTAATTGATATGCAACTGGTCCTATTCGTTAGATAACTGTAAAGGGTCCTACATACCTTGGACTCAGTTTTCCTTTCTTACCGAATCGAACTGCCCCTTTCCAAGGAGAAACCTTCAATAGTACTTTGTCTCCAACTTGAAATTCTAACGGCTTACGTTGATTATCGGTATAACTCTTTTGGTGATCACGAGCCGTTTTTAGCCTTTCCTTGATTTGAGTTATCTTGTCGGTGGTTTCCTGTACAATCTCGGGACCTGATAACTGACTTTCTCCTATTTCTGCCCAGCATACCGGAGTTCGGCACTTTCGTCCATAAAGTGCTTCGAATGGGGCAGCATTGATGCTTGTGTGATAACTGTTGTTGTAGGAGAATTCTACTAATGGTAGGTGGTAGTCCCAATTTCCACCGAAATCTATAACACATGCTCTTAACACGTCTTCCAAGGTTTGGATCGTCCTTTCACTTTATCCATCTGTCTGGGGATGATATGATGTACTTAAATTCAATCGTGTCCCCATTGCTTGTTGGAAACTCGTCCAGAAATGTGAAGTGAAACGACTATACCTATCTGACACAATGGAGAGTGGAACTCCATGTAGTGACACTACCTCGTCTACGTATAGCTTAGCTAGTCTTTCCATGCTAAAGGTTTCCTTCATTGGTAGGAAATGAGCTGATTTGGTTAACCGATCCACAATCACCCAGATAGCATCGTTACCTTTTCCTGTTTTGGGTAATTTAGTAACAAAATCCATTGTTATTAATTCTCATTTCCCTACAGGCATTTCTAACTGTTGAAGTAAACCTGAAGGTTTCTGGTGTTCGGCCTTAACTTGTGAGCAAGTTAAACACTTAGAAATGTAACTAGCTATGTCCTTTTTCATTCCTATCCACCAGAAGTTATTCCTCAAATCTTGATACATCTTGTTATTACCAGGATGCATCGTGTACCTAGATTTATTGGCTTCCTCTAATATCTTATCTCGTAAGTTTCCTCATCTAGGTACCCAAATCCTTTCCTTATGGAATCTCCAAATTCCATCAGTTCCTTGCTCTAATTCCTTTATCCTTCCTTTCATTTCTTCAGCATTATCCTGGATTGCTGTGTTCTTGAACACTTTGTGACAACTGCCAAATTTGCATGCATCCGTACAATTATTAAATGATGATTAGTGCGTAATGACTGTGCTGAATTACAATTAATTGCTTCTGATTACTGTATCATAGTTACATGTGCATTACATATTGCATATGGTCACATCATTATTACATGCAAAACCTCATTGACATAAATGATGCACAAAGCACAGTTAGCACAGTTAGCGGATAACTCAGAAAAATGCTGACGGGGTTCAGTACATAGACAGACGTTGTTTTGAGACACAGTATGAGCCAGAAACTAAGTATCACACTATTATAGTGTGTAGGGAAGTAAGGACCACAAAACTGCTTTTCTAGGTGGTAGATAAAGTGCCGGAAAGTGCCTAGAACCCACATAAAGTGCAGAATTATGCATAAATCAGCAAAAATCAGCATTTTAATAAGCTTGTATCATGCAAAAATATGACTAAATGGTCCTGAATGCTTTCCAAAGTGTTGGGAATTAGAAGTGTCACAAAAAGGTACATAAAGATCACTAAACGATATAGTTTAGCACTTTAACGAACCGGTATCTAACCGAACAACTGAACACTACCTGAAACATCAAAATTACACTAGAAGCATTGTTTTAATGTTTCTGAGCTAGTTATGATCCCCGAACATCATAACACACTATATAAACAACCTAACAACTAAACAGCCTAACTAAGCACTTGGATCTCAACCTTATGATCTAACTTAACATTACAATCTAACCAAGACCCCCCACCCCTTAACCATACGGTTAGACAAGGGTGGCCCACACATGATTTTCTTTGTATATTTTATTAGATATGTCTTGTACTTGATGAACACATTAACCAAAAGATTAAGACTTGTTGGAAGACACTTTATATTAACCTTTAGTCTTGAACCTTCATCACATTCATCATCTTCAACTCACCATAAATTCCTCCTCCCCCTCTAAAGCTTACGGTCCAAGATCCCTCACCATCAACTTCATTTTTCAACAACTTTCCATATATTCTAAGGTGTACACAAGGTGTAAGAAGCTAAGTTAGGAAGCTTGGAGGCGTTGAAGCTTGAAGGACCTTCACCGATTGCTTTTATCCACTTCATTTCTACACTTGATCATCCCTAGCCTTGAGCTAGTAGTAAGATCTTCTACTCTTCATTTTGCATCTATTTTAAGTGGTTAAAAGATGTTACAAGATGATTATCAAAACGAACACTAAGAAACAAGAAGTTGAAACAGGAACATAAGCATAAAACTATAAGAAATCTTAAAGAAATCATGTTGTTTAGTGTTGTTATGATGCTTGATGATTGTTGGTTTGTGTAAATGATGTAGATCATTATATGATCTTGCTAGATCATGATTAAAACATAACCTAGCAAGATGAGAGGATAAAAATGTTAGAGATTTATAAATCATCCCCATGAAAGACATGAACTTGAAAAGATATATTGTTTTCTTGAAAAATAATAATCAAAGTGGGTTAACAATCACATAGATCTAAGATTTATGGATGGTTTTCCAAAAAGAACCAAGTTTAAAATATGATTTTTAGTAGATCTTGGTTCTTACTTAAACATACACTACTTTTGGTGATAAAACAAGTGTATAAACACTTTTGAAACAAGAAGATGTCATAAAGAAATGTTTTTATAAAATATGTTTACAAGTTGTAAACACCTAAATCTTTCAAGAATGAAGTTTATAAAGAAGTAAATACATTTTGGAGGGTAACTAGACCTACTAAACACACTACCAAGTTACTACAAGTTTTTGTGAAAGTTCAAGTTCATGTTGTTATGTAAATTGAATAGTTTTGGCACTTGGTAAGTATTGATTAAGTTGTTGATTGATTGTGATGATTTTGAAAAGAAAATGATATGCTTTGATAGCATGGACATCTCCATTTTTAGGGGAAACTATGGCGAAATTTTCTAAAAATATAAACACTTAGAAAAATATTTTCTAAACAAATATTTACAAGTGTGTTTTAAACTATGGTTTTCAATATAAACTTTGCCATAATTTTTGTTACAAAAATACAAGTATTGGAGGTTGGTTTTTACAAATAAAAATGTATAAACGTATATATATATATATATTAAGAAGACATGTGTGTGAATATTAGAATACTTGGTGTAATAGCTATATTATTTTAGGGTTAAAGTAATATAACTTAACAAAATACCACGGAGTTACCATCCAAAATACTACCAGAAATCACAAGGAATAAATATATAAGTTACACACATAATATTGTGGAACCGAACGATAGAACGTAACTTACAAAATATTTCGGAAAACACCGTTATAAATATATTTTTGGTAAATATTATTTTGGATACGAAAGAAATGTGAATATGATTTTTGTTATTATTACAAAGTAAATCATATTTTCGACAAAGGGAAAATATATTATTTTTGGAAGTAAAAATATATTTTCCTAGAGTATTTAGAAATATATGTTTTTTGGGTAAAATAAGTTTATATATATATTTTCTAAGTAGGACTTGAAAATATATTGTTTTGGGAAAATATTGGATATTTATTAAGAAAATACGTACACACCGGAATACGACGCCAGCTCATGGCAAGATATGCCAATACAAGAATACGGATATACATGTATGAGATACCCTCCGTCCTTGGGAAGGAAATACGAGTATAAATACTTGAGAAGTGTTATTACAAAATATTGTTTAACAATTATTCCAAAACTAAATAAATAAAATTTAAGTTAAAATAATTATTATTTTAACAAAGTAATTATAACTAGGAATAATAACGAAGACACTTTGAAACGTAACTCAAAGGCACTAATCAATACAATGACAAGGCACGACCCGCTCGTCTAACGGACCATAATACGCATGTAGGTAGTCGTGCGTTCTAGGGGAAGCTTTGAGTTACATCGGATACAAGGAACGCAAAACTGTGAGTTCATGTCCCCCTTTTTCTTTTAACTGTTTTCAGTTTTATAACTTCGGGGGTGAAATACATGTTACAATTGCTTACAAATGTTTACAAACGGTATGGTTAGCTAAGGAATGAACTGCTAGATCACGTGAATGGGTAGGCGATTAACTTAAGACCATTAATCCTTGTATAAGGACCGAGGGGCATGAGTGATAGATCTATTGGGTGTTGCGAGCCCCACCCATGGGCCTGCGAGTTGGCCGCGTGTGGTGACTATGTCGTTCCGCCGGAGGGGCCGATACGAAATACGCATACAAGGTTGAGTGCTTCCTATGCCTTGTCACTTTTATTAATGTATTAGCTACACATTAATTGATCTGTTTTTCCTTGTTGCTTCAAACCAGTTTACAAGTACATACATACATACAAAGGTTTTCAAGGATGATTCATGCACACATACTAAACACATGAACTCGCTCAACTTTTGTTGATGTTTTCAAACTACATGTAATTCAGGGAACTAGTAAGTGGATCTGGCGGGTGTTGGAAGTTTTTATGATGCGTTAGGAATAAAGGTGTCATCCATGGTCTTTGGGTTTGGTCGGTGTGTCTTATTCCTGGACGAGACACGTCTCCCAACCCTTGGTGCTATTTAATATCTTTTGATGAGTCCTTAGTGAACTCATAAACATTTTGGTATGATTGTAAAACTTGAATTTGAAGTCTACGTTTTTAAACAATGTTGTTATGTTTTAAACTTATTTAATGGGTAACAAAGCTATGGTTTTATCATATAGCTGTTGTTATGATTGAATGCAATGATATTAAGAAAGTCACACCATAATCACGCTTCCGCAAAAGTCTGGGTGTGACAGCTTGGTATCAGAGCTTCGATCATAGCGAACTAGGATTCTTTCTCGAGTCTAGACTACGATCATTAGGGCTCTCACGAAAATGTTTTCACCAACATGTTTTCATTGCATACAACACCCAGATCCAGGAAAACAAACCTTTTTACAAACAAAAGACACGAAACACATTTCAAAGTTAATGCTTATAGTTCAGTCTGTGAGACTGGCTAGTACAGTCTGAGAGACTGGGTAGTTCAGTCTGGGAGACTGGGTAGTTAGTCTGAGAGACTAGTTGGGACAGTTTGAGAAACTGGGGAGTTCAGTCTGAGAGACTGGGCGATTCAGTTCGGGAAATTTAGTCTGAGAGACTAGGGTGTGTCAGTCTGAGAGACTGGGTGGTTCAGTCTGAGAGACTGGGTGTTTAGTCTAGGAGGCTAGGTAGTTTAGTCTGGGAGACTGGGTGTTTAGTCTGGGAGACTGGTTGGTTTAGTCTGGGAGACTTGGTGGGTTAGTCTGGGAGACTAGGAAGGATAGGAAGTTTCATGAAGAATAATGTGAATACATGATTACATGATAAATTACCTTTGTTTGCATACACTAAGTGTTAGTGATTACTATGGATACACATGCTATGACTATTATGTATCGACACACATGTCGCTTTCCTCAGAGAGCAAGTTGTCAGATGTTGACAACCCTATGGCCACTGCCACAAATAATGAGACTGCACCTGTGCCAGAGATATTTACGTCAGACACTGAGAGTGACCTTGATATGCTGACCAAGGACGAGGACGACTTCCAACCATTCGTGCTAACCAGATCTTGGTAGTGATTTACCCTTGCTGATGGTTTCCCTGACAAGAAATCCTTCTGTCATACTTGTTTCAGCCCATGACCACCTTATTATTTGGACACCCTGATGGCGAGCACATCATGGCTCCGATCCTCGACGCCGTATCTCTCGTGGTCATTCCTCCCGAGGATATGCCTTTTGATGATGACGTTGATTTGTTTGATGATGATCCTCCTGTTGACGCCCAGGGTGATGGAAAGATACCTGAGGATGTCATTTCTATTCTAACTCCTAAGATTCCCGCCATTGAAGTATCCTCTGCTCCCATTTTGCACTCGATTTCAGAATCCTTTGAGACTGTGACATCTGCAGCCTTACAAACGGCCGAATTGCAACTTTCCACTACTGATTCAGACGACGACACCGCTATGACTAGTGCACTATCACCTGCTTGAGATCCCACACCTTCACACGACCCAGAGCCTGTTCCTGAGACAGCTCCAATTCCTTTTGGGTCAGCCTGATGTTGCACCCATTGATCTTGAGCTGATTCCCGATCCTGACCATGTTTCTTTTGGTTTACCAGACGTTGCACCCCTTACCTGACCCAGTACCTGCACTTGATGATCTTCTCTTTTGCTGAGACATTTATTCCTGCACCCGCACCCGCTGATGTTGCTCCTTTTCTCCTATGGAGACCGACGCCCATTGCACCGACATGCCTATCGCTTTCTTTCAAGACATACCCACACCCCGGGAAGGTACTCCAGGTCAGCACCCGCGTGACGATCCTTTTTGCTACAGCAGCATTTCCTACGACCTCACAGGCTACCCCGTTTGCTCCTTTTCAACACTGGACGAGCCATTCCGAAGGTTCCTATCATGCCCTATGTTGATTTTGTACCCCTATCATTCTTCGCATTATGGAGACCACACACGGAATGAGTTGCACATGCCACTTCAACTACAATTTGAGGTTTTGAGTCGTAAAGTTTTGGAGCTTGAAGCTGACACCACATCCTCCACCCTGTCTATGCCAGTATACTTTGATCCTCCACATTCATCACTGTCTCCTTTTTGCACTCTCACCTGCTGCTATTTCACCTTCTTAGGTTTTGATGCTCGTTTCTTTACTATCAAGCAACATATTAGATATTTACTTCGCTGTATATCCAAGCTCGAGGAGAAAGTCGCACATGTTAGCAGTTTGCTTTTCTTCACTCCTCCACCTCAGACATCAGTATAGTTGGCTTTTGGTTTTTAAGCGAATTGCATTACTTTGGGGAAAAGATACTACTAATAAGCCTAGATGGTAGAGACTTTTGAAGACCACTTTTGACCACTTGATTTTGATACACTGACAGACTTATTGGACAAGGGTAGGGTGACCCTGTGTCCCTTTTGATGTAATGCACCTTGTAAACAATGTGATTATGGTCGGTAAACAATGAAAGCTCAGTCGCCATGTCCTCACTAAGCACGTTGTTGATTTGCATGATTGTACTATAATTATAATGCTACGTGCTTGCTTGTTATGTTCTCATTAAATATGTTCCTACCTACAAGTTGTACTATAATGGTACCATTATATGATTGCTTATATATGTATGTAAATACACCTCTGAGGTCTTATTCGTTAAGTAGAGGCTTGTGTGCTCGTGTCCTTAATAAGACATGACCTAACCGATCTTCTTCTAGGAAGATGTCGATTCAAGGAAACACCGATACCAACACCCCTTTTCTGATGACAGAGGCGGAAATACAAGAGCGCATCTCACAGGCCATCGCACAGCACGAGGCCCTTCGCTCCGAGCGCAGCGGAGGTACCACAGGAAATAACCCACCCAACGGTAATGTTTAGTCACATTAAGACACATTACAAGAACATTTGGACATTTCCAAGTGTGCTTTGCTAATGCCTCTCGTGAATGATGTTGCATATATCGCAGGCTGCACCTACAAGCAGTTCTTGGGCTGCAAGCCCCTGGATTTCGACGGCATCGGGGGTGCCTTAGCCTTCGTGCGCTGGGTTGAGAAGACGGATTCTGTTTTACGGTTGAGTAAATGTACCCCAGAGCATCAGGTCGCATACATTTCCGGACTGCTTCATGATGGGGCTCTGTCATGGTGGAACCTCCAGGTTCAGACGTTGGGCGAGGCTGCTGCGTATGCTTTGACATGGGATGAACTGAAAGAACTAATGCATAAGAAGTACTGTTCGAGACCAGAAATCCAAAAGTTGGAAAATTAGTTCTGGAACTTGAAGATGGAAGGTCCAAAGATAGCTTAGTACGTGCAGAAATTCCATGTTTTGTCGCGTGTTGTCCCCTACATGGTAGATCCAGAGTTTAAGAAGATCGAACGTTTCATCGGGGGGATTGGCGCCTCAGATTCTAAGCCTGGTGACAACATCTAAACCTCCAACAATTACCGCAGCTATTGACTTGAGTGTGGCGCTCACTGAAGAAGCGATTAGACTAGGAAGATTTTCAACCTCTGAGGAGAAAAGGGAGACTCATGTGGAGTCATCTGGAGATAACAAGAGAAAGTTCGGAACTTCAACCAGGGTACCCAGACGAATAACAACAACAAAGCCAAAAAGGGAAAAGAGTACATGGGTAAACTACCTAAATGCGACAAGTGTCGACGACATCATACCGGGCGATGTAAAAATGGAAAGTGTGACAACTATGACAAAGTGGGGCACTGCAAGGAGACGTGTTGGCATGAGACGAAACGTGGAAAGAGAGGTCCAGGGTGTTATAACTGCGGTGACATGGGCCACTTTAGGAAAAATTGCCCACGGGAGATTAAACAAGATCGTGGGGAAAATGCCTAACACCGGAGCTAGGGAAGCACGCCAGGATCCAAACATGGCCATCGGTACGTCTTATAATAGTCAATGTTATGCGTCTGTGCTATTTGGCATTGTTGTCAGATTTTAGCTTCAGAATATACTAGTTTTAGTAGTAAGTAAGATAGATATCCAGTACTCGATAGAATAGTTAAAGGGAAGCTTCGACGTGGTAAATGGGATGGATTGGTTTTCGAACAATCAAGCGGAGATTATTACCCGCACCCCGATGGCAACTGAAGAAACAATCATGATTCATGGAGGTAAGCAGAATACACCCCTACAGCTTCCAAATTGCTTGAAGGCACGAAAGATGTTGCGTAAGGGATGTGTTGTTTTCTGAGCTCATGTCGTGGACAAGGGAACCGAAGAACCAAAAATCGAAGATATCCCTTTGATAAGGGAATATCCTGAAATCTTCCCTGAAGACTTGCCAGAATTATCTCCTCGACGACAAGTCGAATTTCGCATTGATTTGATTCCGGGCGCCGCGCCTGCTGTTAATGCACCTTAGCGACTTACACCTTCGGAGATGCAAGGATTGACAGTGTAGCTTCAGTAATTGATAGAGAAGGAAGATAACAGACCAAGTTTCCCGCTTTGGGTAACCCCAGCTTTGCTCGTCGAGAAGAAGGACGATAGCTTCCGTATGAGCATCAACTATCAGGAGCCGAATGAGCTAACCAACAAGAGTCAGTAACTCTTGCTAAGGATTAATGAATTACTTATTTAACTAACTGTGAGGATCCAACTACTATTACACGACTGATCGATGATCGAGTGTCATTAGCTGTGAATACAGGAAGAAAGTATAGCAGGAAATTGTGAGACAATAACTTGTTTTAAACATACACAAAAATGGTGTCTCCTACACGATGCACAAAACATTTTTACACATAATACGAAACTTTGAGAACCTAGAAAACATGTACTTAGGACCTTTGTGAACCCAGGTCAAAACTCGTGAAGGTTGCTTAGGAACCACACCTGTTAACTCAAGCAAACCCCATTATCCTAACATACATGCTATTTTAGTTAACCAAACAGAAAGTACTCCAATTTCTTTTGTTGAAATCTTCACTTTTGCTACTAGCGAGTAAATATTTGCATCTCTACTCCCCTTAATGGTAGTTGCATCGCGTTAATTTTCTTCGTTGAGAGCGAACACACATTTTCTTCGAATACTTGGTCATTTCTTTATTTTAGCAGATACACATTGCTTCATTACTTGGAAACTTATACGTTATGCATGCACCTTTTGCTACGCATGCGGTTTCATTTCGAATAAACGCTTCATTGAAGTTCAAATATTATTTTGCTAAAGCTAACTATTGGTTTATGATTTGAATAACCTACGTTATTGTAATTGTTGGCTCCTTTGTTATCAAGTCAACACACTTTCTTGAAACTTCTTTCTTTTAAGTTACATTCATAGTTCATCTTCGTAACCATGCTGAGATTCCCTTGTTGATACATAGGTTTATTGTCAGATTACGCTAGAACCAAGTTCAATTGCTTGAACTTTTCCATTTCGCATATTCAGTTTAAGACGTCATATGATGTATTGAGAACATCATATTCAAATATTTTTGCAAAGATTCTTTCATTTCGAGTCATAGTAGACTTGATTGGTCTACGACTCCACTAAACCGTTTGTTGGTTTCGATACCTTACGGTGATACTTTCACAAAATTAAAGCTTGCGCTAATTTGGGTACTCACTTCATACACGGATTCAATTGTTTATTCATTAACTTGCTGTAAAATCCGTCTTGTTTATCACGATTAAAGCGGTCTCAACACAGTTGTGTGTTAAGGCAATGGTACATAGATTCATTTCATAGCACGATGTACCTCCTAACGATTCTGTCGTTACAAATTGAACACCTTGCATTGTTTATTGTTTTCCATCATCAATCAGAAACAGTAGTTCTTTAATGTTCCACATTCGATTGAAAACTTCATGACGCTGTTTAAATTAAATTTTCAGAATTGTTTCAATACACTTTCCTTTGATTCCAAGCACGGTGGACTTGTTCGGTCACCGCTATTGTTGAAATATGTTGATTACGACACCTTGTGGTGTCATTACAAATTGTAGCTTGTGCTAATCATGGTCAATCGTTTCACACAAAACTACATATACTTTTGTTTGACTTGTCATTTAAACATTCCTGATGCAATTACGTATTAAGACAATAATACACCAGATTCGCTTGTATTCCATTCGATGTATTTTCACAATTCAAGGATGTCAACACACAAATCCTTACCATTTAGTTATTCAAAAGTTGATAGATCATTTTCATATTCAAGTTGCTGATTTTGAGTTCATATAGCGGATGCTATGGTTTGTGAAAAATCGTTTGCATATTGTGACCGATTGTTTGAGAAACCATTGGTCAAAACTCCTTTGTTGCACCCCGGTTAACTAAGTTACGCTAGATTATACACCTATACACCTCGTGTACTTTGACACCAAATGCTAGAACACATACCTTTTAACCACTAGGTTCTTGTTGAAATATATCCCTGGACTCACCTGATATGAATAGGAATTGATTCGGTTTTGTGGTTATCTACCCCAGTAAAATTCATATACATACACGCATAATGTAACCCTAAAGAGTTAAGGTAGTACAAATTTTGAGGACGAAATTTTCTTAACAGGGAGAGAATGTGACAACTGTCAAATTTGCATGCATCCGTACAATTATTAAATGATGATTAGTGCGTAATGACTGTGTTGAATTACAATTAATTGCTTCTGATTACTGTATCATAGTTACATGTGCGTTACATATTGCATATGGTCACATCATTATTACATGCAAAACCTCATTGACATAAATGATGCACAGTTAGCACAGTTAGCGGATAACTCAGAAAAATGCTGACGGGGTTCAGTACAAAGACAGACGTTGTTTTGAGACACAGTATGAGCCAGAAACTAAGTATCACACTATTATAGTGTGTAGGGAAGTAAGGACCACAAAACTGCTTTTCTAGGTGGTAGATAAAGTGCCGGAAAGTGCCTAGAACCCACATAAAGTGCAGAATTCTACATAAATCAGCAAAAATCAGCATTTTAATAAGCTTGTATCATGCAAAAATATGACTAAATGGTCCTGAATGCTTTCCTAAGTGTCGGGAATTAGAAGTGTCACAAAAAGGTACATAAAGATCACTAAACGATATAGTTTAGCACTTTAACGAACCGGTATCTAACCGAACAACCGGACACTACCCGAAACATCAAAATTACACTAGAAGCATTGTTTTAATGTTTCTGAGCTAGTTATGATCACCGAACATCATAACACACTATAAAAACAACCTAACAACTAAACAACCTAACTAAGCACTTGGATCTCAACCTTATGATCTAACTTAACATTACAATCTAACCAAGACCCCCCACCCCTTAACCATACGGTTAGACAAGGGTGGCCCACACATGATTTTCTTTGTATATTTTATTAGATATGTCTTGTACTTGATGAACATATTAACCAAAAGATTAAGACTTGTTGGAAGACACTTTATATTAACCTTTAGTCTTGAACCTTCATCACATTCATCATCTTCAACTCACCATAAACTCCTCCTCCCCCTCTAAAGCTTACGGCCCAACATCCCTCACCATCAACTTTATTTTTCAACCACTTTCCACACATTCTAAGGTGTACACAAGGTGTAAGAAGCTAAGTTAGGAAGCTTGGAGGCCTTGAAGCTTGAAGGACCTTCACCGATTGCTTTTATCCACTTCATTTCTACACTTGATCATCCCTAGCCTTGAGCTAGTAGTAAGATCTTCTACTCTTCATTTTGCATCTATTTTAAGTGGTTAAAAGATGTTACAAGATGATTATCATAAAGAACACTAAGAAACAAGAAGTTGAAACATAAACATAAGCATAAAACTATAAGAAATCTTAAAGAAATCATGTTGTTTAGTGTTGTTATGATGCTTGATGATTGTTGGTTTGTGTAAATGATGTAGATCATTATATGATCTTGCTAGATCATGATTAAAAACATAACCTAGCAAGATGAGAGGATGAAAATGTTAGAGATTTATAAATCATCCCCATGAAAGACATGAACTTGAAAAGATATAATGTTTTCTTGAAAAATAATAATCAAAGTGGGTTAACAATCATATAGATCTAAGATTTATGGATGGTTTTCCAAAAAGAACCAAGTTTAAAATATGATTTTTAGTAGATCTTGGTTCTTACTTAAACATACACTACTTTTGGTGATAAAACAAGTGTATAAACACTTTTGAAACAAGAAGATGTCATAAAGAAATGTTTTTATAAAATTTGTTTTACAAGTTGTAAACACCTAAATCTTTCAAGAATGAAGTTTATAAAGAAGTAAATACATTTTGGAGAGTAACTAGACCTACTAAACACACTAATAAGTTACTACAAGTTTTTGTGAAAGTTCAAGTTCATGTTATGTAAATTGAATAGTTTTGGCACTTGGTAAGTATTGATTAAGTTGTTGATTGATTGTGATGATTTTGAAAAGAAAATAATATACTTTGATAGCATGGACACCTCCATTTTTAGGGGAAACTATGGCGAAATTTTCTAAAAATATAAACACTTAGAAAAATATTTTCTAAACAAATATTTACAAGTGGGTTTTAAACTATGGTTTTCAATATAAACTTTGCCATAATTTTTGTTACAAAAATACAAGTATTGGAGGTTGGTTTTTACAAATAAAAATGGATAAACGTATATATATATATATATATATATATATATTAAGAAGACATGTGTGTGAATATTTGAATACTTGTGTAATAGCTATATTATTTTAGGGTTAAAGTAATATAACTTAACAAAGTACCATGGAGTTACCATCCAAAATACTACCAGAAATCACAAGGAATAAATATATAAGTTACACACATAATATTGTGGAACCGAACGATAGAACGTAACTTACAAAATATTCTGGAGAACACCGTTATAAATATTTTTTTGGTAAATATTATTTTGGATACGAAAGAAATGAGAATATGATTTTTTTATTATTACAAAGTATATCATATTTTCGACAAAGGGAAAATATATTATTTTTGGAAGTAAAAATATATTTTCCTAGAGTATTTAGAAGATATATGATTTTTGGGAAAAAATATATATTTCCTGGAAATACAGTATTTTTGGGCAAAATAAGTTTATATATATATTTTCTAAGTAGGACTTGAAAATATATTGTTTTGGGAAAATATTGGATATTTATTAAGAAAAAACGTACACACCGGAATACGACGCCAACTCATGGCAAGATATGCCAATACAAGAATACGGATATACATGTATGAGATACCCCCCATCCTTGGGAAGGAAATACGAGTATAAATACTTGAGAAGTGTTATTACAAAATATTGTTTAACAATTATTCCAAAACTAAATGAATATAATTTAAGTTAAAATAATTATTATTTTAACAAAGTAATTATAACTCGGAATAATAACAAAGACACCTTGAAACGTAACTCAAAGGTACTAATCAATACAAAGACAAGGCACGACCCGCTCGTCTAACGGACCATAATACGCATGTAGGTAATCGTGCGTTCTAGGGGAAGCTTTGAGTTACATCGGATACAAGGAACGCAAAACTGTGAGTTCATGTCCCCCTTTTTCTTTTAACTGTTTTCAGTTTTATAACTTCGGGGGTGAAGTACATGTTACAATTGCTTATCAACGTTTACAAACGGTATGGTTAGCTAAGGAATGAACTGCTAGATCACGTGAATGGGTAGGCGATTAACTTAAGACCATTAATCCTTGTATAAGGACCGAGGGGCATGAGTGATAGATCTATTGGGTGTTGTTAGCCCCACCCATGGGCCTATGAGTTGGCCGCGTGTGGTGACTATGTCGTTCCACCGGAGGGGCCGGTACGAAATACGCATACATGGTTGAGTGCTTCCTATGCCATGTCACTTTTATTAACGTATTAGCTACACATTAATTGATCTGTTTTTCCTTGTTGCTTCATACCAGTTTACAAGTACATACATACATACAAAGGTTTTCAAGGATGATTCGTGCACACATACTAAACACATGAACTCGCTCAACTTTTGTTGATGTTTTCAAACTACATGTATTTCAGGGAACTAGTAAGTCGGTGTGTCTTATTCCTGGACGAGACACGTCTCCCAACCCTTGGTGCTATTTAATATCTTTTGATGAGACCTTAGTGAACTCATAAACATTTTGGTATGATTGTAAAACTTGAATTTGAAGTCTACGTTTTTAAACAATGTTGTTATGTTTTAAACTTATTTAATGGATGACAACCCTATGGTTTTATCATATAGCTGTTGTTATGATTGAATGCAATGATATTAAGAAAGTCACACCATAATCACGCTTCCGCAAAAGTCAGGGTGTGACACACTTTTCAGTTGTTCCGTTAGATCTAACTGCAAATTTAATCTAAGAGCACGAACACGTCTTTGTTTCTGGCGACATGCGAGGCACACATATTTTATACATTTATTTTCAGTGAACTTTGCACTCACGTGGGTTTTAATATTTATAAAAATGGTTTATACCTTAACAGTAAAACACACACAACAAAGGACAAGTGTATCCCGTCATATATGCAGCAAAGTACTGGTAAGAGCCAGATATCGATCCATGGAACACGAGCGTTATAATGTACTAAATCTTTGTCATTAATTTACCAGATAAAAAGATAAGAGAATGGTTATTTAACTAAGCTATCTAAATTATATCTAAAACATAAATATACTATTATCTTGTTTCACAAACAACCAAAATATGTTATCTATCAGATATGTCACAAAAGCACTTAATCAATTTTCCAATTTCGAGACAGTTAGTCATCCGCTAGGAGTTTTCTAACATGATGAGTCTTTGGAAAGTTAACGCGATAAACACACGTTAACCACCTAAACTCATTCTTTAGGGAGCTATTGATATTCATTCACGTGAACCTTTAAAGATAGATTAGTCATCCGCTAGGAGTTTTCTAACCTCACTTATCAAAGAAAGCAATACCGATTGTCACAATACAGCCACGAGGATAAGCATTTAAGTAGATCATATAACAACATATTTCACCTTTACAAGTCTTGAACACAAATCTACCATGTCAGCTATTTCAGACCAAAACTGCTAAACAAGGATCATAAACCGCATGCAAGAACATGTAATCAACACCATATAATTCCTTAGAACCCTTACGTGCAAGAAAGTATTCCTAATCAAAATAAGATATATCTTAGATAAAACCAATACCCCTCTCGAGTCTCACGGTGTAAACAAGTTTACAAACAAGTGATTAATCAAGAAATAGTTACCATCCACTAACCACGGATTCATTATCCAAGATAATCAAACAAAATCAAGAACTCAACATCAATGAAACGTTCATTATATAATCATGAAGATTCAAACATGAAAAAGTACTAAAGTTTCATACAAACAAGATTACAACATAAAGATTATTCAAGAAACAAGTTCATTACTATTATTACATAAACTACATTAAACATAAACTAACATCAGCTCATAACTTGCAAAATGATCAGAATACATGTTCAAGAACAAGGAATCGAACCATAAACAAGCAAGGAATTGAAGGGTTGCATCGGTTATGCTTCCACTCGGTCTTGAAGCTTCAAAGTGGTCTGATCAGGACTGCTTCGGAACCCAGAAATCGCCCAGAAACATGGAGAAAAACCCAACACTTGAACCAGTAGCGAATGCTGCTATTTATAGGAGATTTTCTCATCAGCACGGTCGTGCCACTGGTCGCACGGTCGTGCGACAGGTGTTGTCGGGTGACGTCAGTTTCTCCGATCCCAAATCAGCCAAGTGGACTAGTGGATAAGTTGCCTAGGTCATCAGATCGGCGTGGTAGTGCGTCGGATGGCACGGTAGTGCCATGTCATCAGATTGTTGATCAGAAACCTTGGTCAAGCCTTGGCACGGTCGTGCGGCGGATCGCACGGTAGTGCGGCCCGAGAAAAGGTTGGCACTCCTGGTCGCACTGGCAGTGCTTCCGAAGCTCGGAGCATCGGCACGGTAGTGCCGTCAGATGGCACGGTCGTGCCATACCTGGCAGTCATCAGATTTTTGACATTTTCATCAGAAATGCATCAGATTTTGTCCGTTTTCATCAGAATTTTCGTTTATGCTCTGTTTAAGACCTGAAAATATAAAAGTACCGGATTTGGCACCTAAACGTTGTGTTTTTGGTCAAAAACGCTTAAAACGGAAGTGTTTTGGGGTATAAAACATGTATAATTTAATGTATATCAAACATCCCCACACTTGAACTTTGCTTGTCCTCAAGCAAACTTAAAATAAAATACGGAATCAAATCTGAGTATTCACAAGGTTCACTAATTTGTTTGGTGGTCAAATTGGTTTTCAAAAAGTCATCATCAAAGTTTTAAAACAAACAAGCTTTGTTAGATGTATGAAAGGATAATTATAAAGCAATGATTTAACTTTCAAAATGACTTAGCATGCGAATCTTTATATTTCTCACAATGTTCACACATACTCGGTTAAATTTCTGAATCATACATATAATGTGTTTGTAAAACACTCGATGCCTAGTCAATGAATCATGCAATATCATAAGCTTGTCAAAAGATCTAATCTCCACCAATTAATATGTGAAAAGCATAAATCAAGAGGTCTTTGATGGGTTGCAATGATAGGCTAAGGTTAAGGGTATGGAATGGATATTTGAAAGTAGCAAGAAAGGTTAAAACTTGGCCAAAAACTTGGTACTTTATTTTCTAAAATTCTGAACACGTTGCTAAGCTACTTGTGCAGGTCTTCAGAGTTTATTCATTTTACACTTCTACTCTCTATTTTTCTTTCTTGATGGTTTTTTCTAGAGGTGGCAAAATGGGTGGGTTGGGTAGGTTTGGGTAATGGGTTAGGATGGGTATGGGTTAGGATGGGTTTAGGTCACAATGGGTTTCGGTCATGATAGGCTAAAAATTCAAAAATAATCAGAAAAAATTCAAAAAAATCAGAAAAATTTAAAAAAATAAAAAAAATTAAAAAATATCAAAAAATTTAAAAAAATTCAAAAAAACCAGAAAAATTTAAAAAAGTAAAAAAAAAACAGAAAAATTCAAAAAAAAAATAATAAAAAAAATCAGAAAATTCAAAAATTCAAAAAATTCAAAAAAATCAGAAAAACTAAATATTTAAAAAAAAATTCAAAAAAAATTAGAAAAAAAAAACAGAAAAATTAAAAAAACAGAAAATGCCACCTTTTTTTTCAGATTCATTTGATTTAATAATGTGAATATTGATTTTAAATTACTTTCATTTTGACCGGAACCAGTATTGACCCAACCCAAACCATCATTGATCAACCTATATTTGTAGCCTTAAACACCTTTCCACAACCATTACAACTCGCTTTCATAACCCGTCCAGGTGGTATTTTCTCAAAATAATTCCAAACTATTGAATGGTCTTTACTCGAACTGAATGAACTAACTTCATCTTCGAACTCGGGATTAGTCGACATAATTTGTCTCCGACAAATAAATAAACACATATACTCTATTAATCATTCTCCATAGAATCAATGATAATCGACTAATTCTAGATGATAATAAATTTCCAAAAGTAATCTAAAATTTTCATCAATTTTGATGAACCCAAACAACTGACTAAGATAAAAAAAAATCCAAAAAGGAACGTTCCTAAACTTTGGTTTTGACAGCCAAAATTCAGATCCGCTAAACCTAAACTTTCCTAACTCAAATCAGCAATCACATAACCAAATCATACATATGCAGATAGCGATTACATAACAATTCCACAACTAATTTAGCGTATAAATCTAGGTTTTCATAGCCAAATTCGGATCCGCTAAACCTAAACTCTCCTAACTCAAATCAGCAATCAAGTAAGCTAATCATACATAAACAGATAGCAATTACATAACAATTTGACAGCTAATTAAGATGCAGTAACATCAGATCTTCAACAATATAGGTCATAACTTCGTAATTAAGTGTAAGAGATTATAGAATACCTGTGAGAAACAGTGCAGATAATTAAAGATGAGGTCCAGCAGGTAAGAGAGATGTAGCTATGGCGGTGATTGAGAAAAAATGGGGAAGAAGAGTTATTTTATGGTGTTTGATATCGTCGTTCTTGTGAGTGAAGGAATCGATTGTGATTTTAGGGTTGAATCCACTACTGATATCCCGTTCCCATATGCGTTTTAGGGTTAGATAGTAAAAAACCCATCTTGACCCATGTTAGAATTTAGATGGGTATTTTAAAACTCATCCTAACCCATCATGAGTAAATCCCTAGCCCATTCTAACTTATTTCCTGTTTCAAAGAGGCCCAAAATAACCTAAAATATCATGGTTGGGTTTTTGTTGCCACCCCTAGTTTTTTCCATAATTTCCTTAGAGAGTTTTGATAAACGGTTTTTTTTTATAGAACTCATATCAATCTAGATAGCTTATGGCCAAATTTTTAACGAAAATAAGGGTAAATGAGAAAAGGTTATATTTGAGAAAGTAGGCTTAATATTTGGGTAAAGTTAAGAAAAATACGGAAAATAGGCTCAACATGGCGAACTAATGGATAGTGATGGTTGCGGGATATAAACAAAGAAAAGGCTGACAAAGGGGTTATCCTAAATGCCTCTATCATTTCTATGTAATTTCACATATTCATGATTTTGAAAAGTATACTAATGACAAGTTCTAAATTACATGAAACATCCGACTAACTCATTTTCCGCAAAAACAAAGAAGCATTGACAAGAAAGCAGTAAAGGCTCAAAAATATGCTCACGTAAATGGAAGGAATGGGTATAAATGTAAAGATAAACATGCAAGTCTTTCGTTTTGTTTTATCATGCTTTTTAGTTATCTTTTTCAAAAAATCAATTTGGCTTGTCGATTTTTATCATATTTGATGCTTTCTAAAGAACACAAATTGACCATTTTTTGTTTTATTTTTCTAAAAATATATACAAAAATGAGAACAACTAAGGACAAACAAAGTTTAAAACCTTTTAAACCCCTCCCCACACTTGAACTTCACATTGTCCCCAATGTGAAATAGTTAAGCAATTATGAAGAGCTAAACTAATAATGCGAAAAGGGAAAGAGGTACTCCCTCAGACTTGGAGGTAACTTATTCGAGTAGACTTTGATTGAAGTCGTCTCAACTCTGTGTGCATTTCTTTACAAATCTGCCAAGTATGACACTCGCTAAAATAGCCAACATTACCATTGATCAAAATGTTAGATAATTCAACCAAATCCGTTATTCAAACAAAGCAAGCATACTACTTAAATACTTAAAATAGACATAAAGTTTAAAAATCCCAAACAAAGTACAACAACAACAACAACAACCATACCCAGTATAATCCCACCTATAGCGAAGCTGTTGATAGGGTCTGGGGAGGGTAGGATATAGGCAAGCCTTACCTCTATCCCAGGGGATAGAGAGGCTGCTTCCAGTGAGACCCCCGGCTTCAAAAAACCATAACCAAGACATAAGCTTCTAGAAAAACATATATAAGCACACAACTACTAAAAAAATGTGGAAAAGAAAAATAATAAAAATAAACACATAAATAAATAAGTAGTTGTTAGTAAAACTACGACGCCGGGAATAAGTGACAACTTATAAAAAGTTATATCACACCTCATAGAAAACGAAAAAATTTAAACTCATAAGACAAGAACCTAAACCAAAAACCAAGCCACACTCCTAAAAGTCCTTAACCTTAATCCTACGTCTCCACGAAGTTCTATCCTCGACCATGTCCTTGAAGAGGTGCAAATCTAGCAAATCTTGCCTAATCCGCTCATCCCAAGTCATTTTCGGCCTACCTCTACTCCTCCTTCCATCTACAGTGAGTGTTTCAACTATTCTAATCAGGTCTGTCATCTGCCTTCTCCTGACATGCCTAAACCATCTCAATCTTCCCTCCCTTATTTTGTCAGAAATACAAGCAACTCCTAATCTTACCCTAAAAACCTCATTTCTTATCATGTCCAACCTAGTATGCCCACACTTCCATCTTAGCATCCTCATCTCTGCCACCTCTAGCTTTCGTGCATGGATTTTCTTGATGGCCCAACAATTTGTTCCTTATAACATAGAGAGTCTAATTGCAACCCTATAAAATTTCCCTTTTTATTTATCAGGGAACCTCTTGTCGCACAATACCCCTGTGGCTGCTCTCCACCTACACCATCCAACCTGGATACGGTGAGCTACGTCACTGTCTATCTCTCCATTACTATGAATAAACGATCCTAAATACTTGAACTTAGTTGCCTGTGGGACCACCTGACCCTCAATGGTGATCTGAGTGTCGTGCTCATCGCCTGCTCCACTAAAATCACAGTAAAGGTACTCAGTCTTAGAGCGACTTATCCTCAAACCTTTGCCTTCTAAGGCTACACGCCATTCTTCTAACCTCTCATTCAAGCTCTGTTTACTTTCTTCTATCAGCACAATATCGTCTGCAAAAAGCAAGCACCATGGAACTGACTCCTGAATCGACTTTGACAACTCATCTAGAACAATCGCAAATAGAAAAGGACTCAACGCTGACCCTTGGTGGAGTCCGACTTCCACAGGAAAGAAATTAGTATCCCCTACCGGTGCACGAACACTAGTTTTAGTTTCAACATACATATCCTTAATTAAGTCTACATACTTACTATGTACCCCTCTATCCTGTAAACTATCCCATATCAATCTACGTGGCACACTGTCATACGCCTTTTTCTAAATCAACGAACACCATATGTAGATCTCGATTTTTCTCTATATATTTTTCTATCAATCTCCTTAGAAGGTGTATCGCTTCTGTCATTGACCACCCTGGCATGAAACCAAATTGGTTTACCGTAACCTGGATTTCTCTTCTAAGTCTAGTCTCAATCACCCTCTCCCATAGTTTCATAGTATGGCTTAACAACTTAATCCCTCTATAACTACCACAACATTGGGCGTCTCCCTTGTTCTTATATAAAGGCACTACAATACTGCTCCTCCAATGGTCTGGCATTCTTCCAGAGTTGAAAATGAGATTGAACAAGTTACATAGCCATTGAACTCCCTCCTGTCCCAAGCACTTCAACACCTCAATTGGTATGTTGTCCAGACCCACTGCCTTAGCCCTTCCCATCTTCCTAAGTGTTGCCATCACCTCTCCCTGTGTAATACGCCTACAATAGCAGTTATTTCGTTGTTGTCTCTGTGTAATCGAATTGCCTCTTTGTTGTTGGTAAGCCCATCTCCATTGTAAAGTTTGTGGAAGTAAGTTTGCCATCTTGACTTTATGTCATGTTCCTTGATTAATACACGTCCATCCTCTCCCTTTATAAACTTCATTACCCCTAGATCTTGCCTCCTGCGCTCCCAAGCTTTAGCAATCTTGAACATATCATTTTCCCCCTCCTTTGTTTCTAGGCGTTCATACATCTTCTTATAGGCTGTGTTCTTTGCTTCAGTCACTGCTTTTTTCGCCTCCCTTTTGGCCTTTGTGTATCTCTCCCTCAATCTCGCACGCTCATCGTCATCCGTGCATCTCAAAAGATCCCTAAAGCTCTCTTGCTTATCCTTTATTTTGGTTTGTACTTCATCATTCCACCACCAAGACTCTTTACGCCCATCTGTCTTTCCTGTTGTTACCCCTAGAGTCTCCTTCGCCACATAAGTAAGGGTGGTCGCCATAGCCTCCCACACCCGATTTGAGTCCCCATCCATTCGGGCCGCTGTTGTCGAGATGACCTTATCTCTGAACAATGCAATCATGTTGCCTTTCAAATTACCCCATCATATCCTAGGTCGCATATTCCCCTTCCACTTAGTCAATACTTCTCTCATGACTATATCAGCAACCAGTAAACGGTGTTGAGCCACTATTATCCCCCCTGGTATAACCCAAACAAAGTACTGAATAGAAATAAGATAAAACATTAGTTTCTGATCTGTTTCGCCCTACCTCATCCTACTCCTCATCATCATCACCATCATGGTGGCGTGTTCCAGATGAACCCGCCCCATAAGTACCTGTGTCTCCAAACAGAAATTGTGGAGGGTTGCCGAAGTGGCTAGGATATACGCTTTGTAGCCCTCCAAAGATGTAGGAAAAGCCTGCATACATTTCCTCCCGCATGGTGTGTTGAGATGCCCGCATAGCTAACTGGTCGGCTCTCAAAGCGTCTTGAGTTACCTGCATATGCTGCAACTGTTGGTACAACTCAGGGTAGGAAGGTATACCTGGAGGCCAGTTTTGCTGATGTTGATACTGATGTTGGTGCTCTTCATGATGTGGCTGATCGTGTGGTGGTGGCTCAAGTACCTGATGCTCCTCCATATTGACGTCTTCGTCCTGTGGTGGTAGCGGTAGCGGATCCCATATTTCCCAATTTAGACCCCTCAGTCGCGGGCCATTGTCTGTATCCACTACCAGACCCATCTCTCTCAAAGACCTCATATCCAGATCTCCTCCTGCGTGAACCATCGTGGATTTCACTGAGTCACATATTCACCGTTGACTACATCATTTGTCATAATACCCAAATTATATGCTAATTGAGTCACATATTCACCGCCATGGATTTCACTGCTTGTAGTTCTCCCCGCACTGTTTACAAAGAATTCAGCCATTCTAGTGCGAGGTTGACATGCACTCCAGTCACTAAGGAATATAAGAAAAGAAGATCTAGAGTGGGACAGTTTCCTGCACTGTCCATGCGCCCACATATGGTGTGACTCATGACCTGATGAATAACCCTCAGAAGCGGGTCTCGTAGTCGTGAAGCTTTAGCCTTTCTAGGTTCATAAGGTGGTTCAACTGCCACTTGTGCCCAGAAGTTAGCCTGTTGCTGATCATTTTCAAACTTGTAGATATTGGTGAAAAGTTCTGAATTGATGTCTTCAGCTAAATATATGCCCAACCTTCTTCCAAGTCTAGCAATTTTCCACTTATGCCACTTTCTTCCCAACCTGAACTGTATTGTCTCCCTATTTTTAAAGTCTGAATTTTCGCTTCTTGGTTTTTCATAAGTGTATGAAGCGAAGAATTCCAATGTTAGCTCAAGATAAACGGGTCGTGCAATGTTGAACAACCTTGACATCGAATGTGACATCATGTCAGATAGCCTTTCTTCTTGGTTTAGGGTTGTCAAAGTCTCCCAGTTGATCCTTCTCGGTTCACCGATTTATCCCCGTCTATTCCATAAGGCTTGTAATCTTGCAATACAGGGCTGTTCTTTCGCTTTATTCTCGCTGAATTGGAGGAATCCGTGATTCATCTGCACACAGGAATATAACAAAATAAGAGCAGAATATAAAAAATTCATCGCCGTCACCGGAACAGGTTGTTTACAACATTCTGTTATCGTTTCAGCAGTCACACGGTCGTGCATCTGGTGGCACTGCCGTGCCATCCCGTGATCGGTCAATAGCTTATTTCCGGAAAATCGTGTCGCACTGCCGTGCGAC
Source organism: Helianthus tuberosus (assembly GCA_030545235.1). Classification (NCBI taxonomy): domain Eukaryota; kingdom Viridiplantae; phylum Streptophyta; class Magnoliopsida; order Asterales; family Asteraceae; genus Helianthus; species Helianthus tuberosus. Next base: position 2,231,663 of record CM060390.1, read on the forward strand.
TCGGCGTCGCAGCTATGAATCGATGATCTGTACTTGATTTCCGACCGGCACTGTCATGCCGTTTCAATGGCATGACCGTGAGACAACAAATCACATCAGAAAACAATCTATTTTACTTATTTTAACTTGTATCTTTCAAAATTTAACTTGTAATCAGTTAATGGACTTCGAATCAAGTACCAGAACTATCGATTTAACAACAATCACCCAAGAACAAGGGTCTATTTGACTTTTATGAAGAAAACCCCAAAATTTCTTGATTCAAACATCAGTTCTATGTCAGAAACTAAGTTTAATCTGCAAAACAAGTAGGAAACATACCTAGGAAGATGATTGAAGTGAAATTTAGGCAACAATTAGATGATTTTTGGGTGTAAGCGACCTGGAACTCCCGTGCGGCGCTTAGGGTTTCGTAAAAATGAAATGTTTTTACTGCAGAATCGCTTAAATACCCTACTTTTTACTGTCGGTTTTCGAGTCGCACGGTCATGCGACTGGTGGCACGGTCGTGCCATCCCGGATCGTTTTCCTGGTTCGATCTATGTTGTCAGGTTGCACGGTGGTGCAGCGGTCGCACGGTAGTGCGGTCCGATGACCGTTCGATGCACGAGTTCTTGGTCTGTTTCGACTAAGGAGTGCATGACCGTGCCGATTTGGCACAACCGTGCAACACCTGGGCATTTTGTGTGTTATTTTTCACAGTAAGCTTTTAACTCCGAATTTTCACCCACTTTTACCATTTTTGCACTATTTCATATATTTTAACAATTAAGTAACTTCAATTTTCCAAAAATTGTGGATCAAGATCGTATGTTCCTACGTTTAAAACCGAAAAATTAACGAATTACGAACTAAATATTAAAAACTAATATATACAAAATTACCCTTAGCGTGTGAAAACACGCTCACTAAATTTGTCAGCGAGTCGATAGTTAGACTTATTCTCCCCACACTTGTTTTAATTGTGCGGGACGTGGAGTTCGAGAATTTCCTCCATCGGGTCAACCGGTCCGTTGATGTAACTTTTGAGCCTATGACCGTTGACTTTGAATGTTTCCCCGCTTAGATTTTCAATGGTGATGGCTCCGTATGGAAATACTTCTTTTACCGTGTAGGGACCCGTCCATTGAGATCTTTACTTCCCAGGGAATAAACGCAGTCGTGAGGAGTATAACAAAACAAGATCTCCAACGCGGAAATCTTTATGTTCTCTCAATCTTTTGTCATGAAACCTCTTGACTCGTTCTTTGTACCTGCTAGAACTTTCATAGGCATGGTTTCTTAGTTCCTCGAGCTTGTGGATTTGCAGAAAACGGGCTTCACCTTCGCTTTTTAAATCAATATTTACCATCTTCAAGGCCCAGAATGCCCTGTGTTCTAGCTCGAAAGGTAGATGACAAGCTTTTCCATAAACCAACCTAAAGGGTGTGGTCCCAATAGGTGTTTTGAATGCCGTTCTAAAAGTCCACAAAGCGTCATCTAGCTTGTCTGACCAATCTTTGCGATTGTTATTAATGGACCGCTCAAGGATTCTTTTCAAACCCCGATTCGTGACTTCCACTTACCCGCTCGTTTGAGGATGATATGGCGTAGCCAATCTATGATGAACTCCATAACGGGACAAGGCTCGTTCTAACTACGCATTACAAAAATGCATTCCTCGGTCACTGATCAGTGCTTTTGGAGCACCAAATCGGGCAAATAAACTTTTTAAGAACCTCACGACTACCCTAGCATCATTTGTAGGCAAAGCTTGAGCTTCAGCCCATTTTGAGACGTAGTCTATAGCAACTAGGATATATTTATTACCTCGTGAGGCTGGAAATGGTCCCATGAAGTCGATACCCCATATATCAAAAACTTCACAGACCTGCATTGGATGCTGAGGCATTTCATTGCGTGCGGAGATATTTGTTGCCCTCTGGCAAGCATCACACATTCTAACCCATTCATGCGCATCATGAAAGATTGTGGGCCAGTAAAACCCAGAGTCTAACACTTTCTTTGCAGTGTAGTTTGCTCCATGATGACCTCCGGTTGGCCCTTCGTGACAGTGGCACAGAATGCTAGCTGCCTCTTCTCTAAATACACATCTTCGGATCACCTGATCGGCTCCGATTCTAAACAAGTATGGTTCGTCCCAAATGTAATACTTCAAATCTGCAAAGAACTTCCTCTTTTGCTGATATGACAATCCTTTGATAAGGATTCCACATGCGAGGTAGTTTGCAAAGTCGGCGAACCATGGTGACTCGTCATTCATCCCGATGCTTAAAATAAATTCGTGGGGGAAATTGTCGTTTATGGGTCCTTCCACTGAATTTTCTGAATTACCATGCCCAAGTCTCGAGAGATGGTCGGCTGCAACATTTAAAGCACCCTTTTTGTCTTGGATCTCAATATCAAATTCTTGTAGTAACAAGATCCATCTGATAAGACGCGGTTTTGCGTCCTGTTTGCTAAAAAGGTATTTGATTGCTGCATGATCCATATACACAGTTGTTTTGGACAACACAAGGTACGACCTGAATTTGTCGAAAGCATAAACTACTGCCAAAAGTTCTTTCTCTGTAGTCGTATAATTTTCTTGAGCATCATGTAGAGTTTTGCTGGCATAGTAAATAGGATGAAAATGCTTCTCCCTTCACTGTCCTAAGACTGCTCCTATTGCGTAATCGCTGGCGTCGCACATTATCTCAAATGGCAATGCCCAATCTGGTGCAACTAAAATAGGGGCTTCGATAAGCCTTTGTTTTAGCTGCTTGAAAGCTTTCATGCATTCATCTGAAAACACAAATGGGGCGTCTTTCTCTAATAAACGGGTCATAGGTCTTGCGATTTTTGAAAAGTCTTTTATGAATCGCTTATAAAACCCTGCATGACCTAGGAAACTTCTAATCGCTCTGACAGAGGTTAGGGGAGGAAGTTTAGAAATGATATCCACTTTTGCTTGATTGACTTCTAACCCGGCTTCAGAGATTTTGTGCCCGAGAACTACTCCTTCTTTCACCATGAAGTGGCATTTCTCCCAGTTAAGCACTAGATTAGTTTCCTCACATCTCATTAACATTCTTTTAAGATTTCCACGACACTGATCAAAAGAACTCCTGAAAACAGAGAAATCATCCATGAATACTTCTATGGAGTCTTCAATCATGTCATGAAAAATAGCTACCATGCAACGTTGAAGTGTGGCTGGTGGATTACACAGCCAAAAAGGCATTCGTCGGTAGGCGAATGTGCCGAAAGGATATGTGAAAGTAGTCTTTTCCTGGTCCTCAAGAGCGATAGGAATTTGAAAGTATCCAGAGAACCTATCCAGAAAACAGAAAAATGACTTCCCCGACAGACGTTCCAACATCTGGTCGATGAATGGAAGCGGAAAGTGGTCCTTACGAGTGGCATCGTTGAGTTTGCTGTAATCGATGCAAACTCGCCATCCGGTGACGGTACGGGTAGGAATAAGTTCATTCCTATCGTTTGGAACTGCAGTAACACCACCTTTCTTGGGTACTACTTGCACTGGACTTACCCAAACAGAATCAGATATAGGATAAATCAGCCCTGCATCTAATAACTTAATTACTTCTTTCTTCACCACGTCTTGCATATTTGGATTCAAACGCCTTTGATGTTGTGCACTAGGTTTGTAATCATCTTCCATTAGAATCTTGTGAGTACAAAAAGAAGGATTAGTTCCTTTGATATCCATAATCTTCCACGCCATGGCCTTTTTGTGGAGCGTTAGAACTTCGAGAAGCTGTCACTTTTCCTCTTTTGCTAAAGATGCTGAAATGATGACTGGCAAGTGACACTCCTCGTCTAGAAATGCGTATTCAAGATGCGGTGGGAGTTCTTTTAACTCCAATGACGGTGGGTCTTCAACTGATGGTTTTGACTTTTCTTCAACTTCATGGTCAATCTCCACAAATTGATCTGGACTTTGAGAACCATCATCACCGCTTTGGAAAATCGGCTGCTCAGTTTCGTGGCCCTCCTGCGAAATGCCATGTTGATTCTCACACAACAGATGTGTGTCCGTATCAATTTCTTCAATAGTACCTTGGAAATGAGAGCTTACACAAGTATCGACAATGTCGACATAGTAAAGCATGTCATCGTGACTTTGCGGGTGTTGCATTGATCTTTTAATATCAAAAGTCACGTGCTCGTCATTTACTCAGAGCGTGATCTGGCCAGCTGCCACATCAACAATCATCCTCGCAGTATTGAGTAACGGGCGTCCAAGTATCAATGGCACTTTTGAATCTTCGTCCATATCTAAAATAACAAAATCTACGGGAAAAACAAATTTATCTATTTTAACAAGCATGTTTTCAACGAATCCACGCGGATACTTGATTGAATGATCTACAAGTCGAATGCTCATTCTAGTGGGTGAAGGTTCACCCAGATCTAACTTAGCAAAGACCTTATATGGTATAAGATTTATGCTGGCTCCTAAATCGGCTAATGCGTGACTGACAGACATGCTGCCAATGAGACAGGGAAGAGTAAAACTGCCCGGAACTCCCATCTTTTCAGGTAGACGGTTTTGGAGAAGGGCTGAACAGTTTTCATTCATCAACACACAAGATAAGCTTTCGAGCTTCTGCTTGTTTGTGAGGATGTCTTTTAAGAACCTTGCGTATTTATGCATTTGAGCCAACGCCTTAACAAATGGTATGTTTATGTGTTGTTTAAACATTTCTAAAAACATAATGTTGTTCATCATTCTTTTGCTTCTTCGGTCTGCTCGGATATGGGATAGGAGGAATGAAATCTTTAACTGGCTCCTGGAACTGTGCTGTACTTGCTGGGACTCGCCTAGCGTGCACCTCGTCTGAAGCGTCAGTTTGGACCGTATCAGTGATCGGTGGTGAGTCCGATTTGTCAGGTATCGTGGTTTTACCACTCCTCGTCATTACTGCATTAACGTGCCCTCTCGGGTTTGGTTCAGTGTTACCTGGAAGACTACCTTGGGCTCTTTCAGACAACATCTTGGCCAATTGGCCGACTTGATTCTCAATGGTTTGTATTGAAGCCTTCTGGCTCCGCATTTCCCCTTCCTGTGCCATGAAATGCTCCTCATGCTGCTAGTATCGCTTTTCAGATATTTGGTTGGCATTATTGGAGTTGTTTAATAGCTGCCCCATCATCTCCTCTAGTTTCGAGTTGCTTGGAGAGGTTTGAGGCTGGGAAGTGCTTCCTGAACCTAAATTATTGTAACGTGGTTGAAAGGTTTGCCCTGATGGCTGAAAAGATTGTCCCTGGGGCTGAAAGGATTGTCCCAGAGGCTGTTGTGGTGCGGGAGCGTGTTGAGCGTATCCGAATGGGTTTTGGTTATTGGAATTAGCTTTCCACCCAAAGTTTTGGTGATTCCTCCAACCTGGATTGTACGTGTTGCTATAAGGGTTATTCTGAGGCCTAATTTGATTGCCTAAACAGTCCACCTCTTCGTGGCCTGTAAACATAACACCCTGCTCACATGTACCTGGCTCGTGTGACACTCCACACAACTCACATGATGATTGTACTTTCGAAACGTTCTGAGCTTGATCAAATCTTGCTGCCAAAGCTCCAATCTGTGCTGCAAGAGCCGTATACGTATCCAGTTGATGGACTCCAGGAATAGATGATGCTTTATTTCGCACTCCACCGTGACGAGAACTCGACTTCAAGGTAGCTTTTTCTATGATTGCATAGGCGTTATTGGGTTTTTTTGTTCTAAGATCGCCTCCTGCATATACATCTAAACGTTCTTGTGAGTCGTAGTTGAGTCCTTGGTAGAAGTTCAACACAAGCTGCCTTTTGGACAACCCATGATGTGGAACATCGATCAGAAGATCTTTGAACCTTTCCCAAGCTGCGTGTAGAGATTCTCCTTCGTCCTATTTGAATGTCATAATATGATTCTTAAGCTTAGCTGTCTTTTCCGGCCGGAAATATTTTTGCATAAAAAGATCGGCCATCTCGTTCCAAGTCGTGATAGAACCTGCTGGAAGTGACAAAAGCCAAGATCGGGCTTTGTCTTGTAAAGAAAATGGAAAGAGTCGTAAACGAATTGCGTCTTCAGAAACGTCCCTAATTTTGAAAGTCGAGCACACGTCGAGAAATGATGCGATGTGCCGACCTAGATCTTCGTGATCCTTTCATCAAACTACACAAAATTTTGCAACATATTAATTATACTAGATTTAATTTCAAAACTCGGTGCTGCTATCGTAGGTCGGGCAATGCTCGGTAGCAAGCCCTCTCCTCCTGGACGGCCTGTCTCATTCAAAGGCTGGTCGTCCTCTGCCATAATGCTTCCTATGTCGTCCTCCGAACTCTCCCTGTCAGAAAGTATCACTGGTTCGTCGATTGCGGCCGCAATCCTTTGTGCAACAACAAGTGATCTTTCACGAAGCTGCCTACTTCTTCTTAGATTAATTTCTGGTTCGTTGGCTAGCTCAGCGTTAGTGGGTGCAGGGGGGCATGGACATTAGCCTGCATGTAAAAAGGAACGCATTATACAGAAAAAAAACATAATAATAATATAAGAAGTAATAAATAATAATAAATATAAAATGCTCTATACATATATATATATATATATATATATAAGATATTTAAACAATTCTAATTAAAATATTTACTGGCTTATTTACTTATTCACATCCAGAACTGTTTTTGTTTGTTTACCAGAATTTCTGATGAAAATGATCAGAAATCTGAGGAAACACATTTTTTTTCACATATATCAGAAAATCTGATATATCTAATAAAATTATGATAGGATTTGATAAAAATCTGATGACAGTTTTTTGTTTCTTCGGAATTTAACGTATATCAGTTTCTCATGGTACTTACGACTTAATGCATCTGCTACCACATTTTCTTTTCCTTCATGATATTGAATATCACAGTCGTAGTCATTTAAAATTTTCATCCACCTTCTTTGCCTCATGTTTAATTCTTTCTGCCCAAATATATATCTTAAGCTCTTATGATCTGTATAGACAGTAAACTTACTACCATACAGATAATGTCTCCAAATCTTAAAGGCAAAAATTATTGCTCCTAATTCTAAATCATGTGTCGTATAATTTTCTTTGTGCTTTTTCAATTGCCTTGATGCATACGCGATCATGTTTTTGCGTTGCATTAACACACATCCTAATCCTAGCTTAGAAGCATCATAGTAGACTTCAAAAATCTTCTATTCCTTCTGGTAAGGCAATAATTAGGGCATTTATTAATCTTTGCTTTAGAATTCTAAAGGCTTCTTCCTACTTAGGTCCCCATTCAAACTTAACTGTTTTACAGGTTAACTTAGTTAGTGGAACAGCTATCTTAGAAAAGTCTTGGATAAAACGCCTATAATATCCAGCTAATCCTAGAAAACTTCTGACTTCTATAGCTGACTCCGGGACTTTCCAACTTGTGATAGCTTCTATCTTGGAAGGATCTACGTGAATGCCTTCATGATTCACCATGTGTCCTAAAAATTGCACTTCTTGCAACCAAAATTCACAGTTAGAAAATTTGGCGTAAAGCTTTTCTTTTCTTAACAGGGTTAAGAGTGCATGCAGGTGCTCACAGTGTTCGTCCTGACTTTTGGAATAAATAAGTATATCGTCGATGAAGAAAATTACAAATTTATCCAAGTACGGCTTACAGATCCTATTCTTCATATCCATGAATGCTGCAGGAGCATTCGTCAACCCGAATGGCATGACTGTAAACTTATAGTGACCATACCTAGTTCTGAAAGCAGTTTTAGGTATGTCTTCTTCATGTACCTTCAGTTGATGGTATCCGGAACGCAAATCTATCTTAGAGAAGTACCCAGCTCCCTGAAGTTGATCGAAAAAATCATCAATCCTAGGTAACGGGCATCGATTCTTAATGGTAACCTTATTCAATTCTCTATAATCAATACACATTCCCATTGAACCATCCTTCTTTTTCACGAACAACACCGGTGCTCCCCAAGGGGATTAACTGGGTTGTATGAATCCTTTTCCTAACAATTCATCTAACTGCTTTTTCAATTCTAACATTTCGGTTGGCGCTAAGCGATAAGGTGCCTTAGCTATTGGAGCAGTTCCAGGTATTAGATGAATTCTAAACTGTACCTCCCTATCCGGTGGTAATCCATGTAGATCTTCTGGGAATACATCGGGGTATTCTAACACTACTGGAATTTCCTGAAGTTCCTTCCCTTTAGTGTTAATGATTACTGAAATCATGTACACTATTCCTTGTTTCCGTTCGTAACTAATGACTTTCATTACTGAAATGAACTTCATTGGTCTGCGGGGCCTATCTCCTATAATTCGAATTATTTCTCCTATTGGCACACGAACTTCTAAGGAATTCTGATCACATAGGATTCGAGCATGGTTAGCTACTAACCAATCCATTCCTAACACCACATCGAATCCTGCTAAATTCATAGGTAGAAGATTTGCTGAGAATTTATGGCCTAAGAGTTCTATCTTTTATTCTTGAAGTACCTTATCTATACTGATAGGGTTTCCGTCGGCCGTTTCTACCGTATAAACTTATCTAAGTTTGGTTAAAGGTTGCTTAAGATATTGGCAGAATGAAATACTTATAAAACTTTGGTTAGCACCAGAGTAAAATAATACTGTTGCATAAACGTCATGGACAAGGAACGTATCAGTTATCACGCCCGGAATCAGGTCTGCTTCTTGCGTCGTCAGCTGGAAAGCTCTTGCATTTTTCTTATTAGTTCCATTGGCCGCTTTTGCTTTGTTGTCAGCTGTCTTGACCAATTTAGGGTAATTTGGCTTAAAATGCCCTGCCTCTCCGCAATTGTAGCAGACTGTGGACTTCTTCCTGCATTCCTCCTCTCTATGCCCCGGTATTTTGCAGAAATTGCAGTATGGCTTACATTTTTTCAAAATGCTTTCTTTCACAGGTACTGCAAAATGGCGGGGTGGAAGACTGCGCGGCTCCCTTCTTCTTGGAGTTACTATTATTACCCAAACGAAAACCTTGGGTAATCTTTTGGGCTAATTCCTTTTTCCTATTTTCTTCTCTCGTACGAACCAACCCGACAGTTAAGGTATTGGCCAATTCAACTGCATCGTCGATCGTCCGGGGTCTAGCAGCCTTGACTATGTCACGGATCTCGCTATTCAATCCCCAAATATAGTGAGAAATGAGTACATGTTCTGGAAAGGACAGAGTCGGTACTATCCTTGTATACTCGAAGAATTTCGAAGTATACTCATGACAGTTAACATCCACCATCTGGTGGTTCAGGAATCGGTTTGTCATTTGTTCCTTTTCGTAGGAAGGACAAAACTTTCTTTCTACCAATTCCTTGAATTCTACCTAGCTCATGGCGTAAGCCACATCACTTCCCTTAGCTTGTAGCACTGTGTTCCACCATTCTAATGCTTCTTCTTTGAAAAGGTGGGATGCATACATCACCCGGTTTTCTTCTACGCACTTACTTATTTTGATCACAGCTTCCGTCTTTTCCAACCAACGTAGTGCAGCAATTGCTCCTTCATTGCCTGCGAATTCGATTGGCTTACAGGCGAGGAATTCCTTATAAGTGCAATCAGTTGTCATCACTTTCATTTTCTTAGGCAATGGGGCTTGAATTACATTATTATTATTGCCTCCATTTATGCTATAACTGAAATTATCGTCGCGAGTGCATTTGCTATGGTCGGCTTTGGAAGGTTCAACGGGATTCTTAACGACTGCGACGATTGTAGGGATAGCATTAGCTATACCCTGAGCAACTATATTTTCTATATCTTGTCTATTGAGAAAATTTTCCAGATTATTTGGTTCCGATTGATTAACATCATTTGCCGATTGGTTTACTGCGTTATCCATCTTAATTATAAATTTAACATATGGATTAATATCACAAAGATAATTGGCAAATGAACACAACATTGCAAACACAAAATCCAAATTAAGTCAGCACGTATAACCAAAATCGTCGACATTGCGACATTTATATTTTATATATATATTTATGCATCCGTACAAGCCACGTATTTACAGGTGTTTTATTTATTTTATTATACATTATATATATATATATATATATATATATATTACATATTATTGTTACACAAAATATCTATACTACGGTTAACGGTCTTCAGAAATGAAATTCCCTTTCATCGTACTTCCAGGTAATGTTCTCGCCCACGGTTCGGATCCGGTTCCCTGCATCCACCAACTCTTCGCCGTAGCGGCGCAGTTCAGCAACATTCTCCGGGTTCATGGGTGGAAAAGTAGTAGGGGCTGGTTCAAACTGTGGGTAATAAGGGTTTGGATTATTCATAAGGTTTTGGATGTGCCAGTCGTTGGTCCACCACTCCTCGATAGGGTTAGGCAGGGGTAGTGGGTTGACAATGGGTTCAGGGATGGTAGGTTCCAGGTATATTGGAAGTTCGTTTTGAATGGGAATGTTCACGAGGTTTTCATCAGCTGGCCCAAAAAGGTCACAATTTGCCAGCTTCCTGTCTAGTTCCTCCTAGGGTGGTAGAGTTGGGGCTTGGCCAGAACTTTCTCCCACTTCTTTCTCTTTTCCTTTTGGCTCAACAGTTTTCTTCACTTTTTGAGCCACGGGCTTCTTCTTTCTCCCCCTTTTCCAGTCTAGCAGCCTCCTCCTGTTTTTGGATTTGGGCTCTTCCTGGGCTTGGAACACTATTGGCTCCTCTGTGTCAGCCCGGTAACCGGACTGGTTCCTGGTAGTCTCCATATCAATAGAGTGTATTGTGAAGTTTCGGAGAGCCTCAGACAATTCATTCATATTGTTAGTCACACATATGGAAACACAAAATTCCAAATTAAATTTTAATTATTGAAATTTCACTTTCACAGAAGCACAAAATTTCTAATTAAAAATTAAGTATTTTTCAAATACTTAATTTGCTTAAACCAGTGGCTCTGATACCACCTTTTCTGTCACGGTCCCCGACCCGTTTTGCCCGGTTCAGAAGCCGCATGACAGAAACCCGTGGTATTGGTATTTAACTGGCAGCGGAAATTTTAACATGATCGTTTAAACTGAAAACACTGAATTATTTTATTATAAGTTTCGGGACAGACCCCGTAATTTACAATAAAGGAATTTCACTGGAAAATCCCCTGATTACAGAAAACATGTTTATTTATTTACTGAGCCACTTCATTCAAGCTAGAGTGCTACGCGATACTTTTCCTTGTTCACAGTAAATTACCTGAAACATGTTTTAAAAAGATTTGATCAGCGAAAAATACTGGCGAGTGCATTCAATTTATACAAAAGACACATTGTTATAATTTACATTATTAAGAGCGATTACAATTGCTTCTATCTTATAATTAGCTGATCCAGTTGTCACTCGACCGGATCTGTGACTATGGTCATATCACTATTGGGTTCGTTCACCCAAAAGTGACGTGTATCACTATTTAGGTCCGTTCACCAAAAAGTGATGCTAAATAAGTAATGTATACAAAACCCCACTTACTGTCAGTAATTTAAGATAAGAAAGACTTAATCCCTGTTAATATAACTGGAAAACATTTAGGGTTTTGCAAAACAATTTAATAAAAAGAGAATGACTCATATTGTAACAGTCCCAAAATTTTTATTTAAAATATATATAAAAACTTATATTGTTAAAAGGATGCATCATGGGTAAGTTGACCAATGGAAATATGATGTATTTTGGGCAAGCATAAGAACCATTTAATAATAAAAATACATTGTATTTGAACCTACTCTGTTTTTAATGAAACTTGGTTCAAATTGTAGATAAAATTATTCTCGTTCTAAAGGCATATTTATTATTTTATAAAACGTTATATTTTTAGAAGTTATAAACGCCAAATAAGTGAAGCAGCTGAATTAATTATAATATATAAATAATAAATAAATAAAATAATATTACAATTTGAAATTCGTGGCATGCATACGTACCATTTGAAAAAGAATTGACCATTTTAGCCAATAATATTAAAACATATGTATGTGTTTGAAATTAATGGTAACTGTATACGTGTTCTAAAGTTGCGTGAGATTCAAGTCTAGCAACTAGTATAAATCACAGGCAATTGCAAAGATTTCAAGCTGTCCAGTCCTCTCGATCTCCTCTCTCTCTCTCTCTAGAAATCTACCTTTTATTTTCACTTATAAATAATAAAGCCCTGCCCTATTTTAAGTATTGTAGCCCCTGGTCACTGATGCCCTGTCCAATTGACGTAGGACCCCGTAACGTATGTAAAGGCTCTGCCTAAATTCGTTGGGGTTCTGTCTCGTGACGTAGGGATAAAGTGGAATTGGGTTACTATACTTAAGTGTGAGTGCACTATATATTTTATTAAATAATCCAGGAGTGGTACCCAAAATATAACAACCCTCCCGAATATTTTTCTGACACCCTAATATATTTTAAAAATATCCCAAACTGTTCCAAACTACACCGCATATGCGAAAACGGGCCTCAAATATATTAGATAGTATTAAAAATAAATAAAAACTTAATATTTAAGTTTAGGCGGGCCGCGTGGACCCACCCTAACTCTTTACGCGGGCGGTTTCAAGATGGATACCTGATGTCGTTGATTTATAAGTTAAAGTGGGCCGCGTAAGGTTCCCTTAACATTAACGCGGGCTGCGAGAGTTCCAAAATGTGGCGCATCCCTGGGCCGCCACCTGGCCCAACACCTGTCAAGCCTACACATCGACTCATCCAAGCTACACGTTGACCCAGAGTCAACGCGGGCCGCGTAAACCCAGCCCTTACCTTACGCCGGCCGCGAAAGGACCAGATTCAGCAACTATATATAGAACGCATCGGATTTCATTTCAATTCGTTCATTCTTCGATTCTCAATCCCAAATTTCTGATAGTAGAGATAATACGCGGGTATTATACCCCCTAATTAGCGAGTTTCTGCTCCGTTGTAAGTATTATAACCCCAGTTTCGTAATAGATACGCTGCCCGATTGATTTAGGATTCCGTAACAACTGTCGTGGTTCTGCCCGACGTAGTTGTTGGAATGCTGTCTCGGGGAGGGTATCATTAATATTTTCAAAGGGTTATGATACTAACCTATGTGCATTTGTGTAAATTATAGATTATTCCCAGGAAACCCTTACATGAAGTCTAAGATAGCAATGTGAGTAATCCTTATTTTTGTGTAAACCTTTTTGTGAGTAATCTCCTTTCTGTTAACAGTTTTTACAAAACCTTAACTATTTTACAATGTGATTAAGCGGTGATTGAGTCTTTGTAGTTCTTCAATTACTGCCGGTATGTTGGGGTTTTGTATACAAAATTTGTACTACTTGTGAGTAGTAAGTCAAGGTTGACAGTACGTTACCATTGGATAATGAGTTAGACAATGTGTAATATGACCCACAAGTCAGTGGATTGATAGTACCAAATGGAGTAATTGTGTAGACATAAACATCGTAATCGTCCTCGATACTGTTTTAATCGATAAAATGTTTCTTGATTAAACTGGGATTCACTCACCAGTATTTCCTGCTGATAAAATGTTTTAAACACGTGTTTCAGGTAACTTAGTGTGAAGACAATAAAAGCCAGCTGGAGAGCACTGAAGGCTTGGAAAAGTGGCAATAAAGTTACCTAAAATAAAATAGATTTTTTTAAATAAATAAAATAGGATTTATTCCTATGGAAACATATGTACTATGAAATTTGGTTTTTCCCATATATAATTGTATTTATAAAATATGGTGGTTTACTCTGATCAAATATTTCCTAACTACGGTCCTGATGAAAATTCAGCTGCCAAATTAATAAACAATGATACCACCGAAACTGGCTCGCGGCCGCCCGTTCCCGGGGATCGGGGGTTGTGACAGAAGGTGGTATCAGAGCCTAGCCACTGGTTCAAGCCAAAGAAGTGTTCTGCTGACACTTAAATTTTAATTATGTGTTAGGAAATAACTTATGTGATTATGTGTTTTATAATATTTGATTATTTGTTAGTCTACAGTATGGGTAAGCAAAGAATTTCGGATATCTATCGTCAACTAGATAGTTCACCAAAAGATAAGGAAACCTCATTTCAACCAAATCCCTCAGGATACTCAGCAGATATTGAGGAAGGAATATTTATTCGTAAGGCACAGTCTGAGAAACCATTTACCATTAAGAAAAGAAGTTGGATTATTAGCAAAAGTCGAGAGAAAATAAAGAAGTCACAACCAAAGGGAGCGATAATCAATCAGGAAATAAATGCACAAACTCAGGAAGCAGGCAATAACCCACTAATAGAAGATGAATTAGATGAACAATGGGTAAATCTCCATATGTTAGCCACTACAGCAGTAAATGCTAACTTATATTAAATAGTCGAACGGCCAAACCAGTACCAGCACCCATGCCACCTATGAGCTAGAAACTTTAAAGGAACTTTGCCCATTAAATAACAACTTAGTAGAGACAGGAGATAGAATAAACTTTATATAAAAGCATGTTGAGCCTAATACTCCTATAACCTAGATAGACTAAAATAAGTTACGGATGCATAATCACTAGTATATTTTGAATTCCAGTCGTAGCTTGTAATAAATACATATATATATATATATATAAGTCGCAATGTTCGCCGTTTTTAATCAATCTATTTTATGATTGTACCCAAATGTTTGTACTAGAAATTTGTCTGTTAATACCACATACTCAAATAATATCATAATATACATCAAATTAAGTTAGTTATTAACAAAGCAGTCATGTTTATGACTCTCTTTTTGGAACCAATTATTTACTTTGGTTTAAAATACATATTGAAATATATGGTATAAAGCTTTAAACTTTTTGGTTTTAATAATATTATTTCAAAATAATTTATATTTAAATAAATAAAAACCGAAGCTATTAAAGCAACCAAAAGGATTTTAAGAAGTAATAAAATTTTGCTTTAGTGGATCTAGCCAAAGCAAGTTTTGAAACCCAGGTGTACCAATTTCTCACTCTATTTTATCATTTCTGGTTTATAACTAGTTGACCATAAGACTTCATACTTTCATAGTTTTATGAAATAACTGATGTTGGGATTACTTGTAAAAGTTTCTATTGAAATACTTAGTAATAAAATAGATGGTTAAATAAATATGATGGGTATTCATGATTAAATAAAATCATTTAAAATTTTTAGAGATTTGGGTTGGTTGGACTACGTAGAAAAGCCTAATTAAAAGTTGAAAGCATTTCTACAAATATTTAATATTAAGGTATGTACAGAATAGGTCTTATGCCTGGAAATAATTAATATAGGATTTTAAGATTAACCCGTCATATTAGTTATAGGATTGTATATCCTAAATTAAAAAAAAATTATGTTAGCACATGGCTTGTTGGTTTGCCTAAAACCATAAATTAATTATTTTTATTAAGATGTTCTTTCTCAAAATAATTTATTAGTTTAAACTTAAATTTATTTTGTAGTACATCTTTTGAATATCTTTAACGAAATACTTGAGGGAAATATTCATTTTTCAAACAGATGTTAAAATTTGACCAAAGATAGAAATCCACTAGTACATATGGGTATCTATCCTACAAGGTTTTCGGTTGGAAAATAAATTGATTTCTAAAAAAATATAATATTCGACTAGTACAGTAAGTAACTAAAATTTTAATAAAATATCATGGTGTAATAATTCTAATAAGTGTCAAATAGTATATAGAATAGTATATGCAATTATGTTATAAGTCCGTTGCAGGTTTATTAAAATGTAACAAGGCTATTAATATGTATACAAATCCTATCTTCTCATAAGTATAAGTATATTATACTATACGAAAATAATATACTGTATATTTTTTTTCCTTGCACGTTAAAATGTTCCTAATAGAATTTAAAATGAATGCCCCACATAAAAATATTTGAATCAAATGTGTGTTTAATACGTTTGTCCTTTATAAAACTTTATTTAAAAATCATATTACAATCTTAATATTGTAATATCTTTAAATAAATTACTATTAATATTGTATGGGATATACATACATATTTCAATACATGTATATTACTCAAATATATTTAGAATCAATTTTTGAAACGTCAAACTTTGTATTACTTACTATGTTATGTGTTTTAAGTTTATACTATATATTAATATTTAATCTTATATATATATCCGCTATATTGTTATGAATTACATAAAGTAATTTATGTATAGTATATATATCTCTTGGTAACCCATAAATACAATGTCATGGGTCACATATGCACATATTCTTCTAAATAATGCCTCTCAATCTTAAATGTATATTATAATTGATTCTTATAAAAGAAAAGGTAGAAATGTGATAATTGGAATAGATATATAGATGGTTACTTGAGGAGAAATTATTAAGGTAACATAAATAATGAGTCTGGTATAGTTTAACCCATTAGTCAAAAATGAAATTGTTCTTATGAGTCCAGAAAATTTATATTTTGAGTAATTTATTTCCCTAAACTTTTAATTCCAAAATATTATATTTGACAGAAATTTATTTCAATATACTACATTTATAAAATAAAATTATGGAAATAAGCTTGATGATTGGTATCATCGAATATATAGTTATTATTTTATATGTGTGTGTATATATTCTATAAGTTTAATATTAACTAGAAATTTGAAATTTTATACACATATATGCATATACCTAATAGCATTTCTTGATGGTATACCCAATATAATATCTTCTGTAAAGATAATCGTAAGAGAAAATATCATTGGTGAATCATATGAAAACATGAAGTTATTATAAGAATAAACCATGAAACCTACTATGTTTTAAAAATGATATATGTCTCAATAAAATATTCCTTGTAACGAAATCTAAGGTTATATATGCATAAATAAAGTTAGCTGTAAGCATACTCTTCACATTTAAACTTAGCTATAGTGTCAATGGAGACAATGATATATTTGAAACTCCATTCTCCAACCAAAAGAAAACCACAACCATAATAATATCTATGCTTAAATGAAAGAGTTGGGATATTGATATTCACTGCTAACAACCAGGACAGTATTTAGACTTGAACCTAAGAAGAATGCCTTAGTATAAAGCTTTGAGATAAGCCAATTGCTTGCATAGATAAAGTGTGATGGTTATTGATATCCCGTGAGGATGATGACCTGAACAGTGCCTGTATGATAAATAAGCGATAACAACTGGCCACTGTTATTTCTTGTTTATTGATACTACTCGGTTCTAGAATATGATCCATCATGAGAATACTGATTTCCTTGTTTATTGATGCAAACCATAATAAACGATGTACCTTTAAAATCACGATTTGAGAAAATATATTTATGAGAAATACAATGATAACTACCTCTCCGGCAAGGCTGGGTATGGTGTAGTAGACTCTCCAGTTTGTCCGGGTAAGATGAGGGTACCTCTCCGGCAAGACCGGGTGAGATGGGGTATATGTTATGATAATAGAAATTCCTAAATAGTACCATGACCTGATGTCTGATATTTCTTTGGAAATATGAATCTATTAAATACATTGACCTTATGAATGGTGTGTATATTACAAGTATATGAAATACTGATTTTATAGATATCTGTATCTATAAGGAAATCGAAAAGCCATAATGATTGACAATTAGGAATTTACCATGAACATGTGTGTCAATGATAATTTTAGACTTATCAGGAATATCCCGTATACGTCTATAATTCCAATATCAAACATTATTTCGTTTGATCATCTATCTCGTAGTTCGTGCGACAAGATAAACAGGAACTCTAGAAGTTGGGACGCCATCAAAAGTATAAGAATTCCTTTGCAATTATTAACGCATTAGGAAACCTGTAATTAAAAGTTGTGTGAAGACACAACACATCTAAAAACTTACGCTAATAATTTTACTTTCATTAAGAAATCTTGAGAAGATAAGAATCTCACAACATAGAGAATAGTTCTGGTCAACGTAAAATAAAATTACAAGCAAGGACCGAATATACCTAGAAACTAACTAACTAAATATTCATCCATATTTCAGGGAATCTCGAGGACGAGATTTAAAACAAGGTGGGGAGGATGTAACAGTCCCAAAATTTTTATTTAAAATATATATAAAAACTTATATTGTTAAAAGGATGCATCATGGGTAAGTTGACCAATGGAAATATGAGGTATTTTGAGCAAGCATAAGAACCATTTAATAATAAAAATACATTGTATTTGAACCTACTCTGTTTTTAATGAAATTGGTTCAAATTGTAGATAAAATTATTCTCGTTCTAAAGGCATATTTATTATTTTATAAAACGTTATATTTTTAGAAGTTATAAACGCCAAATAAGTGAAGCAGCTGAATTAATTATAATATATAAATAATAAATAAATAAAATAATATTACAATTTGAAATTCGTGGCATGCATACGTACCATTTGAAAAAGAATTGACCATTTTAGCCAATAATATTAAAACATATGTATGTGTTTGAAATTAATGGTAACTGTATACGTGTTCTAAAGTTGCGTGAGATTCAAGTCTAGCAACTAGTATAAATCACAGGCAATTGCAAAGATTTCAAGTTGTCCAGTCCTCTCGATCTCCTCTCTCTCTCTCTAGAAATCTACCTTTTATTTTCACTTATAAATAATAAAGCCCTGCCCTATTTTAAGTATTGTAGCCCTTGGTCACTGATGCCCTGTCCAATTGACGTAGGACCCCGTAACGTATGTCAAGGCTCTGCCTAAATTCGTTGGGGTTCTGTCTCGTGACGTAGGGATAAAGTGGAATTGGGTTACTATACTTAAGTGTGAGTGCACTATATATTTTATTAAATAATCCAGGAGTGGTACCCAAAATATAACAACCCTCCTGAATATTTTTCTGACACCCTAATATATTTTAAAAATATCCCAAACTGTTCCAAACTACACCGCATATGCGAAAACGGGCCTCAAATATATTAGATAGTATTAAAAATAAATAAAAACTTAATATTTAAGTTTAGGCAAGCCGCGTGGACCCACCCTAACTCTTTAGGCGGGTGGTTTCAAGATGGATACCTGATGTCGTTCATTTATAAGTTAAAGCGGGCCGCGTAAGGTTCCCTTAACATTAACGCGGGCCGCGAGAGTTCCAAAATGTGGCGCAGCCCTGGGCCGCCACCTGGCCCAACACCCGTCAAGCCTACACATCGACTCATCCAAGCTACACGTTGACCCGGAGTCAACGCGGGCCGCGTAAGCCCAGCCCTTACCTTACGCGGGCCGCGAAAGGACCAGATTCAGCAACTATATATAGAACGCATCGGATTTCATTTCAATTCGTTCATTCTTCGATTCTCAATCCCAAATTTCTGATAGTAGAGATAATACGCGGGTATTATACCCCCTAATTAGCGAGGTTCTGCTCCGTTGTAAGTATTATAACCCCAGTTTTGTAATAGATACGCTGCCCGATTGATTTAGGATTCCATAACAACTGTTGTGGTTCTGCCCGACGTAGTTGTTGGAATGCCGTCTCGGGGAGGGTATCATTAATATTTTCAAAGGGTTATGATACTAACCTATGTGCATTTGTGTAAATTATAGATTATTCCCAGGAAACCCTTACACGAAGTCTAAGATAGCAATGTGAGTAATCCTTATTTTTGTGTAAACCTTTTTGTGTGTAATCTCCTTTTTGTTAACAGTTTTTACAAAACCTTAACTATTTTACAATGTGATTAAGCGGTGATTGAGTCTTTGTAGTTCTTCAATTACTGCCGGTATGTTGGGGTTTTGTATACAAAATTTGTACTACTTGTGAGTAGTAAGTAAAGGTTGACAGTACGTTACCATTGGACAATGAGTTAGCCAATGTATAATATGACCCACAAGTCAGTGGATTGATAGTACCAAATGGAGT
The DNA here is from genome assembly GCA_030545235.1 of Helianthus tuberosus. Classification (NCBI taxonomy): domain Eukaryota; kingdom Viridiplantae; phylum Streptophyta; class Magnoliopsida; order Asterales; family Asteraceae; genus Helianthus; species Helianthus tuberosus. The sequence continues at coordinate 2,251,548 of CM060390.1, forward strand.
AATTGTGTAGACATAAACATTGTAATCGTCCTCGATACTGTTTTAATCAATAAAATGTTTCTTGATTAAACTGGGATTCACTCACCAGTATTTCCTGCTGATAAAATGTTTTAAACACGTGTTTCAGGTAACTTAGTGTGAAGCCAATAAAAGCCAGCTGGAGAGCACTGAAGGCTTGGAAAAGTGGCAATAAAGTTACCTAAAATAAAATAGATGTTTTTAAATAAATAAAATAAGATTTATTCCTATGGAAACATATGTACTACGAAATTTGGTTTTTCCCATGTATAATTGTATTTATAAAATATGGTGGTTTACTCTGATCAAATATTTCCTAACTACGGTCCTGATGAAAATTCCGCTGCCAAATTAATAAACAATGATACCACCAAAACTGGCTCGCGGCCGCCCATTTCCGGGGATCAGGGATCGGGGGTTGTGACACATATTGGAGATTTAAACGGTCACATGTAGCCTACTGGTTATGCTGGTAAACCTAGTAAAATATACAATGCAAACAAAACTAGGTTAGTAACTTAATTCAATATTTACGATAATTCACGAGATCGAAACCCTCACGACGAATGACAAAGTATAGCCCAATGTAGGCAGCACTTAAACATTCATCGGATTGGTTTTAATCGATCGGGCAGTGTATCGTAGCAGTGATCGAGTTATTACCCTGTTATCGTAGCAGAGGTTCGGGACTGTGATTGTTTTTTAAAGAAACGGAGATATATTAACGTACGAAGCTTGATTTTTCATCGTAATAAACAATTCATGCATGTGCCAAGTCCCTGAGTTATATACTGGATTTTGGCTCTGCCTGCGTGTCGCGCTGGCTTCCCTAGCCTCTGGCGCGTGTCGCGGCGGCGACCCACCTAGGCTAGGGTAGCCTGGTGGCTGGGATAGGCTGGGTGAGTTGGCCAAAATAGAAATTACGTGTTTGTTATCCGTTTTTATAAGATAAAATCAGTTAGGGGTTCCCCCCTTGACCCATTCAATTAAAAATGAAATATTTGACCCGTTCGCTAAAAATAACATGTTTGACCCGTTTACTAAAAGCAATAATTTTTACCTGTTTACTAAAATGGTAATTTTGACCAGGTCACTAAAAATGGAGAATTTGTCCCGTTTACTAAAAGTGATGAGTTATACACGTTAATTAAAGTAGCTTCCTGGACCGCTTATTAGAAATGAAAACTTGATCCATTTATAGAAAAAGCACACACGGTGCTAACGGGAAGCTCAAATACACTATAAGGAAAAGTTATTCCTCAATTGTAATAAAGTTAATAGTTAGAAAACATAGAAGACATGATTCACATAGTTTTAAATTCAATCAAAAAACTCAAAATAGTGCCATTTTGAATTCACTTGGTGCTATATTACTGCATATATTCATGTTGAACGCAAAGATAACACTTCATAATATATGAGATCTTGAAACTATTAACATAAAGAAAAAAAGGTTAAATTTTACCTTAATTTTATGCTTACGGATTTCTTCTTTTTCAACGTCTGATCTAGAACTTCTTTGCACCTCAAATATAACAATAGCTCCTGCAACCTAAATAAAGTTCAAAATCTATATAGTAATTAAATCGTTATAAATTGATTTCAACCTACAAAACATCGTATGTACGTCTATATGTATATGTTTGTAAAACCATGGACAAAATCAGTTCGACACTTATCTGAACGTGTGACATCTTTCACGCTGTCATTTGCTATATATACAGGAAGCCCAAATTGTTTTATTAATGCATAAAAGTTTTACATCACATTAAATTATTTGTGAAAATAATATAAATCTGTAATTATATGAGACAAGCGGATTGTTTCAAAAACACATTGTGTTTTGGACAATGTGTTTGAGGTCAATATGACCCAACAAATTTCAACCTGTACCGGTTATTACCTTAATTCTGATGAACAACTTCTCGCCATTGGTTGGGAACTATTAAACCATGCCTGCACGAAAAGTGAGATATGAGATCATGCCAATAGTCGTTGATCAATATGCATGAATATTCTCAATACAACGAACCTTAGCCGGGTATAAATTTCTACCCTGCAATCCCTTTTCTGCAGGATTCCTGATTATATATAAAACATGGAATCAATATTTTGTACAGAATTTAAAGAGTAAATTACACAGGTTGTCCCTGTGCTATGTTAATATTGCGGTGTGGGTTTACACATTCTCTCAAGTAAAATAATCAAGATCAACTTAACAAAGCTGAACCAAAAAACATCAATTTGTTAATCAAGATTATAAATGAAACTAATCGATTGAACTTTAAATAAAAAAATCATTTCAGATTAGTAGAAATCAAAGTATAATACCTGAATAAGTGAATGTTTAAGTCTTGAAGAATTGTATGATACCTGGAACAAAAGAATTGTAGAACACGAATTGTCGCCGATGTCAACTGGTGCTTGGAACGTGGATTCTCTTGGTAGTGGTGCTGCATCACAGACGTCAATTGCTGGTTAGAGCCATTATTTACAAACACTAGACCCTAATTCAATGGAAAATATAAAGATTAGCCCTAAAATATAAACAATATCTTCAAAACCACTTACATAGATAAACATGTATACTATTTAGATGAAGGTTCCAAACCAGAAGTATGGATAAGTTACTATGAAACACCATCAATTGGAAGTAAAAAAAAAGGAGATTTCAGCAAAACTTCCACTGTGTTTGATTTTAGCCTCACATGAATCAGAATAATAACTTGTTGTTTAACTTATATGGGATCATGATTCAAAACCCGAAATCTGAAGTTGAACATACAAAGAACTTACCATCATTGAGATATAGGGATCATGATTGATGGTTGAAGGTGGAAGATTAGTGTGCTTATACAGGAGAAAAAGTAATCTATTCTATTGGTCAGAGAGATATCCTCACCGTCGCCGGAGAACTGAGCCCATGCTTTTGACATATTTAGAGGTAAGAAGTGGTGAGCGAAACCAACCCTAAATCCAAGCACTGGACATCTTCTTGCTTACTTTTGTTATTGGTAGTTTAAAAGGAGATGAGAGGCAGTTGGGGGGAAGCACGTAACCTCTAAATCAACATAAACACATACACAATCACCAGCGCAGAGATGCAATTGAATTTTGAAAGTGACACATTAAAGGGAGATGAGAGGCAGTTGGGAGCGACAATGTTGCAAGGTATTAGGAGGAGAGTGAACATTTAAGTCTTGAAGAATTGTATGATACCTGGAAAAAAAGAATTGTAGAACACGAATTGTCACCGATGTCAACTGGTGCTTGGAACGTGGATTCTCTTGGTAGTGGTGCTGCATCACAGACGTCAGTTGTTGGTTAGAGCCACCATTTACAAACACTAGACCCTAATTCAATGGAAAACGTAAAGATTAGCCCTAAAATATAAACAATATCTTCAAAACCACTTACATAGATAAACATGTATACTATTTGGTCAAAAATTACCTAAGTAATTAAGTAATCAAATTAGTTTAGTGAGGTAGTGTGCTAGAAGTATTCGTGGAAAATATGCTGATCAAGTTGTTGAGAAAAAACAGTTTTCAGGCTATAGCTCAGGATATCGAGCTATAACTACAATCAAACAATGAGAAAAACAGGTAAAGGGTGACACGGGATGTACGAGGAAAGCCCTTGATCAATCTAGATCGCCAGCACAAAACATCGGGAGCTGACAATCGCAGCTGCATTGTTCTTCTATTACTTCAAATATCAGGATACAGTGCAGGATATGATGTGGATCAACTAAGTGTTACAATGAGATTCGAGTACAAGTGTAAGTGTTTGTGAGTGATTGTAGCTAGTAGAGAGCAGGAGTGTGTAAAAATTGTGTGTGTCTATCTGATCCGATCATTCCTATATATAGCAAAAGGAAATAACAAACTATCCTAAGAATGGGGGATGCCCCGAATATTCCCTTAGGAACGTTGGAGACACCTTCTTAGCGGCTTCAACGTTCTCTTCTCAACCACCAAATCCGAGTCTTCAGGAGAAGCAGTCTTCTTGACCGTTACTAGCATTCCTTGCTAATCTGCACGTGAAGAATTAGTTATTACCAGGATACTGCATCAGGATGTTACCAATATCCTGATCACAATTTAAAGTAATAGAGTTAGAATATAATCCAGGATATATGAGCAGAAAACCACACATAACAATTGTCCCCAAAATATATCTGTTGGTATACCAATTTCCAATGGATATATTTTAAATCTTATCTCTTAGATCGAGGCAGTTAAATTGAAGTGACGATTGAAGTGACAGCGTGCAACTTCTAATGCGCTTATCACTCGATGGCCATCTACTTCCCCCTATATCTTCTCTTTTTATTGTTGATAAACAACCATCTTCCTCAGAATTCTCAGGTATTTTCTTTTCTCTTATCTTCTAAAACTTTCTCTGCTCTAGTCCTCCGATGGCCACCAGAACCCGATCTCATTCCGGCGAGTCCACCTTGTCGTTTGTTAACCAAAACTTACTCAAACACCCTGAGAAGGAGATGTGCTCCTTTGACAACGTCGATATTGCCACATTGAGAACCTCCAATGCTTTCTCTGACAGGGTCGTTATTCATCAGTTTGACTGGAGCATTCGTTCAGACGTATCTTCCGAAGAATGGATTTGTTTTTCGTCATACCCATTTTCCCTTGGCCTTCGATATCCCTTTCCAGAATTTATCATGCAGTTTTTTCGGATTACCGATCTTTGTTTTGCCCAAACAATGCCTATGGTCTGGAGAGTACTCATCATGCTTAACCTGATCAAAACCCTTCATGTCCCTAATCTCTGTATCGAAGACCTTCCGATCGCTTACCGTCTCCGATCACATGGCAATAGTCGTTTCTTGCTTTTCTCTACCTCTAGCAACCCCCTCATCCTCAAAGCTTCAAAGAATGAGGATGGGTGGCAACAAAAATTTTTCTTTGTTAGACGGGACTCCATTCCCGAAGACAATAGCCTTCCGGTGAAATGGTTGACCTTTGGTAGGGTTTAGGGTTTTATGATATCCAAAAACATATCCTGATGATGTATCCTGTACTAACATCCTTATGTTTTTATGCAGCAAACTTCAAAGAGTTGGCTCCTCCCACTGAAGAATCCCAAGAAAGAATCAACAGGGTCTATCAGTTGCCTGACTGTGATAGAACCTTTACATTGCATCTTCCAAGTTCAAGCCAATATTCTTCATCAGATATGTCTGGTAAGGATTACACAATTTTCCATATATTTAATTAGCAAAATAAAATAAAAGATAAGAGTAGAGATTTAGATTTTTTCCCTGTTATGCAGCACCAACCAAAGTTCCAGAAGTCTTTGATCTTGAAGAGTTGGACAGCTACCCTATTCCTGTCCAGGTGAAGAAGGAACCTAGCAAACCTACTTCCACCTCCAAGCCAGTACCCAGTTCCAAACCAGCAGCCGTACCTAAGCCCTCTCCTACTACCAAGCCACATGCCTCAAGCTCCCGTAAAAGAAAGGAAACCGACTCTCCAGCATCATCTGAGACCTTTCCCTACGAAAGCCATGGGTTCCTCGAGTCCTGTGGCTTTATGACCAGCTTTCTTAACCAAGTACGTATCCTTAACCTACATCCTACACCATATGCTGGTTATATATGTTAATATATATTAATACCTATTTCTTTGGCTTATAGGGTCTTGAACGCCTGACATGCCTTTATGAAGAGAGTTGTGGTCTGAACAAGATGTTGGAGGTGAAGCTGAAGAAAGCAAAGACCACCATAGCTGATCAGGGGATGATAGCCACCGCCAAGTCACAACACTATGAAGATAAATTCAAAGCTGTGACCCAGGAAGCTAAAGCCGCCATCAACAAGGCCAATGAAGATGCTCAAGCCAAGCCAAGCTGGATGCTGCCCATCTTCAATTCGAGCAGGATATGACTACCTACCAAGAGGGCCTTAAAGGGTCTGTTGTAATTTCCCTCCTTCAAGCCAGGCTAAAGATGGCTTATGAAGCCAAAGCTTTGGGCTTTGAATGCCCCTCCTGGAATGTCACTGCTTGGGAGGCGAAATTAAAAGATCTCGGGGGTAGTCCTGTCGAGTATCCTACGGGTGAGGAGCCTTCCAAGGCAGCGAAGGAGGCGGCTGATGCTGGTGGCGATGCTGAAAAGAATCCCGATGGCGATGTTGGTGCGGATGTTGGAGAAGATGCTGCGGTTGAAGAAGGTGCTGCTCCTTGAAAGCAGCAAAGTGGGCGATGATGGATATTCATGCCTAGGCCGGAGCCCACTTTTTAATTTCTGATGGTTATGGTTGTTGAACACAATGTGATAGCCAAAGGTGGAGGGATCCTGAGTTTCAGGACGAAGCCCTTGGTCACCAATTAGTATGCTTTATTTTGAACATTCTAAGAATTGAAGGTGGAGGTATCTTGGGTTTCAAGACGAAGCCTTCAATTGTTAAGTAAATATGGTAGAAAACTAATTGTGCTTTTGATGGATGGATCTCGGTTTGAGATGAAACCAAAAGCACAACCTTTTGCAATGTTAATAAACTAACCTTTTATGGCCTTATTTATTGTTCTTCATTCTTACTTGTCATATGTTGTTTGGTTTGAATGTAGTTCCAATTTTTAATCTTAGTGTAATATTTCAAACATTCTGACTAAAAATCCTTAGAAGATATCCTGGTCAGGATACTCATAAATATCCTACCAAGATTTTTGCCAAACATAGTTTTAGCAACTTAGACAAATAAGGCTTTCAAAAAAGGAGAGATCATACCAAAGAGAGAAGACATTTCAATCCTTGAACTTCAATCCTCTTGCAACCATTTCATCGAAAATGTCCCTAGTCTGGGAAACTTAGTGAACCAAGTCTAAACTTGATCTTTTAAGCTTTTCATAGTGCCTTGAGAGGAATGTCCCCTGTATATGTCATTGTTAAATACTTAGGAACTTTTGTGCTTCAGTCACAACTGATTTCACACTTATGTATAACTTTAGTATTACAGAGGATAAACCCTAAATATCCTGGAGATAGATCCTCAATGTTCTGGGGATAAACCCTAAGTATGCTGGGGAAAATCCCAAATTTTCATGCGCTACAGGCGGGAGTGTATTAACTCCAAGACTTAGAAAGGTGAAAACCTTTAAACCTTAGAGAGTATGAAAATACCCTTTCGTGAAAGAGGGTGATCAATCCTCATATACCTTTAGGATCCAGGATATAGCCAACAATAACAAAATTGTCAGCCACTTTGAAATGGACCGGTCCCGCTATCTTGAACTATCCCTGGATAACTTACGCTCCAGGCGGGGTGTTTAAACCCAATTCGAGAGAAAGGTGAATACCTTCAAACCAGTGAAGGGATTAGAATCCCTTAAACATGAGAGAGGGGGCCAATCCTCTAATCTTTCGATTCATCCTGAGTGTATATCCTGGAGTTATATCCCGAAGCATATTCTGCAAAACAACCTTAGACTAAGGTGGGTGTTAGCTTGGCTAACACCCCTCCGATGCTTAAGTCAGTATTGGGTTCAATAGAAATAAAATAAAATAGAATTATATTTAAAAGAGACAGAATTCATACCATCCTGGGTTAGAAATTAAATTCTAAACTCACTTGAAATAGGCTTTGAGGTGTATAGCATTCCAGGATCTTGGTAATATATCCCCCTCCATATTCTTAAGTCGGTACGCTCCTTTCCCAGATTCCGATTCAATCTCATAAGGTCCTTCCCACTTTGGAGCTAATTTTCCATCAGCAGGGTTAGTAGTATTCTGAAAAGCCTTCCTTAATACCCAATCTCCGACTTGAAATCGTCTAGTCCTTAGGTTCTTGTTATATGCTCTGGATATCCTCTGTTGGTATGCTGCCATTCTCAAGTTTGTCGCATCCCTTGTTTCATCGACAGTATCCAATTCTTGGCATAGGGCTTCAGGATTCTTCTCAGGATCCCGGAGATTAGATCTTACTGTAGGTATCACTATCTCTGTCGGGATTACTACTTCTGCTCCGAACACTAAGGAAAATGGGGTTTGGCCAGTTGCACTCTTTACTGTTGTCCTATCAGCCCATAAAACAAAGGGTAATTCTTCTGCCCATCTTCCTTTCTTGGCTCCTAGTCTCTTTTTCAAATTGTTGACAATTATCTTGTTTGAGGATTCTGCTTGTCCATTTGCTTGAGGATGTACTGGTGTGGATGTGATCATTTTAATTCCCCAACTTTTGCAAAAATCGGTTGTCCTCTTACTAATAAACTGAGAGCCATTGTCACAAATTATCTCGGCTGGTACCCCAAACCTAGTCAGGATATTCCTTTTTATAAAGGATACTATTTCTTGGTCTCTGACTTGAACAAACGCCTCAGCTTCAACCCATTTAGAGAAATAGTCTGTCATTGCCAGCATAAAGACTTTTCCTCGAGCTTTTGGCAACTTTCCCACTATAACCAAACCCCACTTCATGAATGGCCAAGGGGAAGCAATAGGATACAGTGGTTCAGCAGGTTGATGTAGTATATTGTTGTGCCTTTGACACGCATCACATCTTCGAGCATATTCTGTAGAATCTTTCCTCATCGTCGGCCAATAGTATCATGTTCTTAACACCTTCGAGAATAATGATCTGCCCCCAGTATGGTTACCACAATCCCCTTCGTGTATATCCTGAAGCACTTCTTTAGTTTCGGGATCCTCAGGTATGGTCCTGCAAGAGATTTCTTATATAGAACATTATTTATAATAATGAATCGGGATACCTTCATCCTAAAAGCCTTAGGATTCTCATCCTTCGGGATGTGTCCTTCTCTGAGATATTTCATGATTGGGGTCGTCCAGGACTCAGGATCCTCCTCAGGATACTCATCATGATCAGGATACTGGACACTTGCTACTTCCTTATCCTGAGATTTGAAAAGATCCACTGCAGGGTACAGGATATGAAGTATCGGTATTTGGGTTCCTTTCGGTATCGTGACTGATGATCCTAAATTCGCCAAGGCATCTGCTTCAGTATTATCCTCTCTCGGTACCTGTTCAAGTGTAAAAACATCGAAATATCCTGCTAATTTTTTGAGAATTTCAAGATACTCGATTAACCTTTCACCTTTGACTGCATAGGATCCATTAAAATGATTAGTAATTAACAAGGAATCAACAAATACTTGCAAACTTTTAATATTCATATTCCTGGCCAACTCTAATCCTGCAATTAAAGCTTCATATTCTGCTTCATTATTATTGGCAGGAAATTCACATTTAATAGCCTGGGGTAATATGTCCCCCTATGGCGATTTTAGTAGTATACCCAATCCTACTCCTCTCACATTAGATGCACCATCAGTATATAATGTAATGTCCAGGATTCTAAGTTTTCTCCTAGCTGTTGTACTTCTAAGTCTACTTCATTTTTAATATCACTACTGAAATCAGCCACAAAGTCAGCTAGAGCCTGAGACTTTATGGCATTTCTAGGTTCATATACTAGATCATAGACACTTAATTTTACTGACCACTTAGCCATCCTACCTGACATCTCGGGTTTCCTAAGCACATTTTTAACAGGATAATTAGTTTTAACATGAATCCTATTTGTCTCAAAATAATGTCTAAGATTTGTCGATGCTATAACTAGGGCCAATATCAATTTTTCTAAATGAGAATATCTAGTTTCAACATCTAATAGACTTTTACTAACATAATAGACATGATATTGCTGACCTTCGTGATCCTTTGCCAGAACATCACTTACTGCATTCCCTTATACTGCAAGATACAGGGATAATGGTTCAACATCCTCGGGCTTCATCAATAGAGGTGCAGTTGAAAGATATTGCTTCAATTCCTGCAAGGCTGCTTCATGCTTCTCTCCCCATTCGAATTTCTTATTCTTCTTCTTCAGGATATCGTAGAATTCCTTGCATTTTTCCGAGGATCTTGAGATAAACCTGTTTAATGCTGCTACTTGCCCTGTTAATCTCTGTACATCTTTCATGTTTGAAGGTGACTTCATATCCAGGATGGCTTTGATCTATTCCGGGCTTGCTTCTATACCCCTTTTAGTCACGATGTATCCTAAAAACTTTCCTGCCCCCACTCCAAAATGGCATTTAGCAGGATTTAGTTTCATGTTGTACTGGTCCAGGATATCAAATGCTCCTTCAATATCCCGGAGATGATCCTCAGCCTTCTTTGATTTTACCACCATATCATCGATGTACACCTCCATGGTGTCCCCCAGTTTGTCTTTAAACATCATGTTCACCAATCTTTGATATGTTGCACCTGCATTTTTCAGACCAAAAGGCATAGTAGTATAACAATAAATACATGTTGGTGTCATAAAAACAGTATCCTCCTGGTCCGAAGGTTCCATTTGTATTTGCTGGAATCCTAAGGATGCATCCATGAAGGTTAACATTTCATGACTGGCAGTGGCATCCACCATTGAGTCTATATGAGGCAGTGGGAACGGGTCTTTAGGACATGCTTTATTCAAGTATGTGTAATCTACACAAACTCTCCATTTCCCATTTTTCTTTTGAACCACAACTACATTTGCTAGCCATTTGGGAAATTTGACTTCCCTAATCATCTTGCTCTTTAATAATATTTCAACCTCTTCCTGAATTATTGCGTTCCGTTCAGGATCAAACTTCCTTCGTTTTTGCTGTACAGGCTCGAAAGTCCTGTCAATTCTAAGCTTGTGAGTTATAATATCCTTGGAAATACCTGTCATATCCTCATGCTTCCATGCGAATGTTGACATCCTGCATTTCAAAAAGTTAGTCAATTGATTTTCAATATCCTAAGGGATATTGGTTCCTACGAGCACCCAGATATCTGGATTATCCTGATCTAGGATAATTTTCTTAACATCCTGCTCTGAATCCTCCGCGATATCCTAGGCTCGCATCTTTAATTTCTATACTGCTTTGGGCTTTGTTGAGGATTTCATCGAGGAGGAATAACACTCCTTAGCTTCTTGTTGATCATTTTCCACCTTAACAACCCCCCAAGGGGTAGGGATCTTGATACACTGATGATAGGTCGATGGCACAGCTTTCATATCATGGATCCATGGCCTACCCAATATAATATTATAGCAGGATAAGGAGTCCATGACACAGAAGCGTTACATTGAGTTGACTCCTTCAATATATACTGGCAGCTTTATTTCTCCCAAAGTATTCTTGGCCTCTCCACTGAACCCGGCAAGTACAGTGGATTTTGAAGTGATGTCCATCGGCGAAACATTCATCCTTTTCAGCGTTTCTAGCTGAATAATGTTGACAGAGCTGCCATTATCCACCAGTATCATGCGCACAAAGTGATTAGCAACATATAAAGTTATTACCAAACCATCGTGATGGGGATCCTGGACAGTATCCCTGTCATCATTGTCAAACGTTATCACTTTATCAGTTGTTAGGGTTGTCATCCTGGTTGGCTTATCTCCCCTTTCTGCCTTAGCCTCCTTTGCATGTCTTTTTGCTGCATAATAAGAGGTTCCACAGATGTCGGATCCTCCTGAAATAAAGTTAATTATTTTGGCATCTGCAGGAGGTGATGCTGCTCGTTCAGGATCCTTCTCAGTATCCTGACCCTTATTCTTCTTTCTTCCCAGAAGATCCTTCAGATATCCTTTGCTCAGCAGATAGCTTATTTCCTTCCTCAGTGAAATGCAATCTTCCGTAACATGTCCAAAATCCTCATGGAAGGCACACAATTTGGATTTATCCTTCCAATCAGCTTTTTGTTGGTTCTTCCTAGGCCACCTCGCTTTGTCTCCTAAACCCTACATAACATACATTAGTTCAGGTATATTAACATAAAAACAATATTCTGACAATTCAGGATACTCCTCAGGATCCTCGTCTTCAACAGCATTCACTTTCTTGCCGTCATTCCTGCCATATGGCTTAGAGCGATATGGTTTGTATGAGGATTCTGATTTCCTGTTAGTTGACTCATAAGTTGAGGATGGATTCATCCTCTCTTGCATCTTTTTATCATCTTCCAGTAGAATGTATCTCAAGGCCCTATCAAGCGTCATCCAGATTCCTGCAAGGATTCATTACAAGATCTTGGTAAAATTAGGAATCTTTTTGCAACCCCATTTTGAATGCCTGCACAGCTGTTGCAACATCAAGAAGTGGGATATCCAGAGATTCCCTGCTAAACTTGTTCACATAATCCCTTAAGGATTCCTGAGGCCCTTGAGTTATCTTGTAGAGATCAATGGTTAGTTTCTCAAAACTTCGACTACAAGAAAATTGACTGTTAAATAAATTGACTAAGTGAGCAAATGATGTAATTGAATGAGGTGGAACGTTTAGGAGCCATTTTAAGGCTGATCATGTTAGAGTAGAGCCAAAACCCTTGCAGAGGCATGCTTCCTTGAGATCTGGAGGGATAGGATTAATTTCCATCCTTTCCCTATACTGAGCAATATGCTTTTCAGGATCCTTGGTTCCGTCATAAAGCTTCATGCTGGGGGTTTGAAATCTTTTCGGGATTTCAGCATCACAAATAGGATATGTGTTAGTGCACTATGTCTATTGACTTCGTCTTGTGTCATGTAATGAGATAGGATAGGATAACAAGTGCATGGGGTTCAAGAAACTGATTTTTGCTTAAAAGGTGGTGATTCCGCTTGAAAGTGCCAAAGACAGTTTCAAGCGAAATCATGTTAAGTGATTCCGCTTGAAAATGCTTTGGTCCATTTCAAGCGAAATCAGCATAGTATATATAGGTGCACTTGTTATTTCATTTGTAACTTTCAGATCTGAGTAGCGAAGCTCTGCTGAATCGTCTCCAGGTGCTGTAACTCTATCAGATTAATACAAGAGACATTATAATTACATCAAGCGTTCGTTTCATTGATTCCGCCTTTGATTCGGATATAAAGCTCTTCTGAACGACTCGTTCGGGTCAAACAACGATCCCACAAGTGGTATCAGAGCTCAGGAAGAAGAGTTTAGCTTGATATCATCGATTTTCTGACTTCTACACCTTCTTTTTCAAATTGGACAAGTTTTACCGGTCAAAATGGATTGAATTTTTCACAGATCATTAAAAACAGTGTGTTAACAATGCCTTGAAAGAACCAGTTCAAAATTCAATGACAAAAACAGGCCATCGACTTGATTCCGCTTGAACGAACATACTTATTCCGCTTGAAAAATTCAGTTAATTTCGCTTGAATCAGCAATTCCGCTTGAAATTAGCAAGTTATTCCGCTTCAAGTAGTATTTCTCTTGAAAGTATTATCTGATCTCGCTTGAATCCAGTATTCCGCTTGAAGATTGATTTTGATTTCGCTTGAAGTTGTGATCTCGCTTGAAAGTGTAATATAAGTGATTTCGCTTGAATGGTCATCTTGTGATTTCGCTTGAAAGCTGATATTTAGCTTGAACAACTGATTTCGTTTCAACTTGGGATTTCGCTTGAAGTCTTATTTCGCTTGAAAGTGGAAATTTCGAGTCAAAATCATTTCGCGTCAACCAAGTGTCAGTCTGTTTCAGATTATTTGATATTATTGATTCTGATTGTGTTTGTTTGATTTTGTCCAGGTTTACATCATGGATGAAGAATTTTTCAATACGTTCTACAATGCGTTTACCTCGGATACAGTGGAAGGTTCAAATGTTACACCTAAAGCGATAACAAAAACCATCAAAGACAACATTAACCATGACAACCTTTATAGAACCTATTCAAAACCTCCGAAGCTGAATAACATTGAGGATTATGTTTGGTGGAAGGAGAGGTTTGTCAATTGGACGAAGGCATATGCACATGAGAGTTGGTTTTGTTTGAAGTTTGGTTATGATAACCCAACAAATGACAAAGGAGAAGAAATTTTGATTAAAGATTATTCAGAGGAAGACAAAAAGAAATTTTCATATGAACAGAAGATGATTGCTTTGATTCAGCAAGCAGTTCGAGATGACATTTTTTCATTATTAATACATGATGGGTCATCGAAGTCTGTGTGGAAAGCTTTGAAAACGAAAGCTAAGGGGGGTAAACAAATTCAGAAAAACAAAATCGCGTTATTGAAAAAAGAATTTGATATTTTTGATAGTTTAAAAGGAGAGACAGTGAGGTAAATGATTGAGAGGTTTTGCCATTTAAAGATTGAACTAGAAAGATTTAAAATTTTTAAAACGAGAGAAGAAGTTGTTGATAAAGTAATTGAAGCGTTACCACGAGCTGATCAGTGGCAAACGTTTGTTTTATCTTGAAAAATGATGCTTTATATGATACGATTTCTCTTGATATATTGTTAGAAAAGATTGAGAGTCATGATCTGGAGCTACAAAAGCAAAACAAGATGAGTGGTTCATCGCATCATCAGAATGTGGGTCTATACTACAAAGGCAATGTACTTTCAGAGAAAGTTGCCAGTTCACCAAAGACAGCATTTAGTGGTGAGAAGATGAAGGAACCACAAACAACTGCATCAAGTTACCATTCTGGATATCATTCATCTCCAAAATCAAGTTCTGATGAAGCTGAGGAGATTCTGTGCAACATTGCTCTCAAATTGAAGAATTCTCCTGCAATGAGCATCAATGCAGCTAAGCAGCAAATGAGCTTTCTTGCATCGGTTCTGGAATCATATGAAGGTCTTGTAGCTGGCAAAATTGGAAACTCCGAATTGACCAAAGAAGACTACGACCAGATTGATCTGGAAGAAATGGAGCTCATAGACATTCGTTGGTGTTTGGCAGGTTGCATTCGCAGAGCTCAAAGATTTATGGAGATTACTGGGAAGCAATCGTTAGGTGGTCCGTCAACGAAGCTTGGATTTGACAAATCTAAAGTAACCTGTTTCAGATGCAAGCAAAAGGGTCATTTCAAAAGAGAATGTAAAAATTCTGAAGTTGCTGAATCTGAGAGACCTTTCGACGATGATTATTATCGAAAGGCAATCTATCATCGAAGCAAAGAAAGGCCTAAAATGATTGAAGATAAACCCAAGTTAAGAGCTTGTGCAGTAATTCACGATGATGAAGGTTTTGACTGGAGCTCAATTTGTCCAGAAGAAGATCGCTTGGAAAATGTTCAAAAAACAGCTCATGGCAGATCTATAACAGAGAAAAGACAGTTTGTTTTTGTTGCTGAAATAAAAGATGAAAACCAAGAAGAAAAAGGGACAGCTGAGATAAAAGAGAAAACTCGAGAAGAGATTCTAAGTGAGAAAACTCAGAGAGAAAGATTCATTGTGGGGTGCAGAATGGAGAAAATGCAGGAAGAATATGAGAATGCTGTTGCGAACAAAAGATGGGATAAGAAACAAGAATGTTTTGTCAACAAACAAGGTGAACCGGTTGTTCCAAGAAGTGACATAGTTCATGATGATGTTCTCCTTGTTATTCCTCGATCCGGCGAATATTATTCCAATGTTGCAAAAGACAAGACATATGTGAAAAGGCTGGATAAAATCATCAGGGATGCTATGACAACAAAACTGAGGAAGAGGAATGAAGAAAGAATGAAGAAGAATATTGAGAATCTGGTTACTGATTTGAAGAAGGTCGCTGAGGAGGTCAAGGTTGAAGAAGTTCAAGTCGAAGCAGTTAAAAAAGAAGATGTGAAGATTGTTGAAGAAGTAAAAGAAGAAGTGGTGGTAAATGTAGAAGTTGTGAAAGAAGCTGTTACTGAAGAACAGCAGGTTGGAGAAATTGAGAAGAAGATTGAAAGTGTGGATGAAGTGAAGAATGAGAATTCGAAGGTTGCTAGTGATGTTGGTGATGAAGTTGGTGTTGAAGAAAAGCAGAAAGAAGTTGATCAGACAGAAACTGAAGAAAACACCGAAGTGCCAATCACTGAGGTAAATTCTGACACTGAAACTCAAATCAAAATCGTTGAATAGTGCAAGAAATGCATGGAAACGTGCAGTGCTTGTACTGAAAAAGACGAAAGGTTCAGAACAAAAGATCTTGAGTTTACCAAAATCGAAGAAGTTTTTAAAAGTAAATACAAAGAAATGTTTGAAAATGAAAAGGTTTTAAAAGAAAACAATGAAACGCTTTCAGCAAAATGTAAAAAGATAGAAAAAGAAAATGAAGTTTTGAAAGAAAATGTTTTGAAAATGACTGAAAAATGTGATAAAAAGAGAATGATTTTCAAGAAATGAAAAAGGAATATGATTCTATAAAATTGGCTTATCACATTACAAAAGAATCATATGAAAAAGTAAAAAGTGAAATGAAACTTGTTCAATCAAGATTGAAATATTGTTCTGAAAAAACTAATGAGTATAAACGAATGTATGAAATAAAACAACAAGTGGTAAATTCTTATATTGAAGATGTTGCTAAACTTAAGCGTAAGATTGCTGATTTAGAACAGGATAACAACAAATTAAAAAGTTATCACGCGTCATCATATGTGCTTGAAAGAATTTTCAACATAAAACCGGATGGGAAAGATTCTGAGCAAAACAAGAAGGGTATTGGCTCAGAGTTTCATCAAGTTCCACCACCGGAAAAGTTTGTGTTTTATGATGATGAAAAGGTCGAAAAAGCTTTCAACATGGTAGATCAATTGCCAGACAATATTGACGTAACCTATTTCAAATCTGATGATTCTAGTGATTCAGAGGTGGTAGGTAAGGTCGTTGAAAGTGTGTTGAAAGAAGAGTCGGTTGAATCAGGTAATTCTGAATCACAGGATGAAAATGAAGGTAATGTTCATGATGGATATTTGAAAAACACAAAATCCGAGAAGAATTTGAATGATGATTCAAAGGGATTGGTTTATACCATGATTGGATTGGATAAATTATTCTTAGATGTTGTATTCCCGATTCAGAATGTGATTTTAGAAAAGGTTGATAAAGTTTTCAAGATGGTTGAGATTGAGAAATCTGAAATTTCAAAGTTTGCTGGAAAAGGTCACAAAACTTTTTATAACAAACCTGGTTACAAAAAGAAAAACATGAAGGCTGGGTTGGGTTATAAGAAGAAACAAAGTTGGAATAGAAATGAAACTCCGAATTTTCAGACAAAAATGAGTTTTGTTCAAGGAAAAAGTTTTGAAGAAGAAGAAAAACACAAATTTAGACAACAGTCTAATGAAGAGTTTTGTGCTCAAAAGAAAAAGCAACAACCACAGGTCAAAGATGTGTCCAAGAGAACATGCTTCAAGTGTGATCAGTTAGGACATCTTGCACGAAAGTGTCCAAATCCGAAACATGTGGATGTTGACAAAAGGAAGTCTGAAAATGTTGAAAAACAAAAATATGAGGATGTGAAACACAGGTCAACCAGATTTGATTCAAAACAAACTTGGAGGTATAACACAAACAAGTTTGTTTCGAACCAAAATTGGAAATCAAACCCGAACAGGTTCGGTTCAAAACAGACCTGGAATTCTCACACACCCAGATTAAGAACAACACAACGTTGGAAAACAACTGTTGATGCTACAAAACCTCAAGAGTTTTGGAAACAAAAAGTTGTTGTTCAAAATCAAGATGTTCAAAAAGATTCACATTTTTACAAAAGAGGTACTCCAAAAGGACAGACATGGAATGTTAAGAAACAAGTGATTTTGGTAAAATATGAGAAAATTGAAGTTAAAGATGAAAAAGTCTTTGTTCAGAATGACAAAGATTTTCCGAAGCTAAATGATGCATACTGTGTTGAATTGACTAAGGTCCAACAGACCTGGGCTAAATTGTTCAAGTAATCAAATAGTCTGAATGTGCAGGTGCTCTACAAAACCGAAGACTGTGAGAATGGAAAATGGAGCAGCCTGGCACATGGAAAGGAGGAAGAGGCTGTTGGACCCTGTGTTGGTTGAACAGGGAGTTTGTTTTTCTGTACATAAATAAACAATATTTTCAAAAATCCTATAAAATTTGAAAAATAAAAAAAAACCAAAAATATGTTTGTTTTTAATTTTTGTCAAAAATAGAAAATTACAAAAATATGTGTTGATTGAATACGCCGAAACCCTCACGGCTGAACAAACATGATTAATTTCACAAAATTGAAAAACGGTTTTCAAACTGTAAATATCAATGTGTTGTAAATCATGGGGGTACATTAGATTTTCTGCAAATCAGAGCACTTTTAGCAGAAAATGGATGGCGAGACAAAGCTATCAGTATTGGTTGTCAAATTTTCTTTTAATGGTTTTTCATTTTAGGGGAGAAAAATTGTCAGAAAATCCAAAAACATTTGAAAATTTGAAAATTTGAAAATGACAGAAACATGATAAAAACCTATTGGCAAAAAGAAAAAAAATATGATAAAATGAAAATTGAGTTTTTGTGTAAAAAGAGGAAATGATAGTACATCAGTAGACAGTTACAGTACGCTAAAGAATTGGAAAGTCAAAATGTATTAAACGATCTCACCGTGGATGTGTCGGTAGATTTTTATACATTTAGTAAACTTTTTCGGGATATAAACATAAATTCAAACTTGCTTATTTCGTGGGGAACACTACTTGGATAAATAGGTAACCCCTGAAATCTCGTTTGAAGGACCCCTCTTTCTGAGATACTAGGTCTTTATGCCTAGTGATATCTGGGGTATTATTCCGGGACTTCTACTGAATGGAAGTTCTGACCTAGTCCCCGTATAATACTTTTCGCATGCTTGAAATATAGCGCAGCCCTCAGCATATATGATAAGACCATAAAACTGCTAATCAATGCTGTTGAAGAAAAGATCCTCTAAAGGGGACACACCAAAAATTAAACCTGAGTTCTCTGCTGAACGGAAGTTCTGACCTGAGCTCGTATGGTTTCATAATTTATTCCCCTTACATATATCATCTAGGTATACTCACCTGTAAGACTGAATATTGGGATCTGGATACGGGAGTATATTCAAGAGGTGGGACACATTAATGAGTTTAAGTTCTTAAAACACTTAATTCGTATCCTGAATCAGTTGAAATTTGTGTGAAAATTTAAGTGGATCAGTATATCGACAATCTAAGTGAATTGTTTAATTCTTAATGTGTAACTAAGCTCAACGGTACTTGTGACTTGTAAAAAAACTGATATGATCCTCTGACGCATACTCAAACAAAAATATTGTCTGTAAATATGTTTGTACATATTTCTTTATTGTTTTATATTTTCAGAAAATACAAAAAGATTTTTGATTCTGCTTTATTTTCGACAACTGATGTCTGTGATGCTGAGTTTCAAAATCTAAGTATGTTGATTGTGTTTCTGAAAACGAAACAAGTTCATTAATTTGAAACTTGAATTTTTAACAAAAATAAAAAACAGTTTGTGATATCTCCAAGGTCATTAGTTTGGACTTGGATGATTAACTGTGGGGGACTAGGTTGCTTATACTGTTAAAGAGTCAGGTTTTCGATTCTAAAACTGCCAATATTCATAAGATATGTTAGTTTAGAAAGATTGAGTGAATCAGGTTAAAATTCCTGGAAAATTGAAATTTGAAATGCTTTTACTTATAAATGGTTGAGTGATTGCAGGTAAGAGTCCAGACTACGATCCCGGAAGCTGAGTCTAAGGGGGAGTCTGAAGATGAGCTCGAAACAAAGGGGAGCTTGTAACCGGAAAGCAAGGTGTCGATCCCTAAAGCACGGAAGCTTAACGAAAGGGGGAGCCTGAAGAATCTGTTGATGATAAGAGCCAGAAGCTGGTATACAGATTGAAGACTTGAAGAAAGATTGATAGGATGCTTACAGTGTTAGAGACAGAGACAGAGCATGAAGACTGATCAAGACTGAAGATGTGTTATGATAAAGAATAGACACTGAAGACTTCGTCAATATCCAAGGGGGAGTCTGTTAGTGCACTATGTCTATTGACTTCGTCTTGTGTCATGTAATGAGATAGGATAGGATAACCAGTGCATGGGGTTCAAGAAACTGATTTTTGCTTAAAAGGTGGTGATTCCGCTTGAAAGTGCCAAAGACAGTTTCAAGCGAAATCAGCATAGTATATATAGGTGCACTTGTTATTTCATTTGTAACTTTCGGATCTGAGTAGCGAAGCTCTGCCGAATCGTCTCCAGGTGCTGTAACTCTATCAGATTAATACAAGAGACATTATAATTACATCAAGCGTCCGTTTCATTGATTCCGCCTTTGATTCGGATATAAAGCTCTTCTGAACGACTCGTTCGGGTCAAACAACGATCCTACAATATGCAAAGCGGGATATCTTGTGGCTATCCTAGGATACTTCTGGAATTGGCTGGACCACCCTAGGTACACTGGATATCATATCCTTTAATTTCTAAAGCTCCCTAGAAAATGTTGATGTCATACCTGCATTCTACAAAGATCCAATACCATTAGTAGCAAGAGTATTAGTATTATTAGACACGTTACCAGTCTGAGGATTTTGGCCATATCTTGGAGCATATCCTGAACTTCTCACAGTTGACACCCTAACCGAAGAGGGTATTTCAGGAGTATGACTCTGGGAATGGCCAGGCACAATATTGCCCCTGTGGTCCTCAGTATATACTACCGAACTGAAGTTCAAAGCCCTGGGCTGCAAGTGAGTGACGGTATGCTCAGCAGGCCTGCTTGAGCTGGATTTCAAGAGTTGTATCTCTCTTATCAGCATTTGGTTGGTCTCCTGTTGTTGCTTCATCTGATCTTGTTACCAAACAAAGTTAGAATTTCATCATTAGAAGCCAAAATAGGAGATCTCCCTGAGGCAACAGATCCTTGAACATTCTGAGTGGGGATAATATCCCGAGCCACATGAGTTTCAGTTCTTCTTGGAAGATCCTGAGGCTGTGAAGAGGCTTGTGTCCTTGGAGGTGGTGGAAGCACCGAACCAATTGTTGCAGAGGTTGTAGCAGACACGGTAGAAGAGCTCATGTTTGATTTTGAGGCCATTGAAAATAGTGTAGTAAAAAGTTTTGAAAACAGAAAACCAAGTAATGATTTTATGAAAGCTTTTAGTAGAAATAGCACCACTTGCCCCACGGTGGGCGCCAAATTGTTTTGGTCAAAAATTACCTAAGTAATTAAGTAATCAAATTAGTTTAGTGAGGTAGTGTGCTAGAAGTATTCGTGGAAAATATGCTGATCAAGTTGTTGAGAAAAAACAGTTTTCAGGATATAGCTCAGGATATCGAGCTATATCTACAATCAAACAATGAGCAAAAAAGGTAAAGGGTGACACGGGATGTACGAAGAAAGCCCTTGATTAATCTAGATCGCCGGCACAAAACCTCGGGAGCTGACAACCGCAACTGCCTTGTTCTTCTTATTACTTCAAATATCAGGATACAATGCAGGATATGATGCGGATCAACTAAGTGTTACAATGAGATTCGAGTACAGGTGTAAGTGTTTGTGAGTGATTGTAGCTAGTAGAGAGCAAGAGTGTGTAAAAATTGTGTGTGTTATATCTGATCCGATCATTCCTATATATAGCAAAAGGAAATAACAAACTATCCTAAGAATGGGGGATGCCCCGAATATTCCCTTAGGAACGTTGGAGACCCCTTCTTAGCGGCTTCAACGTTCTCTTCTCAACCACCAAGTCCGAGTCTTCAGGATAAGCAGTCTTCTTGACCGTTACTAGCATTCCTTGCTAATCTGCACGTGAAGAATTAGTTATTACCAGGATACTGCATCAAGATGTTACCAATATCCTGATCCGGTATCCTGATCACAATTTAAAGTAACAGAGTCAGAATATAATCCAGGATATATGAGCAGAAAATCACCCATAACAGCAGTTGGGGGGAAGCGCGTAACCTCTAAATCAACATAAACACGTACACAATCACCAGCGCAGAGATGCAATTGAATTTTGAAAGCGACGCATCAAACCTAATTTTACTCGGTGACGAACCACAAATTGCAGAGAGGGACCTACGGCGTGAAGGAGACGAAATTGAAAGAGTCGAGGTTCTGCGTTTTGATTTAGAGATTCGGATTGTGGATATGGGACGACAGTTTTATGGGTGGGTTAGAAGAAGTGGACCTGCAATTACGGGGAGAGTGGAGAGTTGGGAGCGACAGTGTTGCAAGGAATTAGGAGGAGAGTGAACGTTTAAGCCTTGAAGAATTGTATGATACCTGGAAAAAAAGAATTGTAGAACACGAATTGTCGCCGATGTCGTGTTTGGAACGTTGATTCTCTTGGTAGTGGTGCTGCATCACAGATGTCAATTGCTGGTTAGAGCCACCATTTACAAACATTAGACCCTAATTCAATGGAAAATATAAAGATTAGCCCTAAAATATAAACAATATCTTCAAAACCACTTACATAGATAAACATGTATACTATTTAGATGAAGGTTCCAAACCAAAAGTATGGATAAGTTACTATGAAACACCATCAATTGGAAGTAAAAAAAAAAGGAGATTTCAGCGAAACTTCCACTGTATTTGATTTTAGCCTCACATGAATCAGAATAATAACTTGTTGTTTAACTTATATGGGATTATGATTCAAAACCCGAAATCTGAAGTTGAACATACAAAGAACTTACCATCATTGAGATATAGGGATCATGATTGACGGTTGAAGGTGGAAGATTAGTGTGCTTATACAGGCGAAAATGTAATCTATTCTATTGATCAGAGAGATATCCTCACTGTCGCCGGAGAACTGAGCCCATGCTTTTGACATTTTTAGAGGTAAGAAGTGGTGAGTGAAACCAAACCCTAAATCCAAACACTCGCTTACTTTTGTTATTGGTAGTTTAAAAGGAGATGAGAGGCAGTTGGGGGGAAGCACGTAACCTCTAAATCAACATAAACACATACACAATCACCAGCGCAGAGATGCAATTGAATTTTGAAAGTGACGCATCAAACCTAATTTTACTCGGTAACGAACCACAAATTGCAGAAAGGGACCTACGGCATGAAGGAGACGAAATTGAAAGAGTTGAGGTTCTGCCTTTTGATTTAGAGATTCGGATTATGGATATGGGACGACAGTTTTATGGGTGGGTTAGAAGAAGTGGACCTTCAATTACGGGGAGAGTGGGGAGTTGGGAGCGACAGTGTTGCAAGGAATTAGGAGGAGAGTGGGCATGGGAGTTGGGCGATGATGAAAACTGGCTAAACTGTTAAGAACTGCCACAAAGCAGTTAAAATTAAGGGACAGAAAAATGCGGAGCAAAACCACCAACATGAAACTGCCAATAACCGCCCTGAACCACCATTAGAGCGGTTATTTTTGTGAGTTTAAACGACTGAGATTTCATCTCACCATGATCCGATGGTGGATATCGATTTGTATGGTGGTTAGACTTAATGGGATCAATATATATAAATAAATAAATAAATAAATATATATATATATATATATATATATATATATATATATAAAAATATAGGATCACGCTAAAATGAGAACCACCTCGAGTTGTAAGAACCGCGAGAACTATTTGATCCGGGGCGAGGTGGACCAATTTTTTTTTTCATAAACGTAGATGCATGTATTATAAGCACATTTGTAAAAAAAAAATTCAAAAAAAAATGTCGTGTGTGTAGTTTTGAGCACCACAAGTTTGTGTTTACGGGCATCGTAAATTTTCCGGTTAGATTTACGGTACCCGTAAACACAAACTTGTGGTGCTCAAAACTACACACACGGCATTTTTTTTACAAATGTTATAATACATGCATCAACGTTTATGAAAAAAAAATTGGTCCATCTCGCCCCCTACGGTGTAGTTCTCACGGTTCTTACAACTCGAGGTGGTTCTCATTTTAGCATTCCCCAATAAGTAAATAAATATATATATATATAATTCAAAGGCACATGCATGCACAGTTGATGAATGATACATTAAATCTCCAAAATTTGTCAAACTTTATTCAATCATTTTATGGATTTTTTCATGCAATTTTCATACCAATTAGAATTTATATCATAAAAAGCACCAAAGTTTAACTTCTTTAGAAAGTAGAAACACATTACCTACATATTTCCACGCAGCTGCGTGGCACTTCCCTATTCGATCAACCATTTTATTGTTTTATATTCGTTTTAAAATTAGGGTTTCATCCTTAATTTAAAATGGCACTTCCCTATTCGACCAACCATTTTATTGTTTTATATTCGTTTTAAAATTACGGTTTTATCCTTAATTTAAAATATAATTACGTTTTTGCCCCCACTTCAAAATAAAATTATGTTTTTGTCACTCGCTCAAAATTACGATTTTGCTCTCGGTTCAAAATTATGATTTTATCCCCATATTACAATTACATTCTTGGCCCCAGTTCAAAATAAATTTTTGCTTTTGCCCCAAACTAAAAATGATGATTTTTCATTTTCGCCCCGTTTCAAAAATTATGATTTCGCCTTCAGTTTAAAATTATGTTTTTCCCCGGTTCAAAATAAAAGTATGCTTTTGCCGCCAACTCAAAATTACGATTTTGCCCTCAGTTCAAAATTTTGATTTTTCCACAGTTCAAATTAAAAATATAATTTTGTCCCCAGCTTAAAATTATGATTTTGTCCATAGTGCAAAGTTATATTACGATTTTGTCTCTGGTTCAAATTTATAGTATTGCCATCACTTTAACTTTTGGCAAATTACGATTTTACCAAAGTCAACAAATACAACTTTTCCCTAAGTTCAAATTACAGTATTGCTATCATTTTAGTTTTTTTAGCAAAACTATAAAAGTGTTTTTTTATTAGTTGACTGGATTTAATTTTTTTCCATGTCAAGGAGCTGCCTAACACTCGCTCATTAATCCTGACAAACTACAGTTTTGCCCTGAGCCAGAACTACGGTCTTGTCATGGTTTTAGTTTTTTTTTTCCTAACAAAACTATAATAGTGTTTTTTTAATTGATTGAGAATTATTCGACCATCGCCCCGCAACGCGGGCAGGGCATTAACTAGTTTATTACATAACATATGATCTTTAATCTATAAATATCTTTAAAAGAATAGAGTTTTCAATTAAAAGATATTTAAGAAAATCGTATTCGCTCTTTAATTTTAGAATCAACAAAAAGTCACAAAAAATGAAATACTATTATAGTGTGTGCGCGCGTGAAAGATAAAACCAAAATCCACTTGAGTTGAGAAAACTCAAGAAAATCCCATGTAACATACACACACACATATATAAAGTGTATCGTACAATTGACCTTAACGTACATTACGTACGCGATTAGAAATCGCATGTTATACACAAACTCGAACATGTCATAATCACATGTTACACAAACCCGGACATGTATAAATTCGCATGGCTGATAAACTCGGACTCCCTAAAATTACAAAATCACATGTTATACAAAAATCGCATACATAATGTACGTTAAGAGATATTGTACAATAATCGGCCTATATATATATAGGAACGGGATCAGGAGAAAACGCCCAAAAGTGTGAGAACGCATCCTGGCCCAACACGTGGCGCGGGACATGATTAGGGTCCGAGGGGTTTTTTTGTCTTTTCAATCTTCTTTTATTTTCCCAACACGGTATAATATTTTCTGGCGTCTAAGATTTTTTTGCCGTTAATTGTATTTATTAAACTTTTTGGCGTTGAATTAATTGTTTTTGTGTCACAGACATAATTTTTTGTCGTTATAGCGTTTTTTGGTCAATTTTTTTGGCGTTTTTGTGCCGTTTTGTATAATAATTCACTACGAGTCATTAATATTTTCATAAGTTAACAATAAGACCAAATGTTTTTTTTTTTTGGCGTTTAATACATTTGACAAGTTGTTTTGCCAGCACCCGTTCTCACAGTTTTCACACTACTAGCGTTTCGGTGTTTGTAGTTTTTGGTGTTTTATATAATAATGTATTTTATTTGTAGAGAATTAGATAACAAAACAACAGATAACTTGATAACAAAACAATATAAAATGAAAAAGAAAATAAATTAAAAATGGTAATATAATTTCTCTTCCGAATCTTCACTGTCATCAGCTCCTTCTTCTTAAATTTGTTTTTGCATTTTGAACCTTTTGAATACCTTAGCTAGATGCCAACTTTCCTACATAAACCCCGTCTTTTTCAGACGAAGCTGCTTAGTGGCATCCTGTTTTTTGGTGTGATATTTTTGTTTGGTGGCATGTCATTGAAGATCAATTCTTGCTTGATGCTATTTGTAATAATGGAGTCCAAAATAGCATTTTTCACTTGTGTTGATCCCTTTATTCCATCCCTATATTCATCAAGAACAAAGCTCACATGATGGCATATCACTGTCATCAGTCTCTTTTTCTTGAATATTCGTCAATCTCATTTAGCAAAATATTGTTGAGATAACCCCCTCAGAAGAAGAATCCATTCAGTGAAAGCTTTGCCATCTGTGATTATTTTAACTAACATTATTTAGCGTTTTAAAGTGAGTGGTTTCTAGAGGATATGGTGTTTTTGTTTTTCTAGGTGTGATCAATTTCATTGTGTATAGACCCCTCTCTTATAGGAGTTTTTTGGCGCGTAGTTTAGGCGGGATTTATTGTAATAAATGATAGTAATAAAGTAACCGTCTTTTCAGTTACTGTTTTTGTATTTACTGTTTTGATCAGCTTTTATCAGTTTTATAGGTGATAGACGTCCCATCTTCTAAGTTTGACCTTTTTTTAAATGGCGTTATGCATACCAAGATGACAAAATACAATAACGGAGAAAATAAAATATTAAGCAGAAAAAATATTTTTTTGTTATTTTTGGCGTTTTGTAAGGAATAGCCTTTTTTAATATTTTTTTGGCGTTTTGCTAATAAAGAGAGAAATATATCATTTAATTATCTTAAAAAAAAAAAAAAGATTACACAGAAGAAAAAAAAAGAGGAAAAATGTGGTACCCGTAAAAATCCACAGTCATCCTAATCTAACACCTTGCTGCTTGGGAGCACTTGTCTGGGATTACTTGTCAAATTTCGGGACGAAATTTCTTTCAAGTTGGGGATGATGTGACAACCTGAAGTTTCAAGGTTAGTGTCTTCGGTTTTCTTCTTTTCCCCGTTCTTATTTTAATCTATTTCTTGTTTTAATCTATCTATTCGACCCGTGACCCTGATAATCGTGTATCAGGCAAATCTCTATGTTGTGTTTACGATTGGGCCATAGCGTATAATTGGACCGCAATGTGAATGTGCTTGTTTGATTAAGAAACCCGTTGACATAAGTGATCGAACTTGGCCCAAACATGGCGTGTAACATCAGTAAATAATCGCCCCAAATCATTAAGTGTTTAGCAAATATAAGTAGCCTAAATGACTGTTTTGGTCAGCAAGTGTAATCGGCCCAAACTATTAATTGTTTAGCAAATATAAGTGGCCCAGTTCCTCGTCCATTTAACTAAATGTATACGTGAATAATTATGATCACAAACTAGAACAAACCCTAAACCTGTGATTTGTGTTTATGTTAAATAGTTAATTGTTGATCTTGTTGATATGTATTCATACTCGTGTGCATGATTATCATGTAGTGACTATGTGTACCCTATGATAACTATACCTCTTGAATAAGGTAGATCGTTAGAATGATGATCGAGTAGTGTAATCTGATAGATGTGATGTGTATATGTGCATGTGTAGGGTGGAAACTTGGGTTAGAGTATTGTTGCAAATTGGTTTCGAAGTTCTGTTGATGATAGCCGATGGTTATAATAAATTGTTTGTATACATGGGGGTGAATAATTGATAGGTTAAATCATGTTATAACAACCTGTTTGTATAATGTTCTTGATTATTCGAAATTGCTAATAAGTGTATAGGGTTCTTGCACACTTTAAATGATATAATGATTGGTTGTCATCATGTCTACTGTTGTTAATATATAATCATTTGTTTGTTTTGGTGGCCCATGTAAGTACATAAGACAATTCATGCCGCCCATTTAGATAAGTACTAATTAGATTTGGTCCAATAGAAATTAAAAGAGTCCATTGCTAGTACAATTGTTTCATTCAAGAATTGCATGTGATCGTTTGGCAGATCTCATACATGCTGGTTGGGTGATGTGTGGTAAATGAACTGCTAGAGTTGTTGGATTATTATAATTGTAATTGAATTGGGCCATACATGAGTAAAACAGTTGAGTTGAAGCCTTCTTTCATGTTGGGCTGACCCACTATATGTAGTTACTAAATGTGCTATAGGACGAATTGAATATGTTTGTATATCATGTGCTGGTTGCACACTTGGGCGGGTCACACGCACATCTTGAGTTGGGCGGTGGGCTGATTGGGCCGCGTACTGTATGACAAATGTATATATTGATGTGAGTTAGGAGCACTCGATTTTGTGGAAATTAGTGGACTGTTTTGTGGCATGGCTAGCTATTGTGACTCTCATGATAATACTTGAAATGCATGTGTACTGTTTGTATTATGAGAGTAAGAAACTATGTGACATGGGTTTATGTGTAACTGATTGACCTTGTTAACCATGCTAGGATTTGATTGATCAACTTGAATACATAAATAAACACGCCGAGCAAATCAAAGGTGAGTTCACTACATTCGAGCATGCGTCCCAGTGGTTGGGGACAGTCAGTGGGTACCCCGTGGAGGGATAAGTCTTTTGGGTAAAAACGGGTATATTGGTTAATATTCTCACCTATCATTCTTGTAAGTCCCTTATATTGTTACCTGGAGGGTAACGGGTATTAGTTGGTAGCGCTACTTAGGTTTGGCACCCTCACACCGCTCCTAGAGAGGACGGATGTGAACTAATGACCCAGTCGGGCCCAGTATGTGATAGCAGTACGTGGGAAAGGGCAGTCATGTACTTCAGGAGCCGTCTTGTTCGGAATTGAGATATTAACAATATTACTTGCATTGGTTATTGAACTGTTTTACATTCAACTGGTAACAAACGTTTTCTTAAACTGTGGACTCGCCAGCTTTGTCTGATACACTTGTTACATGCTCGCAGGTCGTTAGGTGATTGAAACAGGAGCTTGCTGGCTGGAGAGCAAGAGTGGTCATGGTCATACCGACGGGATTATTTGTCAAATACTTATTTATTATGATTGATTCGTATTTACCTTATGATACTTTAATGCTTCCGCTGAACTTGTGATTTTGAATAACTTATGATTGGAATTGTTATTACTTAATTGATGGAACTTTATTACAACTTGTGATTCAATGTAATTAGTGGCTCATTGCTAGTAGTCACACGCCTAACAGGGACACTCCCTAGGTGGTAATTTGAGGGTGTGACAAAAAAAATTAAAACCCTTCGTAAGAAGGTACTTTATCCGAAAAGTATCCATCACTTGCGTCATCTTCTTCCTCGGAGTCTTCATCTGGATCTTCATCCATGTCATCACCTTCACCTTCATCGGCTTCTTGTTCCTGAAGATTCTGAAGCCTCCACTTGAACATGTCTTGCATTAACTCCAATTTTGAGTCCATTTCTGTGTTCGTACAAGTGGCGTTATGCAATTCTTTCGTGAAACCAAGACCCTGCTTTGTCATGATGTTTTCAAGCCAGTAGACTTCCTGCTCTCCGTTGTCGTATATAACGGTCAGCATGTCTGTTTCATCATCAAAACGCCATGATGTCATGACAGGGTCCGGCTTCACATCTGCTTTGATTGGTCCAAATTTCCTGGTTAATGCTTTCATAAGCATATGTGTTTCATGGCATTCGTTGTCTAGAGCGATGCCAAGGGATAAAATACCCCTCTGTACCTTTTCTTCCATCTTCAAAATTGCCCTGACCGTCTTAACATACACCCTCCTTCTGTTGTCAAAACGGATGACGAATCGCCTGATTGCCAGAGTGTATCTCCACGAAACGATTGTTGCCATTTTTGGCGTTTTGGTTAAGTTGGCGTTTTTGGTTAAAGATGTTTTTGCACAAATGGATAGATTTAAGTGATTATGGAAGCTATGTTTTACCTCGTTTCCTACATATACAAAAGCAAGATAGGGGAATAGTGCCACGCAGCTGCGTGACACTTCCCTATTCGACCAACCATTTTATTGTTTTATATTCGTTTTAAAATTACGGTTTCGTCCTTAATTTAAAATAAAATTACGTTTTTGCCCCCACTTTAAAATAAAATTATGTTTTTGTCCCTCGCTCAAAATTACGATTTTGCCATGGGTTCAAAATTATGATTTTATCCCCAGATTATATTTACAATTTTCGCCCCAGTTCAAAATAAATTTTTGTTTTTGCCCCAAACTAAAAATGACGATTTTGCATTTTCGCCCCGTTTCGAAAATTATTATTTCACCTTCAGTTTAAAATTATGTTCTTGCCCGGTTCAAAATAAAAAGTATGCTTTTGCCCCCCAATTCAAAATTACGATTTTCCTCTCAGTTCAAAATTTTGATTTTGCCCCGGTTTAAATTAAAAATATAGTTTTGTCCCCAGCTTAAAATTACGATTTTGTCTCTGGTTCAAATTTATAGTATTGCCATCACTTTAACTTTTGGCAAATTACGATTTTACCCAAGTCAACAAATACAACTTTGCCCTCAGTTCAAATTAAAGTATTGATATCGTTTTAGTTTTTTAGCAAAACTATAAAAGTGTTTTTTTAATTGGTTGACTGGATTTAATTTTTTTCCATGTCAAGGAGCTGCCTAACACTCGCTTATTAATCCTGACAAACTACAGTTTTGCCCTGAGCTCAGAACTACGGTCTTGTCATCTTTTTAGTTTTTTTTCCTAACAAAACTATAATAGTGTTTTTTAATTGATTGATAATTATTCGACCATCGCCCTGCAACGCGGACGGGGCATCAACTAGTTGTTTGAACATTTTTTAAATGAAAACGTTTACTTAAACCAATGGTCCAGTCACGATCGAATATGTGTTATTGTATTTTCAAGACTTGAAAAATATGCTAGAAGATTCTTTCTTATAGAAGATTCTTCTTATAAAATTTTCTAAAACTATATATACAAGTTCTAAACTTCAACAAGTTTTATGAAAATTTGAACCTATTTAATTATCAATACACCCGTTTTTATAAACCTCTTTTTGATGTTATAAACTTGTTTTAGTGATCATTTTCACATTTGAATATTTTGTTTATCTTTAACATATGTTTTCATTAAACCACTATTTTATGAACCTTAAATGATTATGTATTACTTAATTCGGTTTAGTTTTACAAAATATGCGTTTATGGGCTATAGATTGTAGTAGTATTTAAGGGATTTTAAAGTTATTTTAAACGTAGATATAGTTATCTTTAAACTCACACGCTCTACATACACAAAGGTGTGTATGCACATGTTGACTCAGTATTCAACTTATTTTATTTGCCCAAACATGGTACAAATCACATCAATCGCTTGTAGTTCATCTGTTTGCTTGGTCACGATTTGTTGTCGACTATTCATCCACCTTTGAACTTCTGTCTAATATATTTCTTGCTTGATTTTCTTTCTTTGTTTAGATTTTTTTTTGAACGGCAAATTTGGATCACTGACGAACCACTGGAGTATCATCGTGCCACCAGTGAAACCACCCGATCATATCCATCTCCACTAGGCATACTGCCTATACACTAATTCAGGAGGAAAACCAATAAATATAGGAAAAACCTCTTTGTGAGAATCGAACCCAGGACCTATTGGTCCAAAGTCTTATCTCACCTCCAATATACCATTAGGCTATAAAGCCAGAAGCCCGGTACCTATTTGTTTAGATTCTAGATGATTATTGAAGAATGTAAACTTACAAATAATTGCATTTAATATTTATATTATATGTTAATATTTTTATTTATAACAATTAAATAACTTGTATCTAATAATATATTAATAATGCACCAACACAAAAAGATTCTTTTTGAACGACAAATTTGGATCACTGACGAACCATTGAAGTATCATCGTGCCACCAGCGGAACTACCTAATCATATCCATCTCCACCAGGAATAATGCTTATACACCAATTTAGAAGGAAACCTAATAAATATGGAAAAAAAACCCTCTTGTTGGAATCGAACCCAGGACCTAAAGGTCCGTAATAAAGTTACAAAAAAGTTTGAGACGGAAATGTTGAGTTTTTCGGCAAAAAATGAGTTTTCTGGGCAAAAACGTTTTTTCCGGCGACCAGAGACTCACGACGTTAAGGTTCTATTAGTCAGGGTCCATTGGAGGCCAATATGTTAATAGTTGGGACTGCAGTGGTTATTTTTTAAGTTGGGACCGTTGGTGGTCAATGACAAATAGTTGAGATTATTAAAATCCAAAACAGTTATAGTTAATTAAGAAAATTAACCAAAGAGAGGATGTCATGGGTTTGAGTCTTGTCTAGAGCAAAACTGCTCTGGGTTGATTTTTTTTTTGAACGCCAAATTTGGATCACTGATAGACCACTGGAGTATCATTGTGCCACCAGCGGAACCACCCGATCATATCCATCTCCACTAGGCATAAATACCTTATATACCAATTCAGAAACAAACCCAATAAATATAGGAAAAATCACATTTGTGAGAATCGAACGCATAACCTATTGGTTCCAAAGAAAATGATTATAAAGAAAAGAAAAGATGTGTAAAATAGGAGTCCACCAATTTCCTTGACTTTAGA
This sequence comes from Helianthus tuberosus, assembly GCA_030545235.1. NCBI lineage: Eukaryota > Viridiplantae > Streptophyta > Magnoliopsida > Asterales > Asteraceae > Helianthus > Helianthus tuberosus. The sequence goes on from CM060390.1 coordinate 2,284,026, forward strand.
AAATAAAATCATTTCTTTCTCTTTTCAAATAATTTTTAGTCAATTGTAATCGACACGTACAATTATAAGCAGTAGATGTGATGGCAACCTTTTCAAGAATGCCCATAACTCGTTCCATGCTAAATGGCCAAAAATTCTTTATTTGTCATTCATTTCACACCAAACACCAAAAACATCACATACCATTGTCCAATTTTTCATATAGATCTTCATGCAAAACTCCAAAAAGAGTTGCATATTTGGGAGACACATTTTTAATTATTATTTTTATAAAAATCTACACAAAAAAAATAAATATTTCACATATTAAAATTTCACACCTTTCATATATTTCAATTTGGGTTTCTTGTAAAATCTCTTTATTTCTCGGGATAAAAATAAAGTTTGTTTGCATCTCATTCTCAAGTCTTAACAGACGTTACCAATAGCTTTGCTAACTTTTGGGATTTACCGGGTACGATTCTTATGGTATATATTTTGATTAGGGCCATTTAAAGTGATAACAAATGTAAGATTTATTCTGGAAAAATATTATAGTAAAGTTCCAAGATAACAGGTTTCAACTTACAACTTAAGTTGAAAAAGTTTGAACCTTTGACACTAACAAACACAACCTCGTCAGATCCGTCTTCTTGTTGGTCCTATACATATCCCTCTGCTTTCTTTTCCTCTCTTTTTTTGTCAGCTCGTTTTTTTCTCAATTTCCCAGACATATACATACACATATATACATATATATAGGTCCACACACTCTAACATACAAGGGTTTATTGGTTGATTACTTCAGTTGATTCCTCTGTGTGAACCAAAACCCTTTAAAAGATTTTCTTTCTTTCTTTCTTTCTTTCTTTCTTTCAATCTTTTAAATCTTTTTGTCAAATCTTTCCCCTTTTTCCTCCATAAAACAAGGGTTTCTATCAATTTTCAAATCTTTATCCAAAATGGCAAAAGTATGCCTTTTAGTTCACTTTCATTACTTTAGAGATTAGTCTTCTTTCATCTTTGCATCTTCTTGCATATATTCAGGTCTGATGTTTACAGATTCAGACATATATATATACATATCTATTTGTGTCTGTTGACTTTCTTGTTGACTAGGGCAGATTAACAAGATTGGAGATTTGGGGTTTCTTGATTTATTGATTATTTGAGCAAGTGGGGTCTGGTTTGATTGTGAAAAGATTGAATCTTTGTGGGTGATTTGATGAGTTACATGGATATCCAGCAAGTAAGTGTTTTCTTTTCTTTTTTTTTTTCTTTTTTCTTCAGATCTGAAATGTTAATATTATTATATAAAGTATTAATTAGAAGATTCTTTATGTTTGTATATAACTATATAAGTCTTTAGATCTGTATTGCCATTGGTCTTGTTTATTGCCCCAAGATCTTGAACTGTGTTTGAATATTTTGAAATATTTGATTTTTTTATATGAATCTGCTCTGGAAATCATTGTTTTCTGTTGATATTCATGTTTAAATTTCCTGCATTTTTATCCCAGAAATTAAATGTTATTGCTGTTCTAATGATGTATTTTAGACCAGAAGTTTTGAAACATTCATGTTCATTTTTTTTAAACAAACTTGGTATATATTTCATTCATGTTCATTTGCAGATGACTAAAAGTAAAATATGTTCTAAGAAATATTGATCATATAAACATGGATTTACGCGACGAAAGCGCAAGAATCGGATCGAACCTAAGGACCTTATCGTCTTCATCGTCGGTGTTCTTCTCCGCAAATCAATCACCATTCTTCTCTCCAAGGTCATCAACATCTTGGTTGCCAGCTGATGGTAAATATTCAAAAAATTAAATATTTTTTTTAAATAATTTTATCTGTTTCTAATGTATAATTTCGAATCTTTAAAGATGCCCCGGTTCAGGCAGCGAGTACGTCAAGTGATCTCCAAAACATTGAGCAGAAACCCGCCTCAACCGGCATTCCCACGAGCAATCCGTTATTATACCCCACGTGCCACGAAAACGAAGCATTTGACCCCCGAGAGAAGTCAAAGAAAGTCCATAGAAGCCCAATATTGTCATTTACACCGCCCTCGACCTCCTACTGTCCAACAAGATTAAGAAGCTTCGACGTGTACATAGGATTTCACGGGAGAAAACCGTTACTATCAAGGTTTGTAAACTGGCTTCGAGCCGATTTAGAAGTGCAAGGATTAAGTTGCTTTGTTACCGATAGAGCAAAATGTCGAAACTCGAGAAAACATAACATCGTAGAAAAAGCAATGGATGCGTCTACATTCGGGGTTGTTATATTAACAAGAAAATCGTTTAAGAACCCGTATACGATCGAAGAGCTAAGATTCTTCGCAAGTAAAAAGAATTTGGTCCCGATTTATTTCGATGTGGGCCCGGATGATTGTCTCGTTAGGGATATAGTCGAGAGACGAGGGGAGATATGGGAACGACATGGTGGCGAGCTTTGGCTTCTTTATGGTGGGTTAGAAACCGAATGGAAAGAAGCGGTCAACGGGTTGACCCGTGTTGATGAATGGAAACTCGAGGCCCATGATGGGAAATGGCGGGATTGTATTCTTCGGGCCGTGACACTTTTGGCATTGAGGTTAGGCCGGAGAAGCGTTGTCGAAAGATTAACTAAGTGGCGGGAAAAAGTTGAAAACGAGGAGTTTCCGTATCCGAGGAATGAGAACTTTATCGGGAGAAAAAAGGAACTTTTCGAGCTCGAGTTTATGCTTTTCGGTGATGTGATCGGGGACCGAGAACACGATTATTTTGAGCTTAAAGCGAGACCGAGAAGGAAAAATTTGATTCATAACTGGGGTAGAAGCAATTCGATCGATGAACACAGAAGAGAGGTGAAACCGGAGGCTAGAAGTCGGAGGAGAAAAGGAAAAGAACCGGTTGTTTGGAAGGAATCCGAGAAGGAAATCGAGATGCAAAATACCGATCTTTCGCCAAAACCGAAACCCGGGAGGCGAAAACGGGCGGTTAAAGTTGTGTACGGTAAGGGAATCGCGTGTGTGTCCGGGGACTCGGGTATTGGTAAGACCGAACTACTTCTTGAATTTGCGTATCGGTTTCATCAAAGGTACAAAATGGTGTTGTGGATCGGTGGTGAAAGCAGATACATTCGACAGAATTATTTGAATTTATGGTCGTTTTTAGAAGTCGATGTGGGAATTGAATCGGGTTTGGATAAGAGTAGAACGAAAAGCGTTGAAGAACATGAAGAAAACGCGATAGCAAGTATCCGAAAAGAGCTTATGAGGAACATTCCATTTTTGGTAATAATCGATAATTTAGAATCCGAAAAAGATTGGTGGGATCATAAACACGTTATCGATCTTCTTCCTCGTTTTGGTTGCGAAACTCATGTTCTTATATCTACACGGCTCTCGCGGTTGATAAATATGGAACCGTTGCGGCTTTCGTACTTATCGGGTGTTGAGGCTATGTCTTTGATGCAAGGAAACGTAACAGACCGCCCGCTTTCGGTCTCAGAAATAGATGCGTTACGCACGATTGAAGAAAAACTCGGGAGGTTGACTTTAGGTTTGGCCATTGTCGGAGCGGTTCTCAGTGAGCTTCCGATAACCCCGAGTCGGCTTTTGGAAACGATCAACCGAATGCCATCGAGTGGAAGAGAACGAGAGAGTCATACTTTACGGAGAAATACGTTTCTTTTGCAGCTTATCGAGGTGTGTTTCTCGATATTTGATCACGCAGACGGTCCAAGAAGTTTAGCAACTCGAATGGTTCTCGCGAGTGGATGGTTCGCACCGGGTCCAACCCCGGTTTCATTACTAGCTCTAGCCGCTAAACGGATTCCAGAAAAGCATCACCAGACTCGTCTATGGCAGAAGATTTTACGATCGTTAACGTGTGGGTGTTCATCTTTATACGACAAGAAATCCGAAACTGAAGCGTGTTCGGTCCTGTTACGATTCAACTTAGCTAGGAGTTGCACTAAAGACGGTCACATTCGGTTTAACCAGCTGGTAAAACTATACGCTCGAAAACGAAGCATCCCAGGGACCGCACACGCGGTCGTGCACACGATTGTTTCTCAGGGTACAATCATCTACCACTCGGACCACATTTGGGCCGCGTGTTTCTTGTTACTCGGGTTCGGAACCGACCCAGTGGTAATCGAAACCAAAGCTACCGAATTACCATTTCTTGTGAAAGAAGTAATCTTACCGCTCGCTATAAGAACCTTTATCCGGTTCTCACGGTGCACAGCCGCGTTAGAGCTTTTACGGTTGTGCACCAACCTACTCGAAGCAGCCGACGAAACACTCGTGACACCCGTCGAAAAATGGTTGGATAAATCGCTGTGTTGGAGACCAGTCCAAACCGATGCTCAGTTAAACCCGGGGTTATGGCAAGATTTAGCGCTTGCGCGCGCAACGGTTCTTGAAATTAGGTCAAAGTTGATGGTAAGAGGGGGGCAATTTGATATTGGGGATGATTTGATTCGGAAATCAATCTTTATTAGAAGTTCTATTTGTGGTGAAGATCATCCAGACACTGTAGCTGCTCGTGAAACTCTTAGTAAACTTACAAGACTTTTAGCCAATGTTCAAATTCATACTTCACCCTAGATTTATACACCAATAAATTTTTTAAAATTTTTATTGAATTTAGAGAAAGTTTATACCATTTTTGAGCTGCATTTACGTTTCTGTTTCATCATTTTTGTGTATGAATTGACCATTTTTGGATGATTTAGAGAAGCCGTCGTTGAATATAAATCTGTCGTTGGGCGCGAGTGATTTTGAGTCACGATTCATCATCAAGCATACCAAGTAGGCATGTATCCACAATGCGACACTTGTATTTTAGCGTGAGTGTGAGAGTAAATAAGTTCGTTAAAATACAACTGGTATTAGACGCACCGTTGTAATATGTTGGACACTCTTGTAATAGCATTGTGTGTTCATGCGTAAGATTTGAACGCACCGATTGTAACACCATTGTAACCAGTTAAGACATACGTTGTAATTAGAGTGTAATTTCTGTTATAATGTATATTTTTAAAAATTTCAAAACTATACTCATTATTTTTATTTTACGGTAATAAAGTAATAAAAATTTTTAAGTTTTAAGAAGTTGATTTAAGTATAAATCTAAAATGAAAATTATTAATAATAACAACCTTTTATGTTCTAACACTCCGTACACCTCTTACGAAAATTTTATTTCGTATTTAATATTTATTTTGTATGTATATATGATATGATTCAATTCGTTATTAATAGCTGTAAAATATTAAATTAATTAGGCACACTTGCATTATTAAATATGAAGCTTTTATATTTATGAATTATTTTGTTGTGTCGTACAACTCACTTCCACCACCCCCACGAGTTTGAAGGCTGAAGCGTGCGCCGTCCAATATCCATTCCCCGGTCGTCACCCCCAAAAATTTAAGTGACACTTCCGTATAATGCTAGCTTTATTATATAGGATTATGCTTTTTTTTTTTTTTTTATCAGCAATCTAATCTATTGTTGGTTCACACATTGGTGGACCCAGGATTGGATTTTTTTCATAGGGGTGCGGAAAAATTTTAAAGATTTTAGACCCATATGTATATTTTAAAATACATAAAATTTCAAACATTTTTTTTATCATCTCTATAACTCTATTTTTTCTAAAAAAACAACCTAAAACAACAATAACATTAAAAAACGTAGGTATCTTGTATTGTTTGGATTCCGTTGAGTTTGGTGGCCGGATGTTTGTGATCTCCAGACGAGGTCACGAGAGAGAGCGAGAGAAACAAAATAGGAAGGGCGGTTTGGGTTGGGTTATTTTATAATAGTTCAAATTTTGTTGGGTTGGGTTAAGTGGGCTTGGGTTGGGCTAAATTGTTTAATAAGTGGGTTACAAACTTATAAATGATGTTATATTATTATAAAAGTCAGTGTTTAGGTTATGTTTTTATAAAAAACAGTGTTTATTACAATTTTTTTATAAATTAAAAATATAATTTTTTTTTTGTCTAAGGGGGGCGATTGAAATTTCCAAGGGGTGCGATCGTGATTTTACCGAAAAATTAACAATAAAAAATATTTTTTCAAGGGGTGCGGCCGCCCACCCACAAGTGTGGGTAGGTCCGCCCCTGGGTTCACACCGATATTCACCGTAATATTTGACCTCTTAGGAGCGGCAACATTTTACACGCCTATACAGTAGAGGTGCACAAAAAACTCGTACTCCAAACCAGATTCGAGAAAAAAAACCCGAAACTGGTTATTTTTGTACCCATAACTGAACCCGGCCTTACCTATAGGTAGGGCTGTAAACGAACCGAGCGTTCAGCGAACCGTTCGTGAACCGTTCGGCGGGTAGTTCGTTTATGTCCGTTCGATTAGCTTAACGAACGAACACGAACAAAAAATTTCGTTGGATTAGCTTAGCGAACGAACACAAACACATGTCTCGTTCGTTCGAGTACGTTCGGTAATATGTCCGCTTACGTTCGTTCGTGTCCGTTTGATTATATCAAAAAAATAATAAATAATAAACCTTTTATCTAAACATATTGAAAACTTGAAACCCTATTTTTTATAAGTTAGCTAAAATTTGGACATTCTAAGACATTTTTTAGGATAATTATGTCTAAATTAGTTAAACTTGATTCATCGTTTGGTCGTCTAGTAGACTTCTTGTGTTTTGATTTATCATTTGATTGTTGTATTTAACTACTTATATCCCATGTTTAAGGATAACAATGTTTTTATTATTTTATTTTCAAGTTAAATGTTCATTTACGTTTGTTTTTATTTGCTTGCGCTCGTTTGTGTTCGAGACCGGTATTCACAAACTGTTCGTGAACAACTGAATTTCCTTAACGAACGAACACGGACATAAACTTATGTTCGGTATGCGTTCGTGAACAGTTCACGAACATGTTAATTTTCTTAACGAGCGAACACGAACACAGCCTTGTTCGTGTTCGTTCGGTTCGTTTACAACCCTACCTGTAGGGTATGATATAGCATACACTTTAAGCTCAATACCAGTACCCGAAACCATACTTGAAAATAACTGGAACCGGTCACACCCTATACTCGAACCCGGTTATACCCTATGCCCGGTACCGGTTTTTTTAATTCCCGATAGAATACCCTAATATTTAAAGTATATATTTTTATGTTTACTTTATAACTTTTATATTTAAGTTTATATTTATTTTTGTGTTTATCAAATAATTTTTAGTTGAGCGCTACACTAAAGCGCAAAGGCCTCTGATACTTTTAGGTTTATTAACATAAGTAAATATCGTGTTAAAGATATGACAATTTTCATTTCATATAAGAATTTCTGATATGTAAAAGTTTTGTTAAGAATTTCAAGTTCTCTTGAATAAAAAATTATGATATAAAAATTCATGTTTTTTTTCTTCAGAATGTGTACAGCTTCTTATGATTAGCATGTATTTGTTTTATCAGTCAGAATAAGGATTAAAATATTAACACATTTAATAGAAAATAAGAAAACTTAACCCATGGAATAAATATTATAACTATAAATTATTTATAATAAATATATAACTAGGAGTATAATAGATAATAAAAAAGTAATATAAACCTTATTTCTTCTAGAATAAATATCGTGTTGCAATTTGATTATAGCGGTAGCTTTTAAGTGAAATCCCTTCACAACTTAACTAAAGCAAACGATTTTGACATGACTAAAGCAAACAAGTTTGACAATGTGTTGTATCATGACCTAACAATAATATTAAATATGGTATACTTTCATTAGATCAAGTTAAAATCACAAATACATACAAAAGAGATACTATTTAAAGGCATATAAACATCAAGATATTTATAATATTTTTAGAGAATTTGAGAATATAGCAAGTGCTAATTATGCTTATCTTCTTTTTCACAAGATTTGATTGAATCTTACTTTTAGCACGAGATTTTGTTATATTCTTGAGATTATAATAAAAGTATTTGACTGTTACCAATTTGCATCATCACTAGTTAATTGTATAGAATCAGGTATGAGCTCTCACAATGAGAAATCTTTCATATCATAACATCTAATACAATGCATAGCCTCCTATATATATAGACAATGAGAGAAGCTGAACAACTAACTATAACAAATGTCAATAACCAACTCAACATACTAACTAACAACTAACTGCATATAATATGCCCCCTCAAGCTGAACGGGGAGAATCCACGTGAAGCTTGGACCTAAGAGTGTCAAATCAAGAAGATGACAATCCTTTGGTCAAAATATCTACAATCTGAAGCGTAGTAGAAACATACCTGAAGATAAGTATTGTAGTGAAAAGGTTCGATGCCCCTGTTTCTCTTTCATTCCATATTATATAATGGCCACTGTACAATATCTCATATTTTTGTGTGATATCACAGATCATGAGCTAAACTAGGCAAATATATTAAAACTAAATATACATGTGTTATTACACCCCCGCAGTCGAAGCGGGAGGAGACCGTAAGCTGAGACTGGAGCGAAAATCTTCAAAGAGAACGCGTGGAAGGCCTTTAGTAAAGATATCAGCGATCTGACAGCGCGAAGGGACATGAAGTACACGTACCTGTCCGCGTTGAACCTGTTCTCGGACGAAGTGAATGTCAAGTTCTATGTGTTTGGTTCGTTGATGCTGTATGGGGTTGCCTGTGAGGTAAATTGCGCTTACGTTGTCACAGTAGACGAGGGTAGCACGAGAAAGCGGACGTCGAAGTTCCAACAGTAAATTCCGCAACCAAGATATTTCAGCGACTACGTTTGCCACGCCACGGTACTCAGCTTCGGCACTCGAGCGGGAGACGGTGGCTTGTCTTTTAGACGACCATGAAATGAGGTTGTCTCCGAAGTATACGCAATAGCCGCTTGTGGAACGGCCTGTGTCCGGGCAACCTGCCCAATCGGCATTGGTGTATGCAAGGAGGGAAGGATCTTTGCTACGGCCAAGAGTGAGACCAAATGACGTTGTTCCTTGGATATAACGTATTATTCTTTTCAAAGCATTCCAATGGTCAACCTTGGGGGCATGCATATGCATACACACTTGTTGAACTTCATAGCTTATGTCCGGTCTGGTGAACGTCAGATACTGTAGTGCCCCAGCTAAGCTGCGAAAAAGAGTAGGATTATCAAAGTCCTCGTCGGTGGCGCTGAGCTTAGCATGGGAGTCCACTGGCGTTGCAACCGGGTTGCATGAAGTCATACCCGCCCTTGCAATAATGTCATGTGCATAACCTTGTTGGGACAGAAATATTGAATCTTTATGTTGCGTGACCGAAATGCCAAGGAAAAAACTAAGCGGACCGAGGTCCTTCATAGCGAACTCACTTGAAAGATGTGCCATTAGTTGATGACGAAGATGGTCTGAAGATGTTACCAAGAGAATATCATCAACATAAAGTAGCAAAAATGCCACGTCCCGACCATGGTGAAGGATAAATAGAGAAGCGTCACACCGGCTGTGTTTAAATCCCAATGTGAGGACGTAGTCGGTGAAGCGTTGGTACCAAGCCCGTGGGGCTTGCTTTAATCCGTAAAGTGATTTCTTTAGCCGACACACATGGTCCGAAAAATTTTTATTGCGAAAACCCATCGGTTGATACATATATACCGTCTCATGAAATGTCCCGTGAAGAAAGGCGTTTGTGACATCAAGTTGATGCACGGCCCATGATTTTGAGATTGCAATAGACAGAACTGTGCGAATTGTTGCCGGCTTGACAACGGGACTAAATGTATCACAACAGTCTATACCTACTTGTTGCAACTGACCGTCACATACCAACCGAGCTTTGTACCGTTCCAAACTACCATCTGATTTAAATTTGTGCTTAAATAACCACATACTACGAATTATATTCATGTTTTGTTGACGAGGTACCAATTTCCAAGTCTCGTTTCTAATAAGAGCATGAAATTCGTTGGTCATGGCGTCGTACCATTCTGGTATGGACAAGGCATCGGTTGGGTTCTTGGGAATGGGAATGATAGAGGATGTGTGAAAGTTAAGATGTCGTTTGGGTTTGACAATACCATCCATGGCACGGGTACGCATGGTTCGGTTTGTCGGAGCTTGTGAGACAGAAGTGGGCATGGGAACAGTAGATGTGTTTGGAGGTGGTATGGTGGAGGAGGGTATTTGGTTGAGTGACATAGGAGTTGGGCTGGACGATGTCGGAGTGGAAGGTAGGTTGTGGGGTGGTGGCGTTGAGTTTAACGGGCTGGTTGAGTTTACCTGCCAAAACCATGTCACGAATATAATGCAAGTCAATCTCAAAGTGTTTGGTGTGCTGATGAAACACCAGGTTGACTGCAAGATATGTGGCTCCAATATTGTCACACCAAAGAGAAGGTGGACAAGTCAACGTAATATGTAACTCATGCAATATAGACGTAATCCATCGTAACTCAGCAGCTGTATGAGCAAGAGCCCGGTACTCAGCCTCAATACTCGACCTAGCAACTATATGTTGTTTCTTGGAGCTCCAACTGATGAGGTTGGGCCCAAGAAAAACACAATAACCTGTGGTAGAACCTCGATCATCGGGACAACCAGCCCAGTCAACATCACTATAAGCATGTAAATCAAGACAAGTAGACCGACATATGCATAACCCATGAGAAACAATACCCTTAAGGTACCGCAAAATACGTTTGATAGCGACCCTTGTTGATGCATATTGTGTCTGTAACTTGTTCTTGTTTAGCATTGTATTACGGTCTTTATTTATCGAGTCTGTATTCGTCAGTCGACCAAGTCGGATATCCTCCTATCTAACTTTGGTCCGACAGTTTTTCTCTTTGGTATGTAATGTTTAAAACTGATGCATGTTGCATATTGAGTAGTAGTTTATGTTTGTGTGTGTTTACATGGATCTGCTGCAAACTGTCAAACAGTTTGCAGCTGTTCTGTTTTTTGCAGCCCTCGACGAAATACCCATGTTTCGTCGTACAAGTGTATGACGAAAAACCTCTTGATTCGTCATACTATATTTTGTCATGAACAGTGACGAAAAACCTGGTCTTTCGTTGACCATGGTTTTTCGTCAGGCCCATTATGTGTTTCGTCGACATTGGGCTGGGCTGCCTATATAAACCACACTTGGTTTCTGTGTGAAACTATGAGAGCATATCCTACTGTGAGGTTTACATTCAAGCATTGTGTGTATGTGTTTGATGTTTGTTCTCATCCGTTTAATCAATAGACTGTGAATCTTTGGTTACATCGTGTTCTTGCTATTTCTGTGTTTGGTTTGCATCGTCACGGGGATTCCGCACTCGTGACCGTGTTTGTTATAAACATGGATTTGGTTTCGTGATCGATCCTCCGAAAACGGACCTACAAGTGGTATCAGAGCATTGGCTCTTATCCTTGTTTAAAACCAAACATAGTTGTGATTTTATCAAGTGTTTAAAGTGTTTATTTGATTTTCTGAAACTGTGTTCTTGAAAAATTCATAATTTTCTGAAAAAGTTTCTAAAAATCTGTTTAGATCTTGTTGTTTGCTAAAAGTTTTATCAAAAACCTTTGTTATATTACTTGTTCACGTGATAAAAGTTTTAAGCAAATTTGTGTTTCGGAAAATTTCTCCGGTGAAAAACTTGGCCGGAAACTTCATATCTTCATCGGTTGTTCTTCAAATCTTCAAGTGTTCTTGATTTTACAATTAAAAGAAAATTGGTAATTGATTAAAATATTGGAAGATCTTGTTGGGTTGGTAAGATGGGTGTACTGTTAGGTTGAATCGGGTGTCCTTGTCAGAGAAAAAGATAAGATTTCCTTTTGAAAAATCTCACCAACTTTCTGTCTGTGTCTTTGACCATCTCTTGACAAAAAACCCCTTCGACGAATTACCTAGTATTTCGTCAAAAGTAACTTTGACGAATTACCTAGTATTTCGTCAAACATGCTGTTGACGAAAAACTTGTTTTTTGTGGCCATTATTTTTGACGAAAAACCATTTTTCGTCTAACTTGGTTTTTCGCCAAAAACCTAGTTTTTCGTGGAGACACTTGTAATATTTTCACAGAAGGTTTGCAAAAGTATCATAACAGTTTCCTTTCAAGTGTGTGACTAGGTATTCTCATTTATACTTCAAACATGAGTACGAGTCCATGGGATTGGAGCACGGGCACAAGCCAATGTCAAGATCAGACCTCTGCAGCCGCTTGGTTAAGAAATGTGATGCCACAACAATCGATTAGTGCAAGTCAATGGGCATGCGTGACGAACCAGAATCAAAGCATTCAGAATCTGTTATTAAGTGAGAGTGAAACGGGTAGCAACAATCGCCCGCCAAAGCTGAATCATATGAACGACTATTCGTCTTGGAAAGGTCGTTTTCATACTTATGTTCTAGGGCAAAACACCGAGTTATGGACGTGTTTCACTACGCCATATAACACAGCTCTCGAAGAAGCAGGATCAAATGCGGCGACCTTGGCAAATATGTTAGAAAATGACAAGAAAGCATATGATCTGGAAAAGAAGGCGTTTGCTATTCTCACACAAGCACTCCACAAAGACATTTATCATCAATTTGGTTATTGTACTAGCACAAAAGCCTTATGGGACGCCTTGGTAGCAAGAATAAGAAGGGAATGCGAATATAAGAAAAACACGTCACGATTTGTTGAAAAAGGAATTTGAAGCATTTCAATTTATGGAAAATGAAACATTAAATGATATGACAACTCGTTTTTATCATTTAATTAGTGAAATGTATTCTTATGCTGTTACTGCAACTCATCAGGAAATGGTGGCAAGGTTTGTTGATGCTCTACCCCCAAAGTGGAGTCCATTCATTGAACTGTTAAAGCATACGGGTACTTTAGATATTGTCAGTATCTATGAATTCATTCAGAAGTTGGAACATAAGAATGAAGAAGAAATCCGGAAAGCTAAACGGATTGTTGTTCCTCAGAATACGGAAATGTACCTTGGAGGGTTTAATCCTGCATCCAGTTCTAGTCAGCAACCAAAACTACAAACGGCGTTTGTGTCTAATACAAGCTCCTTTCCCCAGTCAGCTCCTCCTCAGGTTTTCGATCCAAGTGCCTATCTCCCACCAGCGCATGTTATTGCTCAAGCTCACGCTTTTTCAAAACCTCAACTTGATCCGAGTGCCTGGCTACCTAAACCCCAACCTCCACCTCAAATTTCCACTACTCAACCTCAATTTGATCCAAGTGCTTATCTTCCGCCCTCACCACAAACCCAACCACAGCAAGCATGTTACAGTAACACCTCTCAACCCCAACACAGTCAGAGTTGATACTTCAAACCTTTCGAAAGTCAGCATAGAAGTGGCTAAGGAACATATGGAACTTATCAATACAATGGTCAGTGCCTATTGCGGATTGGTCGCATGTCAAATTGGAAAACCAATGAAGATTATTAACAGATAGACCGTGATGAAATGGAGTTAATGGACATCAAGTGGGCATTTGAAAGTGATGTTAGAAGGGCCAAGGATTTTATGAGTCGAACTAGAAGAACTACCTTGGAAGGAAAAAAGGATACGAAGTATGGTTTCGATAAGGATGCGGTTACGTGTTTCAATTGCAGTGAAAAGGGTCACTTCAAATGTGAATGCACTCGACCGAGCAAACAAGGCAATCAAAATCCCTTCCGAAATAAGACGAGTACTTCCAACACAAATCAAGAAAACCGTGAGAGAAGGATAGTAGCTGTGAACAACATGACCAACCAAAACCAGTCTGGACCTTCAAACACCAACTGAGCATTAGTCGTTCAAGCTGATGAAGGATGTAACTGGTCAATACAGTTTGGAGATGGTGATCAAGAAGTAGGAGGAACTGCATATTATGCAAAGATCATCAATCACATCAAGCATGTTCACAAAGAAGAGTTCTCTGAAAGTGATGATAGCTCGGGTTGTAGCAGTAGTTCGGATGAAGAAAGCTCAAATGCGGGAGGTTATAATTTAGAATCAGATGTAAAGGAAGAGTTGAATTCTGATGTTGATGACTTATTAAAGGAAGCTGAGGAGTTAAAGTGTCAGAAATCTATTCTGATAAAGAAGGCTGCTGTCGCATCAAAAGAAATGGAAAAGGTCTTCTCTGAAGATGGATCTTTTTCTTATCAAACTGCCTTTATGGCAAATGTCTCAGCCTCGACAAGTCAGGTAAAATCCGACACTCCTACTCCTAGTGTATGTAATATGTGTGCAGATTTGAAACTGGAATCCGAAAAGATTCATAGTCACAATCAGAGTTTGGTTATTGAGCTGTCTAAATGCAAAGAGGCAAACATGGCTTTAGCTCGAAATGAAAAGGATTTCAAATCAGTAATCGAAACTTTAAAGAAAAGTGTTTCCGAATTGAAAAAAACTGTTTTCAACAAACACATTGGTATTAATAACTACATTAATATCATTGAGGAAACAAAGAAAGAGCTAGCCAAGGCAAAATGCGAGCATGATGCAATCAAGCTCAAATTGGAGAGTTATTCTAACTCCCGATGTGTGCTCGATCACATTATAGACGCTCAACAGCTAAAAGGGAACAAGAAAGGCGTTGGGTATAAGTCGTGTCCGCCTCCTTTGAGACACAACTATACAAAAATACCCGATGAAGAGGAAATGCCTCGTTTTGAACCAAGTGTGCCTCTTGATTATGAGGAAGTTACTACAGGATTAGGGTTCAAATCGGACACTTCCTCGAGTACCTCATCTGAAGAAACAGAAACTTCAACATCGATGTTTCAAAGTGCTCCAATTATTGAGAACTATGATTCGTCTGATGATGAATCAGATGTGAGTGATCAGGATAAATCACTTGATAAGATGAAAGGAGTAGAAATTCCTATTGAGAATTACATTCTGTGTGATCCTCCTACTCCTGCTGTGCAACAAGTTGCCAAACAAGTGATAGATCCTGTCAAGGAAGTGAAGGAATCTGTGTCTGACGTTAAGGGTAATAATGTGTTGTATACTTTGGTCGGTGATGCTAAAATCTATCCAGACAAATATTTTCCAATTAAAAACGTCAATCCATCCTTGATTGATAAAGTTTTTGAAGATAATACCAGTAAGTTTTTGGGAAAGACAATTCTGGGAGTTGTTGTAACTCAATGTGATCCTATTCCAAAATCTGAAATTAAAAAACAATTTGGAAATAAAAGATTACCGACAAAGCAACAACCTATTGCTTCTAAGGGTAAACAGCAAGAAAAGTGAGCTCAAAAGCCTAAAGTTTCTCAATCAAAGTTTGAAACAAAAGGAGCTCGTTACAAGAAGAAAAACAGTGATGTCAAATTTGTAGCATCAAAGGGTACTGATAAAATTGAGACTTTTGAAAATAAATCAAATACCGATTTTGTCCAACAAGTCAAAAATTTAAAACGTAACAGTCAAAACAACTACACCCAACACACAAATGGGTGTGATGAAAGAGCAAGTACCTCTGGTTCTACAGGTTCGACATCTGTTCGTCAATCATAATCTCCTAAGTTTGTCGACAGGAGAACTTGTTTTAAATGTGGGGAGTTTGGACATATCATCAAAAATTGTACAAATGCTCCCAAAGAAAAATTTGTTGAAAGAACCCCTCCTGAAAAAGGTCACCAACAACGTCGTTATGTTTCACCAAAACAAGATAAGCGAACTGTTAAAGAACAAGAAACAAAACAATGACGTCAAAACGTCAAGGCAGTTGAAAAGGCTTTAAAATCAAAAGTCAAATCTGTTAAAAAGGTACCAAGTTCATTACAACCACCGTTAAAACCAGAAATTTCAAAATCTTTTCATAAAACTCAATATGGCAAACAAAATCAGACTTGGAAACCTAAAACGGGTGAAGGTTCAGGGGGAGGTGATATATTTCAAAATCATCAAGAAATCGAGATCACATTTCGTGATGCTCAGGGACGACCCAAGATCACTAAGGCTTGGGTCCCCATCCTCCACTAATCATTTAATGACATGTGCAGGATGTTCCAGGAGGAACTGTTAATAGTCATTGGATTGTTGACAGTGGAGCATCTAGGCACACGACAGGCGACTTGCGACTTCTTTATGATGTGAAAAACATTAGAGGAGGTTATATCGCATTTGCTGGAGACAAAGGCGGATATATCACTGGAGAAGGAATGATCTCAAATGGTGTTGTGTGTTTCGATAAGATCAATTATGTTCGTCAAATTGATCACAATCTTCTGAGTGTTTCGCAGATCTGCGATAAGAAATTCACCCTGCATTTTGATGATGCCGGTTGTTATGTGCTGAAGCCTGGATTTAAAATTCCAAAAGAATAGATTCTCTTGTCGGCTCCAAGGGTTAATGATCTTTATATCCTTGGTATGAGCCAAGCGATTACGACCTCTGCACAAGTCACATGTTTTGTCTCGAAAGCCACAGAAAAGGAGTCTATATCTTGGCACAGACGAATGGGGCACATTCACTAGAGAAAAATGAACCATTTGGTGAAAAACAATCTTGTGAATGGTGTGCCTGTGAGAAGTTTTCATCTACAAGATGTCTGTGTGTCGTGCCAGAAAGGAAAGCAAACGAAGAAGTCTCACCCGATTAAGAAAGTCAACACTGTTAGCATGCCTCTCGAACGTCTTCATATGGACCTCTTTGGACCTATGAAACACAAGACAACCTTTGGGGATGCTTATTGTCTGGTAGTTACTGATGACTACTCTAGATTTTCTTGGGTATCTTTTATGGCGCACAAGAGTGAAACTCCTGAAATCCTCAAGAATCTTCTTACTTTGCTAGAAAATTTGTACTCGTTGAAAGTGAAGAGGATCCGAAGCGACAATGGAACTGAGTTCAAAAACTGTATAATGGATGAGTTCTCTACTTCAAAGGGCATTCTTCACGAATACAGTTCTCGCTACACTCCACAACAAAAGGGTGTCGCTGAGAGGAAGAATCGAACGATAATAGAAACTGCAAGAACGATGTTGGTAGAGTCGGAGCTTCCTGTTCAGTTCTGGGGGGAGGCTGTGTCCACTGCTTGTTACACTTTAAACAGAGTTCTCACAGTTAAAAGGCATGTCAAGACTTGTTTCGAACTGTTACACAAAAGGAAACCGGATATTTCTCACTTAGAACCTTTTGGCGCTCCATGCACTATGATTGAGCCACACGGAAAGTTTGGCCCCAAAGCTATCGAGGGCTTCTTCCTTGGATATGCTACTCCAGATTTTCGTGTATGGAATTTGGTGACCAAAAAGATTGAGTTATGGAATGAAGTAAAGGTTCAAAGGTATACTAATTCTGTTAGAGCTCCTGGTGATCCTTGGATGTTCGATTATGATGGGCTATTCGACTCCTTTAATCTGCCAACCTTTGACGAAGCATCTGCAGCTGCTCAAATGATACTTGAAAGTGACAACGCGGCTGACTCGCCATTGGTGAGACCAATTATTGTTAACTCTCAAGCCTCTAATTCGATTAACAACACGATTCAAAATGAGGTATTTGAAGATGCTGCTGACTACAATGAGTCATCAGAAGATGATGAATACCATGATGCAAATGAAGGCACTTCAGCTCCAGTTGCTCCTGTTCAAGGTGCTTCTGAAGAAACTCCTCATGTGCAGAATGTAGACACTGCTGAAGGAAATGCATCCACATCCACGACAATGCCTGGCGTGGAGTTGGTTATTGATCTTAATCTTAATAATTTGGGTATTAATACCCGTGTTCCTGATGCTCCTGAAACGAGAATTCATGATACTCATCCATAGCAGAATATTATTGGAGACGTCCAAAGTGGTGTGCAGACGCGTAATCAGCTGAGAAATAACCATAATGCTGGTTTGTATTCAGCTATCAGAGAATCTGGTCTTCAAAATGATTGGTCCTTCGCGTGTTATGTTTCACAAGAAGAACCAAAGTCTTGGAAAGAAGCTCTAAAGCATAATTCTTGGGTGGAAGCCATGCAGGATGAACTGCAACAGTTTCAAAAGCTGGGTGTGTGGAAGCTTGTTGAAAGGCCTGAAAATTACAAGAAAATTGATACACGTTGGGTTTTCAAATGCAAAAAGGACGATCGTGGAGTAGTCATTCGAAACAAGGCGAGATTGGTTGTTCAAGGATTTCGTCAGATCGAAGGCATTGACTACAATGAAGTTTATGCACCGGTTGTACGTCTTGAGGCTATTCGGATCTTTCTAGCTTATGCTTCATTTAAAGGATTCAAAGTCTACCAGATGGACGTGAAAAGTGCTTTCTTACATGGTGTGGTTGAAGAAGAGGTGTACGTTGAACAACCTCCGGGTTTTGAAGATCCTATTCATCCAGATCGGGTTTGGTTGCTCAACAAAGCTCTTTATAGTTTACAACGGGCACCAAGATCTTGGTATGCAACCTTATCTAACTATCTATTGGAGAATGGTTTTCGGCGAGGTCTTATTGATTGCACTCTCTTCATCAAAGAACAGGATGGAGATCTTCTGTTGGCGCAGGTATACGTTGATGATATAATATTTTATTCAACTAATGATTCTTTGTGCAGGCAATTCAAGCGTGTGATGCAAGAAAAATTCAAGATGAGCGCAATGGGGGAAATAAATTTCTTCTTGGGCCTACAAGTTCAACAAACAGAGTCTGGGATATTCATCCATCAGACTAAATATGTTGGTGATATCTTGAGCCGGTACCAGATGTCTGATGCAACGCCCATTGGTACCCCACTTCCGCAGAATCACGGGATTACTCCGGATCTGAAGGGTGAAAGCATTAACTCTTCATACTATCGCGCAATGATCGGATCTCTAATGTATCTCACAGCCTCGAGGCCCGACATCATGTATCCTACGTGCCTGCTCTCAAGATATCAAGCCAACCCGAAGGCCTCGCATCTGGGAGCTGTTAAAAGGATTTTCCGCTATTTGAAGGGTTACCCGGACACCGGTCTCTGGTACCCTACGGATGATAGCTTCGACTTGATCGCGTTCAGTGATTCTGATTTTGGTGGCTGCAAAATCGACGGCAAATCAACAACAGCTGGATGTCAATTTTTAGGAAATCGCCTGGTCACATGGCAGTGCAAGAAGCAAACCTGTGTTGCTACATCAACTTGTGAAGCTGAATACATTGCTGCCTCTAATTGTTGCTCCCAAGTTTTGTGGATCCAATAACAAATGCGCGACTACGGTTTTGAATTCCTATCTACTCCTATTTTTGTTGATAACAATGCTGCCTTACAGATCACTATAAATCCTGTGCAGCATTCCAAGACCAAACACATCGAAATTAAATATCACTTCATACGTGATTGTTTTGACAAAAGACTCATCGATGTTGTTAAAGTCCACACCGATCACCAACGTGCCGACCTGTTCACTAAAGCTTTTGATAAATCACGTTTTGATTATCTTCTTTTGGTCAATGGCATTAAGGTGATACCCGAGTAAAACTTCTTTAGCTAATCGTTTTTATAAATATTTTCTTTAAAAACTCTAAAAATACAAAAATATTTTCGT
The DNA here is from genome assembly GCA_030545235.1 of Helianthus tuberosus. Lineage (NCBI taxonomy): Eukaryota > Viridiplantae > Streptophyta > Magnoliopsida > Asterales > Asteraceae > Helianthus > Helianthus tuberosus. The sequence continues at coordinate 2,303,490 of CM060390.1, forward strand.
TTTCGTAACCTTTTCGCATTTTAGGGGGAGAAAATTCAAGAAAATACAAAAACATTTGAAAAAGTCAAAAATCCAAAAAGATATCTTTATTTTCTGTCCTTACGTTTGAAAAATTCAAAAAAAAAAAGAAAAAAGAAAAGCAAAATTCAAAAAAATTAGAAAATAAAAAATGAGTTTCTTGGATAAAGGAAAATGATGATATTCAGTGGTGTGGTCGGTCAACATGTTCAAAATGTAAAACAAAAAAAATTGAGAAATGATAAGTATCTCTACTATTGATGTATCGGTAGGCTCACAATCAGATTAAAATGTGCAGGATGATATAAACCTAACAGACTTCAAGTCAGGTGGGAACCATTCATTGGCATATGGTCTTGGTACCGAAATTTCGTTTGATTGATTGCCGAGGTTCTGAGATATACAGTCTTTATGCTGTCTTATCATCTGGGTATCATGGTTGTATATTTTACAGAAAAATAACGGAGACGAAGTCTAGATTTTCCATGATACTATACATACGTGTACATATTGCATTCGACCTCAATAAGTGATCAACAATCGCATGTCCAAACAAAATAAGTGATAAAATATCACATTTGTACTGACCTGTTCACGGACTTGCTCCTGTGCCCTCATGCATATGAAAATCTAGTTCCTCATCAATAAGTGATTCTATCACATAGGGCTTGTTTTCAATAAAAAATAAGTGAGTTTCTCACATCTTTTATACGTTCAAACAGATGATAAGCGGTATACTCACCGGTAAGATGAACTCTCGCGCATACCTTGATACGGGAATGTGTCGTGAGTGGATGGACACCGACTTGTAAGTATAACCCTTACCGTAAATATCATCTCCTAATTATGATTACATCTAATTAGTTTGAGGTTATTTAGACAACAATACCGATAATCGTGGTAGTATGCTTATCCAAAGCTTTAAATCGAAACAAAAACCATGTTGACAAAGACCGTAAGCTGGTATGATTCTTTTTCCTTGAAACTCACAAAAAGTTTGACTTTGTACAGTCGTTTACTGCTTTTTATTGCTTCTCGTTAGTTTACCGCACTTTAAATTATGTTCTAGTGTAATTTGTAAAGTTCATTTTTGATTAGCCGAAGTTGTAACTTGGAGTTTTCTGCCGAAAGCCTGAAACCAACTTCATAAAATGTCTTTTGCATTTGGTAAACTTGATCACAAGGGAAAATCTGATAAAATCAGTAAAATCTGTTCAAAGTGTGCAAATTTCATGACTTGATAATTTTGGGTAAAAAGGTTTCACGAAAAAAACCTAAGGTCCACGAAATACCTAAAAGTCAACGAAAAACCAGTTCAGGTCAACCTATTTCTGTCTTGGTCAAAATCAAACTTGTTTACGACGAAATACCATTTTTCGTCGAGGTTACGACGAAACACCCTTGGGCCTTATGAACTTTTGTCATGGGCTTACTGTGCAAGCCCATCATCGTTTTTTGTCGAGCCAAACATGTTTTTCATCGAAGCTGGTTTTCCGTTGAGGGGCTGGGTATATAAAGGGGACCCAGTGCTTTTTCAACATCATGTTTTCAAAAGCACTACCCTGGTCACCTTCTTCCACACTCAAACCCCCATACCCTTCTTTCACCGACTCAAAAACCTTTGTTTCTCTCAAAAATTTTCATCAAATCAAGGTATTCAAAGTGGTTATTTTAATGTTTCGAATCATAAGGAACTCTGTGTTTTACTCGGAACTGTTTGACAAACCCTCGGACCCGTATTGTTTGATTTCTTCATATTGTTTTCTGTTGTTTCTCTTTGTTTTTCATGAAATCTGATAAACATAGGACTTGTATGAAGATTTGTACATTGTTTGGGTTTATGGTTTTGGGTACTAAAACAAGGGATGTTTGTTGATTCTGTTTAAACGGGTTTTGGGTGTATATTTTCGGTCGAACTTGTGTCGATTTCAATTCTGGTTTGTTTTCCTCATGTTTGGGTTTAAAGAAAGTGGTCATTGCGTGTGTTTTACTGAATCCGTCATCGATTTAACTTCAATCGGCGAAAAACCAGTTGTTTCAAAAAACCCCCAAATCTCTGCATCAAAAAACCCTAACTGTCGACGAAATACCTTTGTCGATGAAATACGTCTTTCATCATACTGCCTGCGACGAAATACCTTTTTAACAATGGAGTATTTTTCGTCGAGAGCCTGTCGACGAAAAACCAGTGGTCAAAGGTCAATGTTGACTTTGTTTGACCAAGGGTTTTTCGCCATGAAAGGATGTTTTTCGTCACAATGATGGTCTTTCGTCGTCCAACACTTAGAAAATTTTCCAGTTTGTGTGTCTTTCACAGAAGAAGTGTATATGCATGATAACTGTCCACTTCATACTTTAACATGTATGCACATATGTCCATTGCACCTAATATGACATTATAACTTATTGCGGAAGTTTTCGAATACAGAATGGCACCAAAAGAGAAGAAACGAAAGCCCGCGACCAAGAAAACCGACAAACCGGAAGAACAAGTTATGTCAGAAAAGCATCACAACATGGTTGTATATCTTGATCCTGAAGGGAAGTTAACAGAACTGAAGGAGATCACTCAATGGTTAAGGGAATCTCGGATAAACAAGGCCGTTACTTTCTCAACACTGGTTTATAAGTCGCTCATCAAAGATTTCTGGAATTTTGCAAGTGTTATTGAAGTTGATGGAACTGAGCTTATACAAGGGCAAGTTAACGAAGTGAATGTGAATGTCTCTCCGGATATCTTAAACACCATACTGGAACTTCAAGATGATTCGAATGCACCGTATTCTTATCCAATCATGTGCACTCACGGTTGTTTGCTAAGGATGAAGTGTACCGGTGATATTTTTAGCAGTCAGATCAACAAAGGAGATTTGCCAATGCGCTACAAGTTTCTACTACATGTTCTCATTCAATGTATCAGCAATAGACGAGCTGGCTATGATATGGCAGGCAATGATCTTGTGGGACTCATGGTGGCTTTAGTGCTGAATAAGCCGTTTAGCATCTCGAAGTACATTTACGCCAACATGAAAGAAAATATGAAAAGAACCGGTGGTCGTACAACTGGGAGTAAGTTCTGGATGTATCCTCGATTTCTGCAAATGATCATGAATATCCAGCATCCTAATCTTCCAAAAGCCGATGATGACATCTTGAAGATCGATACGATGATAGAGCATTCACTGAAGATATTTAGGGGCATTGCAATGAAGAGATACACAGAAAGCAAGCTGCCAAGAAAGTGAATCGGTGATCTTGGTAAGACAGACTACATCGCTCCAGAAAACGACAAATGGCGTCACAATGATAGCCAATCTGACGATGAGGAGCCAAAGTTGAAGAAAATGATGGAAGACAAATTTGGACGAAAGGATTCAAATTCTTCCGAAAGTGACGATGATGGTGATGATGAAGGTGGTGATGGTGGAGATACTGGTGCTGTTGGTGCATCTACTGTTGGTGCATCTACTGCTGGTACAGCTGGTGATACTTCAGCTGGAGATGATGAAGAAGATACAGAATCGGATGATAATGTACCTGAGCCTGGGTACGAGTTCTATCTCGATGAACGTGGTGTGAGGAAGGTAAGGAAGATTAGACAAGAGGATGCTGATGACTACGTTCCTTCGGATACGGAAGCTGAACGTTTGAAGAAAAAGCAAACGGTTGCCCGTCGAAAGAAAAAGGCAAGGAAGTACATTGGTTCTTCATCTGCGGAGCAGTCCGTTCCACAGCAAGAGCCTACTCAAGAGGTAGAAATGAATCCAAACCTTGGATTCACGGCCGATGAAGCTACTGCTATGGTGTCGTCTCCTCCAAGATCCTCCGAACCAACTCCTGTAGTGTCTTCAGATCTTGAAACTCCTACAGTTACACCTCAAGAACCAGCACGCTCAATAGCATCAACCATTCGGGCAACTACATCTCAGCAGACATCAGAGCGCAGACAAAGTAGATTCTCTCAGATGCAGCAAGATGAAAAGATAGATTTCCTGTTTTCTCAATTGCAAGCTGCTGCAGGTCATATTAATAGGCAATCGGAGTTCATGAATATTACAAGAAGCGATGTGATCAAACAACGGTTGGAGATAAACACGTTGAATTCTACTGTTGAGCGTCAACAAGCTGAGATTGCATGTTAACAAGCAGAGATTGAGAAACTAAAAGCTGAGAATGCACGCTTGAAGACTGCTGACGAAGAAAGAGAACGTCAATTGCAACAAATGCGAGCTGCAGATAATGCTCTTGGTATTGACATGAACCGCTTGAAAGAAAGAAGCACCGAGGTTCATAGGTTGGCCGAAGCTCTTAAAGAAAAGCACGATGACATGAAAGAGTGGTACCACATTCGCAATAACAAGTTAACAGATGGGGTAAAGAGAATCACTTATGGCTTTGAGTTTGTAAGAAAGCGTGTCAACATTCTGTGGGGTGACCGATGCAAGCAACAAGAAGTCTTGAAGAAAAGGGATCATGATTCTGAAGATCCGGGTAACCCTGACCCCTCTGCCACATCTGAGCAACCGCCAGCCACTGCATCTACTGAAATTGTTGTATTCAAGCCATCGCAGATTGAATCGGCACAAGGAACCTCTGGTGGATCCGTAGAAGAAGTCCAACAATTGGAAAGCAGTTCTTACATTGAAAGCTCTATGGCTGGTACATCCTCTGTCCCTAGGACTGTTGACTTTGCTTTACAGGCTTTACATCCGGTGACTGGAGAAGTTCTTGAAGATGGAGAGTTTGTTGCGGATCTTTCACATGAGCAGTTACTTGCTCTGAATGAGATGAAAGAAGTTGATGATGCTGAAATTGATGATATTCCGAGTGAACCAGAAACAGCGAATTTAGAAAATGTGGAAGAGATAGTCTTTGAAGGAAATGATAAGAAGTCCTCCTATGTGCGAAAAGACGGGACTGAGTTCGCTCCTTTTAATGAAGAATGGTTGAAAGAGAACATGGACGTCATCGATGAACAACTGAAAAATCGAGATACTTCTGATAATGCCTCAGATGCGTTCACAGAGTGCGAAAGCAGTTTCTATCCAAAGTTTCCAAGCCTTTGCAAGCGGAAGTTCAAGTTGACTACCTGAAGTACGAGAAAGAGAACTTGCATGGAAAGATTCTTTGCTGGATGTTTGTGAAGGAAATCCACTGCATGGCCATCAAGCGCGAATACGGTATTCAATATTTCAGGTCGCAGCTGAGCATTTTGTCCTTACCATTTTATGACGTTGCAGCTTTAACAAAGCTTCAGCTCATTAATCGCTCAAACTTCGAAGGAGCAACGTTGTTTGCACGAAAGATAAAGATGAACAAGTGGACAGGCTGGAAAGACGAGTTGTACAAGCCACAATTTCCTATCTATCAGCAAATCAAGTTCACCTTGGATCCATCGACCAACATGGTGCGATATAAGCTTGTTTATCAGCCGGCGAAGGTTATGGACAAGATCCCTTTAATGCCAATGAAACATAACTTTTTAGAAGACATGGCTTTATGGTATTACAATTCGGATTCCCAAAGGCAGTTATTGTGTTTAAGGGTGATCAAGAAAACTTCCGGATGCTAGATCCGATGTGGATTGTGAACATGTCTGCGGCCGACATCAACAAGTTGTACTGACATGATATTTTTTACGAAGACAAGGACGCGCATCAAGCATTGCGATTTCAGCGTGCCGCTTTCTTTTGCTACTATCGTGGAATCCATGCTGGCAGTTCCTGGTCCGGGAAACACTGAAGATTGAAGACCGAAGACCAAGTTACAGACAAGGAGGAGTTTGTTGATGCATATTTTGTGTCTGTAACTTGTTCTTGTTTAGCGTTGTATTACGGTCTTTATTTATCGAGTAAGTATTCGTCAATCGACCAAGTCGGATATCCGACAGTTTGTCAATTTGGTATGTAATGTTTAAAACTGATGCATGTTGCATATTGAGTAGTAGTTTATGTTTGTGTTTGTTTACATGGATCTGCTGCAAACTGTCAAACAGTTTGCAGCTGTTTCGTTTTTGCAGCCCTCGATGAAATACCCATGTTTCGTTGTACAAGTGTATGACAAAAAACCTCTTGATTCGTCATACTATATTTCGTCATGAACAGTGACGAAAAACCTGGTCTTTCGTCGACCATGGTTTTTCGTCAGGCCCATTATGTGTTTTGTCGACATTGGGCTGGGCTGCCTATATAAACCACACTTGGTTTCCGTGTGAAACTATGAGAGCATTCATACTGTGAGGTTTACATTCAAGCATTGTGTGTATGTGTTTGATGTTTGTTCTCATCCGTTTAATCAATAGACTGTGAATCTTTGGTTACATCGTGTTCTTGCTATTTCTGTGTTTGGTTTGCATCGTCACGGGGATTCCGCACTCGTGACCGTGTTTGTTATAAACAAGGATTTGATTTTGTGATCGATCCTCCGAAAACGGACCTACAACCCTGTGTCGATCAGTAGGTGTTTAAAGAAACTGCGACACCTTATTGACCGCATAAGCAATCTCTGGTCGTGTAAGCACAAGATACTGTAGTGCACCAACAGTGCTCCGATACATAGTTGGGTCAGATAAAGGATCACCAGTATGTCGACAAAGCTGTCTACCAGAAGAGGTAGGAGTAGATAAGGGTAGACAATCAGTAAGACTAGTGCGTTGTAGCAAATCTAGTAAGTAGCCCTGCTGAGATAAGTGTAAAACATCCTCAGAAAATGTGGCTCGAATACCCAGAAAATATGACAACTATCCCAAATCCTTGAGCGCAAACTGAGAATGTAAGCGCCCAATCAAGCCAGTAACAAAATCAGAAGAGCTCTCGGTAAAAATGATGTCATCAACGTAGACCAAGACATAACAGAGCATCGAATCCCGACTGTAAACAAAGAGAGATACATCTGAAAGACACTGGGTAAAACCACCAGCAAGCAGAACGGTGCATAGCTTGGAAAACCTAGCTCTATGAGCCTGCTTTAGGCCATAAAGAGCCTTCTGCAGACGATAAACATAATGTGGTCTAGATCAATCAACAAATCCCAGGGGCTGGGTCATATACATAGTCTCAGAAAGATCCCCATGTAAGAACGCATTGTGACATCAACCTGACGAATAGACCACCCTCGAGAGAAACGACTGAAAGAAGTAGACGAATAGTAGTAGGTTTGACCACATGACTAAAAGTCTCAGTGTAGTCAATACCCTCAGTCTGATGAAAGCCCTTGGCAACAAGCCGGGCTTTATAACGACTCACAGATCCATCAGGATTATGTTTAATCCTGTGAACCCACTTACAACCAACAATGTTGGCATTAGTGGGAGCCTGAACGCCATGTCTAGTTGGCATGAAGCGCAGCAATCTCAGCATGCATCACATCCCGCCAAATAGAATACTGCTGATCCTATCGAAATGTGGAAGGCTCAGTGGTGGGAGCAGTAGAGACATGAAGAAGAACGTGATCAGGAAAATGACGTGGCTATCGTGTAACCATTGGGTGAGTCGAAACAAGAGGATGAGGAGGAGAAGGAGAAGGAGAAGGAGAAGGAGAAGGAGGAGGAGGAGGAGAAAAAGTAGGTGAAGAAATATCAAGAGAGGAAATAACATGAGAAGATGAGGAAGGAATAATAGGAGTAGATGAAGAAGAAACAGAAGTCGGAAGCGAATGAGGAGGAATGAAGAAAGGAATAGAATCTGAAGAAGCTGTGAGAGTAGTAGAACTCCCTGAATGTCAAAAATCGACTCATGGAATCGAACATTTAGAGAAGCATACGTACAGGACGTATGAGGATCATAACAGAGATAACTGAGATGAGATGGAGCATAGCCAACAAAGATACAAGGAGTAGACTTGGGTGAAAGTTTATCCGCTCGAGTATCACCTAGAAACGGATAGCACAAACACCTAAAGGTACGAAAAAGAGAGTAATCAGGACGAGATCCAAATAGAATCTCGTAAGGAGATGAGTAATGAAGAACTGGTGATGGTAACCGGTTAATAAGGAAGGCAGCAACAACATATGCATCATACCAGAATTTCTTTGGTAACCGAGCATGAAACAATAAAGCTCGAGCTACCTTAGAAAGATGGCGGTTTTTCTGCTTAGCAACCCCATTCTGTTGGGGAGTATATGGTCATGAAATACGATAAGCAATGCCAGAATCTGAAAGAAAACGAGCCATAGAACCATGAATGAGCTCAGGAGCACCATCGCACTGAAGATGTTTGATGGTACATGAGAAGAGGTTCTCAACTAGCGTTTTGAAATGTCGAAAGCAATCAACTGCTTGAGAACAACAAGTCAACGGATACATCCATGTAAATCGACTACAATCATCAATGAATGTAATTAAATATCGGTATCCATCTCTAGACATAACAGGCGAGGGATCCAAAATGTCAAAATGTATAATATGCAAAGGTCACGTAGAATGGGATACAACAGATATAAAAGGCAATCTACTTGATTTTGAAACACTACAAGCAGTACAATGTGTGTGTGTGTTGGGTTTTGTTTGTAAAATGTAAAAACGAACGTCTAGACAAAACATCATCAGACGGATGACCCAATCGGGAATGCCAAGTCTCACGAGAAATAGAAGTGAAAGCAGCAAGTGAATATAGCTGATGTGTACTTGGTGTGCATTCGGTGAGATATATTTTTATTGATATTTTAAGCCCATTTTACACATTAGTCAAGTTTTAAATTTATAAAACACGATATTCTACTAACACTAAACACACACTTGGGTAAGTGCACCCATCGTGAGCGTAGTATAGCGTTGGTAAGATACCGAGGTCGTCCAAGGACACAAGAGCTTTTAGTACCGGTTTATCCTCAACGTCTAATCAAGCTAAATTTTTTGGGAAAAAGGTTTTAAACATGAAAAATAAAACTAAAAATGCAGGAATAAAAATAAAAAAACAGATAGACAAGATGAATCACTTGGATCCGACTCGCCTTTTAAGTATCCTTTGATGATTTTTGCACTTTCGGACTTTTTAAGAGATTATGTTAGTTATAGTAGTAGGCCCCTCTTTTGAAGATGACGTTACCCTCAACCCAGTGGTTTGAGTCAGCAAGGATACAATCCCAAAGTGTCCGAATATTGAAAGATAATTAATTAAGTTATTAATGCGAAAAGTGGTAGGCCCCTCTTTTGAAGGTGACGTTACCCTCGGCTAAGTGGTTTGAGTCAGCAGGGATACAATCCCAAGTAGCCGGTTTAATGTATTAATAGTAGTTTACATATGAGGGGATCAAGCCATTCGCACCCCCGCCATCCAATACCAGTTGGTATTGAAGGAGGTCCTAGTAAGCTTGACCCAGGTCCTTGCAGGATCTATACACTGAACAAGGCAAGAACCTTACTAAACCATTCCCTTAACCCCCAACCAGGTAGCCAACATACCTCTATATAGACCGTAGAGATATAAATGGTGTAAATCTTTTACTTTATATAGACAGTAAAGTAATGCCAAGACACCACAGACAAATGATAAAGAAAATTCACCTTCAACATAAGAAACTAGTTATTAAAGTCATTAATACAAAACCAAATAAAAAGTGCCGAAAAATTAAAGATCAAAAGTAATACATAAAAGACTTGTCTTTACCAAGTGATGTAAGAGACTTAGCCAAACATGGCCTTTAATTGACAAGAACTCTTACGATCAATCTTGGATCCTGAGACTACTACACACTCTAAAGGTGGATGATGGATGATGGTGGTGGGTGTTGGTGGTGTAGTGGTGGCAAAGTGGGAGAGTAGTGGTTTAGCAAGGGATGCCTTTGAAGTGAGCCAAGCACCCCTATTTATAGCCTGAACAGAACCCCGCCACGTTCCCGTGTCCGCTGGGCATGCCCCCATGGCCATCCTTTTCTCTTCCTTCATTAATTGCATTTGTCAGCATAGGGCTCCACACGGCCCGTGTTCGCTGGGCACAACCCCGTGGGCAGAAGCGTATCTGTACTACCAAGAGTTTGCAAGATTCTGCGTATCTTTGGGTTGATCAAGCCCCGTGCTGAGCTGGGCATGCCCCCGTGGTGGGCGTAGAAGCTTCCAAAGCTTTGTCCTTTCTACAGACACCTGACCACGCCCCCATGTCCAGTGGGCACGGCCCGTGGTTAGTCTTCCGTTTCTTGTTTTTGCTTTTGGGGATGCTATCGAGGGGTCGGGCATGTCACGTTTATTACTTTTCTTTGTATCTATGTTGGTTTTTGCTGCATATTTGTTCCTTTTGCTCGTTTAAGCTCATTTGGTCCTATAAATTCAAAAGGAGGACAAAAACACACTTTTTCCAACATTTGTACTAAAAAGGGTTAGTTTTATGCTTCATTTGATGTAATTTATATGTTTCATTTTGCACACATCAGTACTACCACGTGTGTGATGGAGGAGCTGTCCATCCAGAGTCTGAATACACAGACCAAGATGAGAGAAAACAACAGCTATCGGATGATCAATCACTAACTGTGTGATTGATAAAAGGTTCTTGGCTAAGCCAGGAACCACAAGTACATGTCTAAGTGTAAGACTACGATTAGATAAATGAAGTAAAGCGGCGCCAATATGAGAGATAGTAAGAGACATACCATTGCTAACAACAACCTTCTCAGAGCCTGAATACGGAACCATGTCAAAAACTAGAGAAAAATCGGCAGTCATGTGAGCAGTGGCACCAGAGTCGGGAGCCCACGAATCAATACACACACAAACATCAGATAGGTCAGCTGCTAGCCCAAAATGTGGTGAAGACTGATGACTAGCCCATGTGGGAAAATATTGAGGCCCAAATCTGGATGATGTAGTGATGTGAGGCCCAAAATATAATATGAAGGAATTAAACTCTTCTGATTCAGTACACTGTGTACCAATACGCTGACCATCACATGTATCACGATGCTCCCCCACTAGCGACGATTCGAAATCAGCATCTTGATTGAAAACCTCTAGCGATGGCGTGTGAAAGACCTCAGGCGACGGCGCGTGTGATGCTAAACCAGAACCGCCGCTGGCTAAAGAAACCCTAGATCCAATTATTTCAAAATCAGTATTCAATTCCAATTGATTTTGTTGATAAATGAAATCTTCAATTCTTTTCCAAAGATCTGATGCAAATTGTGCTTCTTGTGCAAGATCAAACAGAAAGACAGATTTGCCATTATAAACGCAGAAACAGAGTCATCAGATCTTTTCCATATTTCCCATGCTTCAAAGTCAGCTGGTGGTGGAGTTTTTTTCTTGATTAAGAAACTGTAAAAGACCAGTAGTTTTAAGAACGGAAAGAATTTGATGTCGCCAGTTCAAAAAATTATCTTTATTAAGCTTGATTGTCATGAAATTCATGATATTCGGTGTTTCATCACTTGTAAATGATGTTTTTGCCATGATTAGTGAGGAAACAATCTTCAGTTTAAACAGGTAAACAAAAGTCTATTGTTGAAAATTTATGTTCAGAGATAATGAACAACATCAACTCAGATAATCAGAGAAGAAAGGTTTTGGCCGGAAAGTTGGTCGAAGATGTAACAGAATCGGTTGTGATGCTCTGATACCATATAGAATCAGGTATGAGCTCTCACAAAGATAAATCTTTCATATCACAACATCTAATATAATGCATAGCCTCCTCTATATATAGACAATGAGGGAAGCTGAACAATAAACTATAACAACTGTCAATAACCAACTCAACATACTAACTAACAACTAACTGCATATACACACTAATAAATTGACCAAATTTTCTTACGTAATAATATTTTTTTTAATGGCAAATGTTTCATCTACTTTATACCAATTATTGTAAATTACACCCTTTACTTAGGATTGAACCTAGAATCTTCCCTCTAAAAAACATGCGTATCTACCAAATGAACTAGCCCACATTAATAAATAATATTATTTAACTCTTATTCTACTTTGGAAAATCTGAAATGTGAACTAAATACTAACATGATACTTTAAAGTATATCTTAATTTCTTTTAATGTAATTCTAAATTAGGTTTTTGCGGGGTTAACAGTAATACTCTAAATTAAAGTTAAGCCTAGCAAGAGGGAACACGGAAAATCACATTAATTGGAGGAGTTCAAGGTAGTGGTGGGCATGGATCGGTTAATCCAATACTATGCAGAAATTCAGTGCGAGAGCAAGGTTATTCATGTATTGTCACCAAGTGGAAAACGGACAAGCATACACGAGGATAAGAAAGTTGAAACGAAGCTTTGTACTATAGTTAAAGCCTTAAAGTATGTTAACAATGGAGGCAAGGCGTTTCTGGCCTATGCTGTGGATACCATCCAAGGTATGCTGAAAGTGGAAGATATAAAGATAGTATGAGAATATCCGGATGTGTTCCCGGATGAACTACCCCCCCCCCAACGTGAAGTGGAATTTTGAATTGAACTAATCCCTGGTGCTAAGTCAGTGGCTAAAACACCTTATCTATTGGCCCCCACTAAGATGCGAGAGTTGATGACGCAATTGTAAGAATTGCTCAACAAGGGTTTTAGACACCCTAATGTGTCACCTTGGGGAGCACCCATCCTATTTGTGAAAAAGAAGGATGGACTAGATACGTATGTGCATCGACTATCGAGAATTAAATAAATTAATAGTGAAGAACCATTATCCCTTGCCTATGATTGATGATTTATTCGATCAATTACAGGGGGCAAGTTGCTTCTCAAAGATTGACTTGCGATCCAGTTATCACTAATTGCGAGTAGGAGAAGAGGACGTGGCCAAAACCGCTTTTAGAACTCTTTATGGACATTACGATTTTTAGTAATGTCCTTCAAGTTGACCAACGCCCCAGCCGCGTTGATGAATTTAATGAATCGGTGTGTTGAACCATGTTGGACAAGTTTGTGATAGTGTTTATAGATGATATTCTAGTGTACTCCCGAAGTGAGTCTGTGCATGTCCATCATCTGCGTGAAGTTCTTGATACCCTCTATAAGGAAAAATTGTATGCAAAGTTCTCTAAATGTGTCATCCGGCTTAGGGAGATATAATTTTTGGGTCACATGATCAATGAGGATGGCATTTTAGTAGATCCATTCAAAGTAGAAGTCGTGATGAAGTGGGTTCCCCCTAAGAACCCGAGTAAAGTGAGAAGCTTTTTAGGCTTAGCCGGCTACAATAGAAGGTTTATACATAATTTTTCTAAATTGGTCCTAAATTGGGAAAAGATCAAGAAGAAGAAGCATGTCAAATATTGAAAGAAAGATTGACGAGTTCTCTAATATTATCATTACTGGATGGAACAGACGACTTGGTAGTGTACACGAATGTTTCGCATCAAGGGTTGGGGTGTGTCTTGATGCAAAAAGGTAAAGTCATTGCCTATGCTTCAAGACAACTTAAACCCAATGATGGTAATTACTCGACTCATGACTTGGAATTGGCGGAAATAGTATGCGCCTTAAAATATGGAGGCATTAATTGTATGGGATGAAGTGTACTATTTACTCGGATCACAAGAGCCTCAAGTACTTTTTCAAACAGAAAGATCTTAACATGAGGCAACACAGGTGGTTAAAGTTAATTAAAGATTATGATTGTGACATTCTTTACCAACTGGGTAAAACTAATGTTGAGGCGGATGCCTTGAGTCAAAAGGACTACCCAAATCCAATTCAAGTGAAGTCCATGAGGATAGTGGTTATGTGATGTTGCGTGTGTTACGATAACAAAGAGCAAAACACGTTGATTCTGCGAATACCCGTGTTGATTTTCCCCAAGCCCCCAAAATTTAACCCAAAGGGCACATAATTTGAAGTGAAAATTGAGTAATTTCAAAACTTAAGTTTGATATTTCAACTTACAAGAGAAACATATAAATAATGACATAAATTCGAAATGGGCCACAAAAAGGCCATGGGCCAAACACAAACCCAAAAACAAAATGCCCAAAACACTGAAAAAAACATAAAAAGGTAAATAACTAATAGAAATAAGTGTTTTCTGGCCCAGACGATGACCCAAACCGCCGTAGGTGTTTGTAGCAAGATAGAGCTCATTCTCACGATCGTTTTGCCTGGTCGCACGCCCAAAACGGACCCCCATAGCCCAAGTTAGAGCCATTTTAGTGAAGTCCCTTTTGTCACACCATCTTGGGCCTCCAAATACAAGATAGCCCGCTCCTCCACACTTGGACCCGTATCATTATGCCTCGCCGTCTTGAGAAATACGGGAAGCACAAGTTTAATTATTGAATGCAGAAGATCCAAAGAAAGAAAGGATAAAAGGAATTGTGGACAAGTTGGAAGAAAATGCAAATGGAATCAAGACAAGGAATAACTGAATCTGGATACCTTGGTTTTGTGATGTGGAAGTCCTGTTACTCGAGGAAGCTCATAAGTCCTGGTACCCAGTCCACCCGGGAGCGAAAAATATGTACCGAGACTTAAAAAAGAACTATCGGTGGCATGGAATGAAACGTGACATTGTTAAGTATGTGGCGAAATGTATGACATGCTCACAAGTGAAAGTTGAGCATCAAAAGTCATACGGGAAGTTACAACCTTTAGAAATACCTTGGAAGTGGGAGAATATAACAATGGATCTTATAACCAAGCTTCCCAAAACAAAGAGAGGGGGTGACGCAATATGGACAGTAGTTGATCGCCTCACTGAGAGCGCCCATTTCTTGCCCATTCTGGAAACTTACCCCTCGGAATCGAAATTTATGTAAGCGAGATAATATCTTGTCATGGGGTACCCGTATCTATCATATCAGATCAGGTCACCAGATTTACCTCCCGGTATTAGAGGAAGTTCCAAGAAGAAATGGGAACCAAGTTGCAAATAAGCACCGCGTATCACCCCCAAACGGATGGCCAAATTGAAAGAACCATTCGAATACTTGTAGACATGCTAACAGTGTGTGTTTTAGATTTTGGGGAAACTGGGATGATCGTTTGCCCTTGGTGGAATTTCGTACAAAATAGCAATCATAATAGCATTCAAATAGTTCTGTATGAGAGGAAATGCATAATCCGCGTATGTTGGGGAAATGTGGGACAAAAGGAAATTGCGCCTAAGGATGTGGCGGCGAAAACTAATGAAAAGATTGACCTTTTCTGAGCTAGGTTGAAAGCAGCTCAAGACTGACAGAAGAAATATGAGGACCAAAGAAGACGACCCATTGAATTCCATGTGTGTAACACCTCGTAAAATCGTGTCCAATGATGTGTTGACACGTGTAATAAACCCTAATAAAGTCAAACGTTGACTATGAGGGACTAATTTCGTCAAAATCGAAAACCTTGATTATAAAAGGACTGAAAGTATCAACACGCTTAAACTAAGCCTCTGAGTGACCTTATACGGTGTCCGTATTCTCAAATGAGCCACTTGTTAGACGAAAGGAGCCGTTTGCGTAATTATGTGAAAGTTTGCACGCCGAAGGGTTAAAAGTGTCAACATGTAAATTCTTACCTCTGAGTGACCTTTTAACAAACCGAGAACTTCATAATGTTTGATCATATTCTCGGGAATGCCTAATATCGGCCATTCAAGGCTTTTATGCCAATAAGTGAAGTTATGCGCAAGTTTGCGAGTTAAAGGGGTTAAAAGCGTCAACATGTTTAATTATACATCTGAATGACCTTTTAACGAACCCGAAGCATTATGATGTGCAATCATACTCTCGAGAATGCTTAATATGGGCTACATAGGGCTTTAATGCTATTAAATGATGATACGCGCAAGTTTGAGCGTTAAAGGGACCAAAAGCATCAACAAGCGAAACTACGATTTCGAGTGACCTTTTAAAAGAACGAGGAACTCCGTAATGCTCGGTCACATTCTTGGGAATCCCTATTATGGGCTTTGTAAGACCTTGACGTCGTAAACGATGTTACGCACCACTTTATGGGTTAAAAGGACTAAACGCGTCAACGGGTGAAACTAAGCGTTTGAGACATCTTTTGAACGAATCAGGAACTCCATTATGGTCAGTCAAACTCCCGGGTGTGCTGAAGATTGGCCACTAACACTTTCACACCTCATAACGAAGATATACGTGAAATTAGAAAATTATGTGCCAATTATGTCGTTTCAGAAAGTTTAAAGCATGCATAATAGAGTTCAGGGACTGATCTGGTCATGTTTGGAAATCTAGAAATGGATTAAAAAGCTGCAGGGAATGATCTGGTCATGTTTGGAAATCTAGAAATGGATTAAAAAGCTGCAGGGACTGATTTGGTCAATTATGAAAGTTAAAAAGGCATTTAGAAAGCACAGGGACCAAAACAGCCAACTACCAAAGTTATTGCTGGGCTGGCAACGCTCGCGGGCCGCGTAATATTGGGCCTGGGGTGTTCGCGGGCCGCCAGAGCCCACATATGCGGCCTATTATTTTTTTATTTGTTTTTGCTTGCTCTCCACTCCAAACCAATCCTAAACCATGTTAAACGAATCAAGGGGCCATTAGATGGTTTTTAACAGCTGGAATTACACCTGTTGTGATCTTAAGGACCCCAAAAACACTTGTCAATCATCCATGAAATTCTCAAACACTATAAATAGGTGTTCTTCCATTCATTCCAACTTGCACCTTTCTCATTCTATTTCACTTTGGAGACTTCTGACTTAAAGAGGACTCCACCTCAGTTTAAAGATCAAGCTAGGACCCTTTGTAAGTGGTCTTAGCCACTAGTTTATGTTTTATAGGCTTTTAAGCCAAAAGTCAAGCGTTATCGTAATAACGCTTTGACTTTTAGTTAGACCATGAACGGTCAAGCCATTGTTCGCAACGAACATGGCTACGTGATCGTAATTAGGTATGTGTTAATCCTTCAAAAGGGCACCTCCTAATTATCACGTTTACTTAGTTAATTGTCGGGTCAAAGTAACTAGTCAAAAAGTCAAACTAGTCAGATTTTCATAAAATAATTAAAACTGCTAATATAGAAGTCATGAACCATATTTTATCACTTAAATAACTTGGTAAATATTATTAGAACATGTCTAAGCATGTTCAACCCGACAATTCTGAGTATAGGATCGGTTCATAACCGAAAGTCGCAAAAGCTTGACTTTTGCTTTGACTTTCAGTTCTTACCCGATTAAGCTTAAATCCTTTATGTTTTAAGCTTCCATTAGGACCATATTATGTTGTAGTATAACCCTCTGAGGTTATATTACCTAGTCATTAGTATTCCGAAATATATGTTAGTTTCCGTTATTATGCTTATAAATGCCCATTATGCCCTTATGTTTTAAAAACGAGATTTTTGAAAATGTGAGAGGACAAAAAGCTTTATTACTGGTATATAAGTATGTCACAAAAATTTGACATCAGTTTCTGGTCTCAAACTAAGGTTATGCAAGATATCGTAAAATGAAACTTTTTGTTAATTAAATTGCATTTTTAACATAAATCATATTTAAGCCCAATTTTTGGCACCAAACTTATTACCCACTGATATGATATATTTTTTAGGGAGTTTTGCAATTTTTGGTCAGATTTTATACTGACCGTAACATAGAGTTCTTGTGTGAATTCGGTAATTGACGATAATGCCCTTTTCATTAATAAAATGAGATTTTCATATCAATAACATAACAAACCTTTTCCTTCTGATGTTATATGTTAAATAAAATATTTTAAACCTAAAAGGCTGATCAAAATCTCAGATTTCCATAAACATCTCAAATATCGACAATTATCGACTTTTACGCTAATTAGGCGCATAGTATGGTTTAAAACCATATTTAGCACCTAAGACTTGTTACCTACTGATGTTATAAATAAATTTTAAAACTTTAACAGTAAGTATAAGTTTTGAACTCAGACTTCCAATTTTGTCCCTAAAAGCACATGTGAAATGACCAAAATGCCCAAACGGTGCATAGTTTGGCCATAAATGGTAAACCTCACATATGTATGATATCTTACTGATGTAACATGATAAAATAAATATTTTTACTGAATGTTTTAGACCAGAACCTCAGTTTGCTTTAAAACCTCTTTTATAAATATTAAAATGCCCAAAATGCCCTTACGGGACTTAATTTGGTCTTAAATACTTTTTGGGCATATATGTTAACATCCTACTGATGTATTAACATACCTTAAGCATAATAACATATGGGACTTGTATATGGTTCATTTGGTTGCCCGTTATGCATTTACGCGTCGGATCGGTTTACGTAAGTAGTTTACGTAAGTTTTCCGAAACGGGTTTAACCTTATCGTTTATACTTCAAAATCCAAAATGTACTTATTTTACCCATATTATATAAGTCTTCGTACTTGTTGGGTCTAAATTACATTCTATCCCGGTTATCGCTTAATCTAGCGTATCGTACCGCTTTAGATACTTTAAGCTAGCCGGTCTAAGTCTACGACTTAAATAAGACCGTTAGCATTCTGAATTGGTTATATGTTACCATCACTCCAGACTAGAGCCACCCAGTAAAATCTACCTGCATTTAGATAGATTGAATATGACTGAGTTATTTTGCTGTGAATCAGTTATTAGCTCAGGTAAATACTTTTAACTTATTTTCCGTTATACGGGCTTGGGATACGGTATTATAATAATACCGCTTGGTCGGGTATGAAATCATTTAATCGGATTGTGATTAATAAATTTACATAACCCGTTTTAATCTGTTTTGTTTGATAACATAAACATTGTGAGTTAATACGACCGTGTCATGGATATCCTTGGCTCATTTCATTTGTAAATGACCACGACCTATGCACGGGGTGTAGGCATACACCTAACAGATGAAAATGCTAAATAACCCACATGTTGGGTATAATTCCTTTGTGAGTTTTATAGTGGTGAGTCGATTAATCATGAACGGCTTCCAAACCGGCCCCATATGCATGACAAACATGTAAAGCAGTATACAAGATATCTTAAATAATTGTCCCAAGTTATAAATGGTTTGTGCCTTGTGCGCCTAAATCAATTTTTATAAACTCTTTTCAAAAGGGTCAGTTAACTGTATTTACCAGTGAAAACTGACGTATTTTCAAAAGACTAAGTGACAGGTACTACTCGTAATAGGCCGGGAGTTGCTCGGTGTCAAAATAGAGGATCTTGCAAATCCTTAACGATGCCATAAAGTCTGCTAAACTTCATTCTATACATTCTTTAAAGATCCACTTGTGGAATTGATATTACAGGCTTGTCTATAATAAATACTTTGATATTTTCAGACATTTGGGTTTGTAAGAATATTTTATATTCCAAAACTTCTGCTGTGCTATAATTGTGTTAATTGACTATGATGATATCAACTACGTCACGATACTCCTCACCGGGCCCACCGGTGATATGTGGAAATATCGGGGTGTGGCAATGTGGGGGACTACGTGTTGTTAAATGTCTCCCCATGGAAAGGTATAATCAGACTCCGAGGAAAGTTAGGCCCTCGGTATATTGGAACTTCCACCGACATTGGATAGAGCTGACAACACTTTTCATGCATCATAACTACGAAAGTGTCTTCGGATGAAATGACTTGCATACTTTTTAACAATATTGATGTAGATGAAAAGATGAATTATGTAGAAAAACTGATGGCCATAAAAGATTTCAAAGTAAAGCACCTGCGCAACAAGATCATTAGACAAGTCTTGGTTCAATGGAAGAAAATGCGGGAGCACTACCAGACTTTATTTGGTATGTATCTAGCTTTCAGTGATGAAAACTTCCTTAACGGAGTAGACTTGTAACACCCCAAAATACTAATTTTAACTATCATGTTTATTTTAAATACCTTAGTATGAAGTATAGTAACTAGAAATATTTAACCTAGTTAATATTTGTTGTCTATTAGTAAGAAGCAAGCAAGTGGTAGCTAAATAAGATAACTAACAAAACATGAGGGGCTAAAATGAACATTTTGGAAAAATAACAAGAAAAATAGAAAGTGCAGGTGTATGTGATGTGTGTGTGTGTGTCGAGATTAGAGAGGGAAAGAGAGAGTGTTCTCTCTTGAATAAAAACACAAAATTTAGCTAGATCACAAAGAAAATTAGGGTAAAATCTTTGCATGTTTGAAGATTCTAAACCATTAACATCATCAAAACCTAAGGAGTGATGTTAAGGATCAAGCAACATGAGACAACAAGGAACCCAAGATCGAGGCAAGTTCTTCTAACTTACATTTTGGTTTAATGGTAGTTGATTTGGTGTCAAATGGGTTATGGATTAATTGGAAAAGTTGTATGTTAAGGACTGAAGATATCAATAAAAGATTGACCCGTAGATACGGGTCAAATGAGAAAGTGTTGAAGTAGTCGATACCCAAGGTGAAAACTTAGGTTTGTAGTTATTCATAAATTAGAGATGGTAGTCAAAAGGTGTTAATTTTGCTAAGATCAAGTGGGAATTCATATGTCAAGTACTTTAAGGAAGGTATGTACTTGACTCGTGAAATGGGTCAATTTTGGTAAAGAATGAAAACGGTTAAAAACAAAGATATAAACTTGGGTACAAGTTGGATTACATTAATAGAAATCATGTATGTCTAGAATGACCTTTAGAATGAAAAGGGTGAAATTGGATAAAGCAAGGAACTATGTTCTTGTAACAAACTTAGCACGATTAAAGAATGGAAATTTGGAAGAAAGACCAATGGGCACTAAGATAGGAAACTAATATGAATCTCTCTTGTGAAAATTTATTACTGTTGAAACAGAATTGAGTAGAAACAGAAATTCCAATTAACCTTGATCTTTATTGATTATCAATCAACTGAATTACAATCAATCAAGATCCTGAACAACACAAAATTCATCCAAGACTATAGTCTCTCACGAAATTCCTCACACAAACTGTTTTTGGCTGATCAACCTAAACCCTAATGCAAAGCCTTGTTTATATAACACAAGGTTGCTACTTGGGCTAGGGTTTCCTACATGGGCTAGGCCCAATTCGTCCCCCATCACCTAATGTGGGTTTTGTTTAGCCTAAACTCTATTATATCACTAATACAAAGCTAAACCCGCTAACCGTTTATCGTTTAACTAATTACAAGATATCCAAAGACCAAATCTAAGCTGTTGTCACAAATATGCACCAACAAACTCCCCCTTGACAATAGCTTTATAAAATAACTTTGTCTTCAGTCATCTTGCATTCTTCATGTAGTCTTGTACTGTCTTTGGTCTTTGGATAGCTTCAGCTTTAACAGCTCCTATCAGCAATAGACTCCCCCTAAGCTGATGCATCCAATCACCAAATCTTCAAAACGTTAGCACTTGAGTAAACTCCAGTTCAGCATTTGAATAACAATATTCAAACTCTTCAATCTTGTTTGCAATATAGAAAGGAGGTTCTACCATGCATCCAATCAAACTCTCATCTTCACAGCACATTATCTTCTTAGCAACATACTGCTTCAATCTGTATACTATAAAACAAACATCTCAAGAAACCATAAGAATTTTTCAACACAGTTAAATAAATTATTATTATTCAAGAGATAGTTAAACGATATCAGAGATTAAGCAATCATACAAAACTTTTTGTCCAACACACAAGACCCAGTCTGATTTAAAATTTCGAACTCACTTTCCAACACCATCTCCCCCTATCGGTAATAATTCCTCCAATAATAATAGTTTTCCGTACGTTAAGAATTTTAACAGAAAAAGACACTATTTTTGGATTTTTATATTTTCTGAAAGCAAGTAAATAACAAAAGCAATAAACACTCTATTTTTGTGAGGATCACCGGTAAGAAGATCATATCAGCAAAGTCAAAGACGATTACCAGTATGTTTTTCCACTTAAACAAAATGCATGAACATTTCAAGTACCATTACCGTATGATACGTTAAGGTAATATTATTACTGATATACTAGTGTATCCCACTTCAAGATGTACCCCCGCGATCAAGGTATGCACAAAAATTCATCGTAGTAGGTGAGTATACTGAATTCATCCATTTTGTTTTTCAACGATAGATAATTGGTGATTAGGTCAGTACTTCCGTACAGCAAAGAGACCAATTTATCTAACGAGGGCTAAGACAAATACCATTTTTGGTACAATTTACGCATTTTGCACATTTGAATGACTCTCTATGAGAGCTTCTTCATTTATGGGTTTTGGCATTTTTAGCTCTTTTAAGATATCCTGGTTGTGCCTAGGTCAGCATGTATCTGGATGCAGCAGAAGGACAACCTTGATATCCCCAAATGAAATAATAGTATAAAGACCCAAAACCTCAGATTTTGGCAATCTATCAACGCAAGATTTAAGGTCATTAAACCATACACCACTGATGTGTTCCCCACTCATACACAATTCGTTTAGGTTTATATCACATTGGTAAGTTGATTATTTCATGCTTTTTGCCTACTGGTACATCATATGATGAAGCCGCTATCACACTTAAGCAGTTTAATTCAATTTCAGTGTGACACTCTAACTTGCTGATGTACTATCATTTCTTCTATTTCACACAGTAATAACTCATTTTTGATTTTCTATTTTTTTATGTTTTTGATTTTTCAATGTTTTTAGATTTTTGTGGTTTTCTATTTTTTTTATTTTTTTATTTTTAAGAAAACAGTAAACTATTTACAAAATTCTTATGAAAAACCAGTTATTCAGGATTCCTCATCCCGTTGAGTTCGACTAAATGTTCAAAGCGAGCCCTGTCAAAAGCTTTAGTGTAAAGATCAGCAAGGTTATCTAGTGTGTCGACTCGATGTAGTTCAATTAGTCTCTTTTCAGCACAATCCCGTATAAAATGATGACGTATGTCAATATGTTTAGTTCTACTGTGCTTCACGGGTTTATTTGTTATAGAAATTGTGGCAATGTTGTCTATCATAATAGGAGTACGAGTGAAATCCAAACCATAATCGCGCATCTGCTGTTGTATCCAGAGAACCTGAGAGCAGCAGCTACCAGCAGCAATATATTCAGCTTCACACGTAGAGGTAGACACACAAGATTGTTTCTTGCATTACCAAGAGACAATCCTGCCTCCTAAGAACTGACAACCACCTGTTGTAGACTTCCTGTTTGACTTGCATCCTCCAAAGTCTGAGTCAGAGTAAGCAACAAAATTCAGATCACTATCAGCTGGATACCACAACCCAAGTTTAGGTTTCCCCTTCAAGTAACGAAGAACACGCTTCACCGCTTTCATGTGTGACTCTTTCGGATTAGCCTGATATCTGGCACACAGACATACAGCAAACATGATGTCAGGTCTTGAAGCAGTCAAGTACATTAGAGAACCAATCATTGCCCTGTATTGAGTTGGATCAACATCTTTAGTACTTTCATGATTTGGGCCAAGATTGTGATTTTCGCATATGGGTGTGTTGAAAGTAGCGCAATCCTCCATTTTGAATCGAGACAAAATGTCATACACATACTTTGTTTGATGAATAAAAATCCCATCCTCCTTCTGTTCAACTTGTAATCCCAGAAAGTAAGATAGCTCACCCACATCGCTCATTTCGATCTTGCTCTTCATCACCTTCTCAAACTCTTTACACATGTTTTCATCTGATGACCCAAAGATGATGTCATCCACGTATACCTGTACCAGCAAAAAATCTTCCTTCTTTCTCTTGATGAACAGTGTACTGTCAATCTAACCTCTTTCAAAACCATTCTTGATCAGATGTGTAGACAGTGTCTCGTACCACGCCCTGGGAGCTTGGTGTAATCCATACAAAGCCTTATCAAGCTTGTACACCTGATCTGGATAGTCTGGATCAACGAACCCATCTGGTTGTGAGACATACACCACTTCTTGGACTTTCCCGTAAAGAAATGCACTCTTCACGTCTAGTTGATAAACTTTAAAGCCCTTGAATGAAGCGGAAGCCAGAGACAAACGAATTGCCTCCAACCTTGCCACTAGTGCAAACACCTCATTGTAATCAATTCCTTCTTGCTAATTGAAACCTTTGACCACCAATCGAGCCTTGTTGCGCGTTACTATCCCTCTATCATCTTTCTTGCACTTAAACACCCATTTAGTGCCAATCTCTCTTTCACCTTTAGGAAGGTCAACTAACTCCTAAACCTTCAACTTCTCAAACTGGGCCAATTCCTCTTGCATAGCTTCAACCCATGAATTGTTTTTAAGAGCCATATGAATGTTCTTCAGCTCCTCTTGGGAAATAAAGAAACTATACAAGAACTCATTCACTATCCCAGTCTTCTCAATCGAAAGAAATAATCCAGAATTCACTGCAATGCTTCTTCTCGTCTGAACACCTGCAGTAGGATCTCCAAGTATCATGTCAACTGGATGATCTCTATTTGCTCGTGTAGAAGCAACAACATCGACTTCTAGATTGTCACCCAGGTTTGATCCAACCTCCCCCTGAATGTTCTGATCTGCAAACGGATTAATGAAATCCTCCCCCTGAATGGGTTCAGAGTCACTATCTCTTGAATCAGGATCAGCAGCAACTTGGGAAGTTTCCGGAGCATCTGTCATATCAACATTCGATCTAGGCATGAACTCGCCTTCATCGTCTTCACTTATCACTATTTGAATCAACTGAGAATCATCTACATCACAAAACTCAGGAATATTAAATGATTTAAAAACACTTTCATAATCATATAATATAGCTGGTCCATTTGTTGATTGTTGAGGTTTGTAGGTAGTAATTTCTACATTAAATACAACCTCAATTTTACCAGTTTTTAGATTAAAAACCCTTTTATTCGGTGTGCCAGGAACATAACCTAGAAAGTAGCCTTCATCAGCCACCTCACCGAATTTTTATTTATCTTTATTTCGCACAATGGTGCAGGGTAATCCAAATGGTTCAAAGCCTTTTAAGTTTGGTTTTTCGTTAAATATTAATTCATGACAAGTTTTGTTAAAACGTTTAACAGTCAAAACTTTGTTTAGGACATAACAAGCTGTATTCACAGCTTCTCCCCAGAAAAGAACTGGTAGCTTTGAATCTGAAAGCATAGTCCTAGTGGCTTCAATCAACGTCCTGTTTTTCCTCTCAGCGACTCCATCCTGTTGAGGGGTATAAGGAGCAGAATATTGATGTTCTATTCCCTTGCGAAGACAATAGAGATCCAGAATCTGATTCTTGAACTCCGTGCCATTATCACTCCTTATCCTCTTGATCCTTGCATCGTGAACGTTTTCCAATTTTGTAAAAAGATCCATTAGCATCTCCGCTGTCTCATCTTTTGTACCTAAAAAGAAAACCCATGAATAACGTGAGTAATCATCTGTGACAACAAGACAATAGTATTTTCTACCTATGCTCCTCACGTTCACTGGACCAAATAAATCCATGTGAAGTAGTTCATAAGGGGCATCTATGGAATTTACTGTTTTAGACTTATGAGGTTTCTTGTGTTGTTTTCCCTTTTGACATGGAAGACATTTATCTTCCACTTGAAACCTCTGCATTGGAACCCCTTTCACTAGATCAATTTTAACAAGGTAATTCATTTTTCGATAGTGAATATGGGCCATGCGTCTGTGCCACAACATAGATTCAGCTTTAGATGCTTTTGATAGTAAACACGCCACCACAACAGTTGGATCCTTAGCACCCATGTCCATGACATAAGTGTCATTTCTCCTTGGCGCTCTCATCACTATCCAATCGTCCGGAATCACCAAACCTGGTTTCGACACTAATGCTTCATTCTTGGTAAAATGGACCGAGTGACCCTTGTCGCAGACTTGTGACACGCTCATCAGATTGTGTTTAAGCTGCTCAACATAGTTCACTTTGTCCAGTGTGATCTTCCCATTGGTCACTTTTCCTCGTCCTGTAATTCTACCACCTTTAGCACCAGCAAAATTCACATTTCCACCATCATAATCTTCAAACTCAGTTAACAATCTCGCATCCCCCGTCATGTGCCTGAAGCAGCCACTGTCAACATACCACAAGTTGATAATCCTCCTTAGCAGCACACACCAACCAAGAAATTAGTTAGATTGGGGGACCCAAGCCTTAATGGTCTTGGGTCATCCAAATTCACCAACCACTGGAACATACATCCAATATCCATTACTCCTAACAGGAGTCTTGGATCTCAGACCTGTTGATGGAATTTGATTTTGATTTCCACTAGGTCTATGGTCCTGAGGGTTCCTATATGTGTTTGGACTATTTGACCTTTGAAAATTTTGATTTTGGTACCTTGAGTTTTGATTCCAAGATTGTTATAATTTCTAAAGCCATTGTTATAAAAAGTTCGACCACCATTATTTTGGTATCAATTTGATATTAACCTTGACTCCTGAAATTATTTGAATTATAATTTTTCATTCTTGGTGAGCTGCTTCTAGGTCTCTCATATCTGCCTGATATAGATTAAGGTGAAATCTTGGTTGATTTCTTTGATAACGAGGAACTTGTAGAGTTCCTTTTTCAGCTTTATCTACACCAACAGCAACATTCTCTGGTTGCTTAGGCACTGACTTCTTTGGAGAGTTAGACCCTCTCTCCTTTTTATCACCACTCTTCTCTGGTGACTTCTCTATCTTTTTCTCACTAACTGGTGCTTCATTCTTTTTGTTAGGACAACAGCTAGCTACATGTCATGAGCTAAGTCTATGACTTGAAGTTTTTCGTTTTGCTTGCAGGTTAAAGCTTCAATTTCAGCTTCATAGCCTTTTATCTTCTTCAAATATAACGACTCGTTTCTTTTAGCAAAAAAGTTTGATTCTTTTTTGTTAGACATGTCGTTTTCCAGACTTTGGTTTTGTGTTAACAACCTGTCAACCTCACCCTATAATTCACGACATTTTAAACAAACAGATTTTGAACTTACTTCTCCAGTTTGTTTGTCTAAGTTGGCCATTAGAGCTGCAAGTTGAGCTTCTATTCTTTTGTATTTAGCTTCCTTTTCTTCAGCTTCCTTTTCATGGTCAGACTTTTGCTTTTCCTCTTCAGCATCTGTTGTCTGATCACCCTTCTCTTCTTTAGCTTTACTCTCTATTTTCATCTCAGCATCCACTTTTGCTTCAGCATCTCCCACAGTAGCTTCATCATCATCAACTGGCACTATCTCTGCCATGAATGCCTGAGTGGCATTCTCATTATCTTCTAAATGAATACTCCAATCATATGAACCTTCTCGTGCTGTAGAGATCAAAGCCTTTGAGCTAGAATTGTTTGATGCATTCCTGTTGTTTGAACTCTGACTCGAAGTCTCTTGCTTTTTTTTTTTTTGACATTCCCTAGCGAAATGCCCATAACTTTGACAGTTAAAGCACCTCACTTTGGTATTGTCAAAACCAACACTCCTCCCTACAAACTTCCTTCCTGTTCTGTTCATGAACCTCTTGACTCTTCTGGAAATCATGGCCATCTGCCATTGTAAATCCATCTCTTCTAGATCATCATGGTCAATCTGATCATAATCTTCATCTAAAGTAGCAGGATCAAATATCTCCCCTGAATGTAGTTTTCATATGAAGCAACGAACGAAGCAAGTAGAGCAAGATGTTCTTCAGCGGACTTCACACTCATAGGCATTGACTTTGTACTACTACTCAGCTTAGAAGCTGATGTTCTCTTGGCTCCAGTTGATCCTCTTGAAGCAGCTACAAAACACACATCACCATCCTCATTCACTGTGACCTGCTCATTCTCACATGATAGAAACGCAGTAGCAGAGTCACTAGAAGCGTTGTGAGACGAAGAAGATGGAAGTCCATTGTAAACTCCCGGATCCTGAACCTGATCATAGCTTGTTTCCTTCTTCTTCATGTTGAGCTCATAAGCTCTTAGCTTACCAACAACCTCTTCAAGATCTTTTGTCTCATAATCAGCTTCCCCTTTAATCATGAGAGTGTAGATATCCCACTTTGCAGGTAAAGCATCAAGCAGCTTGTCATTGATCTCTATGTCATTGTAACTATCTATGTCTTAGTTGTCCAACTCTGACATGAGATGATAGTATCTAGTGATGATATCTTCAAGTGACTTATTTCTCATGCACTTGAAGACAGCAAACTGCTTCTTCAGCAGATCAACTTTGTTTTTCTTAACATCTGCATTTCCCTGATATCGCTTTTCTAATGCATCCCACATATCCTTTGAATTAGTGTACTTCTTAAAGGTATGCTTGATGCCATCAGGTAAAGACATTTTTATTGCAACCAAGGCTCTCTTTTCAGCCTCATACTTCTTTTTATCAGCCTCTTGAATGTTCACATAGTCTGTTCTACATGGTCTGCCCTCAAAATCGTGTGTTGGGTTTGTGTACCCATCTGAAATACATATCCACATGCGTGCGTCCTGATATTTAATGAAAGATTGGAACCTGTCCTTCCATGTCAGATAATTTTCCACCTTCATCATCTTAGGTGGTTTGTTTGTGGTACCAACCTCATGCTCCATCCTCAAAAGTGCATTCAAATTCGTCATGTTCGACATTTTAACGTAACAGACTGGTAAAACCGTACAAAAAGTGTCCCAAAACTGTGGTTACCAAATTACACCGTTAGAATCGTCTCGAAAAGACGAATCCAATGATATATAATGTCAAAAACCGAATTTCGGGATAGTTCTGGTTGATTTTTTATGTCCTAAAAATGCAAGGAATTCAACGGTGCGGACGGTTTTCACAAACGAGCTACGGATCACTTTCTATTCATGAAAACGTTAAATCCTCTACACGTATCTAATTCCTCCACGAAAATAAATACTCCACCTTTTAATTATGCTAGATTTTAATTCCTCTAGCTAATTTCGCTGGAAAACCAAGTTAATTTCGCTACAGTTCGAGTTAATTTTGTTGGCCTATTTTGCTGAAAGGTTAATTTCGCTGCCAAGTTCGCTGATCAATTTCGCTTCCAAATTCGCTGGTTAATTTCGCTATTATGACGACCAGTAAAGTCGCCGAACACATGATAATTTCGATGAGGAAAATTATACGGTTACCAAAGTCGCCTTTGGATTTTGACTTCGCCGATAAGTTTGCTGGTCAGTTAAATTCGCAGGTACAGTCTGCGAAATTAATTAAATTCGCCTGTAAATTTGGAAATTCAATCTTTTCGAAATTTTGATGATTTTCCGGATCCTTTTAACAGTTTCCTGCAAAACCGAACAACCAAATCAGCAAAGTTTTGACAAAATTTTGATGAACTTAATGAAGAACACGAAGAACAGTCTTCGAATCTTCAAGTCTTTCAGCCAAAATTCTTCAAACAATCAACCAGAACTATCCCGAAATCCTACAAATCAGCAAACTAAAAACGCAGAAGATCAAAAACAACCAAATCAGATTAAACAAAAATTTCGAAAATTAAATCAAAACCAAAAAAATTTGAAACCCTAATTATCAGGTTTCAAGATTTTCGAAAATTGTCCAATCTTCCACCCGAATATGCAGTCTGCAATTCTGAACCGACTCTCTTCAAGAGCCTAATGCTCTGATACCAATTGTAGGTCCCCTGGTTCGTATGGATCGTCACAGAATCGTCAATCCAATCAAGAGTGCGGAATCCTCTTGATCAGAATGTCACAGAATTGAGTAGAAACAAAAATTCCAATTAACCCTGATCTTTATTGATTATCAATCAACTGAATTACAATCAATCAAGATCCCGAACAACACAAAATTCGTCCAAGACTATAGTCTCTCACGAAATTCCTCGCACAAATTGTTTTTGGCTGATCAACCTAAACCCTAATGCAAAGCCTTGTTTATATAACACAAGGTTGCTAATTGGGCTAGGGTTTCCTACATGGGCTAGGCCCAATTCGTCCCCCATCACCCAATGTGGGTTTTGTTTAGCCCAAACTCTATTATATCACTAATACAAAGCTAAACCCGCTAACCGTTTATCGTTTAACTAATTACAAGATATCCAAAGACCAAATCTAAGTTGTTGTCACAAATATGCACCAAAAATTACTAACATATGTTGGCATGCTTTGTAGGTAAATCATTCGTCTCAGATCAAGTCAAGGTTGTGGACAAATACACACACGCCTCCTTCTAAACACGTATGGGTCTAAATACTTGGTTGATATTACGACTCTAAAATCTTTATCTTTATCTTTTAAAAACATGTTATGGTATGTATTGGTATGTATGAACAAAACCATGTGTCACACCCCAACCGATGGCGGAAACATCGGAGTGAGACAAAAACAATATTGCTAGAGACTTCACGACTAATTGTGACAAGTATTTAAAGTAACGATTTTCATTTCATGCTAAAGGAAATACATTGTTTCAAAAGAAATACAACATTTAGAACATAACAAATTAAAGGACAAAACATAAGTTTAAACTAAGTGCTTTTCTAGTCCCTCCTACTAGATTTCTTTTCAATGCATCAACATCAAGCTTCTGCAGGATATATTAAAGTAACATGTCAACACAAAAGCATTGGTGAGCATACAAGTTTAGTGTACTAGCATATGTATAAAAGAATTTAATGAGATCCACATGGCAAAAAGTATACGAAGACATAACATATCATGAACTAGCATGCATCACATACATGTTAACCCAAAGATTCCACTAGCGTAATCTTGTCGTCGCAACACCAAGACCTTTTGTAAGATCACTTAACATAGACCCAACAAGGGCGGTGTGCTAATCCTATAGCACTATACATGTTAAGTTAGACTCGTACGAAGTTAATGACAAAGTATAGTGCAAAAATGGCTTCTGGCATGCATGTATTCCTAGAGTATAAACGTATAAAGCATGTATAACGGATTTATGGATAATGTATTAGCATAATTGTGATTGTGTGAGTTATAATACGGATATATATTGCACCCAAAAGTGTGAAAACATAAAGGGGGTCATCTATTCTCACGGTTTGCGAAGTAATTCCACTTAGTGAGTTTGACGAGTCTTGAGTTTTTGGAACACCGAAGTTATTCTAAGAAGGAAACGAAGGTGTGTGAGTTACAGTTTTGTTTAACGGATAGGATTCGGAATTTAAAAATTAACTTATTAGGAATGTAAATTAAAGTACCATGACAATGGTCATGCAAGGAGGTCGGGTGACTTCCATCCATTTAACCTCATTATAGGATTCACCAAAGCACAAAATCATCAACTTAGTTGATGATTTCGGTTGGTCATGAATATGAACTAAAAATGAAAATACATAATCTACTAAACTAAAAACAACCAAGTGGGCAAGCTAGATGCGTGCATCCCAAACATGGAAAGTGTTTGGGGACGTGATGTAGCCTTGTCCCTTTGTTGGAAATTGCCTTGAGATTTAGTGTATGAATCTAAGCTAAGGTTTAAACAAGTAAGGTAGTGGAACAAAGTTTGGAGAGCCAAAGCTTCCATGGTTCACACATTCACCAAAACATAAGTCTTTCAACATTGAAGGTTGAAAGCTTGGATGGTTCCAACACTTTTGAAGTCACTTGGGACTTTTAGGGTAGATATTTATGGAGGCTTTAAGCCTCATTTCTTGTGGAAATCAACCAAAACACAAACCCATAACTCTGAGTTTAGTTGGGAGCAAGGTTGGTGTAAGTTTCCATCAAGTTTTAAGCATAATATACATGAAACAAAAGGTAAAACAAAACAGAATTTAAATGCTACTTTGGACCTCAAATGTGGTGAGGTTTCACCTTAGTTTGTCAAGGAAAACTTGTGGAAACCTTCCTAGAGGTTGTCTAAGTAGTTTGGGATAAGAAATAAAGATGAAATGTGTAGAAAAGTGAGTGAAAAATCAATTAGAACACTTGAATGTTTCTGCCTTGCTTGAGATTCGTGAGAGAATTAGAGAGCTTGGGAGAAGATTAAGTGTGTGGAAAGTGTTTAAGAGGTGTGGAGGACACTTATTATAAGATGGGATTAGGTTTTAGGTATTAAATGAAGTTAGGTGGTAGTTGGGAGTGGGGAAAAGGTGAAAAGGAATGATTTAAAACACATTCTGCTCAAAATCCACGCTGAAACTCGTCATCAGCGTCAACCCACGAAGGTGTCCACGAAGGTGGCACTTTCGTGCACCTTCGTGTGCTTGAAGGACAAAAGTGACCACGAAGGCCACTCCTTCGTGTGCTTGGAGGATGAAGGTTGCCACGAAGGTCACTCCTTCGTGCTCCTTCGCGAGTATGAGGGACGAAGGTGGCCACGAAGGTAACCTTCGTGCACCTTCGATCCAGGAAGTGGACCTTCGGCCCTTGGGCTGGATTTTGGGTTTTGGGCTTTTGTTTTAGCGTATACTAAGTATTTGAAATGTACGTAAACATAATATGAGTACATTGTATGCATCTATTATAGTGTCGAGTATTATAAGTATTGGTTCCTCACGTAAGCATGTAATTGATGATGTTTCGTGTCTATAGCAAGTATATGTATAACATGTGTATGTATAAGTATGTATTTCCTTTATGATCAAAGTCTCGAGATGACAAGGGTTGAAAAGGAATTACAAATGCAAATTTTCCAAAAATGGAATACGAATACAACTTTCTAAATAAGGAAAGTACATAAATGTGAAGCGTTACACCATGTTTAGCATGTGTAATGAAAGTTCTTTTTTTATGTTTGCATGAATGTTATTCAAGAAAGTTTAAATTGGGACCTAATGTAATTTTGACTGTTAAAAGTTTGGGTCTTACAGTTCAGGAACGAGCTAGCAGGCTTAGGGCAGCCGCAGAAGTCCAGTAGCATTGGATTAGGCCGTCATCCAATGTTCAAGAAAGATCAGAGCTTATGTGTAACACTTTGCATCTTCCTACCTTCCTTATTTAGAAAGTTGTAATTATATTCTATTTTTAGAGACTTGTAATCGTATCGTATCCGTATTTCATTTCCAGTCTTGTAATCCGAGACTTTGATCAATAATGGAAACTCATTTTTATACATATACGTGTTACATACTTGTGTTATACGCAACAATCTCGAATATATGTTTATACGAAAAAACCGAGACTATAAATACTTGGATTTATCAATCATACTTGCATTATACTTATACACTACTTTAATACACTTGGAATACATAAAAACGGGCAAAAATACGAGAAAATAGCATAACGTAACCCAAACCCCACCTCCGTGGGCCGAAGGCACACGAAGGGCACAAAGGCATCCTTCGTGGCCTTCTACCCACACAAAGGAGGCCTTTGCCTCCCGTTCCCGTGAAACACACACAAACCACACACGAAGGCACACCTTCGTGGCCCTTCATGCCACGCGAAGGTGGCCTTCGTGTATAGCATGACCTTCACGTGGTGACGAAGATGGACGGAGTTATAACAACTTCGCAAAACCTGTTTTAAATTCCCCTTTCACCTTTATTCCAACTCCCAACTACCACCAACCTCATTAACTACCTAAACCCTAATCCCATCTTATAAATAGGAGCCTCCATACACTCCTAAACAATTTCCACACACCAAATATTCTCTCAAACTGTCTCATTCTCTCAAGTCTTCCAAGTAAGGCAGTAAACACTTAGGTGTTCTAAGTTAGTTTTTACTCAATGTTCTTCTCATTTCCTCTTCCTTTCTTCTTCTAAACTACATGGATAACCTCTAGGAAGGTTTCCACAAGTTTGCCATGGCAAACTAAGGTGGAACCTCACCATATTTGAGGTCCAAAGTAGTTATAAAACTCTGCTTTGATTTATATTTTTATTTCTAATATATTTTGCTTGAAACTAATTGGAATCTTGTACCCACCTTGCTCCCAACTAAGCTCATAGTTTTGGGTTTGTGATGTGGTTGATTTCCACAAGAAACAAGACTTAAAACTTCTTTGAAATTCTGCCCAAAAAGTTCCAAGTAACTTAAAAAAGTGTTGAAACCATCCAAGGTTCACCATCTTCAATATAGATGAACTTGTGTTTTGCTAGAAGTGTGAACCATGGAAGCTTTGGCTCTCCAACCTTGTTCCACTATTGTTAGGATCGTTTCGAGTCTCCGAAAGCTGCAACCGGTCACAAAGTCTTCATATTTCATGCGGAATCTGAGTATGAAGATGACATATACAAGAACAAGCTAATTAAATTGTTTCTATTGATGATTTGAAGATACAATACCACAAAACCAAAAGGACAAAGTTTCCCCTCTCAAGTCCAAAACTTTTTTCTATGACAAGACCCAACACTCCTATTTATAGGCATCACCCAGTCGTCTAAACATGTAAGGACGAAAGGGACTATATGTGCGAAAGAGCCTAGGACAACTGGATAATCCCTTTTATACGAAAGTGCCTTTCGTACGACAGGGCACTAGCATTACAAACCCATCTTTCTAATACTAAATCCTATACAATTAACTACGACTCGATGTATTAACAACTATAGGCATGATTGACGGAGGCAATAGACATAATGCACTCACAGACTCCCCCTTGGATATTGCCGCAATCAATCTTCTGACTCCCCTTGGATATTATCTAGATTTGCTTTGTCGTATCTAATCTTCATTTTCTTCAGAGACTTCAAAATCTTTGACACTTTTGAATCACAGACTCCCCTTACTTCAGACTCCCTCATAGTTATCTCCCCCTTTCTTTTAGCAATCTACATTCAACGATTCAGCACCACGATCTTTTCTTGGTCTTTGAACTTTCTTTCCATTTGACAATGTTTATCAAGCTCCCCCTTTCAATCAATTACCTACCTAGAAATTCTCACATTCAAATAAACGTTTTAGACTTCACTTGTAAGATATTCCTAAACATATAAATGTCTATTATCATATTTGACTTTAAAGCATGATCAACTTCAGTAACCCTCACAAATATATCAAGTTCAAATTAAAGACCTTGACTATCCGATTATCTACCAAGTCCAAATTAATGACCGTGGTTGATATATTCAAACAATTTTTAAATTTTCATTTTTCAAAATTCAAGTTTCAAATTGATGAACTTGTGATTTTATTAAGACATGTTTAGCATACTCAGATTTTGAAAATCAGCTTTCCAACATCGGTTGTCGAAACATAAAGGCGAAACAAAATATTTTTGCACTTTACAAACTTTATGCTAAAACACACCCAAAATCTTTTTGGTTTTATCAGAAATGCAACAACAACGACATATTTACAGACATATTTTTGTGAGTTGTGTTAGAGGATCATATCAGCTTTTGACAAATCACAAGCACCGTTGATCTATATAAACTTTATGTTTTAAAGTTCACTTAGATTGTCAGTATACTGATCCACTTAAATTTCCACACAAAATTCAATTGATTAAAGATACGAGATTAATATTTTAGGAGCTAACTTAATCGCGTGTCCCACCTCAGAATATACTCCCATATAAAAATTCCCTAGTTTCAGTCTTACAGGTGAATATACCTAAATGATATCTGTATCAGGGTTAGTGCGAGGCCTTGAAGCTCAGGTTAGAACCACCGTTCAGACAAAGAGATGAAGGCTCGACTTAAAGTGTGTTCCACTTAGGAATCTTGTGAACTGCACTTGATATATCTTTTGATATTTTCAATTTTTATGCAGTATAGGGGATTAAGCGCAAAAGTATTCTACAAGATCTAGGCCATTGCTGACGCAAAATCAGAAGATCTTGTATAATACCCCAGATATTAATAAGTATAAAGACCTAATATCTCAGAATCAGGCAATCTCTCAAACGAAATTTCGGAATACTAAGTCCATATATCCGAGAGATGTTACCCACAAATTAAGAAAGTTTATCGATTTAGGTTTATATCTCGAAATCAATTTACTACTTGTGTAAAAACGTACTAGCATATCATCAGTGAGACCGTTTATCACTTTTTAACTTTCCATTTCTTTAGCATGCCGTGATTGTCTACTGATGTTGTTGGTGCATATTTTGTATGTCCGCCACTGTGCGAATAGGCTAGATAGAGCATGTGTTGAATATTGTATAGAATAGTGTGAGCACAGTATGAACTGAAAGGTTTTCTGATGTAACAGTTCCTTCGTACGAAGGGAGTCCCTTCGTACGAACGGACACATTAGCCAGTTCGTACGGAGCCACAATACCACACCCGGTTCGTACGAAGGCACTAGGTGGGTTCGTACGAAAGCATGATGCCTATATATATGGGTGTTGGGGTCTTGTGTTGGACAAGCTTTTGGTTCCCTGAGGGGAGATGCTGTCCAACTGGTTTCACGGGTATGTAACTTTAAATCATTGAATAGAAACCAGATTAAATTGACTTATTCGGTGTTGATTCTACTTCTACTCCTTTCTTATCAATAATACTTCACCGAACCGGTTATCTCGGGACCAAAACTCCGTCAAACCTGCTGGATCCTGGAATCTCAATTGGTATCAGAGCTACGGTACCAATTCAATCGATCTAACAGTTGATTGAATCACCTACGCTGATATATTTTGGATTTTTTGGAGGTTTTGACATTAAACATCGAATTGAAGTTCAATTCATGGATGGAATTTGAAATTGAAGACATAATTATGTTCGTGATTGATTTTCGCACAATCCTGTGAAGTTTCATCATGAAATTTGCAGAAATAAAGATTCTGGATCGAAAAATGTGATTGGGAGTGTTCTTGAAAAGATCAGCTTCTCTGGTACGAAGTAACTAGGTTTGTACGAACCGATAGTCCAGCTTCGTACGAACCAACTACCTAGCTTCGTATGAACCAGTTACCCAGGTTCGAACGAAGGGACCATGGTGCAAAATGTCAAATTGATCCAGAACAAATGCCTAAAATAAATGATCGCAATGACGAGGTGAGTCTCTAGGAAAAAATTGGTGATTGAATTTTTTTTCGAATTTTTAACAACCAAGTTGGGTTGTTCGGGGACAACGTCAGGGGCTTTAGCGAACAGATTTGATGATGCAATCACAGATTGTGGAAATTGGTGGGGTAGTAATGATACTGGTGCAGAATGTTTATCATCTGGGTTATCTGACTATTAATGGGCCGTAACGTAAAATCCGTAATGATGAAAAACTGACGTTTTTGGACAAAACTGTCATATTTTCGGCATAGTCAAGTTTTTCAGAGAACAGAAAGAACTGGATTGCCTAATTTGAGGGGGAATTTAGTGATAAGACGTCAGAATTTGCAAAAATGAGGGGGAATAAAAATTTCATATTGAAATTGCAGCATTTTTGAAATTCGTGACGATGCAACTGTATTCGGGTGGTTCACACTTCAGGATTGTCTGGGGATACATAGGATCTGGATTTATGAATTCGTGATCATTGGAAGTTCAGACTCTACAGATCAGGATCAGATTGATGTCTTAGGGTTTGAGTCCCGGGTCTTCGTCAAGCCGGTCAGCAAGATTAGTGTCAGGAGATGCATCTATATTATGGATACTTGTAAGATATCATAGACGTGTGATAGTCTAAAGTGTGAGAATGGTTAATCTTCGAGCAGATGAATTGTTTTTCAGACTAACCGCCGGGGAATGATGATGTTTGTTGATTAAGTTGCTGCCGGAACTAGCGGAGAGGACTATACAACTATTATCGTGACTGAAGAAGAAGAATGTGAATCTGATCGTGAATGAATGTTTCTGAGATCTGAATGTGTTACCAGATGATGTGTTATCCGATGAAGATTTGCTGATTGTAGAGATACCGTTTATACTGATCAATCATTCTTATAGGTGCTTAAAGGTGATCATGGAAAACGGGATTTCAGATTTCCGTGGGTAATCACAGATTTGAAGTTAACGAGTGGGGTGTTCGAAGTTTCTATCAATTGTCGGTTGGGTTTTTGTACATTAATTAGGTCAAGCAGGCAGAATGCGCGATCGATGGTGCTAAAATGATATATCAAAAACCGAACACGGATGTGGTTAAAGTCGAAACAGAGAAGCAGCATTGATTAGTTTCAAGTTGATGATTATTCGTGAAGATTGCAATTCAGCAATTTAGAGGAGGAGTTGGGAACTGTGCAAACAAAGACCTAGAGATTTATTTCAGGGGGGATTTGTGCATAACATTGTCAAGGCAAACCTGGATCATAAATCAAGGGGGGAATCGATTGAAGATTTCAAGATGCTTGATTGAAGTTTCAGAATATTCAAAACACGGCTCTAAGTTTTCAAAGATACGATTTGACAGTGATGGCCAAGGGGGAATCTGTTGGTGCATATTTTGTATGTCCGCCACTGTGAGAATATGCTAGATAGAGCGTGTGTTGAATATTGTATAGAATAGTATGAAATACAGTACGAACTACAAGGTTTTGTGATGTAACAGTTCCTTCGTACGAAGGGAGTCCCTTCGTACTAACAGACACATTAGCCAATTCGTACGGAGCCACAAGACCACACCCGGTTTGTACGAAGGCACTAGGTGGGTTCGTACGAAAGCATGATGCCTATATATATGGATGTTGGGGTCTTGTGTTGGACAAGCTTTTGGTTCCCTGAGGGGAGATGTTGTCCAACTGGTTTCACGGGTAGGTAACGTCAAATCATTGATTAGAAACCAGATTCGGTGTCGATTCTACTTCTACTCCTTTCTTATCAATAATACTTCACCGAACCGGTTATATTGGGACCAAAACTCCGTCAAACCTGCCGGATCTTGGAATCTCAGATATACTATCATTTCCTCTTTTTACAAAACTCTTTTTGTACACACTTAGTAAATTGTTTTTGTCCTTTTTCAAATTTTTGAATGTTTTTAATTTTTTTAATTTTGAAAAAGTATATACTCCCCCTAAAATTCTAAAACATTTTCAAGAAATTTGACAAACCGATGTGGACAGCTTCATCTCGCCACCCGTTTCTGCTTCTCATTTAGTTGATTTTTCTTTTCACCCCCCCCCCCATGATTACAAAACATTGATATCTTTACATTTTGAAAAACCATTTCTAATTCTTGTTTTATCATGTTTTCTTTGATCAGCCGTGAGGGTTCGACGTATTCTTTTCAATTTTCAAAATTTTAAATTTTCCAAATAAACCCAATCACTTCCTGTTTTTAACACAGGATTTCTCTTCCTGTGCCAGACTGTTCCGTTGTCCATGTTGTACTTGAATTAACCTCCGGAACACCTGCACATGCACAAACTCAATCATTTGAATAAATCAACCCAAGCTTGCTTGACCTTGTGTATTTTGACACAATAAGATTCATTCAATTCTGGAAAATCTTTTTCATTTTTCTCAAAAATTTCTTGCTTCTTTACTTCAACTTTCTTCGTTGAATCAAGTTTCTTCTTCTATTCATCAGAAGGTGCTTTATTTTTTATCACCCAGGTTTGACATTTAGAAACATTCTTTATATAAAACCTTGAGTAACTTTGAATGTTTCCTTTTGATGCATTAACTTTTTGTTTCCAAATTTGTTTTGATACAAACCTGGGTGTTTTCTGTTTATCAACTTCTGATTTCTCTTTCTTTTTAACATACATAGGCTTCAGATTTTGTGGACATTTTTTACCAACATGTCCAACTTGTTTACATTTAAAACATGTTGATGAAATTTATAATAATTTTGTAGAAATGTACTACAGTTGCGTCGGAATTAGCAGGGAGGAGAGAGAGAAGGAAAAAGTAATCAAAGAAGACCCGGCGATGGCAGCTCAGATTTTTGAAGAAGATGAGAAAAAAAGTGAAAATGAGAGTAAGTTTGATATTATACCATGTGAAGTCGGTGCAGAAAATGAGGAATTTTTCAAACAAAAACGCACAGTTCTTGAGAAAAAAGAAGATATTCTAAACAAAACTTATGTTGAGGTTGCTGAAAAAGAAGAGTTTCTTGCACAAAAATGTAAAGAAGCAGTTGAATATGAAGAGTTTTTAAATCAAACTCACCAAGAGTTTGAGAAAAAGAATTGTTTCTGAGATAAATATGCAAAGAAATTCTTGAAAAAGCAAATATTTTGAAACAACAAGAGGATTGTTTGACAAAAAATGCAATGGATTTGAAAAAGAAAATGAAATGTTGAAGCAAAAGTGTTTAGCAAAATGCAATGAGTGTGTTCAAAAAGACAAAAATCTTCAAGAATTGCAAAAACACAATGATGTGTTGAAATTTGATTGTTTTTGTAGGAATTTGTTAGGACCGATCATGATCTTCTTGAATGTACAACAGATTTCTATGACCTCGTATCTTGTGCGGAATCCAAGTACGAGGTTGACTTGAACAAGAACAGGTAATTAAAATGATTTCGATTGATAATTTGATAGTACAAAACCGTGAAATCACTTGGACAGAGTTTTCCCTCTCTAGTCCACCAAAGGTTCTTAATGACAAGACAACACTCCACTATATATAGGTAGATCAGATCCGTATGAACATGTATACACGGATGTGCATCAGGTGCGGATCTGAATATGTGCGGACCAGCTATCACGGACCAACTAAGCGAGGATATACCTTTAGCGTAGATCAGCTGATCCGTGCGGATTTGTCTGCGCATAACCGTGCGAACCTGATCTGATTTCATTACAAACCTAGTCTTGTCTTATCTATTAACTATGACTAGTTACATTTGACACGAAAACACGTGATTAACGGAAGCGATAGACATAGTGCATTCACAGACTCCCCCTTGGATATTGTTGTAGTCAATCTCGTAGCTAATCTTTCTTTTTCTCTGAGTCTTCAAAAGTCTTTGACAGTTCTGAATCACAGACTCCCCTTTATATCTTGATTCATCTCCTCCCCCTTTCATCAGACTCTCTCTTCAGAATATTCTTCTTGCTTTAATCTTCCAAGATTCATACCTGGCTCTTTGAGTATCTGTACATTTGAGAATTCAAAACACTTGAAAGAATTTCTTTCAATTTCAGATTCATAAGCCTCAGGATCAAGAACCTGGCTATCTACAAATTTCATTTGACAATTAAAACTATTTGAGATCACTCAGGATTCTTATCTGGCTCTAAACACAAATATTTTGACATTAAAACCAAACTCCCCCTATCTATTAACTTTCACTCACAAATCAATCAAGATTATATTTGACTTTAAAGCATTTAATCATCGTAAACCCTCACAGATAATCAAGTTCAATTTAATGATCTTGATTTTTCTGATTATCAACCAAGTCCAAATTAATGACCGTGGAGACAATTACAAACTATTTTTGATTTTTGATTTTACATTAAAAAACCTCAAGTTTCAAATTAATGAACTTTTTCTTTCAAGACATGATCAACATACTTAGATTTTGAAATTTAGCTTTCCAACATCGATTGTCGAAACATAAGGTGAAACAAATTTTTTTTGGATTTTTCAAACTTTATGCTAAAACACACTGAAAATCTTTTTGCGATTTTATCTGCAATGAAATGCAATAACAAAATTTTACAGATATATTTTTGTTGAGTTTGTATCAGAGGATCATAACAACTTTTGACACATCACAAGCACCGTTGATCTATATAAACTTTAAGTTTTAAACGATTCGCTTAGATTGTCAGTATATTGATCCACTTAAATTTTCACCCAAACTTTAATTGATTCAAGATACGAGATTAGTGTTTTAAGAACTAACATAATCGCATGTCCCATCTCAGAATATACTCTCGTATCAAAACTCCCTAAATTCAGTCTTACAGGTGAATATACCTAAATGACATCTGTCTCTGGGTTAGTATGAGACCTTGAGAGCTCGGGTTAGAACTTCCGTTAAGACAAAGAGATGAAGGCTCGACTTAAGGTGTGTTCCACTTAAGAATCTTCTTAAACTGCACTTGATATATATCTTTCGATATTTTCTCAATTTTTATGCAGAGGGGGATTTTAAGGGCAAAGGAATTATACGAGTTCTAGGCCATTGCTGACGCAAAATCAGAAGACCAGGTATAATACCCCAGATATCAATAAGTATAAAGACCTAATATATCATAATTAGGCAATCTCTCAAACGAAATTCCGGAGTACTAAGTCCATATATCCGAGAGATGTTCCCCACGAGTTAAGAAAGTTATTGGTTTAGGTTTATATCTCGAAATCAATCTACTAAGTGTGTAAAAACCTACTGGCATATCATCAGCGAGACCATTTATCACTTTTTATCTTTCCATTTCTTTAGCATGTTGTGATTGTCTTACTGATGTATTATCATTTCCTCTTTTTACACTAACTCTTTTAATTTTTTTCATGTTTTTTGCACTTTTTCAAATTTTCAAATGTTTTTCAATTTTTCAAATTTTACTCCCCCTAAAATCCAAAACATTTTAAAGAAAATTTGACAAACCGATGTAGACATCTTCATCTCATCATTTGTTTCTGCTTCACAATCTCTTATTAGCATTTTTACACACCCCATGATTACCAAAACACTGATTTTTTAACATTTTGAAACCATTTTTCAATCTTGTTTTATCATATTTTTGGTTGTTCAGCCGTGAGGGTTTCGGCGTATTCCTTTAACCTTTTCAAAAAATTTTATATTAACAATTTAAACCAAACAATTTTATTTTTATTTTTTTAACCAAACATTCCACTTCCTGTTTTCAATCACAGGAATCATCCTCCTGTGCCAGGCTACTCCATTCTCCAAGTTGAACATCGGTTAACTTATGGAACACCTGCACATGCAATCAACTCAATTACTTGAATAAAGCAACCCATGCCTGTTTGACCTTGGGTATTTTTACATAATACGATTCATTCAACTTCGGAAAATCTTTGTGGATTTTACAAAAACTTTTTCATTCTTGATATCATCTTTCTTAGTTGACCCGATTTTCCTTTTCTCATTTACAGAAGTACTTTGTTTCTTTACCACCCAAATTTGTCCTTTTAAAACATCCTTTTTATAAAATCTTGAATCATTTAGAATGTTTCGTTTTGATAAATCAACATTTGGTTTCCAAACTTGTTTTGGCACAAACTTGGGTGTCTTCTGTTTTACAAACTCAAATTTCTTTTTATTCTTCTCAACATCAACAAGCTTCAGATTTTGTGGACATTTACTACCAATGTGTCTAATTTATTGACATTTAAAACATGTATTCTTCGAAACATCTTTAGCCTGTTGTCGTTGTTTCTTCTGAGCATAAAATTCTTCATTAGTCTGTTGACTAAATCGGAGTTCTTTCTCTTCTTCAGAACTTGTTCCGTAAACAAAATTCATCTTTTTCTGAAAGTTTATCTTTTCAAACCTATTCTTTAAATTTTGTTTCTTTTTATATCCCAAACCAGCCTTTGTGTTTTTCTTTTTGTAACCTGGTTTATTATAAAAAGCTTTCTTGCTCGCTTTACCGGCACATTTTTCAATTTCAGATTTTTCGATTTCTACCAATTTAAACACTTTTTCGATGCTTTCTGCAATCACATTTTGAATCAGAACTTCAATATCTGAGAATAATTTGTCCGATCCAACCATATAACATGCCATCCTTATTGAATCATCATTCGCATTTGTCTCAGATTTTGAATTCTTCAGATAATTTTTATGAAAACTTTCCTCATCTTCAACTTATGATTCGGAATTATCATTTTTGGTAGAATCATTTTGATTTTCTTCTTTCAAAACACTTTCAACAACCTTACTTACCACATCTGATTCAACACCGTATTTGGAATAAGTCACATCGATGTTCTCGGGCAATTGATCAACCAAATTTATTGTCTTTGCCACCTTTTCATCATCATAGAAAGTATAATTGTTCTCCAATGGTGGTGGAACCTGATGATATTCTGATCCAATCCCCTTTTTATTCTTTTCAGAATCATTATCATCTGGTGTGATGTTGAAAATGCGTTCGAGAATGTATGAAGAAGCATGATAACTTTGCAGTTTATTAGTTTTCTTTTTCTTTTCAGCCAATTCTCGTTTTAGCTCAGCAACTTCATCAATATATTGATTTAATACCAATTGCTTACCTTTAATTTTATCATTTCAGAATATTAAAACTTTTTCTTCAAGACGCTTAACTTGACTTTTCAAAGATTCATATGCTTCTTTTACTCTATGATGTGAGTATTTCAT
This sequence comes from Helianthus tuberosus, assembly GCA_030545235.1. NCBI lineage: Eukaryota > Viridiplantae > Streptophyta > Magnoliopsida > Asterales > Asteraceae > Helianthus > Helianthus tuberosus. Next base: position 2,347,327 of record CM060390.1, read on the forward strand.
CCCATCATATTCTTTTTGCAACTCTTTAATGATATTATCATTTTGAAAACATTCATTGCAGTTTGCTGAACACTTTTGCTTTAAAATCTCATTTTCTTTTTCAAAACCTTTGCATTTTTGTGTCAGCTCCTCTTCTTTTTGTTTTAAAATCTTTTCATTTTCAAACATTTCTTTACATATTTCTTTGAATAAATTCTCGATTTTAGTAAATTCAATGTTTCTGGATCTTAGATTTTCATCCTTCTCGGTACAAGCACTGCATGTTTCCATGCATTTCCTGCACTGCACTTCATTTTTGTGTTCAGATTTGTCACCAATTTCATCATTATTACCCATTGATTTAACCTGATTTGACGAATCAGTAGATTCAGTTTGAGTTTTTACCTTTGTTTGATCTGCCATCATTGTTTTGTCAGTCGTTTTCTTCAAATTTTCAGCCATCTTCTCTTGGCTCTCTGTAACGTCCCAGAATTTAATTATATGTGTTTATATATATATTGCTACAATATGTTTTAAGAGATAACTAGGAGGTGAACCTAGCTAGAATGTGAATTAAGATTTTTAACTAAAAGAAACAAGATTTGGCCATTTAAAAAATAAGTATGCATCTATGAGGGGTGAAATGTGTAAATGATGAAAGTTAAATAATTAAAAACACAAAAAACTCACGACACACACACATACGTGCGTGTTTGGTCGCCAAGAGCAAGAAGGAGAAAGAAACCCTTCTCATCTTCATAAAAATTGAACAATTGAAGCCCTAATCATGGCCATAACTCTTGCATGTTAATGTATTCTTGATCATCTAGTCCTACTAAAGCATAAGGTAACAATAATTTTGGTGATCTTGGATATTTGGGGTTTCAAGAAATCCTTAAGTTTATATGAAATTAGCATGATAATGAACTAGGATCACCTTTTAGAACATGATGAATGCTTGAAATATATTAAATTGATGTTGGAAGTGAGAACCCCACTTAGAGTAGAATGGTAGTGATATGTAACATGAAATTTTGATGTAAATTAGCATAATGATGTTGTATGATTATGTTCTTATTAATTTGTTGCTATGTGAAATCAAATTAAGATGAAGGTTGTATGAGATTTTGATTGAAATTGATGTTCTTGATGTTATTGATATGAACTAGCCATGTTATGCATATAATACTTGTACACTATGATTGATTAGTAGTACGCACGCCAAGTGTTTGTTAAAATGCTTGAATGAGGTGATCAAATGATTTCCAAAGTTAAAAGGTTAGAATTGGGAGTTTGTTTATTTTTAGTTTGAAGTTGTGAATTACGGAATGAAAAGAACGACATGTGATTAAAGTATGTAATTTTTGATTGTAGGAATAAAGGAAGAAAGCTCAAGCCAATCCGGGTCACAAACGAAGAACGATAAAAGTAAGTTCATTTGCTTACAAAGTATTAGTAGAAGTAATATTATGATGTTATTATCCTAGTGTCGAATCTTTATACGTGTAATAAGTTAGTGTAAATCGAAGACATGTTAAGGATATGGGTCGAATAAGTAGAAGGGATAATATGTCAAGTTGGGAAATTTTAATTCGGATGAAGGTTTAAAAAGCTTACTTGTAGCTCGACTAGTAATTTTGGGTCGTATGAACTTATGATTTAAAATGTCTAATTGGTTGGTTGTATGTAGGTAAATCATCTTAATGGATGGCGCTACTTGGATCGGACACACTCATGAAGCACGCTTCCGTGATGATACTAGTTATGGGTCTAAACTTTTGTTATATGGTTTTGTTAAAACGGGTCTTTTGTAAGTAACTAAACGCGGAAGTTAATAGATGTTGAAACTTTGTGGTTAAAGATTATGTTAGTAGTTTAAGAAATGTTTAGGTTGTAAACTTTTTGTAACTATTTCATTAGCTATTATGAAGATAACGCAGAAATTTTACATGTTGATTATTCGACCCGTTTAGTATTTTTGTCATTTTAGACACCTTAGTTTATTTCAAAATTTTAGACCTTACAAGTTGGTATCAGAGCCTAGGTTTGAGGGATTCAAGTACCAAGTGCTTGAACTCAAACCGAAAGCTCGTGCAAGTGTGTGTTCGTTCCGAAGCGCTATGCAAGTAAGTAAATTATAAATTTTGATTATACTTATAGTTAGAGGTGAAAAGGGAATTTTAGGAAATTTGCTTATAAACTGAGTTTTAAGGCATATGAAGATGTTAAACAGGTCTGTATTTAAACTACCAACGCGTAAGAAAAAGAATCACGTAAAACGGACCTGTAGATTGAAAGTCGTGGGAGTTTTAAGTTGATTTTGAGTAAAAAACTAGAGCTGGACAAAATGTAGGTTTTTATAACAAACCTGCTAGAAAAATGGTTTCCCCGAACCATGCGACAGGATACATGGTGTGTGGCGCAACACGCAACAGTGGTCGCGGGCGCGACAGAGTTAGAGCAATCTGTCGCGTGCCGCGAGAGACCCAAAATCGTTCAAAAATTTTTATTTTTGTTGCTTTTGTTATGGGACTTATTTTAACCAGTTTCTAAGGCCTCGTAATCAATGTTTAAGGTCATTTTTATATTAAGAATGATGGGGGAAAAAGATAATACATGGATTAACGTATGAAATGATTAACTCATTAGAATGTTCGTAATGAAGAATGGCGAGGGTTTAGAACCTATGAGAATAAATCGTTAAGGACAATTAATGCATAGAATGTTAAAGAGAATGAGTGAAGGGAAATCTAATACAAGTATGAATTTGTAGATGGCAAGCGGAGAAAACTCGGATACTCCAGAACGGATAACTCAAGATGAACTAAACAAAATGATTTCAGACGAAGTAGTAAAGACGTTAGATACAAACATTCCAAGAATAGCGCAAGAAGTGGAAAGTCGAGTGCTGGGCTTGGTGGAAACCATGATGACGAGCAAAATAGATGAGTTGAAGGAAATGATAACCAGAATGCATGTAAACCCGCAACGATGCACCTACAAGGATTTTATGGCATGTAAACCCGCAACTTATAACGGAGAAATAAACCCCATTGAATGGCAAAGATGGATCGCCAACATTGAAGGAGTGTCTATTCGAAGTCATTGTAGCAAGGAGGATCAGGTTATGTTTGCCATGGGGCAACTATTACGGCAAGCAAAAGATTGGTGGGATGCGTATAGTAAAGAAATTGGCGAACATAGACTCCAAACTCTAACCTGGCAAGAATTCAAGGAACCTTTTATTAAGTATCACTGTCCTCAATCGACCATAGATCGAATTCAAGAATATTTCCTCTGACTTCGACAAAAGGATGAAACAATCGATGAGATCACAAATATTTTCCTCGACAAGTTGAAGTTTTGCAAAGAGATAGTGGGAACGAAAAAGATGAAGATTATCTGTTATCACAACATGTTGAAGGCCGAGTATCGAGAATTTATAACTCCGGCCAAATGTGAAACTTTGAATGAGCTTATTAATTGGGCAAGAGATAAGGAGATTGAGCTGAAAAGACAAGTAGAAGATGGAGAGAAGAGACAAATCGAGAAGGGGTCAACGCAAGGCACTCCCAAAAAGCCTAAGACGCATGACCAGGGAAAGAAAGAAGCTTCCAAAGGAGGGTTTCCGCGGTGCAAAACGTGTGGAAAACTCCATTTGGGAGAATGTTTAATAGGGAAGAAGGGATGTCACATCTGCGGGCAAGAAGGGCATCCGTATTATAATTGCCCAAACCCCAAGAGAGTGTGCTACAACTGTAACGAATCAGGCCATGTGAAGGCCTGTCACACCCCGATATTTCTACGTATTACCGGTGGGCCCGGTGGGGAGTATCGTGACGTAGTTGATATCATCATAGTCAATAATCACAGTTTAAATGCACATCGGAAGTCTTGGATGAAAATATCAATACAAACCGAAATGTAAAGTATAAATAAATATTATGCAAACGGTTGTAGGTGGATCCACAGGCGGATCTAAAACAGAAAATAAATTAGTGTTCGACAGACTTTAAGCACTAGAACTTGCAAGATTCTTTATTTAGTGCTCAGGAGCTTGCAGCCAATTTCGCGTAGTACCTGCCACTTAGTCTTTTTGAAAAATACGTCAGTTTACACAGGTAAATACAATTAACTGACTCTTTTGAAAACATTTATGAAAATTGATTTAAATGAACGAGGCACAAATATTCTTTTATAACTTGGGACAATTATATAAAATAATCTTGTATATAGATTCACATGTTTGTTGTACTTTCAGGGCCCGGGATGGAAGCCGAGACAAGATTAATAGACACGCCACTAATATAAACCCACAAGAAGTTATCCTCACGAGTGGGTATACCATTTTACATACGCAACTGTCAGGTGTATGCCTACACACCATGCTTAAGTCATGGCCATTTCAAATGAATGAGGCGAGGATATCCAGGACACGGTCATTAACCCCCAAATGCTTAAATCAAACAAAACAGATTAAAACGGGTTATCTCAATGATTTAACCACTAATCGATTAAATATTCAATACCAGGCCAAGCGGTAATAATTTACCGTATCCCAATGTCACACCCCGATATTTCCACGTATTACCGGTGGGCCCGGTGGGGAGTATCGTGAGGTAGTTGATATCATCATAGTCAATAATCACAGTTTAATGCACAGTGGAAGTCTAAAGTAATAATACAAACCGATTTGAAAGTATAATAAAATATTACACAACGGTTGTAAGTGGATCCACAGGCGGATCAAAGCAAAAGAAATATTGTTCAACAGACTTAATGTGATAAAAGCTTGCAAGACTCTTTATTTAATCACTCAGGAGTTTCCAGCCCATTACGCGTAGTACCTGCACTTAACCTTTTTGGAAAATACGTCAGTTTATACTGGTAAATACAATTAACCGACTCTTTTTGGAAAAACATATATAAAATTTATTTGGATGCACAAGGCAAAATATCTTTTATAACTTGGGACAATTTTTTAAAAATAATCTTGTATACAGATTTACATGTTTGTCGTCCGTTCAGGACCCGGTTAGAAGAGTCGGATTAGATTAATAAACACACCACAAATATAGGCCCACAAAAGAGTGAGATACCGTTTATACATACGCAACTGTCAGGTGTATGCCTACACCCCGTGCTTAAGCCGTGGCCATTTCTAATGAATGAGCCGAGGATATCCAGGACATGGTCATTAACCCCCCAAAGGCATTGCATCAAACAAGACAGATTAAAATGGGTTATTTCAATGGTTTAACCACTAATCGATTAAACATTCAGTACCTGACCAAGCGGGGTTATTATAATACCGTATCCCAATCCCGTATAATCGGAAAATAAGTTAAAAATATTTACCTGAGCTAAAATATAACTTTTATTCTCAGCCGTATATCAATCAGTAAGTACAAGTAGCTTTTACTGGGCTCCTAATCTGGAACGAAGGTTTTAATAACCTATTAGATTCCAAACGGGTCTTAGTTAAGTCTTAACTTAGACTGGTTAGTTTTAGTGAAAGGTTTACGGTTCAAAACGCAAGATTAAGCGAAGACCGGATTAGAATGTGATTTAGACCCGACAAGTATGAAGACTTTTATAAAATGAAGCGAAAATGATAAGGTTTGACCCGTTTCGGTTAATTTCTTCAAACTAGTTACATAAATCGTACCGAACAAGAATATGCATAACGGGTAACCAAATGAATCATGTACAGGTTCCACAAGTTAATATGCATTAAATATCTTATGATATCTGTAGGATACCTTCCATTATGCCTAAAACGAATTTAAAATCAATTTAAGCCCCGTAAGGGTATTTTGGTCATTTTAAAGTTTATAAAAGAGGTTAACTTGTGATCTGTGGTTCTGGTCTAAAATAATCAGTAAAAATATTTATTTTAACACGTTACATCAGTAAGATATCATATATATGTGAAATTTATCATTTATGGCCAAATTATGCACCGTATGGGCATTTTGGTCATTTCACATATGCTATAAGGGTCAAATTTGGAAATCTGAGTTTAAGACTTTTACTTACTGTTTAAGTATAAAAATTTATTCACAACATCAGTAGGTAACAAGTCTTAGGTGCTAAATATAGTTTTAAACCATACCATGCGCCTAAATTGCATAAAAGTCGGCATTTGACGATATTCAGGTTGTTTAAGGAAACCTGAGATTTTTATCAGTCTTAACTGCTCAAAATATTTTATTTAATATATAAAATCTGTGGAAAAAGGTTTGACACGTAAAGGATGTGTAAGACTCATTTTATTAGCGAAAAGGGCATTATCGTCAATCACCGAGTCCATGCCAGAACTCTATGTTATGATCAGTTTAAAAATTAACAAAAATTTAAAAAAATCCCTAAATATTATATCTTAATAGTAGGTGGTAAGTTTGGTGCCAAAAATTGGCTTTAAGTATGATTTATGCCAAATATGCCATTAAATTAATAAAAAGCTTTCATTTTACGATATCGCGCATAACTTTCATTTCAGACCATAAACTGATGTCAAATTTTTAGGACATACTTAAATATCAGTAATAAAGGTTTTGTCCTCTCACATTTTCAAAAATCTCGTTTTAATGATAAAGGGCATAATGGTCCATTTTAAGCATTTAACGGGAACATGCATATGAATCGGATTTTTAAGGAACCATGTAGCATAACCTCAGGGGGTTATAATAACATATAACATGGTCTAAAGGAACCCTAAGGCATAACTAAACTAAACTAAATCGGGTCAGAACTGAAAGTCAAAGCAAAAGTCTACTTTTGCGACTTTCGGTTGCGAACCGAGCCTAAACTCAGAATTGTCGGGTTGAACATGCCTAATCATGTTCTTATATTATTTACCAAGTTATTTAAGTGTTAAAACATGTTCCATAACGTCTACATTATCAGTTATGAAATATTTTATAAAAACTGACCCGTTTGACTTTTCTATTAAGTAGTTTGACCCGACAATTGACCAAGTAAATGTGATAATTAGGAGGTGCCCTTTTAAGGGTTTAAAACCTACATAATTACCAACACATAGTCACTTTCAATTCGAATAATGGCTTGACCGTTAGTGATTAATCACCAAGTCAAAGCGTAATTACGCTAACTTTGACTTTCGGTCATTAAGCTAATGAAAACTTAACTAAAGAAGCTAAGAATACTTACAATAGTCCTTAGCACGAAGATTTTCACTAAGAGAGCTTCCTTCAAAGTCAGGATGCTCCAGAGAAGTGAGTTTGAGAGTGAAATTGAATTGTGCAAGTGAAGAACTTCAACTAAGGCCTCTATTTATAGTGAATTTAGGGTTTTAGGATCAATGCAGGTGTACCCCAGGTGAAATCTGATGCATACAGGTGTCTAGAGGTATTTCAAAACCGTTAACAAGCTGTTAGTTTCGAGAAAAGGGGTGAAGAAGGAGACAACCCGCAGCTGTCCATTTTCACTGCCCAGTTACAGTCTTTACGGACCGTAAGCATAGGCCTTACGGTCCGTAACCGCTTTTCGAATTGTATCGCCCAGTTAAGCCTCCTTACGGTTCGTAAGGAGGACGACTTGCAGTCCATAAGCCTTTGATCAGAGACAAAATTTTGAGAACTTTTACACTTGGCCATGCAACTTTTCATAACTCGAATCTATAGTCACTTTCAGCAGATGGGTCCTCTTGTTCAGTTCTGAATTGTCCATGGAAGTAATGCCATGCATTAGTGTTGTCTTGGAGTTTTTGAAAGAAGCCATGTGAATGAAAGATTGTCGATATTGCACATAGGATCCCATTTCTTTGAATGTTGAATTATTCATTACAAAGTTTAACCGGATACTTATGAAATCCTTATCAGATATTCATGAGAATGTATTTATATTTTACAAAAGTTTGAAAACGTTAAAAGGTCACTCAGAGGTAATAATTAACATGTTGACACTTTTGATCCCTCCATAAATCTTTGAACTTGATCTGGGTTTATAACACGTTTAAAGTTCATGACACGTGTCTTTATTATATTGGGCATGATTTTTGCGAGGTGTTACATCCTCACCCCCTTAAAAGAAATCTCGACCTCGAGATTTACTGAAATAAATGAGGGTATTTCTGCTTCATCTTGGATTCAACTTCCCACGTATACTCCGGGCCTCTACGGGCATCCCATTTCACCTTCACAATCGGCACATGCTTCCTTTGAAGCTTCTTAACCTGTCGATCCTCGATCGACAAAGGTTTTTCAACGAATTTCAAGCTCTCATCTATCTGCAAATCCTTATGCGACATGGCTAGCGATTCATCGGCTAGACATTTCTTCAAATTGCAGATGTGGAACACATTATGTATCCCACTAAGCTCTTCAGGTAGATCAAGCTTGTAAGCCACAGTTCTGACACATTCAATGATCTCGAATGGTCCTATGTATCTTGGGCTTAGCTTGCCCTTTTTGCCAAAACGCATCACCCCTTTCCAAGGTGACACTTTGAGTAATACTTTATCACCTACCTCGAATTTCAGAGGTTTACGCCTTTTATCTGCGTAGCTTTTATGCCTATCCCTGGTAGCTTTGAGACGATCGCGGATCTGAACAATCTTGTCCGTCGTCTCGAGGACAATATTAGTTCCTGACAGCTGGACATCTCCAACTTATGCCCAACAAACTGGCGTCCTGCACTTCCTTCCGTAGAAGGCCTCAAAAGGCACGACTTGAATACTCGAATGATAGCTATTATTGTACGAAAATTCAATCAAAGGAAGATGGTCGTCCCAACTTCCACCCAAGTCTATAACATAAGCTCGTAGCATATCCTCAACCGTCTGAATCGTATGCTCGCTTTGCCCATCCGTCTGAGGATGATAAGCAGTACTGAAATTTAATCGAGTGCCTAAAGATTGCTGAAAGCTTTTCCAAAAATGCGATGTGTATCTTGTATCCCTATCAGAGATAATAGACACTGGCACTCCGTGGAGATATACAATCTCATCCAAGTACAGCTGAGCTAGCTTGTCAGAGCTGTGAGTTTCTTTAATCGGCAAGAAGTGAGCTGACTTGGTCAATCGGTCGACTATAACCTAAATTATATCATTTCCGTGCCTTGTCTTTGGTAACTTAGTGATAAAGTCCATGGTTACCATTTCCCATTTCCATGTGGGAAGTTCAGACTGTTGCAGCAAACCTGACGGCTTTTGATGCTCTGCTTTAACTTGTGCGCACGTCAGACATTTAGCCACATAAGTGGCTATAGATTTCTTCAAACCTATCCACCAATAATTTGCCTTTAAATCCTAATACATCTTATCACTGCCAGGATGAACCGAATATTTCTAACTATGAGCTTCTTGAAGAATCACGTCTCGAAGTCCTCCATAAATTGGAACCCATATTCGACCATTCAATCTTAGGATTCCATCCTTGCCAAATGACAATTGATCGGCATTCACTCCTAACTTCTCATTCGGAAAGTTAGTTTCCAAAACAGCTTCCTTCTGAGCGGCTAACAACTTTTCATTCAAGTTGTTCTTCAGTTCAATGCTTTTGGCATTGATTCTAATAGGCTTAACCCTTTCCTTTTGGCTCAAGGCATCAGCGACTACATTTGCCTTGCCAGAATGATATCGTATTTCACAATCATAATCATTTCATGTTTCCATCCATCGGCGCTGTCTCATGTTAAGATCTTTTTGATTGAACAGATGCTGAAGGCTCTTATGATCAGAATAGATCACGCACTTAGTCCCATAAAGATAATGCCTCCAAAGTTTCAGTGCAAATACAACGGCACCCAATTCCAAATCATGGGTGGTGTAGTTCTTCTTGTGCACCTTTAATTGACGGGAAGCATATGCAATAACCTTGACCTTCTGCATAAGCACACATCCCATACCTGTGTGCGATGTGTCGCAATAAACCACAAATTCTTCAATTCCTTCTGGCAATGTCAACACAGGAGCATTGCTTAGTTTCTGCTTAAGAATATCAAAGGATTCTTGTTGCTTGGGACCCCAGTCAAACTTGACATTCTTGCGAGTTAATGATGTTAAAGGTGTGGAAATCCTTGAAAAGTTTTCAATGAAGATTCAATAGTAACCTGCTAGACCCAAGAAGCTGCGAATCTCAGTAGGAGTCTTAGGCTCTTGCCAATTCATAATCGCTTCAATCTTAGCGGGATCCACCTGGATATCACGCTCGCTCACTATGTGTCCAAGGAATTAGACTTCACGAAGCCAAAACTCACATTTTGAAAACTTGGCGTAGAGCTTCTCTTGCTGCAAAAGTTTAAGGATACACTGGAGATGTCTTTCATGATCGGCTTGATTCTTTGAATAAATGAGTATGTCATCGATAAAGACAATGACAAACTTGTCTAGATACGGTTTGCAAACGCGATTCATGAGGTCCATGAATGCTGCAGGTGCATTAGTGAGCCCGAAAGTCATCACCAATAACTCGTAGTGTCCATATCGAGTTCTGAATGCGGTCTTGTGCATGTCTTCGTCTCTGACCTTCAACTGGTGATATCCTGACCTTAAATCGATCTTCGAAAAGTAACTTGCTCCTTGAAGTTGATCGAATAGATCATCGATCCTGGGTAATGGATATCTGTTCATAATTGTAACCTTGTTTAACTCGTGATAATCAATGCATAAACACATTGAGCTGTCCTTTTTCTTCACAAATAGAATCGGCGCTCCCCAAGGGAACGAGCTAGGTCGAATAAAACCCTTTGCCAACAAATCATCCAACTGTGTTCTCAATTCTTTCATCTCAGTTGGCTCCAATCGATAAGGTGCTCTTGCAATTGGTGCTGCTCCAGGAATGATATCGATTCTGAACTCCACTTACCTATCTGGAGGTAATCCATGTAGTTCTTCAGGAAAAACATATGGATATTCAGAAATAACAGGGATGTCTTCAATCTTGGGCTTTGGTTTATCAATGGTTACTTGTGCCATGTAGATGACACAACCTTTCTTCAAACACTTCGAAGCCTTAAGCATAGACACTTGCTTAGGTATCCGTATTACGTATCTCCCTGAATTGTTAATGGCTCACCATAAGGAGTCTTGATAACCACTTGCTTCTTATCACATACAATTTGGGCTTGGTTACGAGACAACCAATCCATGCCTTTCACTATGTCAAATCCTGCCAATTTCAATGGAAGCAAGGATAGCGGAAAAGAGTGATTCCTAATGGATATAAATATCCATGTAGAACTGTTGAGGCAGTCTCTATCGTACCATCGGCGAATTCTACTTCATATTTTATGCTTAGAGTTTTAACAGGCAGATTTAACAATTTACCAAATTTATTGTCTACAAAAGACTTGTCTGCACCCAAATCAAACAACACTCTAGCATAAACATCATTGATAAGAAAGGTACCTGTTATCACATTGTCGTTCTACACGGCCTCCTGAGCATTCATTTGAAAGACCCGAGCATTGGTCTTTTTAGCCTCTTCAGGCTTCTTCTGATTCTTAGGGAAGTTAGTCTTAATGTGCCCCTTTTCGTTGCAACCATAACAGGTTGCATCTTTTATCTTCTTGCAATCCAAAGTCTTATGCTCTTTGGATTTGCAGATCCCACACCCATTAGGCTTCGACTGTGATTGCGATTTTGATTCAAACCTACATTTTCCAAAATGATGTTTCTGGCAGGTTTTACATTTGGGTTTCTCACCCGACTGCTGGTTATCCTTTTTAAATCCAGAACTCTTCCTATGATCTGAGTTCCCCTTTCGTTTCTTATCGGAGCGATGAGAACTCTCATCCTCCCTCTTTCGTTTACCTTCATCAGAAACTTTGACAGATTTGTTTCTGATAGCATCCAATGTGAGAGAAAGAGACAGATCTGCCACTGACCTGAATGTGGTAGGTCTGGATGCTTTCACATTTCCCTTGATTTCTGGAGCTAATCCTCCAATAAAATGAGCTATGCGCTTCGATTCTGGTGTGACCAAATAAGGAACCAATCGAGACATGGTGTTGAAGCTCGTAAGATATGCCTGACAATCCAAGTTCTTCATGACTAGAGTCAAGAAGTCGGTATTGATTTTCTCCACCTCATGCTGTGGACAGAAGTTTTCCTTGATCAAAGAAACAAACTGATCCCAAGAAAAGTTATATAACGGAATCTTTCCTGTAGCTTGGATTAGGGACCTCCACCAAGCTAAAGCTTCACCTTTAAAAGATTGTGAAACAAACTTCACAATGTATTGTTCTGCACAACCACTAATGTCAACCACTGTATCCATCTCATCGAGCCAAGTCATGCAATCAATGGCTCCTTTCTCCCCTGTGAAGTCCCTGGGCTTGCATGAGACAAAATATTTATAAGAACAGGTCTTAACACGCGGCTCCTGATCGAGCACGATTCGTTTGGATGGAATACTCCTTTGATTTGATGAATGATGAGAATCGTCCTTATGAGATACATGTGTCTTGGATGGTGGTTTTGTATGATGTATAGATTGGGCCCTGCTACGAGTACCACTTGATTCTTTGAACTCTCTGTCCATGGCTCGAGTGACAGCATTATCTATCATTGCTTGTAAATCTGCACCAGCTACATTAACTCTGGTGGTATCATTTCTCTCCCTTGGATAACTGTTAACCTCTTCTGATTTAGACATGCTGAAGCTTGATTGCTATAAAACAATTGACAATATTTTGTTCAGAGGTTATTATGGAATCATCATTTTTGATGATTTATTAACCATGGTAACTAAAATCCATATTGGTTAATTTGTTAGTTATATTTATTTGAGATTTTCATTATAATTTATCCTTAGTTGTAAATCATTAATGATATTAGAGTGGCACAAAAGGCCTAGTCACAAGGACAGTTTTAAATTATAAGCCATGATCTTATAAGATCGGGGCATTAAGGTTTGAACATAGTTCATCACCTTTTCTTGACAGGGAGTCATAGACTACAACTATCTTTTGTCTTATAGGACAACAGATATGGCCCGCAAGCACTTCATCACAATGGATGTTTAAAGAATGTAAGAATAATACAAGGATGACTAGTGTTTTCACATTTTGCCAGGAGTGCTAACATGTTTTCAGATGTTAACAAGGATCTGAATCTTAAAAAGGTTTTACCATCAGGGCCATCTCTAAAATGACATATGGGCTAGGTTATACCTTCAAGATTTCCTTTCAATATTGTATAGCAGAAAAATGGAATGATATTTTGATTTATTTCATATAATACTCTCATATATATAATGACAAATGAAATTTAAATAAAACATTCCAATAAATTGAAAGAAGTACATAAACGCCCTAAACGGGACTGTAAAGAAATAGCATTGTCCACACAGGGACTAAAATAAGAAATACAAGTCCTCGCAGTGACCGAATAAATAAATAAAAAATGTCCACGCAGGGACTTGATTGAAATTTAAAATTACAAAACAAATAAATAAGGAATTTCAATAATCCCTCTTCTTCTTCCCCTTTATTAGGTTTTCCAAACCCTTAAGTAGACCCCGGCGGCTCCTACGCTCCTCCTGAACATGTTGCTCCACCTCGTGCAACCGTTGAAGGATTTCGTACTGCTATGGTGGTTGGATCTGTGGCGGCTGCGGCGGCTGCTGCTGCGGAGGTTGAGGAGGTGGTGGGTATTTATACCCATAAGCTCGGTACCTAGTTTGGTACGAAGCTGCAAAGGGTCCTTCAGGGTGGAGAGCATTGTAGTTTGCCACTTCGAGGTACGGGTCGACGGCAGGGGCATTGTAGTAATTGTAACCCGAATAAGCCTGATGCTCAAACGGGTTATATGTTGCTGCACCGGGGTAGGAAGGGATTGGGTTTTCATAACCCATGGGCGGTGGTGGTGCGACTGAAGCAGAGTCGACTTCAGAAGCTGGGTTTGAAGGCCCACCCATTTGCGGGTCTTCATATAGCGGCGAGTAGTGGCTGCCGCTGGAGTGTTGGGGGGTGTTGAAGTGGAAACCCCCTCGCACGGACATCCGTGCACCTGATCTTCTTCGCCTCAGTAGTTCTGGAGGCAGTTGCTGTTCTGGCAGCGGTGGTGGCAGTGGCGTAACCGCCTGGAAACGCGAATCCTCAGAGGGATCCTGCTGCTGTTGTGGAGGTGGGTTGAAAGGGGGAGTGTACTCCCAGTTGTATGTGGCCCATCTTTCAGCAAAACTGTCTGGGCCCTGTAAGGCGAACCATGAAATGATGATCCGCTGGAAATCTCAATGGGATGTGTCGGAGTCCCACTTGGTGGCATCTCAGGATCTGGATCTTCGTCCATCTCCATATCCTGCATCTCAGGATAGTGATCAGCTGGCCCCAAAGGGTTTGGACCCTCTGGTTCTTGAACCTGGTTCATTGGATTGAACATGCTTTAGAAGTAGGGGGTCGGGTCTTGGAAAGCACGGTGTGAACTCGACCGCTGCAACGGTATAAAGGAATGGTGCGAATCGTTATGCTCCTCGTCTTGATAAGGTCCGAATGAGTGATGATAAGACGGGGAGGAACTGAGGGAGACTGAGTGTCTCCCTGGCTCCAAATAAGTTCTCCAATCCTCATGGGGACTAGAGCTAAAGGTCGCTGAAGGTGTACGCCGGTGGGATGGCCCGACTTCATGATCATTCCTCATCATAACTGGGGCCTTTCCTTCCACCTCTACCTCTAACACATGGAAGCATTGTGTCTTAGGAACCTGTCAAAACAAAAGAAAAACAACAAAAGACAAAATAATAAGATTAGGATTAGTCCTGAGTCATTTGCCTAGACTCGGAAGTCAAGGAATGTGCAAACTGTGTCATTGAGATTAATAACAAAAAAGGCTAGTGTTTAGTTCACTCAACGTTGGCTCTGATACCAACCTGTCACACCCCGATATTTTCACGTATTACCGGTGGGCCCGGTGGGGAGTATCGTGACGTAGTTGATATCATCATAGTCAATAATCACAGTTTAATGCACAGTGGAAGTCTAAAGTAATAATACAAATCGATTTGAAAGTATAATAAAATATTACACAACGGTTGTAAGTGGATCCACAGGCGGATCAAAGCAAAAGAAATATTGTTCAACAGACTTAATGTGATAAAAGCTTGCAAGACTCTTTATTTAATCACTCAGGAGTTTCCATCCCATTATGCGTAGTACCTGCACTTAACCTTTTTGGAAAATACGTCAGTTTATACTGGTAAATACAATTAACCGACTCTTTTTAGAAAAACATTTATAAAATTTATTTGGATGCACAAGGCAAAATATCTTTTATAACTTGGGACAATTATTTAAAAATAATCTTGTATACAGATTTATATGTTTATCGTCCGTTCAGGACCCAGTTAGAAGAGCCGGATTAGATTAATAGACACACCACAACTATAGGCCCACAAGAGAGTGAGATACCGTTTATACATACGCAACTGTGAGGTGTATGCCTACACCCCGTGCTTAAGTCGTGACCATTTCTAATGAATGAGCCGAGTATATCCAGGACATAGTCATTAACCCCCCAAAGGCATTGCATCAAACAAGACACGTTAAAATGGGTTATTTCAATGGTTTAACCACTGATCGATTAAGCATTCAATACCCGACCAAGCGGGATTATTATAATACCGTATCCCAAGCCCGTATAATCGGAAAACAAGTTGAAGGTATTTACCTGAGCTAAAATATAACTTTTATTCTCAGCCGTATATGAATCAGCAAGTACAAGTAGCTTTTACTGGGCTCCTAATATGGAATGAAGGTTTTAATAACCTACTAGATTCCTAACGGGTCTTATTTAAGACTTAACTTAGACTGGTTAGTTTTAGTGAAAGGTTTACGGTTCAAAACGCAAGATTAAGCGAAGATCGGATTAGAATGTGATTTAGACCCGACAAGTATGAATACTTGTATAAAATGGGTAAACTAAACACATTCTGGATTTTGAAGTGAAAATGATAAGGTTTGACCCGTTTCGGTTAATTTATGGAAACTAGTTACATAAACCGTACCGAACGCGAATATGCATAACGGGTAACCAAATGAATCATGTACAGGTTCCACAAGTTAATATGCTTTAAATATGTTACGATATCAGTAGGATACCTTCCATTATGCCCAAAATGAATTTAAAATCAATTTAAGCCCCATAAGGGTATTTTGGTCATTTTAAAGTTTATAAAAGAGGTTAACTTGTGATCTGAGGTTCTGGTCTAAAATAATCAGTAAAAATATTTATTTTAACAAGTTACATCAGTAAGATATCATACATATGTGAAATTTATCATTTATGGCCAAACTATGCACCGTAGGGGCATTTTGGTCATTTCACATATGCTATAAGGGTCAAATTTGGAAATCTGGATTTAAGACTTTTACTTATTGTTAAAGTATAAAAATTTATTTATAACATCAGTAGGTAACAAGTCTTAGATGCTAAATATAGTTTTAAACCATACTATGCGCCTAAATCGCATAAAAGTCGGCATTTGACGATATTCGGGTTGTTTAAGGAAACCTGAGATTTTTATCAGTCTTAACTGCTCAAAATATTTTATTTAATATATAAAATCTGTGGGAAAAGGTTTGACACGTAAAGGATGTGTAAAACTCATTTTATTAGCGAAAAGGGCATTATCGTCAATCACCGAGTCCATTCAAGAACTCTATGTTATGATTAGTTTAAAAATTAATAAAAATTTACAAAAATCCCTAAATATTATATCTTAACATTAGGTGGCAAGTTTGGTGCCAAAAATTGGGTTTAATTATGATTTATGCCAAAAATGCCACTAAATTAATAAAAAGCTTTTATTTTACGATATCGTGCATAACTTTCATTTTAGACCATAAACTGATGTCAAATTTTTAGGACATACTTAAATATCAGTAATAAAGGTTTTTGTCTGCTCACATTTTCAAAAATCTCGTTTTAATGATAAAAGGGCATAATGGTCCATTTTAAGCATTTAACGGTAACATGCATATGAATCAGATTTTTAAGGAACCATGTAGCATAACCTCAGGGGGTTATACTAACATATAACGTGGTCCTAAAGGAACCCTAAGGCATAACTAAACTAAACTAAATCGGGTCAGAACTGAAAGTCAAAGCAAAAGTCTACTTTTACGACTTTCTGTGACACCTATGCTCCGTAAACACACACAATGTAGGACACTATCTTTTATCAAATAAACAATGTGTTTTGGTCTCAAAAATTTGTTTATTTTGGTTTTACAATTTCACATTTTGATTCTAGTTCATTTTCAAGCTTTAAATCGCCTTCTGGAAAAGTTAAACGTTAACTGATGCGTAAACGTAATCAGTTTAATGCTGCAAACACTCCGGAATAGTGACATAGGCTAACATACCTTAAATAACCTTCACATAACTTAGAAATAAGTTTTGGAGGGTTTGGTGTGTCAAAAACAAATTTGTTCGATCGGAGGGACTATTTGCGTCAAACTGCAAAAGTCTACCGATTCGTATGGTATCAAACAATTTGGAACTTTATCATAAGCTAAACACACCATAAATAACCTAAACATAGCTTAGAAATAAGCTTTGAGTGGTTCGATGTGCGAAAACATGCTTATTTGATCTTACAGGGACTAAAAGTGTCAAAAACGATGTAAGTTTGCATTTACGCGCATATCTTACGTTCTGACCACATCTGGACACCCAAAATTTTTGTAGACACTACAATATCTTTATTTTAGTGGTCGGCATGCAAAAATACAATTCGTCGCTTAATTTGGATCGTTTTCGCGTCCGTTTGAGTTTCGTCGTAATTTGATGAATAACACGACCGTACGACTAAACGACCCGACATCCGAGAGTTTTCCAAGCATATTTTGAGTCCTCTAAACTTTAATGACCTTGTAGAGCCTTGAAAATGGCTTAACGGGTGTTAAAAGTACAAAAAATGGGCCCAAACACATGCAGGGACCAAAGTTGTAAATTTTGGAAAGTTTGATGGTCTGCAGGTTTTAGGCTGGCCGCGTAAGACCTGTCTCTCCCCTTACGCGGGCCGCCTAAAACTGCCCAGTACCAGAAAATCAGTTTTTGCATTCTGTTGCAACTTCAGGGGCTGTTTATGTAAATTTTATTGTGGGTTAACCAAGTTAACACCTCTCCAAGGCTTCTAATCAGCTCCTAACACTTGTATGGCTATGATTATTGCTTGGAAGTTACACAAACAAGTGTCATGATCTTGTTCTTCATCAACTAGTATAAATAGCCAAGCACCTCATTCATTTTCTTCACCCTTGATCTGAATTACACTCTAAGTTGGAGCCATTGCTTCATACCTGAGTGTGATAGATCAAGTTCTCCCTAGCAAGGACCCTTTGTAAGCTTCCTTCATTCTTTTATCGGTTTCCTAGCTTAAAAGTCAAACAGTGTTTGACTTTCAGCTTTGACCAGTCAATGGTCAACGAGAAGTTCGTTTGAACTTCGCAACGTGAGCGTAATCACAATGGTTATAGTCCCTAATGACTATACCTACTGATTACCACGTTGATTAGGTGTAGTGATGAGTCGTAGTTTCGGTCAAAATACGCTTTAGCGCGTATTTTGCAACCAAACTACTTTTGGGTATCAAGACCCTTTGTCTTGATACCAAACCAATTTTCAAACCTCGTTAAACATGTTTTAACATGTTTAACTCGTCACTTTAGGTGTAGTGCTAATATAGGGTCGTAAAGGTAAGCGGTCTAAACAACCGCTTAGACTTTCGAACCCGACCCTTTTGGTCGATCGTTTGGATCTGACCAAACATATAATGTGACCATAGTTGTATAGGGAATAACCTTCCGAGGTTATACCTTATGGTCACTTCGTTTAGTTAGTTGTATGACAGGTAGTTTATATGCCTTAGGAAAATGACCAAAATGCCCTTTTTCGCATAATTTCATTTTAAGCATATGTAACACATGTTTTGTCATCTAAACTGATTATATAACATAATTAGATATGTTAAGGCATATAATACTTGTCATAGGACTAGTTAGACGTCTCGAACGCGCTTTCGCGCGAACGACGCGTTAAAGTGGCGTAAGCTACCTTAATGGGTCGTGATGGGTCGTAAGCAATTAAGATAGGTTTCAATTTATAATGTAGGCTTTGTTAAACCATATCACATGAGTTCCAACACTCATTTGGTTTACAAGACCTCATTCTAACCGATCTTCCGATTTAGGTGTCAATTCCCTAACATAGTATCTGTTACCCTAGGAACCGCTTCAACACTTAAACTCTTGGTCTTTTGAGCCTTGTTATACCCTTTTAAACCCGGACTATACGCAACCCCAAGCGAGTACATAGTTCCCCTCTTTTACTGTTTTCAAATATTTTGGGTGATTCATATGTGTAATCGATCTGTTTTCAAAATGTATGGCATATATGTGATCACTAAGTGCTTTTATGTGTTAATTCCGATTATTCAAACTCAATGTTTTTATCCTTAAATGATCTACCTATCTTCATAGTTAGATTCATGTAGGATATTTGAAGTACAGTCTTAGATCTTCCTATCTTCATAGTAAGATTTATAAGAAGTACTTTACAACTCGATGGTTGGTTGGTGTGTAGTTGTTGGTGATTTAGATAACGAAACTAGATAATACAATAAGCACATGGTGGATACGCCGCTATTCCCCCAGAGGTCATCCAAACCTTCTTCTTCTTTACATTGCATCGCTTGGCATCCTAGCCGTTACTAGATACTACTTCCTATATATAAGTGTGCTTATTGTATTACCTTTCGTGGAGTTATCCCGAATCACCATTAGGATTTAGGATTGTTTTGATTCAATAATTCAATATGACAAGAACCCAGGATCCCTGTAGTATCTATCTATCTTCATAGTTAGAATTATATGGGATGTTTAGAGTACTAATATTGGAGTCCATGTTTGGACTCATTGTGTACTTTAATGCATGATTAGACAATGTGACAGAACCTGAATCCTTATAGCATCTACCTATCTTCATAGGTTGATTCTTGTAGGATGTTTAAAGTACTGATATTGGAGTCCTTGATTGGATTCATTGTGTGCTTTAATGCATGTTTACGAGTTGGTACAAGTTGACGATTTATGTGTTCTGTGGTAGTTGTGATTTAGATAACGAAACGGGTATAATAAAATAAGAACATGGTGGATACGCCGCTGGTACTTCCTATATATAAGTGTTCTTATTTTATTATTCTTGTAGCGTTATCTGGATCACTTTAGGGTTTTGCGTACAATTGTTTCAATGTTTGATTATCCAAATCGTTGTAGAATCTTCCATATCTCTATATGTTAGATTCTTAGAAGGATATTTAAAGTATTATCATAGATCATTGATTTGACTTATATAATACTTATATAAGTTTTGATTTATTTCAAAACAGTTATTATTAATCCTTGATTGGATTCCTAATAACATATTAACAAGTTTTTACGATGGTTAATCGAGATTTCAATGTAAGGTATAAAATGACTTGGTAAATATCATATTGCCATACACAAACCTATTTTGTCACGAGCTTTCACAATTAAGATTAATACCAAATGTTTTGCCATTTATTTGGCTAATAAAAACCTATGTATTCGCCGGCATTTTTATGCTGACTGTTTTCGCATATATTTCAGGTTTTCGACTGTTCATGCATGCAACGTATAGGACTGCATACGGGCCTTAGACTTCTAAAACAAAAGAACAATTACATGTATTCTTTGTTTGTAAAACGATGTTCATAATATTGAAACAATCTAGTACCAGTAGTTGTGAGCAATTTGTAACGTGACTCCCTGATATTTCCGCCGCGTGTTGTGATATCACGCGATTGGGGTGTTACAGATTGGTATCAGAGCACTGGTTGTAGGGAATTAGGTTATTAGCATGCCTTGAACCTAGTCTATAACCTTCCTAGGACCCAAACATGAGTAGACTTAGGAACTCTTTCCTAATCCTCATCTTTATTCGTGCCACAACTACTTTATGATTTACGAATCATCTAACCTTAGATGATTTATCCTGAACCTTAGGCTTTATGCCTTAAGGTATTCCTCAAAATGTTTTTCTCAAAACGTTTTCATTAAAATATTTTTCAAAATGTTTTCTAAAACGATTTTGTCAAAATATTTCGCAAACATATTTTATCTCAAATGATTTGTATCAAAAGATTTCTTAAATGTTTTCTTCAAACGTTTTTCATCGAAATCTTAGGTTTTAATAATGTGAACACATGCAATCTGGAAGGGTGGATGCCTGTACCCCGAGTTTTCTGTCTAAGGCTAGAGTGTTCGTACAAATCCGCATTTTCGGACCAGTCACTCTTACCTGGGAACTCTTAGGGTGAGTATCCACTTATAGGCTAAAGCATGTCTTCGTGAAGCATTATAAAAACCTATCCAACTTGACCCTACCGAATGATTTTTAAATGACCTTTGTAACCCTACTCATTCATGTTACATTCGGTAATGTGTTTGCTCTTCATAACAATCGAAACATCCTTCCTTTCCCAATACCATTTCATCATATTACTTTCGGTGATATGTTTGATTCAATACAGTTGAAATGAATCTCATTTCATTTCACGACTCTACGAGATCCCATTTTATTTTCAAAATACTACCTTTGTCCTTTAAAATTTCAAATTTTTACCATTTGGATGAGAATTTTCAAAATCTCAACACAAAGCTTTTTCATTTTAAAATTTTTAATTAAAAAAAATTAGCAATAAATTTTTAACTGGTAAAGAATTTATGATACAAACCATTAACCCGGTTTGTATTCTCTCATCCAAAAATATTACAAAAGTTTATTTTCAAACAACTCTTGTTTCAATACAATAATGTTACAAACACATAACAATTGGATAAATCTAACTTATTTGGTTCTCTATATAGCCGAACTTTCAAGATTCCTCCCAGACGCGACCAAACCGAGAATGCTGCTCTCGCAGCCACAATCGTTCAACAAATAACTGTTGTGCTACCGAACCTTATTACTCAAATAAACCAAGCATATAACAATAACAATGCTCAATGTAACTTTAAAATGTTCAATTCGGCTAAGCCATCGACTGTCTCTGGGTCTGCAGGAGCAACTGCGCTCCTACAATGGTTTGAAAGTATAGAAAGCACATTCCGTCATGTTCAGTGTCCCAATGAGCGTAAGGTAGATTTCGCTTCGAGTGTCTTTCAAAGGAGAGCACTCACTTGGTGGAATGGTATTATGAGAGACCGAGGTGCCGACGTAGCAATGGAACTAACGTGGGAAGAATTTAAAGATCTTATGAAGAAATAATTCTGCCCACGAAGCAAAATACGGGCACTTGAGGATGAATTCTATTACCTAAAACAGGATAGTGGGGAATACCGTGCTTACACTGACCGATTTGAACAGTTAAGCCTACTTTGCCCCACTATGGTCACACCTTTGGATCGGGCCATTGAGAAATACATCGATGGTCTACCTGATCCTGTCCAAGACATTGTCCCTGGCAGCCAACCTGCAACGCTCAGGGAGGCTAAGGAATTAGCTGCTATCTTAACCGACTCCCAGGTTAGGAAAGGTAAACTGTTTCGAAATGGAGACAAGAAACAAAACACTGAATCTGTTAACAAGAATTCGAAAAGAACAAAGGCCGAATCCTCTAAGAATTCTAAGAAGCAGAAGGCATCAAAGAATTTTGCAATTCCTGCACCTGTTCCACTGAACTTAGTACCCTTTAAGGGATTTTATCATGGAACACAGCCTCGGTGCAATCACTGCAATTATCATCATGCATCAAATTCCCCTTGTCGCCAGTGTACAATTTGTGGTTTATTTGGACATCTAGCTATGACCTGTCGTATCCAGAACCGAGCAACCCCTACTCAAACTAGCTCGAGAGCATGTTTCAATTGTGGTGACTTAAATCATTTCAAGCGAAACTGCCCCAAGCTTGCCAATGCCAATGGGCGAGTATTCAACGTCAATGAGGCTCAAGCAAATAATCAAGCGCTTATGATTATTTGAACCTCTAAATTTCCTGTTTAATTTCAAGAACAATGTAAATATTTCGACTATGTTTGTAACGACAGTATAAATTTTAAGAAGTTTATCTTTATCTTCGTTATTCAATTTTTAATCTCAAACTCTAATGTGATTGCACTATGTGTGATTTCAAATTTCATGCTGATTTTGAGGATTCTGTTCTTCAGGAACTAAATCTTATAATATTAGCATAATATGATTGCACTCCAATGCATTCATACGAACATGATAACACGATTGATACAAATACTATGAACAAGTTAATACTATTTTATGATCATAACATTACATCCAAGATTTAATTATCTAATATGTATAGTACATGATTACAAATACAATTTGCTTCGTATGTTGATTTAACGTACTTAGTACATATTTTTCAAATACGTTTTTGCTTAGTGTGTTAACTTAACATACCTAGCGCATGATTTGAAAACATTTTTCCGATATGCTTGCACTATGTCAATGCATGATTATTATATGTTGCATTTTACCTGTTTGGTTAATTTGAAACATATATATTCGTATTAGAATAGAAAACCTACTACTAAATTTGTTATATGCAAAATAAGTAGTGTTATCATTGCTAGTATGAAATACAATTCGATTTGACAAGTGTCATGTTATGTTGGTGTTTATTTAATTTAGACGATAGTTCGACCTTATTATTTGTTTACCCTCGCTTAACAAGAGGAACTATGTGGACCATGCGATGAAATTGGGTGCACACTTAATTACGAGATTCGACGCATAAGAATCATAGTAAGCCTTGTTAAGTATGGTGGCATAAAATCTAGAGTGATTAAGGTAACGGGAGGAGTATAATAAAATAAGAACATGGTGGATACGCCGATGGTACTTCCTATATATAAGTGTTCTTATTATGTTATTCTTCAGAACGTTGCTAAGATCACTTGGTGATTTTATGTTATCTTGGACCATTATGTGATTATGTGTTTATTTGTTATTTGTATGGTTATTCCCGATGGACGACTACAAGTACATTCATTAACTCAAATCGAGCCGACCGGGAGTATATTATGGTGTTAAAGATGACGATCTTGATGCCATAGGTATGATGACCCGTCTCCTATGCTTGAGATGCTCATGGTGCATTGGATGTACCTCGTGGGATGTTAGAAACCGTGTATGTATAAGGGCTTGAATGTACACCCCTTAGTTTTCTAGGGATCACACTAGGAGCTTAGTATAACATAGTGCCATACTTAGATGATTTTTGAACACTAGTCGACTTTCACAAGTTTCAAAGGGTTGAATACCCTGAGACACTTTGAATACCCCAAATCACATTTTGAATGCTCCAAACACCAAATGATGCTCCGCATCTTTGGGCATCTAGCAATCTGCTTATCCATTAGTTGTTTCAATTCCACTCTACGGTCTCCTTGTCTAATAAATTTCGGGACGAAATTTCCTGAAGTAGGGGAGACTGTGACACCTGTGCTTCATAAACACACACAATGTAGGACACTATATTTTATCAAAGAAACAATGTGTTTTGGTCTCAAAAATTTGTTTATTTTGGTTTTACAAATTCACATTTTGATTCTAGTTCATTTTCAAGCTTTAAATCGCTTTCTGGAAAGTTAAACGCGAACTGATGCGTAAACGTAATCAGTTTAATGCTGCAAACACTCCAGAACAGTGACATAGGTTTAACATACCTTAAATAACCTTCACATAACTTAGAAATAAGTTTTGGAGGGTTTGGTGTGTCAAAAACAAATTTGTTCGATCGTAGGGACTATTTGCGTCAAACTGAAAAAGTCTACTGATTCGTATGGTATCAAACAGTTTGAAACTTGATCATAAGCTAAACATACCATAAATAACCTAAACATAGCTTAGAAATAAGCTTTGAGGGGTTCGGTGTGCGAAAACATGCTTATTTGATCTTACAGGGACTAAAAGTGTAAAAAACGACGTAAGTTTGCATTTACGTGCATATCTTACGTTCTGACCACATCTGGACACCCAAAATTTTTGTAGACACTAAAATATTTTTATTTTAGTGGTCGGCATGCAAAAATACCATTCGTCGCTTAATTTGGATTGTTTTCGCGTCCGTTTGAGTTTCGTCGTAATTTGACGAATAACGCGACCGTACAACCAAATGAGCCGACATCCGAGAGTTTTCCAAGCAAATTTTGGGTCCTCTAAACTTTAATGACCTTGTAGAGCCTTGAAAATGGCTTAACGGGTGTTAAAAGTACCAAAAATGGGCCCAAACTCATGCAGGGACCAAAGTTGTAAATTTTGGAAAGTTTGATGGTCTGCAGGTTTTAGGCTGGCCGCGTAAGACCTGTCTCTCCCCATACGCGGGCCGCCTAAAACTGCCCAGCACCATAAAATCAGTTTTTGCATTCTGTTGCAACTTCAGGGGCTGTTTATGTAAATTTTATTGTGGGTTAACCAAGTTAACACCTCTCCAAGGCTTCTAATCAGCTCCTAACACTTGTATGGCTATGATTATTGCTTGGAAGTTACACAAACAAGTGTCATGATCTTATTCTTCATCAACTAATATAAATAGCCAAGCACCTCATTCATTTTCTTCACCCTTGATCTGAATTACACTCTAAGTTGGAGCCATTGCTTCATACCTGAGTGTGATAGATCAAGTTCTCCCTAGCAAGGACCCTTTGTAAGCTTCCTTGGTTCTTTTATCGGTTTCCTAGCTTAAAAGTCAAACAGTGTTTGACTTTCAGCTTTGACCAGTCAATGGTCAACGAGAAGTTTGTTTGAACTTCGCAACGTGAGCGTAATCACGATGGTTATAGTCCCTAATGACTATACCTACTGATTACCACGTTGATTAGGTGTAGTGACGAGTCGTAGTTTCGGTCAAAATACGCTTTAGCGCGTATTTTACAACCAAACTACTTTTGGGTATGAAGACCCTTTGTCTTGATCCCAAACCTGTTTTCAAACCTCGTTAAACATGTTTTAACATGTTTAACTCGTCACTTTAGGTGTAGTGCTAATATAGGGTAGTAAAGGTAAGCGGTCTAAACAACCGCTTAGACTTTCGAACCCGACCCTTTTGGTCGATCGTTTGGATCTGACCAAACATATAATGTGACCATAGTTGTATAGGGAATAACCTTCCGAGGTTATACCTTATGGTCACTTCGTTTAGTTAGTTGTATGACAGGTAGTTTGTATGCCTTATGAAAATGACCAAAATGCCCTTTTTCGCATAATTTCATTTTAAGCATATGTAACACATGTTTTGACATCTAAACTGATTATATAACATAATTAGATATGTTAAGGCATATAATACTTGTCATAGGACTAGTTAGACGTCTCGAACGCACTTTCACGCGAACGACGCGTTAAAGTGGCGTAAGCTACCTTAATGGGTCGTGATGGGTCGTAAGCACTTAGGATAGGTTTCAATTTAGAATGTAGGCTTTGTTAAACCATATCACATGAGTTCCAACACTCATTTGGTTTACAAGACCTCATTCTACCCAATCTTCCGATTTAGGTGTCAATTCCCTAACATAGTATATGTTACCCTAGAAACCGCTTCAACACTTAAACTCTTGGTCTTTTGAGCTTTGTTATACCCTTTTGAACCGGGACTATACGCAACCCCAGGAGAGTACATAGTTCCCCTCTTTTACTGTTTTCAAATGTTTTGGGGTGATTCATATGTGTAATCGATCTGTTTTCAAAATGTATGGCATATATGTGATCACTAAGTGCTTTTATGTGTTATTTCCGATTATGCAAACTCAATGTGTTTATCCTTAAATGATGTACCTATCTTCATAGTTAGATTCATGTCATAGTAAGATTTATAAGAAGTACTTTACAACTCGATGGTTGGTTGGTGTGTAGTTTTTGGTGATTTAGATAACGAAACTAGATAATACAATAAGCACATGGTGGATACGCCGCTGGTACTTCTTATATATAAGTGTGCTTATTGTATTACCTTTCGTGGCGTTGTCCCGAATCACCATTAGGATTTAGGATTGTTTTGATTCAATAATTCAATATGACAAGAACCCAGGATCCCTGTAGTATCTATATGTCTTCATAGTTAGAATTATATGGGATGTTTAGAGTACTAATATTGGAGTCCATGTTTGGACTCATTGTGTACTTTAATGCATGATTAGACAATGTGACGAAACCCGAATCCTTATAGCATCTACCTATCTTCATAGGTTGATTCTTGTAGGATGTTTAAAGTACTAATATTGGAGTCCTTGATTGGATTCATTGTGTTCTTTAATGCGTGTTTACGAGTTGGTACAAGTTGACGATTTATGTGTTCTGTGGTAGTTGTGATTTAGATAACGAAACGGGTATAATAAAATAAGAACATGGTGGATACGCCGCAGGTACTTCCTATATATAAGTGTTCTTATTTTATTATTCTTGTAGCGTTATCTGGATCACTTTAGGGTTTTGTGTACAGTTGTTTCAATGTTTGATTATCCAAATCTTTGTAGAATCTTCCATATCTCTATATGTTAGATTCTTAGAAGGATATTTAAAGTATTATCATAGATCATTGATTTGACTTATATAATACTTATATAAGTTTTGATTTATTTCAAAATAGTTATTATTAATCCTTGATTGGATTCCTAATAACATATTAATAAGTTTTTACGATGGTTAATCGAGATTTCAATGTAAGGCATAAAATGACTTGGTAAATATCATATTGCCATACATAAACCTATTTTGTCACGAGATTTCACAATTAAGATTAATACCAAAATGTTTTGCCATTTATTTGGCTAATAAAAACCTATGTATTCGCCGACATTTTTATGCTGACTGTTTTCGCATATGTTTCAGGTTTTCGACTGTTCAAGCATGCAACGCATAGGACTGCATACGAGCCTTAGACTTCTAAAACAAAAGAACAATTACATGTATTCTTTGTTTGTAAAGCGATGTTAATAATATTGAAACAATCTAGTACCAGTAGTTATGAGCAATTTGTAACGTGACTCCCCGATATTTCCGCCGCGTGTTGTGATATCACGTGATTTAGGTGTTACACTTTCGGTTGCTAACCGAGCCTAAACTCAGAATTTTCGGGTTGAACATGCCTAATCATGTTCTTATATTATTTACCAAGTTATTTAAGTGTCAAATCATGTTCCATAACGTCTACATTATCAGTTATGAATTATTTTATAAAAACTGACCCGTTTGACTTTTCTATTAAGTAGTTTGACCCAACAATTGACCAAGTAAATGTGCTAATTAGGAAGTGTTCTTTTAAGGGTTTAACACCTACATAATTACCAACACATAGCCACTTTCAATTCGAATAATGCCTGGACCGTTAGTGATTAATCACCAAGTCAAAGCGTAATTACGCGAACTTTGACTTTCGGTCATTAAGCTAATGAAAACTTAACTAAATAAGCTAAGAATACTTACAATAGTCCTTAGCACGAAGATTTTCAAGAGAGCATCTTTCAAAGTCAGGATGCTCCAGAGAAGTGAGTTTCAGAGTGAAATTGAATTGTGCAAGTGAAGAACTTCAACTAAGGCCTCTATTTATTGTGAATTGAGGGTTCTAGGATCAATGCAGGTGTCCCCCAGGTGAAATCTGATGCATACAGGTGTCTAGAGGTATTTAAAAACCGTTAACAAGCTGCTAGTTTCGAGAAAAGGGGTGAAGAAGGAGACAACCCGCAGCTGTCCATTTTCACTGCCAAGTTACAGTCCTTACGGACCGTAAGCATAGGCCTTACGGTCTGTAACCGCTTTTCGAATTGTATCGCCCAGTTAAGCCTCCTTACGGTCTGTAAGGAAGACGACTTGCGGTTCGTAAGCCTTTGATCAGAGACAAAATTTTGAGAACTTTTACACTTGGCCATGAAACTTTTCATAACTGGAATCTATAGTCACTTTCAGCAGATGGGTCCTCTTGTTCAGTTCTGAATTGCCCTTGGAAGTAATGCCATGCATTAGTGTTGTCTTGGAGTTTTTGAAAGAAGCCATGTGAATGAAAGATTGTCGATATTGCACATAGGATTCCATTTCTTTGAATGTTGAATTATTCATTACAAAGTTTAACCGGATACTTATGAAATCCTTATCAGATATTCATGAGAATGTATTTATATTTTACAAAAGTTTGAAAACGTTAAAAGGTCACTCAGAGGTAATAATTAACATGTTGACACTTTTAATCCCTCCATATATCTTTTAACTTGATTCGGGTTTATAACACGTTTAAAGTTCATGACATGTGTCTTTATTATATTGGGCATGATTTTTGCGAGGTGTTACACCCAAGCCCGTATAAGGGAAATTAAGTTAAAAGTATTTACCTGAGCTTAAAATGTAATATTTGTATTCTCAGCCGTATATCCTATTCAACAAGTGTAGGTAGCTTTTACTGGGCTCCTAATCTGGAACGAAGGTTTTAATAACCTATTAGATTACTAACGGGTCTTATTTAAGTTATAAACTTAGACCGGTTAGTTTAAAGAAAGGTTTACGGTACGAAACGCAAGATTAGGAGGTGACCGGATTGGAATGTAATTTAGACCCGAAAAGTATGGAGACTTGTATAAAATGGGTAAACTAAATACATTCTGGATTTTGAAGTAAAAATGATAAGGTTTGACCCGTTTCGGCTAATTTATGCAAACTAGTTACATAAACCGTACCGAACGCGCATATGCATAACGGGTAACCGAATGAGTCATGTACAAGTTTCACAAGTTAATATGCTTAAAATATGTTGTGATATCAGTAGGATATCTACAATTATGCCCAAAACGAATTTAAAACTGTAGGATCGTTGTAACGACCAAAACGAGTCGTTCAGAAGAGTTCTAATAAAAAACGAGAGGCGGAAACAGACGTTTTGATGTTGAATCAGCTTGATTTGCACTAAGAAGTAGTTTAAATGTCATCTGTATTGATTTGACAACGATTTACAACCTGGAGACACTTCGGCAGAGCTTCGCTACCGGAATCCAAAAGTTACAAATGAAATCTCAAGTCACCTATTTATAGGATTTCCATTCCGCATGAAACTGCCATGTCCATTCCGCACGAAATGGCACACCATGTCCGTTCTGCACGAAATGGCACACCATGTCCATTCCGCACGAAATAGCACACCCATTTCGTATGAAATGGTCATTTCGTGTGAACTGGCTATTTCATGACTGTTTTCCATTTTTCTCGAACTACGTGACTCGATCTAACAATTCTATTACAAGACTTGATACAAGACAAAGTCGACAGACATATGCACCAACAGACTCCCCCTTGGATGTTGACGAAGTCTTCGGTGTCGAGTCTTTAGTATGACAAGTCTTCAGTCTTGATCAGTCTTTTTGCTCTCTCCAAGGTATCTAACATTATAAGCATCTTCAATCTTCTCTCTTCTCTTTTTCTCGTTCATTCCCAGAATCTTAATCCTGGCTCTATCCTCTTTCATCAGCTTCTATCTTTAACAATCTTTCAGGATCAGAAACTGGCTCTTGCATCTTCAGACTTCCCTTTCCTAGCAGACTCCCCCTTAAATTGTTCTGGGATCACAATCTGACATAGCTCTCGTTCTAAGATCGAATCCTGGCTCTAACTCTGCTCAGGCTTAGACACGGGGTCCTGCATAAATCTCTACCTCAAAATAAATTTCACAAATTTTAAAAATTTGACAAATTTAGAAACCACTTGTAGGTATCGTTCAATCATCAACAATTTATATCAAGTTCAAACTTACTTTTTGGATAGGTTTATATATAACAATTTTCATTTCAAAACAAACTCTCCCAACCCACTGTTCATCATGTTTAGCACTTGGAATTTTGAAAATCAGCTTTTCAACATCAGTTGTCGAAAATAAAATGAAATAAAATCTTTTTGGTTTTCAAAATTTTATGCTAAAATACATTCTTTTTGGATTTTTGTTTTTAATGAAAAGCAATAAAGAAATATTTACAGACAATATTTTTGTGAGTTTGTGTAAGAGGATCATATCAGTTTTTGACAAATCACTAGCACCGTTGAGCTGTAAACACTTTAAGTTCTAAACGATTCACTTAGATTGTCAGTATACTGATCCACTTAAATTTTCACACAAAGTTCAATTGTTTCGAGATACGAAATTAGTGTTTTAAGAACATAAACTTTTTCGCGTGTACCACCTCAGAATATACTCCCGTATCCAGACTCCTATATTCAGTCTTACAGGTGAATGTACACTAATGATATCTGTAAGGGGTTAAATGTGAGACCATGAGAGCTCAGGCTATTGCTTCCGCAAAATCAGAGAGATGATGGTTCGACTTTAGGTGGGTCCCCCTTGGGGATCTTCTGTACAACAGCACATGATTAGCATTTTTCAATGTTTCATCATTTTTTATGCTGAGGGCGAGCTTTAAGATTAAAGCAGTGCAAAGTATTATACGAGGACTAGGCTATTGCTCCCGCAAAATCAGAAGTCCAGGTATAATACCCCAGATATCACCACGCACAAAGACCTAGTATGTCAGAAATAGAAAGCCCTTCAAACAAGATTTCAGGGGTTACCTATATATCCGAGAGATGTTCCCCACGAAATAAGCAAGTATGATATTTAGGTTTATATCTCGAAAACAATCTACTAAGCGTGTAAACACCTATTGGCATATCATCAGTGAGACCGTTTATCACATTTTTAACTTTCCAATTCTTTAGCGTACTGTGATTGTCTACTGATGTACTATCATTTCCTCTTTTTCACAACAAAACTCATTTTGATTTTTATCATGTTTTTGGTTTTTTTCAAATTCTCTAATGTTTTTGAATTTTCTGAAATTTCTTACTCCCCCTAAAATTCAAAACCATTTAAAGAAAAATTTGACAAACCGATGTGAATTGCTTCAATTCGCCATCCTCTTGGCATAACCAATCAGAACTCCCCCTGACAACAAACTATTTTCCCATTATGATTTCAAAACACTTGTAACACCCTTGCTTGTTAAATACAATATTTTATATAAGTTTCGTATAAATGCATGTTTATATGATTACACGTAAGTATGTCAATACGAGTTTACTAAAACTTTTACAATAAAAAAAGAACAACTTAATGTAATTGAATTCGTCATTTAAAAGATACGACGAAACGCCGCGCGGAAGCTCTTAACTTTATCGTGTTCGGTTCTTCTTCGAGCTTGATCTTCATCCGGACACTCTTGGCAATCACCTATGATCAAAACCAACTTAAAAGTTAGTTTTGATAGTTAAATAACAAGTTTAAACAAGTTATATGGGTCAAACAAACAAAATTAAACGTTTTTCAGGTTCAGGGGGGGCTAGGCGTCACGCCTAGGGGCTAGACGCCCCACCTAGCCCCCTTTTTGGCAGAATGTTTTTATTATGTTGCTGCATATTCCCAGCATAACCCGATTTCACGGAAACGGGCATAACTCTCTCGTTTTTAATCCGTTTTACACGATTCTTTTTCCTACGCGTCCGTAATTTAATTCTCCATCTTATGGAGTTAAAATACTACATCCAACATAAGAAATTTTTGAGACTTCTAAGCCCTCGACTCATTACCTTTTTGCCGAATTTTAACCCATTTATGCATTTTATCAAGCAAACATATTTGTTTGATCCTTATTTCACACGCACCTCTTCAAACTAATGTTATCTATCATAATAGGTTCTAGTCATAGGTTTATTACACAATCGAAAGTGCTTAAATACCCTTAACGGGTCAAAATAAGCATACGAGCGAAAACGGGTTTAAATTGTGTAATAAACCTGTGATTAGAACCTAAAACGGTAGATAACATTAATTTGAAGAAGTTTATGTGATATAGGAATCAAACAAATATGTTGGTTTGATAAAATGCATAAACGGGTAAAATTCGATAAAAAGGTAACGAGTCGAAGGCTTAGAAGTCTCAAAAATTTTTTATGTTGGATGTTGGATTTTAACTCCATATGATGGAGAATTAAATTACGGACGCGTAGGAAAAAGAATCGGGTAAAACGGATTAAAAACGAGAGAGTTATGCTCGTTTCCGTGAAATCGGGTCATGCTAGGTATGTACAGCAACAGTTAAGCAACATTCTGTGAAAAAGGGGGCTAGGCGTCACGCGTAGCCCCTAGGCGTCACGCGACGCCCCCTAAATCCGGAAAATTATTAAATTTTGTTTATTTGACCCATGGAACTTGTTTAAACTTATTATTTAACTATCAAAACTAACTTTTAAGTTGGTTTTGATCATAGGTGATCGCCAAGAGTGCCCGGATGAAGATCAAGCTCGATGAGGAACCGAACACGATAAAATACAAGATTCCGCGTGGCGTTTCGTCGTATCTTTTAAACGACGAATTCAATTACATTAAGTTGTATATTTTTTTTTTTTGAAATGTTGTAAACATGTGGGAATGTTAGTATGAAAAGTTTTTGTAAGGTCACATTTTAGCATTAAAATGTGTATTTTATTATTAAAATCTTGATTAATTAAGTCGGGTGTTACAAGTTGGTATCAGAGCTCATGGTTAAAGAATAAAGTGTGTTCGGTTCGAGGCTTGATCGCAAATCCGGTAAGTACATGTATGTTAATAAGTTTAGTATGCTAAAGTGTTGTAAATAACACATAAGGCTATCGTGTAATATACGATACCTCAATTGAATAATAGATATAGTTAACAAAATTACGTGCGTTAACACGTATAGTAGAAAAGCCTTGTATTATGATACGGGCATTTAGTAAAGTTGACATTACTAACTTTTATGAATGTTCTAATTGGAGGAAACTCGCATTTGAAGATGACGAGGGTTGAACAAATTACGGATATGATAGAGGAACGGTCCGAAGTATGACTAGAGGAGCATGCTCACCAAGGACTAAATCGCGTAACGGTCGCGAACAAGGCTAATGGCAAGAGAAGCCCGTTAGGGCAAACACTACCAGGTGTACATTTTAAATTTAACTGCACAAATAGTAATATGCAACAAATAAGTAGAAATTGAAAGTTGCATATGTAGATTAAAACTTGGAAAAACCCGAATAGAAAATGTATTCGGGATATTGTTTCCAAGAGAAACAAATAGAGGCATTACTTACATAGGGCGTGATGTGAAAACTATAAAAAGGTCATGCGTGTCATGTGTTAATCGCTTACTCTGGCCAAGTAAGTAGTGGCATATGATGCCATGAACTTCTTATAGCGGACATGTTCACATCCGATGTAGTAAGGACGGGGTTAAAGGGACAAATTAAAAGGTACCCAAATGAATCAGATAAGCAGAATATTTGATCATAATGTAAACGCACAGCCAAGTGACGGAAGCGTATTATATTAGGATAATGAGCCCGAGGGAAGGGACAAAGAAACATGTAAAATGATTAAGATATGCACTGGGAGGGGGTGTACTTACACTCGAACCCGGAAAATGCGAATATGTCTCTAAGCGGGTCGTTTTTGTAAAACGTCAAACTCGAGGACTAAGTCGGAATATAAAAATGAAGCGAGGTCTTAATGCATACCGGGAGGGTTGCAATAATAACGACTTCAGTAAAACACCCGGTTGATGGGTAAGAATTTAACGCATGCGTAGACCGAGAGACGGGGACTCGGATGGAAAGTTAAAAGACTCGGGTTTTGAGTCATAACTAAAAGACGACAAGATAATGTAAATAGAAATTTTGAATAAATTATGTTCAACTATTTTAAAGTTCAACGGGTCGAATATAATGTCATGCCGAACGGCATGAGTAAACGCAAGCGGGATAAAGGTAGCGTTAAAAGCAAAAGAATAATGATCCCGGTAATGGGACATAATCAAATACGAGTATATGTAAACTGGATAATGGTGAGCATAAGATAAACCGACGCATAAATGACGTGAGAAGTCATAAAGTCGGAAAATTTTCTGAAAGGAAACGAATGCAGCCTTAGACTACGGTCAAGGTCAAAGAAAATACCAAGGCGAAAATAAATGATCTTAAACAAAAACTGGATGCCTTGATACCAAACATGTAATTTAAGAATGACATGAGTAAGGAATGATCTACGGGATCAACCTAACATTTGTGGTTATAAACAATGGAAAAGTCTACGAGACTAAAACGACCCACGAGTCATGACTAGAAAGAAATAGATTATAAGGACCTCGCCTTAAAGAAGTGAAAGTCTAATAAAATAGCCCATAGACTAAGTGATAAAACCTACGGGTTAATTAGACAAAGCGAGGGAATAAATGGAGAATCCTCGCATAAAACAAAGACTGAAAAAGAATAAATTTTGGACTGTCAATATCCCGGTATGGATAATTGACAAAGGTTAAAGAGAAGACGCTAAACTAAAACTTCGGTTTTGGTAAGAAATAACGTTTCTACAAAAATGAATTACGATAGACGTATAAACGGTAAATATGAAAGATATAAGTCTTGACACGGATAGGTGCAAGACGATATATCCGAAAAGTGATAATTCTAAAAATAGAAAGTTGATGTAAAATTTGGCATGACGTGACATGATCACGGTCAAGAAGTGTAATGTGAAATATAATCACATTAGAGCCGAGTGATGAATATTGCTAAGTTAATTAAACTAGTGGAAATAACGAGATTACGTTATTTCAAGTCGCATTATGTCATGTAAGATACGTAGATGATTAAAAACCAAAAGGATATTACCATACTTTTCTGGTAATACTAACAATCGGTTAAAGTATGAGAAATGCTTAATTGATTATCGAGAGCAAATGCTTGCAGTTAAACTCGATAAATTATGTAAGAAAAGGTTTCGAGGACGAAACCTCTTTAAGGGGGGTAGACTTGTAACACCCCAAAAACGGGTTTGGTAATCAAACCACGTTAATATTAATGACTTGGTAAAATACCGTTAGTGGTAAAATTTAACCCGATGAATATTAGGACTTAAATAAATAATCCTAATATTAACTAAAAGGTGAATAAAAGTTTCTAATGAAATGAAATTTATAAGAGGCCGATTAACGGGATTTAAAATAAACTTAGTCATAGATTCCCCGAACCCACTAATTTAACTAGGAATGTTTAACCTAGTTAATAAGTGGGGAATATTGTTAGAAATAAGTAGGTTGTGCCCTACTTAATTAACTAACCAAACATGAGGGACCAAAATGGGGTAACTTGAAAATGGTTTTATTAAACTAAATAAAATAACACAACACACACACACAAGAGTGTGTGGTGCGTGTTCTGGATCGACCAGGAAGGGCTCCAAGGAGCCAAAACCCTAACTCAACCAAATCCATCAAATTGAAGGTCAAATCTAGTCCGAATCGGATGCATGAACACATATTAATGATCACCTAGTCGTGGGGATCACAAGGTATGTTGAATTTTATGATTTAGTGATACTTTGAGATTATGATGAACAATCATAATCAAAATTCTGAAATCAATGTTGAATCTATGAGTGTTATTATGATGAAATCTTCGTTTAGAAACAAACCCTAGTTGAAAAACTTGATGAATTGGTGTCAACACTAGAGATTTGATAATTACCCCATTATGTGCTAAGTGGGTTTTATGACAATATGATGAACACTCGGATTAGAGTGTTAAATTGATGAAAATTGATTGTTATGATATAAGTTCTTGATGTAATTCATGAACACTAGACATAGAGGTTTGATTTTTGATCTAAGTGGGTTTTATGACAATATGATGAACACTCGGATTAGAGTGTTAAATTGATGAAAATTGATTGTTATGATATAAGTTCTTGATGTAATTCATGAACACTAGACATAGAGGTTTGATTTTTGATGTAAATCTTGGTGAAAATAACTAGTTATGAACTAGTTAGTAAATATGTAAAATTATGCACATTAGGTGTTTGTTAAAATGCCTAAATGAGAACTAAAGTGTTGAAATTTAGAGTGAAAACGCGTATTCGAATGATATGGCAATTACGCGTGATAAGAAGTGATAAGGTTTCTAAATACTATGTTGATTTAGACTTAATGTTGTAAACCATGTGATTGAAAGTAGTTAACTTCAGATAAGTTAAGTTAACTAATCATGAAGTCGAATAGTAGTTTCGACTTATGAAATAAGTGAGATGGAATAGTTGTGAATAATTATGACTAATCTAACCATCTTACAATTTACAATGATAGTTTGACGATTAACAAGCTAGGTGAAAGCTTGGGAACGAAGCGGGTCAAACGAAGCAAGAAGGACGGAAAAGCATAATTTGGAAGTAAGGTAAGTATGGCTTACACTAGTCTTATATTTTAGAATATTCTCTTATCGTATTAGTTACGAATAAGATAAATACATAGTTGAGGTATGATGTTTCGGCGTGTAGACGTACAGAACAAGATAGTCGAGCATGACAAGAAACCATGTTGATGGTTTAAAAGGAGTTAAATCGGTAATTCGATCATTTTATGACAAATGGAAAATGAACTTTTAAATGGTTACCTTATAGGGTAAACCAAAACAAACAATAAGGGTAAAACGGTAAATTGGTCACGCGTCGACCATAACTATTGGTTTTAAATGACACTTATGAAGTAAGCCTTAATAGGCCGAAAAGTGTTAAGAAATGAATTATAAGTAAAACGACCGCACGATGTAAATCAGAGCGAGTCATATAGTCGAGATGAAAATACATGTCATCTCGCTAATATAATCGGTCATCTAGACCAAACGGGTCAAAGGGTGAAGATACCACCTTTTGATAATAGCGACTAATGATTCTTGTCGAGTTATATGATTTCAGGAATAAATGTAGAAATGATATTTGCATCGCTATTATTTAGCGAATATTATAGCAAGGCATTAAAACAGGTCAATACATTGACCCGAGCCAGCTATGTGTAATAGAGTAATTATTCATTTAGAACGTAAGGTTCAAGGAGCATTAAATGAAGTCTTAGATAGACAATGGGTTACTTAAATGGGTAAACCGAATGTTTTAAAAGAGGTTCGTGGCGTTTCGAAAAGCATAATGACTTTTCGAACAAGATCATAACTCAAAAGAAGAATTATGGGTCAAACATGCTCTCAAAAGACCTTATCGTAACTGAAAGACTAAAAAGGACCAAAATGCCCTTGTTAGCTAATTCGAACAAACAACCTTTAAAGGTTGTTTGGAAACGAGTTTTATGATTAGGTAAATACTTAGAATAAGTATAGAAGCTAAAAGAGGTATTATATTAGTCAAATGGCACTAATTGAGTTTTTGCCGTAAAATAATGATTCGAGGGGTAAAATTTGGTTTATATAGATCACCACATTAAACCCACCATAAATATAGTTGTGGTGGGAGATTATAGGATAAGAAATGTGGTGATGGAATGCTAGAAGCAATCGAAAGCGATTTTAGGCTCGAAAGTGCTTAAATACCCTTAACGGGTCAAAATAAGCATACGAGCGAAAACGGGTTTAAATTGTGTAATAAACCTGTGGTTAGAACCTAAAATGGTAGATAACATTAATTTGAAGAAGTGTATGTGATATAGGAATCAAACAAATATGTTGGTTTGATAAAATGCATAAACGGGTAAAATTCGATAAAAAGGTAATGAGTCGAAGGCTTAGAAGTCTCAAATTTTTTTTATGTTGGATGTTGGATTTTAACTCCATATGATGGAGAATTAAATTACGGACGCGTAGGAAAAAGAATCGGGTAAAACGGATTGAAAACGAGAGAGTTATGCTCGTTTCCGTGAAATCGGGTCATGCTGGGTATATACAGCAACAGTTAAGCAACATTCTGTGAAAAAGGGAGCTAGGCGTCACGCGTAGCCCCTAGGCGTCACACGACGCCCCCCTAAATCCGGAAAATTATTAAATTTTGTTTATTTGACCCATGGAACTTGTTTAAACTTATTATTTTACTATCAAAACTAACTTTTAAGTTGGTTTTGATCATAGGTGATCGCCAAGAGTGCCCGGATGAAGATCAAGCTCGAG
Organism: Helianthus tuberosus; assembly: GCA_030545235.1. NCBI lineage: Eukaryota > Viridiplantae > Streptophyta > Magnoliopsida > Asterales > Asteraceae > Helianthus > Helianthus tuberosus. The sequence continues at coordinate 2,386,238 of CM060390.1, forward strand.
AGGAACCAAACACGATAAAATACAAGCTTCCGCGTGGCGTTTCGTCGTATCTTTTAAACGACGAATTCAATTACATTAAGTTGTATATTTTTTTTTTTGAAATGTTGTAAACATGTGGGAATGTTAGTATGAAAAGTTTTTGTAAGGTCACATTTTAGCATTAAAATGTGTATTTTATTATTAAAACCTTGATTTATTAAGTCGGGTGTTACAAGTTACTTAAGTTTGTTTTAATCAAAATGGTTTTTCCGAAAAATTAGTTTTGTTGAAACCACTTGTAAGATCGGGGTTTAATTCGTCACTTTGTTTTTCAACCACTTGTAAAAACTATCATTTGAATGAAAGTTAAAACAAGTTCAACTTAATGACCTTGATTAACCACTTGTAAGAATCTCATCAACAATACCACATGAAAATTGAAATATGACAATTTTCAATTACTCAAGAAAGATGCCGATTCATGCTCCACGATTACCAACTTGGGAGCTCCAGCAAGTCCGGATTTTTACATATGGAATACTGACACCCAAGCCTGACCAGCTTTGGGTGTGACCTTCTTAGTTTCACTCGGGGTTTGAATATTTTTTTTTTATTCATAAAATTCCTTTACCCCTTTTTCCTTTCCATCAACCATCTTTCCAAAAATATGTTTAACTTTGTCATTGAAAGCTTTTTCGACATCAAATTCTTTCTTCTCAGAATAGAATTGATTCGAAATTTCCACTTTACCAACTTTTGATTTTAAATTTTCAGCCCGCAATGGTGGAAAATTGACATCATCCATTGGTGGAACTGATTTTCCTCCTTTTGGTTCAACTTGTGGCTCCTCTGACTTTGACGAGTCAGATTCATCGCCATATTTCTCATCAGATTTCTTAACAACCCACATTTGGTTGTCAAGATTCACCCTTCTTTTGTAAAACCTTTTCGAACATTCACCAACTTCATATGTTGAATTTTTAAACACTTTGAATTTTTCAGTTAGTGGTTCAGTTTTATCAATGACTTTTTCTTTGAGTTTAGAAACAACTTCCTGTTTTGTGTTGGTTGCCTTTGGACAATTCCAGGCGATGTGACCAACTTCTTGACATCGGTAACAGGTTCTTGTCTCCTTTCTCTGATAAGCTCCATTCGTCTCAAACTTTTGTTTTTCTGCAAAGAACTCTTTGTTCGATTGTTTCCAAAATGAGCTCTTTTCTTCTTCTTCTTCTTCTTCTTCAGAACTTGAACCTGAAACAAATACTGTTTTTGTTTTAGAAATTTTCTCATTTTTATGATTTACGGGTGGAATGAAGCCTAAACCTTTCTTTTTAAAATTACGGTTATGGTTTGGTTTCTTTTGAAAACCAGAACCAGAACTATAACCTTTTTTCTTGTTCAATCTTTGTTGAACTCTTGAAGTGTATTTTTTAGGTTTTTTAGTAAGATTTACATCTTTTATTTCAGAAATATTAATTTCTGATAATTTGAAAACCTTTTTAATCTTTTCAATTTGAACACTTCTTATTTGAAATTCTTCATCAAAATATAATTTGTCGGAATCATTCAAAATAGATTTTGATAACAAGAATTCTTTATTGTAAACCCTTTTGACCGATGATTTTGAACTGTTGACTGATGAACTCGAACTCTCTGATTCAGACTTTGACTCTGACTCCTCATCCTTATCCAACACCTGATCGACCACTTTCTTTATTAACTCAGACTCATGATCAGTGTCAGACGATGTGAATGTGATGTCAATGTTGTCTGGTAAATCATCAGTTGTTTCGGATTTTAACTTTATATTGACTGCCTTTTTGACTTGTTCCTCATTTGGTTTTCTGGGAAAATAACCTTCCCAGATCGGAGGCGGACACTTGTTATAATTTGCACTTTGTTTCTTACCAGTATCCTTCTCTTCCATCTTCTTATCTTGAAAAGCTTCAAAACCTGCAACAGTAGGATAAATTCTATCAATCAAATAATCAGAACTTGAATAGCTCTGCAGCAATCGTCTAATTCTTTCATTCTCAATTTTTTCAGTTTCCAACTCCTGGTTCAATTTTGCACACTCTTCAATATAGTGATTTATAGCCTTCTGCTTAGACATCATTACTGCATTCATCATTGTTAAAGCATCTTCCCTTTCTGAGTTTGTCTTTTGCAAACTGTTAACTGTTCTGTTCAAAACATCATACGATTCTTTCACATACTTGACATCAAACAATAATTTTTCTTTCATCTTGTCAAGCTCACTATATTGTTTGTCTTTCTCTTCATAATGTTTGCAAGGTTCCAAACATTTTAGACAAGGTTTTGTGACTTCTACAATCTTTTCAATGTCAACAATCTTCTCAATTTCAACAATCTTTTCAACAACTTTAACTTTATCACTATGTTCAGACTTCTCTTCCTGAGCAGCATTCTCGCATTTTACCTCTTTCTTTTCTTTTGCTGCTCGTCTCTCCTTTAGCTTCTCCAATTTATCTGCAAAATAAAATTTGAAACTTTCAGGTGATAAATGAGTTTTGCCAATGTTAATTTGATTAATTTCTTCCTCATCATCGCTACTATTAGTTGATGAGTGATCAAAGACTTGTGTCTTTTCTGAATAATTTTCTGAAGAAACAGACTCTCCATCTTGGCTTTTCTCATCATCTGCAAACACATCCATCCACTCTTTCATCAACTCTGGTTCTTGAACTATTTGTGCAATGAATGCTCTAAACTTTGAATCAGTCGGAATATATTTGTCCCAACTAAAACCTTCTGGCACTTTTTCATCATCTTGATTAACCAGATAAGCTTTCTTCTTTCCATCTTCAATAGCATGAGATGATGATGGTTGTTGAGCAACTTGTTGATATATAGCTTTTCGATAATAATCATTATTCCCGAACGGATTCTGAGCTCCACCTGCTTCTCGATTGGTACATTCTCTCTTGAAATGTCCTTTTTCCCTGCATCGAAAACAACTAACTTTAGATTTGTCAAAACCTAAAGTAGAAACATTAGCATCACGGAAGTCATCTCTTCCTGTAATCTGCTTAAATTTCTCAGCTCTCCTCGACACACTTGCTAAACACCACTTAATATCCATAAGCTCCATTTCCTCAGCATCAATCTGATCGTAATCCTCTTTTGTCAACATAGGATTTCCGATCCTTCCTGCAACCAAACCCTCATATGATTCTAACACTGTAGCTAGTAATGCCATATGACCTTTAGCGACTTCTTCAAAGAGATGCAACGCGATGTTGCAGTGTAACACATGACCATTACTGTTGTTTGAGCTTTGGAACTGATGATTTGAAGTTGAAACATTCGGATTAACGCTTGGATATGAAGAAAAACCATTGTTGTTGTTTGAACTTTGATTGAGTGATCCGGATGAGTTTTCTGCGCTGAAAGCAGTTTGGATCTTCGGACTTACTTCAACATTCTGAACATTACCTTTGTAGTACATCTTGATGTCTTGTTGACCGCTTGAATTGTTCATTCTAGCAATCTTTTGTTGTTCAAGATCTTGTCCCTCAAGTTTCTCAATGAATTGTGCAATCGACAATCTACTATACTCTCCGGAATTCTTCAAAATCATGAGGTATGTACACCATTCTTTTTGAGGTAACGCATCGGCTAATTTCTCAACCCATTCCTCTGGAGTTTTAGTAATTTCCAATCGAGACATTGAACTTACTAGATGACAATATCTCTCAATGAGAGTCTTTGTAGTTTCACCTGGCACACTTGTAAACAATTCAAATTCTTTCTTCAATAATGATTTTTACTCTTGATCATCTCTGCACTTCCTTCGAATTTTTTGCGAAGTGCATCCCAAATCGAATAAGCACTACTATCATGTTGAAGTAATATGAAAATATCTTCTTTCACAGCTTGTTGAAGTAAACTGACCATCATTTTTTCTGCCTTGTACATATCTCTCTCTTTATCTGAAAATTCCGAGATAATCTTTGCAACTCCCAAATCAGACAGTGGCCTAGCATACTTAGTTTCAATACTTTCCCAAGATCTTAGATGATTTGCTTGAACCCAATTTTCGAAACGTTCTTTCCAACTATGATACTCTTCAATGCCCATCAGCTTTGGAGGTTTCTGTAATGTTCCAGTTTCATTTTCCATGGTTACACTCTGAGCAACGGTAACTGGAGTACCCGGAGTTGTAGCAAACGCATTGTAAAACTCGGTTTCCATGTTTTGGTATCGAAAGATTTCTCAAACAAGCTTTCAAACGAACTGGTTCACCTCGTGAAACACCTTTAACTTTCAACACAATTTGATTGGACCTCAAATGTGCATGGCTGACAACTGTTGTTTCCCAATTAATTCTATTGGACCAAAATTTCATATAGTGGGCTGACAAAACTGTTGATCATATATTGTGACTGGACCGATGAACTTTGTAGACCTTTTCACGTGATAACTTGAAGACAATTTGAACCACACTTTCTAATTCACATGCACATGATTGGGCTGCTATACATTGATCACATGAGCTGCTGAGACATGATGACAGACACTTTCAAACGAAATGACAGTCCAATAAGTACGAAATGATGACCTGGGTGCACTTCAAACGAAATGAAAATCCAATATGTACGAAATGATGACCTGGGTGCACTTCAAATGAAATGAAAGTCCAATACGTATGAAATGATGTCTTTGGCGCGAAATGGAGCCCAATTCGTGTGAACTGGTGCGAAATGGGGTTCTATCTCGTGCGAAATGGCGACATGTTCGAACAATCGGATAGTATTTTGACAAATTGATCAACTTTTAAGATGAATTAGGGTCTGATATGTTCAAGGATTGATTAAAACTATGTTTCGCATGTAATATGTAAAAATCAGTTCATTTTGACTGTAAAATCTCGATTAATTTTGAAAAAATGTGAAGAAAGTGAGTAGAAGTGAGTTTTTCTGATGAAATCAAGCTGAATCGGTAAGAACTCTTCCTCCTAAGCTCTGATACCACTTGTAGGATCGTTGTAAGGACCAAAACGAGTCATTCAGAAGAGTTCTAATCAAAACGAGAGGCGGAAACAGACGTTTTGATGTTGAATCAGCTTGATTTGCACTAAGAAGTAGTTTAAATGTATTCTGTATTATTTGACAACGATTTACAACCTGGAGACACTTCGGCAGAGCTTCGCTACCGGAATCCAAAAGTTACAAATGAAATCTCAAGTCACCTATTTATAGGATTTCCATTCTGCATGAAACTGCCATGTCCATTCCGCACGAAATGGCACACCCATTTCGTATGAAATGGTCATTTCGTGTGAACTGGCTATTTCATGACTGTTTTCCATTTTTCTTGAACTACGTGACTCGATCTAACAATTCTATTACAAGACTCGATACAAGACGAAGTCGACAGACATATGCACCAACAAAAACCAATTTAAGCCCCGTAAGGGTATTTTGGTCATTTTAAAGTTTATAAAAGAGGTTTAATAGTAAACTGAGGTTCTGGTGTAAAACATTCAGTAAAATATTTATTTTATCAAGTTACATCAGTAAGATATCATACATATGTGAGGTTTATCATTTATGGCCAAACTATGCACCGTATGGGCATTTTGGTCATTTCACATATGCTTTTAGGGACAAAATTGGAAGTCTGAGTTCAAGACTTATACTTACTATTAAAGTATTAAAATTTATTTATAAAATCAGTAGGTAACAAGTCTTAGGTGTTAAATATGGTTTTTAAACCATACTATGCACCTAGTTAGCGTAAAAGTCGATAATTAACTATATTTGAGATGTTTATGAAATTCTGAGATTTTGATCAGTCTTAAATGTTTAAAATATTTTACTTAACATATAACATCAGTAGGAAAAGGTTTGGCATGTTAATGATATGTAAATCTCATTTTATTAATGAAAAGGGTATTATCGTCAATTACCGAATTTATACAAGAACTCTATGTTATGGTCAGTATAAAATCTGACCAAAAATTCCAAAAATCCCTAAAAATTATACCAAAACAGTAGGTAATGAGTTTGGTGCCAAAAATTGGGTTTAAACATGGTTTATGCTAAAAATGTACTTTAATTAACAAAAAAGTTTTATTTTACGATATCTTGCATAACTTTATTGGGTTTAAACATGGTTTATGCTAAAAATGTACTTTAATTAACAAAAAAGTTTTATTTTACGATATCTTGCATAACTTTAGTTTGTGACCAAAAACTGATGTCAAATTTTGTTGACATACTTATATATCAGTAATAAAGCTTTTTGTCCTCTCACATTTTTAAAAATCTCGTTTTTATAACATAAGGGCATAATAGTCAATTTTTAAGCATTTAACGGAAACATGCAAATGAACTATGATTTCTAAGGGACCATGTAGTATGACCTCAAAGGGTTATACTAACATATAATATGGTCACAAAGGAACCCTAAGGCACAAAGAAACTAAGCTAAATCGGGTCAGAACTAAAAGTCAAAGCAAAAGTCAAGTTTTGCGACTTTCGGTTGCGAACCGAGCCTAAACTCATAATTGTCGGGTTGAACATGTCTAAACATGTTCTTACTCAGAATTATTTTTACCAAGTAGGTAAAGTGATAAAACGTATTTTATAACCTTTACATTATCAGTTATGAATTTTTAATAAAAACTGACTCGTTTGACTTTTCTGTTCATTACTTTGACCTGACAATTGACCAAGTAAATGTGATAATTAGGAGGTGCCCTTTTGAGAGATTAATACCTACATAATTACCAACACATAGCCACATTCATTTAGAATTATGGTTGGACCGTTTATGAATAAACTACAAGTCAAAGC